>CM050518.1:53272678-54472678 GCA_027563665.1 Antrozous pallidus
CCTCCTTCCAGACGACATTCTGGACAAGGCCGGGGCTGCACAGAAAGCCCAGGTCCCAGGGGCCTGCTGGCCGCCAGAGGGAAGCCCGGGTCCTGGGTGCCAGAAGGAAGCCAGTGCCAGCATCCTGGGGAAGGAAGGCCTACTCTTGAATGGAATTTCATGCATCAGGCCTCTAGTATATATATATATGTGTGAGTGTGTGTGTGTGTGTGTGTGTGTGTATTAAATGAGTGTCCTTGTCTTGTTCCTGATCTAACTGAAAATGTTTCATTTTTTTCCCATTGAAGGTACTGAAACTATAAAACTGGAAGAAAACATAAGAGAGATATTTACAGACCTTGATCTTGGCAAGATATGCATTTCTTTTTATATCAGTTATACCTCAAAATATGGTCAGAGTAGGAATGATTAAATATGAAATGGAGGTGAGAAATACATATTCAAGGCTATGAAAAGGAACTGAAAATGAGTACAGTAGTTTGAAGTGAGATCAGAAGGAAGAAATAAATGAGAGAAGTATTACCAAGATTTGATTTTGGGTAGTAGGTACACAGTGCAACACACAGGTCTTATAACATAGAAAGCCATACCCCAAACCTATATGATCATATTAACCAATGTCACCTGATTAATTTAATAAAAACAGGAAAATGCAAAAATATTAGATTCTAGATAATAGTAATAGATTAGGTATGTGGATAGTACAAAAGGACTAAACAAAACTGAAATAGCTGTGTTTTTTAAAATATTTTTATGGATTTCAGAAAGGAAGGAGGAGGGAGCAATAGGAACATCAATGATGAGAGAGAATCATTGATCAATTAGCTTCTGCATACCCCTTACTGGGTATCAAACTGGCAACCCAGGCATGTGCCCTGGCCAGGAATCCAACCCAGGACCCTTCTGCAGGCTGATGTTCTACCCAGTGAGCCAAAACAGCTGGGGTAATATAAGGTATTTAAGTTATGTATTTGAGGATATTGTGAATTTTCATAAGAAGTCAGAAGGAATAATAATTTGGATGTAGACATATAAATGGTTCTACAGTGCATATTTTCATTTATTTTGACTAAAACAGAATTTACTAAAAAAGATTTCTCTTAGAACTTATTGTTCCAGACTTTGAGACTTCAAGGTTACAAGCGAACCTTCTAACCTGCTAAGCTCAGACATTACAGCGACCAAGAGTTCTCAACAGTGGAAGAAAGCAATCCTCTGATTGAGGTGCTCCTTAAAATCTGTTTCAAAGAGGCATCTTCGTGACAAGCAGTAGGGACGTGGTATCTTATAAAATAAGCGGGACATGCAGGCTCCTTTACAGTATCTTTTTGCTAAGTATTGAGTAGATAAGAGGGAAAACCATCCAACAATCACAAGTACATTTTAGTTCAGTGACAGCCTGTGATATATTCAACATTGTAAAATCCATGAAGGCCCTGCCTTTTTATACACATTTGTGTGCATTAGAACATGGATCTCATCCATCACATTGCATTATTATTGTTTTATAGTGTGCTTCATACACTGTTAATGCAGTATGGGAGATTTCCTGTCCATTCATCAAGTTGTATTAGCATTGTATTTTGCTATTATTGCATTAAAGATAATATAATACAGTTCTTACTATATCATAGAAGTCTATACTGAATAGCAACATTAATATCAGGAGATTTTCAGGTGTGTTTCCATCCAGTTTGTGAATCTTTCATGCGCCAAAATGTAATAAGAGGCTTGGAAAGGTCTGTTGAGACTGCAAGAATATTCGTGAAGCAACATTATGAATGTATTATTTTTAGAATTCTGAAGGCCTTCCCATAAAAGCATGTCCCACATGAGCCAGGAAACCTACTTTAAGCATTAACAATCACTTTCATATAAAGGGCAATGATTTCATTTTATTGGAAAAGTAGGGCGCCATTTATACTCCCAGAGTATGTTTGGCTTTAGTTACTATTGACCATATAGACTAGTTACACAAACATCAACTAGTTAAGTATATGTTCAGTTACCAAATTGTTAATGCTAAAAACTTATAGCTCCAGTAGTCTGAGATACTGTTGGAGCTATAAAAAGACAGTTTGTAATATCAAGGCGTCTGTAATAATTTTGTTAAAGGATACCTGAGTAACCACCAAAATAATGACTCAAATAATTCATACTATAAAATTCAAAAGACACTGTCTTTCAGATGAGAAACAGAAAGATACATGGGAGAACATTCTGGGTAGAAAAAGCAGGAGGAAGAATTAAGACTGGTATGAGATTTTTAGTTATGTAAAGAGAAAACCTTCTAACAAGGATTCAGATTGTTATAAATGGGCATCATAAGGGAATAGAAAATAAAGACTCAGAATATATTTTTGAAAGTGATCCTATAGAAATCTATTATGCTATATAAAGATTGTTTTATGACATAAAATGGATAAATTATAATTTCAGGATGATAAATGCATCAGTGGTTAGGGATGGCGGTAGAGAGCATTTGGAGCTGAACAACTGACAAAATTCCAGCCTTGGCTAAATAATTGGACAGAGATGAAAGTAATTTTACAAAAGTTACCAAGGAGTCATATATTTGAGATAGGAGACATTTTAAAAAATTAACTATTTTGAATGTCTTGTTTACATAATAAGGCAATGTTGGCAGAATTTGAGGCTATTGGTATTTTGCCAGGGGAAATTACAAAACATTAATGGTAAAAAAATATTTTATACACAAATTAAGTCAGGAAAAAGAAATGAGTGTTAAGAGGTGGGAGCATTCACTGTTCTATGAAATACTGTCTCTGCATCATCCATGGCTGACCAGGTAAAATGAATCTATGGGATAAATTATAATTGTTAACATTGATTTCAATTCCAGTGACAACTAGAGTCTTAAGTTAGAATAAAACCCTAGAAAGAGAATATAGAATGAGAGCAGAAGATCAAGGACACTTTCCAGGCATTTCTGGTTTAGCAATGTTTGCTTTTTTGAAAGAGAATGCAAAAGAAAACACAACACTCCACAAATTATGGTTTAACATGTAGAGTTCACATAGATTTTCTAAGGTAGCTGCCTAAAGTACAATGTCCAATTTCAATATCATCAAGCCACAAAGCTCCTGTGGCAGGGAAAAATCACCATATTTTATTTTCACCAGTTTCAATATCGACCCAACATAAAAAGAAAGAAAAGAAATCCCTATTTATAGCTCCCATGTCTTTGGTGGGGAAGATTTTATTGCATTTTTGACACTTATTTAGATCAAGACTTTATATGAAATAGGGTTGGTTTTTTTCTCCCCTCCTTCATGGTCCACTGGGTAGAATGCCATTTCTAATGTCAGGCAACATGATGTATTTAATCAGCCCTGCTTTCTGAAGAAAACGTTCAGTCAAATAGTGGGAGAATTGCATCTGGTTGAATGCATTGAGGAGTAGATGGTTTTCTGCACAGCTGATCACACAGAGCTCTCACAGGATGGCTGAAGTGCTTACAGGAGACATTCATCTGTAGAGACATGACTGTGGAAGCAGAGGGCTAAGGGTTCATATATATAGATATATAGATATATAGATATATAGATATAATTTTTTTGTATAAAGGTGTATATTTTGGAGATTCAAAAATTGAGATTTTTTTTCTGAAAAGCTTGCAAATTTGCACTTTTGTTCTCTTGAAGGAATAGTCCTCTATATATATATATATATTTATTTATGTTTTAATTTAATAAACCTTTATTGTTCCAATTATTACAATTGTTACTCTTCTTTTCCCCCAAAGCTCCCATCCAACTGGTTCTACCCCACCCTCTGCCCTTACGCCCCACTGTCCTCATCCATAGGTCTATGATTTTTGTCCAGTCTCTTCCCACCCCCTATACTTCTTTCCCCCAGAGAATTGTCAGTCCATTCCATTTCTATGCCCCTGATTGTATTATATTCACTAGTTTATTCTGTTCATCAGATTATTTTATTCATTTGATTTTTAGATTTACTTGTTGATAGATACGTATTTATTGTTCATAATTTTTACCTTCACCTTTTTCTTCTTCTTCATCTTAAAGAATACCCTTCAGCATTTCATATAATACTGGTTTGATGGTGATGAACTCTTTTAGCTTTTTCTTGTCTGTGAAGCTCTTTATCTGACCTTCTATTCTAAATGATAGCTTTGCTGGGTACAATAATCTTGGTTGTGGGTTCTTGCTATTTATCCGTTTGTATATTTCTTGCCACTCCATCTGGCCTGCAAAGTGTCTGTTGAGAAATCAGCTGACAGTTGTATAGTTACTCCCCTGTGGGTCACTAACTGTTTTTCTCTTGCTGCTTTCAATATTCTCTCTTTGTATTTTGCCCTTGGAATTTTAATTATGATGTGTCTTGATGTGGTCCTCTTTGGATTCCTCTTGTTTGGGGTTATGTGCATTTCCTGGACTTTTCTTTCACCAGGTAGGGGAAGTTTTCTGTCATTATTTCTTCAAATAGGTTTTCAATATCTTGCTCTCTCTCGTCTCCTGGCACCCCCATAATGCAGATGTCGGTACACTTAAAGTTCTCCCAGAAGCTCCTTACACTATCTTCATATTTTGGGATTCTTTTTCCTTTTTGCTTTTCCAGTTAAGTATTTTTTGCTTCTTTGTATTTCAAATCTTTGGCTTTATTCTTGGGATCCAGTCTGCTGCTGGGTGTCTGTATAATATCTTTTATTTCAGCCAGTGTATGCTTAATTTCTATTTGGTCCTTTTTCATATCCTTGAAGGTCTCCTAAATTAATCAGCCTTTTCTAGAAAATTCTTGAAAAACCTTATAACCATGGTTTAGAACTCTATATCCAGTCGTTTGCTTTCCTCGATTTCTTTAATTTGTCATCTGTTTCTTTGTCTCCCCATTGTAGCTGCTTCTCTGAGTTGATAGAGTGGCTTTGTGTGCTAGGTGTCCTATAGGGCCCAGTGGCTCAGCCTCCTCAGTTACCTGAGGTGGAAACACTTGGTTCACCTCTTTGTTGGTTGTGTGCATAGTCTTGTTGTAGTTAAGCCTTGGTTGTTGTTGGTATCATTGGCAGTAATTGACCTCGAGGCCAATTGGCTGTGAGGATCAGCTATGTCTATGCTGGGATAACTTCTGTGCTGGAGACACCCTTGTGAGACAACACTTTCAAAAGCATCTGTGCTCAGCTTGGATGGGGCAGAGTCTCAGGAAAGAGAAAAACAAAGTGAGACTCAGAGGAACTGATGAAGGCAGAGGTATTGAGGGGCATGCAAAGAGAGGGCAGGCAACTGAACACGTGGCTGGCTTTCTTAAATGGGAGAGAGACAAAAGCTCCTGACTGCAGACAATTTATTTCCCATCAGCCCTGCCCTAATAGGCCCGTGTCTCAGTGTCCTGTGGTAATCACTGCAGCACCTCTGAGAGAAAGCCATGCTTGAGTTCTGCCCACTACCTGACAGTCCACTTTCTTCCCAAATGAATCTGGGTCCCCAGAGTCTCTCCTGGAACTGGAGTTCAGTGCAGTCAGGAGCTTTTGTCTCTCTCCCATTTAAGAAAGCCAGCCACGTGCTCAGTTGCCTGCCCTCTCCTTGCATGCCCCTCAATACCTCTGCCTTCATCAGTTCCTCTGAGTCTCACTTTGTTTTTTTCTTTCCTGACAGTCAAGTTTCACCCCCTCTGAGTCTGGGTCCCCTGAGTCTCACCCGGAACTGTAGTTCAGTTCAGTCAAGAGCTTTTGTCTCCCTCCCACTTAAGAAAGCCAGCAGTGCACTCAGTTGCCAATCGTTTCTGCATGCGTTTCTCAGTACCTCTGCCTCCGGCAGCTCCTCTGAGTCTCAGTGTGCTTTTCTCTTTCCTTCTAGTTGTAGAATTTCCACTCAGCCAGTCTTCCTGTGGTTCTGGATGATGTCCATTTTGTCTTTTAGTTGTAGTTTTGAAATTGTTGTGCGAGGCAACAGTTTAGGTGTTTACCTATGCTGCCATCTTAATTTCTTCTCCAAGTACTCTATATCTTTAAACTTCACACTTTAGTGAATCATCATGGAGGTATAACTCTCTATTGTATCACTGAGCTGTCTTCTTTGAAGATGTGTCTTATTTTATTTTATTTTTTAAATTACAATTTACACTCATTAATATTTTGTAATAGAGGCCTGGTGCACGAATTCATGCACCAGTTGGGTCACTTTACTTGGCCTGCAGGATGAGGCCAAAACTGGCTCTCTGACATTGCCTGAGGGTTCTCAGATTGTGAGAGAGCACAGACCAGGTCGAGGGACCCCACTGGCACATTATTGGGGATGGGGTGAGACACAGAAGGTTGGCCAGCTGGGGAGGGAACATAGGAGGGCTACAGGGCATGTCCGGCCCATATTGCTCAATCCCAAGTGGCCAGATTCCAGTAGCAAGTTAACCTACCAGTCAGAGCATCTGCCCCCAGTGATCAGTGCATGTCATAATGACTGGTCCAGCAGTCAACTGTCTCTTGTCAGTGCACGTCATAGCAAGCAGTTGAGCAGCATTAGCATATCACTAGTATATTACACTTTGATTGAACGGATGACCGGACACTTAGCGTATTAAGCTTTGATTATATAGGATTAGTTTCAGGTTTATTGCATAGTGATTAGACAATCATGTACTTTACAGAGTAGTCCACCTGATATTTCTAGTACCCAGCTGACCTCACATATAGTTATTACAACATTATTAACTATATGCTGCAATTTACATCTCTTTGACTATTTTATAACTGCCAATGTGTACTTTTCAATCTGTTCATCTTTTTCACCCAGCCGCCAAACCCTCTACCCTCTGGCAACTGTCATTCAGTTCTCTGCATCTATGAGGCTGTTTCTGTTTGTACTTTAGAGTCCATATGTAAGTGAAGTCACATGATATTAATATTTCTCTCTCTAAGTTAATTTACCATATCATTGAGTTTTGTTTACAAATCCCAAGTTAATTTAATTTTGGTAATTTTCTTTGTGAAAAATTATAGAAATATTGAGAATTATGAATCATACTAGAAGCCCGGTGCACGAAATTCATGCTTGGGATGGGGGGTGGGGCTGTGAGGAGAGTGTCTCTCAGCCCAGTCTGCACCCACTCCAATATGGGACCCCTCAGAGGATCTCTGACTGCCCATTTAGACCCAGTGGGATCGGGTCTAAATGGAGAGGTAGATATCCCTGTCACAATCCAGGACTTCTGGCTCCCAACTGCTCGCCTGCCTGCCTTCCTGATTGCCCCTAACTGCTTCTGCCTGTCAGTCTGATCACCCCATAACCACTTCCCTGTCAGCCTGATCAATGTCTAACTGCTCCTCTGCAACCCTGTTTGTGCCCAACTTTCTTCCTCTGCTGGCCTGGTCACCTCTAAATGCCCTCTCCTGCAGGCTTGATCACCCCCAACTTCCCTCCCTTGCAGGCCTTGGACCTCCCAACTACCCTCCCCTGGCTGGATATCTTGTTCCCACATGGGGGCAGGATCTTTCACCACATGGGGGCAGCCATCTTGTGTGTTGGAGTGATGGTCAATCTGCATATTATTCTTTTATTAAATAGGATAGAGGCCTGGTGCATGGGTGGGGGCCAGCTGGTTTGTCCTGAAGAGTGTCCTGGATCAGGGTGGGGGTTCCCTTGGGGTGTGAGGTGGCCTAGGTGAGAGGCCTGTGGTGGTTTTCAGGCTGGCCATGCCCACTGGTGATCCAACCAGAGGCCCTGGTATCTGGGTTAATTTATGTTCTACAATTGAAACTTTATAGCCTGGAGCAGCATGAAGCCTCTTGCTTGTTCCCTGGTGGCAGCCATTTCTGTTGTGATTTATTTCACTTCTATAATTGCACACTCTGTAGACTTACGCAGAGGCCTGGGCTGGCCAGGGTGTGTGGAAAACTTGGCTTCCTGTATTACCAGGGAAACCCAAGCTTTCCTCATCCTCTCTCTATGGCTGCAGCCATATTGGTTGGGGTTAATTTGCATAATTGTTCCTGACTGGCTAATGGGTATGGCTTGTGGGTAGAGCAGAGTGGTGGTTAATTTGCATATTACTCTTTTATTCAATAGGATAGTACATTCTATACTTTTTTGTGAAAGTCTTTGGCAGTGATTATGAGTTAATTACTTGTGTGTTTATGTGCTATTTGAGTTTCTATTTTACTAGAAATATTGTGTACAATTTTTTCTATCTGATATTTGCCTCTTTTTTACTATATTTTAATAAAATTTTCATGTCTATTCCATATTGGATTCACTTTAATTGGGAATGTAATTAATGTCATTGACTGGTACACTTTAAAATAAATCACACAATAAATTTTATATTCAGAGTATATAATTTACAATAATAAAATGTGCTAAATAATTTTGAAAGTAACCAATCAGAAAGGATATATGCACCTCTATGTTCATAGCAGAACAATTTATGATAGCTAAAATTTGAAAACAACCTAAGTGCCCATCAGCAGATGAGTGATTTAGAAAAATATGATATAGCTACACAATGGGATACTATGCTGCTATTAAAAAGAAGGAACTTTTACCATTTGCAACAGCATGGATGAAACTGTATTGTATTATGGTAAGGGAAATAAGTCAGTCGGAGGAAGATAAATATCACATGATCTCACTCATATAATGACCAACATAATTTGATAAACAAGAATAGATCAATCTAGAGCCAAGTGGCAGTAGAGGTGGGAGCAGCCAAAGGACTTGTATACATGCATATTAACATAACCAATGGACACAGACACGGGCGGTGGGGGCTTGCCTGGGGTGGGAATGGCTCGGGGTGAGAGTATGGTCATTTGGGGGGAAAGAAGACATATTAAAACTTTAGACAATAAAAAAGAAAATGGAAACAAAGTTTTTTTTCTTTAATAATTGATCTGGGATCATTTTTTCCCCTGCACATTTCTGCTACATGAATGTCAGTCAGCAGACTTAATATTTATTTAAAAAGATAATTTATACCATTAATGCTGCCTTTTTTTCTTGAGATGGACTGTGAAGAGATGTCACCTTGCTGTCACCACACAGAGATCTAACAGTGCTGCTGTCACCCCTACCCGGCCAGAGTCCAGCTGTGCTCTCTTAGAGCACCTGGGTAGTACTCTTGGACAAGATTAAGTAAATGTTGAATCCCTAACATGTACTTTCCTAAACTGAGTAGTCACAATCACGTTGCCTGGGAAATAGGACTTCAGAGCTTTCTTAGGAAGGGCAAGGTTGATTTCAATGAACTCACCAGCTGAGTAGCAGTTAAAAACTGAAGTTGCTTGATATGTATTTGTCACATATTTTTAGCATTCAGTATGTAAGGCATGAGTAAAAAGATTGTAATATTTCTGTCTTTAGTAACATGATCGCTCCATGCAGTCTAGAGTGATTTAAGATTAGTTGAACCCTGAGGGCAGTGTTTATTTTTGTTTGATTGTGAATTAGAAAAAATGTGGGTTGCATTAAGCACAGTCCATCATAGGAGAGAGGAGTGTAGTGTCTTTGGAAATACTTTAGCTGTGCTGAATCATACACAGTGAGGGAGCCTATTTCTTCCTGTTCTTCAGAGACTCTGGATAAACTAGCAGTAATTCCCTGGGTTATTGTCTGATACCCAGGCTTACTGTGTTATAACTACAGCTTCTTCATCCCTAGATTCATTACACTCAGGTGTTCACAGACAGAAACATTAAGCAAATCTTGGGCAAAGTGTAGCTTTTGTGAACTTCGCTATTTTTTTTAATCTTTATGTTTTGTACATTGAATACACTGAGAGGAATAGGGGTTAGAACATTTCTTTTTTAAAATATACCAATGACTGCTGTCGGGCCCCAAATGTGCTTCTAGTCCTCTGCAACACTCTAATACTGCTGGGAATATGTTTTTCTTATGTGGTTTTACAGTTAATTATTATCCTCTTCATACCTTAATTGAGATTATATATTACTATTCAACATATTTTTCAGAATTCTGATAGCTAGCAAACTAGCTCATGGTTTTATTACCTACACAAAAAAGATTTGGAAAATAAATTAAGAACAATTTCTTTTCAGATTATATCTTCATGCATTGGAAAACATTTCAGAGTACATTAAAATTTCTAATCTCTCATCCTATTACCTTGAAAATTGGGAATTTTAAGTAGAAGCCTAGCATTTGAATTAAATGGATATAGTGAATGCATTCTAAAAACCCAATGATACTTAGCCTAAACCTCAAACAATTTGAAATGGATGAATGAGAATTTTCAACATGAATAATTATTGAACAATTTGAAATTATGGAATTTAAGGGTAGTGTTAAATATTTGTTTCACATCCGTTACTGGGTCTAATATAGATCTGAAAAAATATATATGAAAAGTCAATGTTTGGATGATTTCTGCTATACCTTATTTTTTTCTTATCCCTCTGATGAAACTGAAAATTTATTTGGATTTTACAAATGGTGAGGCTGTAAAAGAGTCAGTGTTTTTTAAACAATTCATCATTATCCTTCAACAGAGCCAACAACCAAAATACATGGCTATATTAAATAGGATGGTTATTTTAGCAATTGGTCAAAGTAAATAAATGATGGATAACTGAGGTTACCATTCAGCAACTGTAAAGCATTTCCTATAAAGGACAGTTAACACATTTAATGACTCTGATGGTGAATTACTCAAAGCTGCTCATTTTTAAAAATATATATATTATTGATTTTTTTTTACAGGAAGGAAGAGAGAGGGACAGAGAGCCAGAAACATGGATGAGAGATAAACATCAAACAGCTGCCTCCTGCATACCCCCTACAGGGTATGTGCCTGCAACCAAAGTGCATGCCCCTGACCAGAATTAAACCAGGGGCCCCTGAGTCCACAGGCCGACACTTTATCCATTGAGCCAAACCAGCCAGGGCACTGCTGCTCATTTTTTTTGCAATGGAGAGTAGTTCTGTCAAATATGTGCCTGCAAGTAAAACTGGACCATATGATTTCATTGTCCCAAATAAACACACATCCAATTTTCAAGTAAAATTATTTAAAACTGAATAGGAGCAATAACAAGAAAATATATTAAATGATCATTTTCAATAATAATTATGAGTACATTACAAACTTTATTATAATACATAGGCCCTTAGTGACTTAGTACATTGTATATATAGGTACAAAATCAAAAACGATTTTACTTAGCTCAGGAATCAAGAGGGTGACTTTTAATTTGATGCAGCTGTGCATTCAGTGAACACCCCACATCACTGAATTGTTAATGCTACCTTTTATCCTTTATTATTTTCTTTATGAGCTAAGGGATTGTTCATTCTGATTCTTCTAATCCTCATAATACCTGTGCCATTATTACAAATCCTTACTGTTCGAATAGCATCCAATTTCTCATAAATCTCATGAGTATTAAAGAAATCTTGTTAAATAAAAATGGAGGTATCACATCTTGTCTGGAATTTCATTTGCAATTCAATAGTTTAACTGTTAACATAAAGAGAGGGCTCACTAAAAACTCACAGTGGTGCCTTTTTTTCTCTATCTGTAGGCATGATACATTTAGAAGCCTATTTTTTATTCAGTATGCAACATTCAGAATAATCTTACTTATGAGCCCTTTATCGTGGATAAGACTGAATAAACTGGAGGGTGGAGAAAGATGGAGAGGGACTAATAGGATGGCGATTCTAAGATATGTACAAATCTGTAATCAGTGCAATAGTCAAGTGTGGAATAGTTTTAGAATAAAGGAAGTTAAAATACTGTATTTAATGTAGCCATCATCTGGAAGTAATGAATTCCTTTGGTACCCAAGCAAAGAACTTAGAATATTTCTACACATGTTTTATTTTGTTTTGTTTTTGTTTTTACATTTAGTTTCTTGGGTGAATTTTCTCAACCTTATAAAAGGTATTACTATAAAATAAGTAATTTTATGTCTCAACATTTCACATGTTGAAATTCTAACCCACCAATGGCATGCTCTTTTGGAAGCTGACCCTCTGGAAGATGATTAAGACATGAGAATGAAGCCTTCAGGAATGGAATTAATGCCCTTGTTACCTTAGGAAAGATGCCCAGGTGAGCTCTCTCATCCCTCTGCCATGTGAGGCAGTGTGTCTGTGAATCATGAAATGGACTTTCACCAGCCTCCAGAACTGTAAGAAATAAATAATTCTTATTTAAGTCATCCATTTTCTGATAGCTATTATAGCAACCAAAAGACTAACATTGGTAACAAAAATTGGTACTGAAAGTGAGGTGCCTCTGTAACAAATACCTAAATGTGAAATTGGCTTTGGAACTGGACAGTGAGCAAAGGAAGGATAAATTTTGAGGTACTTGTTAGAAGAATCTTAAATTGCCAGGGTCAGACTATGCTAGTAAAATGTGATTCTGATGAGAGATTAGAAAGAAAAGAGGAACACTAGAGAAACCCTACTTCTTCTTAAAAAACACCTACATAATCATAAACAGAATATTGGTAGATAAAGGCCATTCTGATTCAGTCCCAGTGGAAATGAGGAACGTCTTACTAAAACTAGGGAAAAGACAATCCATGTTATAAAGTGGCAAA
The DNA here is from genome assembly GCA_027563665.1 of Antrozous pallidus. Taxonomy (NCBI): domain Eukaryota; kingdom Metazoa; phylum Chordata; class Mammalia; order Chiroptera; family Vespertilionidae; genus Antrozous; species Antrozous pallidus. The sequence continues at coordinate 53,285,217 of CM050518.1, forward strand.
GAACCTGGCTGAATTGTCTTCATGTTCTTGTGTTTTATGGAAGGTAGGACTTGTGGTTATGGAATTGGATTTTTATAGTGCAAGAGAATTCTAGAAAAGTGTTGAAAGTGAGGCTTGTCTCCTGATTCCTTATAGTAAAATGTAAGAAGAAAGAAATTACCAAAACATGGAATTGCAATGAGAAAAAAGAGCAGAACTTAAAGATTTGGAGAAAATTCAGCATATCCATGTTGCAAAAAAAAAAAAAAAAGGAAAGAAATGACAAAACTAAGGGTGTAGCCAAATGACCATTTGAAAGGATATTATCATGATTCAACCAACTCAACAGTAGTCAGGTGCCAGTCTTCAAAACCCTGAAAGCTGACCAGGAAGGTGACTCAGAGGTCACTGGAGTTGTCACTCCACTTCAGGTCCAGAGAGCATAGGCCTGGGCAGCACGGCTCCCTCCACCTGTTTCAAAGGGTTGGGTAGCCCAAGAGAGCCAGGGCTGTGGTCTCCAGCAGACAGCCATGGCATGCAAGGCTACCACAGATAGCCATAGTGTGGGCGCCATCCAACTGAGCCATTGCATTGCCATCAAACCAAAGAGAATTATTCTTAAGCTTTAATCTTTAATGTTGTCTATCCTGTTGAGTGCAGAAATATTTGGGATATGCTACCCTTTCTTCTTCCCTTTTTCTCTCTTTTGTAATGGATATGTCTATCTTATACCTGTCCTGACACCGTCTTTTGAAAGCAATATAGTTTGTTTGGTTCCAAGGTTCACAGATGGAGAGTAATTTGACAAAGGATGAATGCTACCTAGAATCTCACCCATATCTGATTTAGATTATAATTAGAAGAGACTTTGGATTCAGGCTTTAGACTTTTAGGGCAGATGTAACACTAAAAGCATAAGCAACAAATGAAAAAAATAGATTTTTAGGATTTTATCAAAGTTAAAAAAAAATAGTTTTTCACAGACACCACAAAGAGAAAGGCAACTGATAGAATGAGAGAACATATCTGCAAATCATATATTTATTATCTTATCATTCTAGAGGTCAGAAGTCCAAACTGGTTTCACTGGGCTAGAGTCCTGGTTTCAGCAGGACTGGAATTTCTAGTAATTAGCTAGAATGTCTGATTCTCTACCTTTTCAACCTTACAGAGATTGCTTACATTTCTTGATGGCGATCCCCTTCCAGCCACCAATTACATCATTTCAACCTTTCTGAACAAAAATATAAAGTTTATTTAGTAGGCAGTTCATAGGTAGGAGAGGAGTTGTTTAGTGCTACTAGAAATAGAGAACTTTGATTCTGACCCTTAAGGGAGTATACCTTTTGGGAGAGGGTGGCTTAGGATGTTTGTCATGACTAAGTCTGAGAGGATAAAATGGAGACCCTTACACTGAGGGAAATAAGTAGGACCCATAAGACAGGGAAAGGGGCCATTACTCCTTCACAGCTAACAGTAATCAAGACCAAAGTGGAAAAACTTGAATGTGACCCTTATTCCCTTCTCCAGTCTCAGGATCCTTCTGCCTTGCATTGTTTCTGAAAAGTCATCAGCTTCAAAAGAAGAATTATAGTATCTAGTATCCAAATCCTAGCATTTCAGTAGGATGGATGTAGAATTGGGAGAAAGTAAGCAAGTAATTCAATTTTCATAAGTGGTTTCATTTAAGTAATGGGACAAAGGGATGAAGGAAAAGATATGAAAGAATGAAATGATATAAATGAAGCTGGATCTAAAGACACACACACACACACAGAGACATACTATATATATTTGTATGTATATATATATATATATATATATATATATATATCCATGTTGATTAGAGAGAGAGAGAGAGAGAGAGAGAGAGAGAGCAAGTTAAGGTAAGGAAGTAAACAGTAAACTCCCAGACCTGGGTTGGGTCAGTTAAAAGAGTAAGTGCCACCATCATCTTCTCTCTGGGAGCTCTGAGAGGATGAATTGAGAAAATGGAGCCGAGACCGGTTTGGCTCAGTGGATAGAGCGTCGGACTGCGGACTGAAGGGTCCCGGGTTCGATTCCGGCAAGGGCATGTACCTTGGCTGCGGGCACATCCCCAGTAGGGGGCGTGCAAGAGGCAGCTGATCGATGTCTCTCATCGATGTTTCTGACTTTCTATCCCTCTCCCTTCTGCTCTGTAAAAAATCAATAAAATATATTTAAAATAAAGAGAGAGAGAGAGAGAGAAAATGGAAAGGGATAAGTGGCTTTTTCCCTCTGTGTTCTGAGTTCTATTAGCCTTAATATCATTGGTCTTTATGTTGAAGAAATGAATGTAAGAAAATCTATAATGTAATAAATGTAATGTAGTTGTTCCAAGTTAAGCAAACCCCTTTGACTAGCCTTGTTCATAGAGCTGTCCCTGCTGGTGGGATGATGTTAAGATCTGGTGGTAAGGTATCACTCATCCACACAGGCCAGACCATAGATAGACTTATCTATCACCTCTTAATGTCCCCTGTGTCCCTTTGTTTGTTTGTTTGTTTGTTTTTAGATGTTTTATGCATATACATATATGTGTTTGTGCATGTGGTAAGAACATGTAATATGAGATTAAAACAACAAAGAGATATCATCTCACATCAGAATGAATACTATTAAAAAACAAAAGAGAAAATCATTGTTATTTGAGGATGTGGACAAATTTGGAAGCCTTTATACACTGTTGGGTGGAATTTAAAATAGGGCAGCTACAGTTTTAACTGGTTTCACTCAGTTAATAGAGTGTCTGCCCATGACTGAAGAGTCCCATGTTTGATTTTGGAAAAGGGCATTGCGGGTTCCATCTCCAGAAGTGCAGGAAGCAGCCAATCAATGATTCTCTCTCATCATTGATGTCTCTATCTCTTTCTTCCTTTCCCTTCCTCTCTGAAATCAATAGAAATATTTTTAAATTATTTTTAAAAATGGATCAGCCACTATGGAAAACAGTATAGAGCTTCATAAAAAAATTAAAAATAGAGCTACCATGTGATTCAGCAATCCAATACCTGGGTATTCTATATAATTAAGAGTTAATATGCAAATTGACCATCACACTCTCACACAAGATTACTGCCCTATGTGGTCACAAGATGGCCTCCCCCATGTGGTTACAAGATGCTGCCACAAGATGCCCAGTAGGGGAGGGCAATTGTGGGTGATCAGGCCAGCAGGGGAGGGCAGTTAGGGCCAACCAGGCCTGCAGGGGAGGGAGGGAAGTTGGGGGATGGTGGCAGGACTGCAGGGGAGGGCAGTTAGGGGCAACCAGGCTGGCAGGGGAGCAGTTAGGCTTTGGTGAGGCTGGCAGGGAAATGGTTAGGGGATGATCAGGCTGGCAGGCAGAAGCAATTAGGGGCAATAAGGCAGTTAGGCAGGCAAGCAGTTGGGAGCCAGCAGTCCCAGATTATGAGAGGGATGTCCAACTTCTGGTTAGGAGATCAGGCTTAAATTGGCAGTTGGACATCCCTCAAGGTATGCCAGATTGGAGAGGGTGCAGCCTGGGATGAGGGACCCCTTCCCAGGGAAAGGATTTTGTGTACCAGGACTTTAGTGTATATATTAATCAGAATCTTGAAGAGATCTTGCAATATTATTCACAGCAATCAAGGCAAGGAAATCATCTGATGACCTATCCAGAGATGAATGTTTTTTTAATAAATTGTTTATAGTAGTTCCCCCTTATCCACCACCAAGTCCCCTCCTGTGACTTCAGCCAAAACCCCCTCTCCCCCACTTTGCCGTGGCTTAGAGAAGTGTTCTACTTCTGATGCCAACCTGTAGCTACTTTCACTAAGAACTTTGAGTACATTGCATAATTTGAGTCTGGCAGAAAGAAATATTGATGTGAGAGAAACATCCATCATTTGTTTCTTGCATGTTCCCTAACCAGGGTCTGGGTCAGGAAGAAGCCTGCAACCAAGGTACTGAGCCAAACTGGCTAGGGTGATAATTCTAATTTATATTAACTAACACAGTTCTATTTTTTTCCATTTTAACTTATGATTAAAACTATATTTTCATTTGGTACAACTTTCTCTGTAAAGTGAAATTCAATCGTGCACCCTTCTTGACATTATAATTACTTAAATTAATAATCAAGTATGTCCTTCTTAGTACCTGGGAAGAATTGGCAGGAGTCAGGAGTCATCCTTCTCTCTCACTCTAATATATATATATATATATATATATATATATATATATATATATATATATATATTAGATATTAGATGCTATCAGTTGAATGTGCCCCTGGAGCCACAAATACCAGAAGTGGGCATGAGCAGAGATATAAAATATATATGCTTTGCCTATAGTAGCTGTCCAGTAATTATGTGTTTAATCAGATTTAGTTGCAGCACTTCTGAAATATCGTCCTGAGATATTAGAATGTGATAATATTACAGCATGGATGAAAGTGGGCTGCACAGTCTTATTACTGGGTGCTGAAGGAAAGTTCTCTGTCTTAATGTGAACAAGCTAGATTTGTGTATGGACCCAGTCATGGAATTAACTGGGTGGGAACTCTCTGGTTTGGAGAAGATAAATGAGGTTAGTTGTTATGTAAAAAAATTAGGAAAGTAAAGCAGTTTGTTGCACCTTGATAAAGAGTTTATCTATGAGATGAAATTTAGTTCTGATTTATAAACAAATGTCAAACTAAGAGATTTCAACACAAAGAAATTGGCTAGTCAAAGCTACCACAAAAAGAGGAAGCTTTGGCAGTCCAGTTGAGATTCTGGGAAAGGAAAAATAACTCCTTGGACTCATATAGTGCTTTTGGAACATACAAAATATAGGGCACGCAGTGATTAAATATTAATGCCCGTTAGCTGATGTTTCTAGGAGAATACTTAATTATAAAAGAAGTGTTATTGTGTTGCACAGTTGGAGAGAGGCAGTGAGACAAAAATATTTGGCAGGAATGAGGATGCTGATCATTTGTACAGGGTAATGAGTGGACCTCAACTGAACAAGCAAAATACTTGATGCATATTTTTCAGGTATATTACTTTGAGTAGTACCAAAAAGAACTATTTAAAATAACTCATAAATTTGCATTATGGAATGGCAACAGTTGTGTCAACATCAAGTCCAGCTTTAGCTATAGCAATATGCTTAAGACTTTTTTTTCTTTTTTATATTTCTTATTGTTTAAAGTATTACAGATAGTAGTACATATGTTTCCTTCCCCCCCTTAACATTGACCTCCCCCTGGCCTCCCCTACTCTCCAGCACATGCCCTCACCTGCCCCCTCCCCCGTGTCTTGTATCCATTGGTTATGCTTATATGCATGCATACAAGTCCTTCAGTTGATCTCTTACAACCCCCACCCCCACTCCCCCCTCCCTTCCCACTGTAGTTTGACAATCTGTTCAATGCTTCTTTGCCTCTGTATCTATTTCCCCCCACTTCTTTTCTTTAAAAAATCTTGCATCGACATACTAAAGATAAACATATAAGAACAAAAAAAAATGTTTGAGTCTCAGTTTCAATGTACAACAGTTCTGAGTCCCAGTTTCAATGTCAAATAGTTCCTTATGTGTACATGTCAGCAATGATATCTGGATGGTGGACAAATGGTGGCAATGCAGGTCCCACACTCTCTGGTTTGGTATGGGACAACCTGCAGTGACACAGAACTGCTGACTGTTAGCATGGCAAGGTATCGTAAGCGTCTTCCATCTCTGGACTGTCTTCGTGGTTGGAACAGACCTGTCAGTTCCTCTCTGTTGTAGGAATCCATATGGTGCTGGAGTTGTTTTCTGAAAATATACAAACATATTCTCAACCAAAAGTTAATAAAGGAATCTTTTCTGTAAATTAGACTTGGGATTCTTTTTATTTTTGTCCAAATGATTTTCCTTTGGCTTATTTTGACACCATGTGTGTTTTTCATGGGTATCCTGCTGTTAGCATTACAAATGGAAATTAATTTTCTGAAGTAAGAATTTTCTAGATGTAATTTATTTGCAGGATATTTTGCCTTACATGATATTACCCCACTATTCCCCCCTTTTTTGATTAATGGAGGCTTTTGGAAATTTTATATTGCAATCTTGGTAACTTTAAATTTTAATTTTTGCACATAAATATGACTGCTTTAGGTTCTTTGCATGTTAGGCAAATTTATGATGAGATGAACTACTAATAGAAATTTTAGTTAATATTTTAGAAACAGCGTTTTATCCAGTACACTTAAATTTTCTTGGGTACTCCCTTATTTCAATTGGCCAATTTAAATTAATCTGAAAAGTTTGATTACTATTTTACTGTCAAATTTAATACTCAAACAATAATCTTAGTTTACCCTGTAAATATTAGTGGAAAGGATTATTTGCATTGTTGAGTAGGCCCTGGGCATTCCTGGTGCTAGACTGGGTTTAGATATATGCTTAAGACTTTTGAGGTAAAATACAAAAGCTATTTGGAACAAAGCAAATTTTAATCCTGTATAATAAAGATGTACTATGCAAATGGTTCTTACACTGTGAAACAGTGAGCTACAGGAAGGTGGTGGAGAAAGCTACAGGAGGGTGGGGCAGGGGGCAGAGAGCTATATGAGGGCAGCAGTGAGCTACTGGTACACGGATTCATGCACCAGGCTAATGGTATATATATATATATATATATATATATATAATGTTAAATCAGGTTCCTCAATCTCTAATGAGTCTGTGGACTCCATGCATTTGCTCAGATATAGCAGATCAGCTATTGATTAATGGTATTTGTATTATTTGGTGCCAGCGATGGCCCTCCAAGGGGATGGAAGTCATACTCTTGCAAGCACCAGAAAGGAGATGACACACTGGCACCATACTTATTTCATGATAGAGGTCATGTCCTCAAGGATCTTGGTGCTCTGGCTCCAAGACAACTGGCATAACTGAACTCATCCTAGTCCCTGTGTCCTGTGAATCCCATGTGGAATTGCCCAATTATATCTTGCCATATACACACTTCATGCCCACTTCTCCTGCTGCTTCAGATAACTTGCTAGGCATCTACATTTGTGGTGCCAGAATACAAAAAAGACAAGTACAGGTGGGTGAACAGAGGTGGAAGTAGATCTTTAACATTTTAGGAAGACAGGTGTGTTAAACAGGCTCACAAAACAGTAAAGAGGACTAAATAAAAAGGTGATAGTTCTCACTACTATAAGAATAAAAACTTATTTTAATGACAACACACTACCAAAATGCTTGAAAAACTGTTTTCAATGTATATGGATGTCAGAACCTTGATACTCCTGCATCCTAATGTAAGAGGACAGAGTTCACATCAAGTCCTTGAGGGACACTGAGGGAATGATAAATATGGGAACATGTCAGTGTAATACTAGCAGGATAATATCAGTTTCTCAATGATAACTGTTTCTAAACAGAATAAAATCATTTTTGTGATATAACTAGAGGCCTGATGCACAAAATTTATGCAAGGGGCTCAGCCCTCGCTGGCCAGGCTTCAACTGGATGGTTGTCCAGAAGATCGTTCAGCTGTCCAGTCTAATTAGCATATTATGCTGTTATTATTATAGATACTGGTCTGACTGTATTATTATTGTTTAAAAAACAACAGAATTTATTGGATTTAGAAAAGGAGTGTCACTGAATGGAAAAATGGATATTTAGTTGCATATTTATTTTTGTCTGACTGTTGTATAAATGGTGAAGAAGGATAAAGGGGGAATAAATAGTGACAGTCAGAGACTTAACTTGAGGTGGTGAATACACAATGCAGTATATAGATGGTGTGTGACAGAATTTTGTATCTGCAACCTATATAATTTTGTCAATAATGTCACTCCAATAAATTCAATAACAATGAATAAAACAAAACAAGGAAGCCCCCAAACTGAAAATGATTTCCCAATAACCAGTTTATAACCAAAATTAAGAATTCATGAAAAACCAAAAGGTGTCCAGTACGTGGAGAAATGGACATTATTTGAAAGCCCTTCTGATGAATTGGTGCCCCTTTGGAGAAGTTACTTGGACTACTGTTTGCTCCTGATATCTTGCCCATGACTCCTTAGTAGTGTTTATGTTTCACTAGAGAGTACTTGGATAATTCATCCCAAGGAGGCATTGAAATAAGCATCTCTAGTAAATTCAATTTATTATGAAATGCAAGAGAATAAAAAATAAAAAATATGGGATAGTGATTCTTTCTGGGTCAAAGGAGTATGTGATTATAGAATGCTATCTAGCTAGCTAAAGTCTGGTAACATTCTATTCTTTAGCAAGGTAAAGTGTTCAAAATTGTTATGTTATTCTTCATACCTTACATTTATGTTATATATTTCTTATTTTAGTATTTTTTAAAATCATATTTTGAGTAAATTTAAAAGTGGATTCTTTCAGGTAATGTTATCAGAGGAAAGAATATTTGACAAAATTACTATTTATTTATTTTTTTAAATATTTTTCCTCCCCCTAATTGCTTTTCCTTTTTTGAGTATACCCTCTACAACAAAAGATAATTTTATTTTCAAAAAATATTTTGTGTTAAAATATATGTTTTGCACTCTTGCAAAAATTAGTGCGAAAAATATCAAACTCTTTACATTTTATAAATCTCACAAAAACATTTCTGAAAAGATTGAAAAAGTGCTTTTTTTCTTTTCCTTGCAGCTATCACTAAATATTGCAGCTTTGTAGATATTAATGTGGGTGGTACTACTGTTATTTGATTATTATACTACTCCTATTATTAAAAGTTGAGATAAAGTAGACCAACTAGAGCTGAAAATATCTAACTCTCCAATAATGTCTTTTAATCTAGTAATTAATAATAAATGACCAAGTCATCCTATCTAATAAAAGAGTAACATGCAAATGTGACCGTACCTTGGCTCCTGATTGGCTATGATACCAGCCAATCAAGAGCAGGGGGCAGGGCCAAGGGGCAGGGCTGAACAATGCTAGGGCTGGGCCCTGGGGGTGGAGACAAAGTAGAACCAGCCGTGAGCACCATGGTGCCCTAGTTGCCCTAGCTTGGAGGCAGCCGGGGGGGTGGGCGCGGCGAGTGTGGGAGGTGACCAAGGGGTGGGGCAAGCAGCCCGGGTGTGGGAACAGAGGTATGCGCCCAGCCCCTGGGGCTGGGTGGTCACAGGCAGCTGGAGCTGACCTGATCAGGGAGATGGCTGAGGCTTTAGGCCTTGGGCAGGCTGGGGGTGAGCCATCAGTTGGACATCCCCTAAGAGCTCCCAGTATGTGAGAGGGGGCAGGTTGGGCTGAGGGACCACCCCTCCCCCCATGTATAAATTTCATGCACCGGGCCACTAGTCCTATCTAATAAAATAATAATATACAAATCAACTGTACCTCTCATCAAGCCACACCCACAACCATGCCTACCAGCCAATCAGGAGCAGATTATGCAAATAAAGCCCAACCAAGATGGCTGCCACCACTAAGAGCAAGAGGAAGGTGTGGGTTTCCCCGGCAATGGAGGAAGCCAAGCTTTCTGCCTGCCATTGTGGGCCTAGGCCTCCATTCAATGCTACAAACTTTCTATTATAGAAGATACATAATCCCAACAGAAATGCCAACAGCCACAGAGCTGGAGAGAGAAGAGACTAGGGTTGCTGGGGTGATGGAAGAAGCCAAACTTCTGCAACCCTAGGCTAGGCATCCACTCTAGGCTACAAAGTTTCAAACAGAAATGGCTGTCGCCATGGAGTGAACAGAGGATTGGCTCTGCTCCAGGGTACAAAGTTTCAATTGTAGAACATAAATTAATTCCAGACCCCTGGGCCTCTGCTTGGGTCACTGGGGGGCATGGCCAGCCTGCAACACACCACAGGCCCCTTGCCCAGGCCATCCCACACCCCAAGGGAACCCCCACCCTGATCCAGGATACCCTTCAAGGCAAACCAGCTGGACCCCACTCATGTACCCGGACTCTACCCTATCTAATAAAAGAGCACTACACAGATTGACCATCATTCCAACACACAGGAGGGCTGCCTTCATGTGGTCAAAGATTCTGCCCTCATGTGGACACAAGATGTCCACTACAAGATGGACAGCAGGGCAGGGCCATTGGGAGGTTCTAGGCCTGCAAGGGAGGGCAGTTGTGGATGGTCAAGCCTCCAGGGAAGGCAGTTAGGGGTGACCAGGTCTGCAGAGGAGGGAAGTTGGGGGCAAACAGGCTGGCAGGGGAGCAGTTAGATATCAATTAGGATGGTAGGGTAGTGGTTAGAGGGTGATCAGGCTGGCAGGCAGAAGTAGTTATGGGCAATCAGGGAGGCAAGCAGGTAAGCAGTTTGGAGCCAGCAGTCCAAGATTGGGCCTAAAGAGGCAGTCAGACATCCCTCGAGGGGGTCCCAGATTTGAGAGTGTTCAGGCTGGGCTAAGGGACTCGCCCACCCTGCCCTCCATGCATGAATTTCATGCACCTGGAATCTAGTTACTTTAAAACAGTATACAATTAGTGTCTCCCTTTACCATATTTCATCTTAAAATGCATAATATTTAAGAATTTAAATATATATCAAATGTTGATTTATTTGCTATTCATTAAATTAATATAGTTGTCTATGCACTCTAAAAGAGTGCCATCCTTATTTCTAAAATAAAGATATCCTATTAATATAATTTATTTTTCTATTGGTAATTATCCTCTCTGAACCATATTTTTTTAAATAGCAATATAAGTTGGTGCTTGACCTTTCATAGAAACTATTAAAACTACCTAACAATGCTTCTAGATATTATCTCTTTGATGGTTATTGAAAAAGAATTTCCTTTTCATTTAAAATTTATTTTTCTCCCTGGTCATATCCTGAAAACTTTATTGGAGTAAAAACATACAAATGTCATCTATAATTGCTCATTATACATCTTTGCATTTATTTAATAATTCCGAAAATCCATCTCTCCTATATTCCATACTTTCTGATATAATTGATATGCTCAATGTTAATAGAGAATAGTGATCATCTAGTAAACCACTGTACATTATACACAAATCAACACCTGAGTGATTTAAAGTTAAAACTACCAGATAATGTACAAACATGTAAAACTGATCATTTAAATTTAATAACTGAATACATCTATCAACAAGGAATCCACTGCCACACATGAAAACAGTTCTCACCAAGAATAACAGTTCTCAGCAGAAATTATGCTCAGATGTAAATTAGAAAGGAATAAAATATTTTATTTATTATATTCTTAGATTATAAAATCCTTTAACTTCTCATCTGATTTGTAGAAATTGAACTCCATCTTGCTATAAAAAAGCAAAAGTTGAGAAAAAATGAAAATAACTTAAAAGTAAAATAAATCACTAGAGTATTTTATAATAATTGAATAATCTCAAAATTAAATTATTAGATTATATACACATATTATTCCATTACTTAAAATTTGTTTGGGGTTTGAAAATATAGTGTAATATACTGTGGTTTGAATTACAATACAACTTAGGTATATATTTCAGAATAACTTGAAAATTATTTAAAGCAATTCTAGCATATACAATCTATAGTGCAAAATGTTGAAGATGTCTTATTCTAATGTAAGCTATACAAAAATAATTATTTCTTTGGACATATTTAACCTTTTATTGTCCTTTAACATGTTTACAAGCAAGGTTGTTAACATTCTTTCTACCACAGTAAGCAGTTAAAAAAACATTCTTTACTGATCGGCCTGAAAGTACCCTTCAGGAATTGTGCCAAACAAATTTTTTGATTAAATATTAAATGTAAATGATTTTGTCATAAGAGCAACTTCAGTAAGTGCTTTGTGGATTCACTACTAAAAAGATGCTTAAATAGTGCTACTAAGAGTTCAATAAAAATGATCTGTCTTATATAATCACTACAGTACTTCAAAAATGTATCCCAATCCAAGATTTCTAAATCACATCCTCATAATTTCTCCATATTCAAGGAGGTTTGTGTTCCTAAGGATGATTCTTGCTAGGACTTCTGTATTCGCCTTGATTCTTAATGTCATCCCATCTCACTTGACATGGAAGCCTCCTGCTGGGCTCTGCCTCATACCATTATGAATGTGGAACTTGAAATACGTCTCATATTACCCATGGGGTGTTAACAACAGCAATGAACAAACAAACGCCTTAACTAAAACTAAGTATCTATCACTGCCCCTTAAAACTGGGGAGACAGCTCAATCTATTATTATTTTGTTGGAGACACACCTAAAACATTCCTGTCATTTTATTGGCAAAGCAATTCAGCTCATTCCATTATTTACCTCCAAACTCTCTTCAAAATACCCATTTCTGTGCACTGACTTACTCAATAGCTCTCTTAAAAGAAGGGCCTCCTATGAGCAGGAGGAATATAAACTCATTGCAGAAATCATAGAATCTGTAGTGTGAGGAAGAGTCTGGTTCAAGCAGGAGACAGAGGCTAGAATGTTGCTAGTTCCTCCCACCTTCACGCACTCCTCCCTCCCAATGTCATTTCCCCTATTGTCCTTTTTCCTGACTTCAGTATAAAGCGCTGGACTTGAACTACTGTAGATTTTTGCATCTATGCCATCAGGTTATCCTGTTCTCTTTACTTGGACACACAGTGGAAAGGAAGGAAGGAAGGCAAAGGGAGAGAACACGGTGTGAGGAAGTTGAAATGCTCTTGTATTCACTGTGACGCAAATTATGTCCAGCACTTTATAAGCATTATTTTAATCAGAAATTATCTTATGGGTTCATCCCTCTTATTGCTATGTGAAAATCGAAGCTCTTAGAGGAGAAATTTCTTCCTTATATCTTGCTGAAGTCACATTACATACTATCTTACTGGAGTGAAAAAAATCCAGGATTAATGGATTTTTATAGACAGTTACACTACTAATACCTATGTGGTATTAATGATGGCATGACTGACTCAAATTTTCTGAAAAATAAAATTTAGAAATATCACCCGAGAGCCCCTGGGTAGAACTGGCGTGGCTCCCTCTCCTTGGCTCTTGTCCATCTCCAGAGAAGAATTCAGAGGAGTGATAGACTGCAGTGTTGAAGCAAAGCAAGCATATTTATTAACAATACACTTGGCATAAACACAATTGTGCAACTCAGCTAGTCTGAGCATCTCATCCACTGAAAGTTTAAGTGTTTTTTATATCCATCTCCTAGAGTTTTCAAACTTCCCTTCCCATGTCAGATATCAAGGGTAGCAGACTAGATTTCAAAGTCTTCTACTTTGTTGTGGGTTATCTTGGAATGTTTGTACATAAATCTGGTCATTTGGCAAGTACTAAGACAGTTGACTTCTTCATTCAGTGGGTGAGCTAAACCACCCTTTCATTCCCCTTCCCCCTTCCCTGCCCCAGCAGTTATCTTTCCTGCTTTTGGATAGTACCCTTCAAATGATACTATCCAAAAGCTTTTGGGGTTTTGTTTGTCCTTCAAACTTTATTTGTCCTTGGGTTTATCTGGCACAAATGGCATAAATTGGGTCTTTATTCTCTATTTTCCTAGGCCAGGGTGACTTAAGCTATGTATTCTCTGGTTAAGGAGGAGAGTTATAAACTATTTGCTCTCGAGTATCCTTAGGTGGGGAAGCTAACGTCTTGCTGTAGGCTGTCCAAACTGGTTGGCCTTGTTTAATTTTCTTGTCTTAGTTCCTCCATTCCATGTGCCCAGGAATTTTCCTAGCTTCTTTCTATCCTATCACAAAAATAAATCAATATATTTTATTCCAATGGAATAAAGTGGGTTTCAGTCTTTATTCTAAATAATCATATACATTATATCAGGAAAAACATTTTAAAAATTGTTTTCCTATGGTGATACTAGCCAACCACATGAGTTATTTAAAATGTAAAGTACAATGTTTTTATCACAGAAAGGTTTTATTAACTTAGATAATATAAATTAATTATATCATGGAGCTTAAAATATTAAGGAGGACATTATCTTTAGAGACATAACATGGTGTCCCATAGAGGATCAGCAAGTGAGAAATTGCAATTTAATAGTGGGTGTGTCATATTAAAATTGCAATGCACTCAAATATTTGTTTTGTTTATCCCTTACAGTTATTGTACAATTAAGTGAACTTAATATTCAAGTTGTCCCAGATGCATTGTTAATTAAGACCACAGGTTTTGCTATTTCAGGATTGGATGGTGTGCTTCAGTCTTTAAAAAATTACAAAAAAAGCCCAGCCAGCGTGGCTCAGTGGTTGAGCATCAACTTATAAACCAGGAGTTCACAGTTTGATTCCCGGTCATGGCTCAGGTTGCAAGCTGGGTCCCCAGTAAGGGAGGTGTGAAGGAGGCAGCTGATCAATGATTCTTTATCATCATTGATGTTTCTCTCTCTCTCTCCCTTCTTCTCCGAAATCAATAAGAATATATTAAAATAAAACACAACAATGTTCAATTAGATTAATTTCTACTCTAAGAATCACAATCAAATAAATTGTTTAAAATCCAAGCATCAGTGGATATATGAGAAGCATTGAAGTGTATGGGATTTAAGCCCAGTTAGCCTGAATAAGAAGATGTAAACTGGATTGTTAATGGAAAAGCCAGGAAGCAAACAACTGGCTGATAAAATTAGGATGGACAATTCTAGGCTAAATTTCTGTCCCTTAAACATCCTGCCCTGTTTTCCCAGTGTCACCATATTCATATATCCACTTAAATCTTACGATGAAATGGTTGTCAGTTATCTCAGAAATTCTGAGATAAATCTTTCCTTGGGCACAATTCAGGTCTTTTGTGAACCTTAGCCTCTATAGGTCACCCACTTTACATCATGACAAGGTCAGAACAAGAATGTCTTTTTACTTAGAAAGGGCCCGATTTCTGTTTTAAAGATTTTACCTAATTCAGACAGGCTCACTCAGATAATCTCCCTTTGATGAACTCAAAATCAACTATATGAAACACTCTCTACATCTGAAATATCCCTTCACCTTTGCCATATAACTAACCCAATTATGGCAGAGACTTCTACTGACACAGGGTGTGTTTATACAAGGAACATTCAGCAGGGGGTGCAAATTGAAGGGTAATCTAAGAATTCTACCTACTCCAAGTATCTACTTCATCATAAGATATCTGGTATTATAAATGCTAAAGGAATTATATCCATTTAGCTTCTAAATTGGCCTGTCAGTGAGTATTAACAGTATCCTTTCTGTTTGCACAGAACATTCCCTCTTCCTGGCTTGCTCCTCCTTAAATATACCAGGGTAGCTCCCCTTGCCACCTTCTCAGGGACACCTATTCTGACTTCTTCAAATTTGCAATTGAAACCAGTGCAGAAGAGTCCCTAAGTCCCTAATCCCAGCTCTGTGTTTGCCCTTCTTGACAGCATATACCATCATCACATTTACTGTCAGATAACATATTTATTTATTGTTTCACCACAGTTACTAACTCTTGAGGGAGTTGCTATTTTATAGAGTGAAAGGGTTACTCTTGATGAAGAAAGTGATTGATAATCCACCGCCACTGTCACTTAGAAAACTGGAACACACACTACCGGCTGCTGTTCTGTGTCTCTCTTTTCCTCTCTTTGCTGGAACTCAGCCTTTTATCATATAGTCTTCTTTGTGGCAAAGAAGAGAATTGAAAAGGCCTTTATTCTCCAAGAATTACCTGTGGATAATATTGCACCTACTCCAAAATGAATGCAAAAAAAAAGGTGAGACAATGAGATGAGACACAGCAAGAGGGGGGGAGAGACAAGGTAGGATAAACAAGCTGAACAAATACAATAAAAAAGAAGAAAAAACAAAACAACCAATCAGAAGGCTAGCTAGGAATAGATAATCCATAAAGATTAAGCACTCAGAGAATGGAATTAAATACCTGGCAAATAAAAGTGATGCCATGGCTCAGTTCTGTCAGGGTTTCGGTAAGAGTACATCTTAAATGTCTAGGACATGGGTAACAAGTTTTCTTTACATTTTCTTAAAGTCTTGCCATAACCCTCTGTTAAGCTATTTAAAAAGTGGATGCACTATTGAAACTCTCCTTCAACTAATGAACAAGCTGAGATTGCTACATGTAATAATAGACACATGCAGTGATTTTCTTTGTGATATTAGGGAATAATTAATTACCATAAATTGCTTCAGACTTTGGGGTGTATTCCAACAGTTTTCTATCATTTATGTATCAGTAAGAGAGAAAGCTAACTTGTATTTCAAAATATAGTAGACATTTAAAAATATGGACATTATAGCTATTTAATTAAGTAAAGACATATAAGAATTATTTAAAATAAATACCACACTCTCAAAAACACATAATATAGACTTACTTTAATCTTACTCTTTGCTAATTGTTCACATTAACTTTGGATATAATTAACTTAGATTTGTTTTCTTAAACTGGTTAGTCTAAATCCTTTTGCCACATCCTTTGTATTTGTCCAGAAAAAATAGAATTGTGTCTTCTCAGCTAAGCCAAAATGGTGCTGCTTTTGCCTAACCAACCAAAACAAATGCTCACAGTGCATGACCACTACTTTTCCACATACACAATCTTGCCATTTTTATAGTTCAGGAGTGTATTTTGCACCACTGTTGTTCATGCTTTGTGTCAGATCCACTACTTTACAACAGTTTTATAGCAAAGATATGCATTCATCTGCACTTTCCTAAAATTTAACTATAAAACATTTTAGACCATTTTATGAATATATAAAATATTTATTTATGGACTTTTTCTAGCTTTTAGCTGCTGGGAATATTGTGTACAATCATTTGGAAATAATTTCTCTTGTTTATTGGACTTAGGAGTAAGAGGGGCGAAACATAGAGCAGGCATGTATCTACAACTTTATTAACAATTGCTAAGCAATTTTCTAAACCCAGTGTACCATTTTAATTCCTACAGGCACTGTCTGAAAGGTACAATTGCTTCTCATTCTTTCTAACACTTGCAACTTTAACCATTCTGGTGGGTACACTGGATTTGATGTTCTAATTTACATTTTCCTTATAATTAATGGTTTAAACATATTTTCAAATGTAAATGCGTGTTGTGTAGCCTCATATATAGGATTCCTTTTCCATTTCTAGCTCTTTTTACGAATTCCTTTTTTTGTCTGTTATTTACTGATTTGTAAAAGTTCTTTACATGTTTTGGCAATAATCCTAAATATAAATTTTTGATAAAATTCTACCTCTTATTTTCTTACGAGTGGCTCTTTTGTCCAAAGAAATGTCGGACTCGCAAAGACCTTTAAAATATTATATATTTTTCCCTGTAAGTCAGAGTTTTAGTTTTTACATTTGAGTCTGTGTATCTCCTCCAATTGATTTCTTTTCTTATGGTGTAAATAAAGGTTCATCCTTCTCCCCCCATATAGATGTAAATTTTTCTATCCACCATGATTTAAAATGATGTTCATTTTTCTATTATAAACCATCCACTCTATTTCTGAAAACCAAAGAACAATATATATTTCAGCCTGTTTCTCTAAGTTTTGAAATTTTATATTATACTTCCTTCAACTTTATTTATCCAATTCAATAAGAATTATATTGCATAGATAATACATTTACAAATGTATTTTAGGATCTTTTTTTTCAAATTGTATCTATACATCTGCTGGCATTTTGTAAAGATGGTATCGAATCTATAGCACACAGTGATAATAAATGGCATCCTAATTATAACAAGATTTATAATCCATGAACATTATATCTCTTTATTTTATGTCCTTATTTCTATTTATAAAGTTTTACATGCCTTTCAAAAATCTAGTTCTATTTATTTAGCAAATTAAAAAAATGCTAAAGATTGAGTGCAGCATATTTTCAATACAGAGCTTCTAAAATCTGCAGACACATGGTAGATTATACATAATCTTGAGCTCCTTTCCACATTAGCAGGATGCACTCTCAGGAGAATGGGGAGGGAAGAAATTGAAAAACCTCCCTTATTGATATAGCCTGGAGAAGGCAACCAGCCACTGCTAAAAGATCATAGAGCTTTTCTCTATATTCTTCTTATTGGAAGAAAGGGCTTGAATTCCTGGAAGAGGGGAAGGGGGAGGAAGCAAATTCTGTTACTCCTAATGTAAAAATGAAGACCCACTGTGGTTTGGGATTAAAAAAAAAACCAACTAATAAATACTTTCACTCTTTGTAAGTGTTGACTATCATTCTGAACATAAGATATTATATCAATGTTATTCAAAGATTTTTACATAAAAAGGGCACAAAATGGTCTCCTAAATAAGGTATATCGGCTAAATGAAGTATTGGTATTAATTCCCCTTTAAATATTTGGTATAACTCACCAGTAATGCCACTTGGTTCTTTTCTATTCTTTGTTAGAAGATTTTGATTACCGATTGCTATTTGTCTGTTCAGATTTTTCTACTTTTTATTATTCATTGTCTGTAGGTTACATGTTTTTAGGAATTAGGTCATGTTTTCTAGGTTATCCAATTTTTAGAGTATAATTTTTCATAATCATCCCTCATCACCAAAGAGCAAGAGAATATACATTTCTTTAAAGTGCACTTGAAACATTCCCTAACATAAATTACACATTAGGCCACTAAATGAGTTTTAACAAATTTTAAAAAGAATAAAATCATACAAAATATATTTTTGAGCACAATGGAATGAAACTGGAAATCACTAAGATAAGAAACATTAGAAAATGCAGATATTACAAACTCTATTATAACCAATGGCTCAAAGAAGAACTCAAAAGAGGATAATTAGAAAATATCTTCCGACAACAAAACACAAAAAACCAAGACTTATAAGATGAAACATAAACAATACTAGGAGAAAAGTTTATGGAAATAAAAAAGAAGAAAGATCATAAATAAACAACCTAGCCTTACACTTCTAGGAAGTAGAAAAAGAACAAAAGAGGTCTAAAGTTAGCAAGAGGCAAAAAATAATAAGCATCAAAGCAGAAATAAAGTCTGGAGAACAGGAAAACTATACAAACTTTTACCAAATTAAACATTGTTTTTAAAACAAATATTCTCAACATCACTAGCCACTAGGGCAATGCAACTTAAAACCAAAACCAGACACCACTTCACAATAATGAATATTTAAAATTATTTTTTAACAATAAAAGTGCTGAAGAGTATGTGGGGTAATAGAACTCTTAAAATAGATTGTTGGTAATGCAAAATGAGATAGCAATTTGAAAATAGTTTGTAATTTTCTTCTTTTTTTAAAAAATATTTTAATCTTTATTGTTCAGTTTATTAATTACATTGTCCCCCCCCTTTTTTCTCCCTATAGTTCCCCACCACCCGGTACCCATCCCACCCTCGGCCCTCACCACCCCCTCCCACTGTCCTCTCCCATAGGTTCATGATTTTTGTCCAGTCTCTTGCTGCACCTCCCACACCCCTTTTCTCCCCAAGAAGTGTCAGTCCATTCCCTCTCTATGCCCATGATTCTATTATATTCACCAGTTTATCCTGTTCATCAGATTTTAATTCCCTTGATTTTTATATTCATTTGTTGATAGATGTGTATTTGTTGTTCATAATTTTTATTTTTACCTTTTTCTTCTTCTTCTTAAAGAATATCTTTTAGCATTTCATATAATATTGGTTTGGTGGTGATGAACTCCTTTAGCTTTTTCTTATCTGCAAAGTACTTTATCTGACCTTCAATTCTGCATGATAGCTTTGCTGGGTAGAGTAATCTTGGTTGTAGATTCTTGCTATTCATCACTTTGAATATTTCTTGCCACTCAATTCTGGCCTGCATTTTTTTCTGTTGAGAAATCTGCTGACAATCGTATGGGTGCTCCCTCATAGGTAACTAACTGTTTTTCTTTTGCTGCTTTTAATATTCTCTCTTTGTCTTTTGCTCTTGGCATTTTAATTATGATGTGCCTTGGCGTGGTCCTCTTAGGGTTCCTATATATTGGGGTTTGGTGCGCTTCTTGGACTCCTAAGTCAATTTCTTTCACCAGGTGTGGGAAGTTTTCTGTCACTATTTCTTCAAATAGGTTTTCATTGTCTTGCTCTCTCTCTTTTTCTGGCAACCCTATAATTCAGATGTTGGTATGCTTGAGGTTGTCCCAGAGGCCCCTTACACTATCTTCAATTTTTTGGATTCTTTTGGTTTCTTGCTTTTCTAGCTGAGTTGATTTTACCTCTTTGTATTTCAAATCTTTAACTTGGTTCTTGTGGTCTTCTAGAGTACTTTTAGGTCTTTGTATAATACTTTTTATTTCACTCAGTGTATGCTTAATTTCTAGTTGGTCCTTTTTCATATCCGTGAGGGTCTCGTTCATATCCTTGTAGGTTTCATTCATTTCCTCGTAGGTCTTGTTCATTTCCTTGTAGGTTTTGTTCATTTCCTTGTAGGTCTTGGCCTTTTCTAGGAGTCTCTTGAAAAGCCTTATAATCGTGGTTCTGAATTTCATGTCCAGTCATTTTTTTTCCTCCATTTCTTTCACATCTGATTTCTTTCCATGTCTCTACATGGTGGCTGCTTTCCTGAGTTGGTCTATTAGCTTTGTGTGGTAGATGTCCTCTAAGGGACAGTGGCTCAGCCTCCCCAGTTACCTGAGGTGGATATGGGTTGCACAGTCTTGTTGAAGTTAAGCCTAGATTATTGTTGTTAGCACTAGGAGGATTTGACCTCCAGTGCAATTGGCTATTAGGTTCAGCTGTGCTCAGGTTGGATGGGCAGAGTCTCCAGGCCAAGCAGGCAGCATCAGCTGTACCCTATGCGGCCCCTGGGACTCTGTGCTGGGTGGCAATGGCTGCCAGCACCTCTGAAAGAGACCTGCTGCCGAGCTCCACCTGCTGCCGGACAATTCAGCCTCTCCCCAAATGAGTCTGCACACCCAATGTCTCACCCAGGGTTGTAAAACAATGTAGTCCTATGGTTTCCGGAATGAGAGAGTAAGTCACGGGTCCTCTCTGTGTGGTCACACAGCTGTGCTGTTCCCAAGTTCATGTGCACTCTGCACAAGCTGGCCCTCTCCACAAGCTTGCATACCCTTGCAGCACCCGAGTTTCAGCATGCCTCCCCACTGTCCACTTTTTACCCCGTATGATTGTGAGTTCCCTGGACTTTGCCCGGAGCTGAGGAATCATTGCAGTGGGACATCTTTGTCTCCTCCATTCGAGAAAACCGGCTGGGTTATCAGCAGCCCGCCCTATCCGCTAGCATGCACACGGCTCCAAACCTCTTTCCAAGCGTATCTTCAATGCTGTCCTCCACCACTCCTCTGAGTCACAGTGTCCTATCTTCACTTTTATTTGTGGAATTTTCACTCAGCCAGCTTTCTGGTAATTCTGGATGATGTTTGTTCTTTCGTTAAGTTGTAGTTTTGAAATTGCTGTGTATGGCAGCAAGAAAGGTGTTTACCTATGCCGCCATCTTGGTTCCTCCCCGTTTGTAATTTTCTTAAATATTTAAATATACACTAGCCATGTGACTCAGCAATCTCACCTCTAGTTAGTTACATAAGGGAAGTTTATACATATGTTCACACAAAAAATTTTTATTTTTTTAATCCTTTATGTATAATCTCCCCAAAATAGAAAAAATCCAAATGTCCTTTTATTTGTGAGTGGCTAAATTAACTATAATCTTTACAGTGGAATACTACTTACCTATAAAAAGGTGAGGCTACTGATACAAATAGATAAATATACTAAATAGAAATGACAGATTACAATGATCATATCTTGACTATTGGTGGGTACCTGGCTCTGAGTCTTAACATCCTAAGCAACTAGACATTAAAAAGTGGATTTTAATGCTCACTTCAGCAATACATATACTAAAACTGGAATGATACAAAGAAAATTAGCATGGCCCCTGCACAAGGATGACACACAAATTTGTGAAGCCTTCCAGATTTTTTTTTTAAAAAAAAAGGATTTTACAGTATTGACATTATTACCTCAATTATGAAATGTAAATCACAGAAAATCACCTTTGACATTCCCAATCCAATCGCTTCTTTGTAGTTAAAGACCCAGAGAGACTATCACATTAATAAATATGGGCTTATTATTATCTTATTTGTTTAGCTGTGTGTTTTATGCATATGTACATGCATAATTTGATAATAAATTCTGAAAATATAATGCTCAAAGAATGAAGGTGGGCACTAGATATAAACTTTTCAATGAAAAAGGTGACTTATGCTGGAGGTCTCAGATAATTAACCTCCCTAAAATCAACTGTAAAAGGAGGCAAAGTAGATGAATAAATGGGCTTTAGCTAGTGGCTAATATTTGCACATGTCAATAATACCTGGATGAATTTCACTCAGTTCTCTGATTCAGAACAATTTCCTTCCCAGAAGAAGAGAAAACAGAAAACTGGAATATGCGCAGAGCTTAGGCGCCTTGCTGAATGAAGGAGGCAGAGATCAAAGAGAGCCCACTCTGTATTGCACCATCAGCATTCACCTGAGACACAACGAGTTGCATTATTCAAAATTAAAACTGAAACATTTCGAAAACAGTTACTTATTCACCTGTTTAAAATAGTACACTAAATAGAAATGTAGACAATTTAATTTTATGAAACTAATTATATTTTCCAAAACAAAGCTGAGAGTAATGAGAAGAGGGGTATTGTTTTATCTTTTTGTGCATGACATCAATTGATAGCTAAATAGAAGTCAGCTGAATTCTCACATATGACTTCTTTATTTAGTCTGATTTTAGATAATGTTTGGTAAAAATATACAAGGAAAGCATGACTTGATACAGATATGTGATTTTAAAGGGGGGAAATATTATACTTATCTGATGATTTTAGATATTCATTTTTGTTTCTACTCCTCATCCCCCACCTCCAACCCCCCAAAAGTGATTGTTTTCTTAGAAACTAGTTGCAAAGGAAAAGTTGGGACCATATCAATAAATATTTCCCCCATATATGGTTTTATAATACTGAGTAAAATATTGGCTCAATGAGTTTTGGGTATCTTTCAAATGTTACACTGTAAAATACTCCCATTTCTAATAGCTCTTTGGCTTCCACAAGAAATACCAGTTTTGGAAAGGTGTCAAACTTCTGGTTGCAGATAAAAGTTTTTAAAAATTCTCTTTCTCCTTTTTACTTTTATGCTTCAAATATCTCCCATACTATCAGTGAAAACAAACACTGTCAGTTATTTTCTTTGGAGTGACAGTGCAGCTCACTTTGTTCATTTTTGAGAAACTGCAAAATACCTGTCTGAATAAATATAATTTGTCCTTCAGTCGCTTTAAGTTATAACGACGTTTCAAGGGGGAATAAAAAGTGCCTGGCTCATTTTCAAACTCAGTTTCTAAATGGTTTTCTAATCTTGAGAATGGCTGTACTAAATTAGCCTACTCTAGCCCCATTACAACAAAGCTGGGACCCCAGCCCCGTCAGGATGTGCAGGGGACACACCATGGTGCTGCCTCTTGCCAATTTCAGAGCAGCTTCGGAAATGCCTCAGGGTTTCCCTAGATCCACCCTGCACACTCACCTGCACATTTCAGACACTATCTGAATCCCTAAAAAACAAACACCATCAATCTCGGAGGATAAAACAATATGGAATATTTTAAAAGCATAATTTAAAATGCTCATCTCTAACATTATTAGACATGCAAATTTTAAAAACTGCAATTCGTAATAATCCCATGATTTGTAGAAATCACACCCACCGTGTTTCAGATGTTGAACTTAGAAGACTGAAAGTTTTAAATAATTTCATTTAAAAATAAATAAAATAAGATGATTTTAATAAATGAATTGACAAGAGAAACCAGATAAATATAAAATAAAAAGGAAATTCTAGAACCAGTAAGCAAAGTAATTGAAATACAAATTTCTATGAGTTGCCCTGGCCTGTGTGACTCAGTTGGCTGGGACTTGTCCCATACACCCATGCATGGAAATGTAAGTTCTATTCTAGGTAAGGGCACATGCCTAGGTGCAGGCTCCATCTGGTAATGGGTATGCAGGAGGCACCAATCTATATTTAGCTCTCACATTGATCTCTCTCTCTCTCTCTTTCTCTCTCTCTCTCTCTCTTTCTCTCTCTCTCTCTCTCTCTCTCTCTCTCTCTCTCTCTCTCTCTCTCTCTCTCCCCCCCTTTCCTTCCTCTCTCTCTGAAAGTCAATATAAAATCTTAAAACATTTTTTTCTCTGAGTGAACATGCCAGTACAAAAGCAGTGAGCTTAAAGGCAGATGAATAAACATGCAACCTGAATAACGGTTGGGGAATTGAGTGTCTGTGCCGAATATCACTGAATAAAACTAACCAGTGACTTAGAGACCTGTGCATGGGAATATTACTTAAATTTGAATGAAGCTGACATAATTGGTCACCAGCACAGCTTCCCTGCATGGACTGAGCATCAGTGTGCCTTAAGAATGAGAGAAAGGCCACCTATTGCACACAGACCTACAAAAAGCAATTAATGAATATATGGGCATCCATAAAAGTCTGTGTGCCCTCTCTTTATAAAACGTGTAAAAAAGGCAAACATTTGTTCTGTGAAATTTTTATAAAATTGTAAATAATATTTATAGCACATGTAAAAATAAGCTAAATGAAAAACATTACAAAAATAAGAGGACAGGTATATAGTTTTATGTCATACTATGGTTTTATGCTTAGAAAGTGGGAATGTTAAAAAGAAAATTAGGAAATTTCAAGTAGGAAATAAGAAATGCCAGTGATGAAGAGTGAAGAGGAAGGTGAGGTCAGAATTTTGTAATATTTAATATGAAATTTGATAAGATAGAAAAAAACTCAAAATAGAGTCTGATACACAAGTAAGTATTAGCCTCAAGCACTATTACTAGAACACTAAAGCATAGATAAGACAGCACAGAGGAAATACAATTGGACACTGAAACTATCTAATTAACCCAGAAGAAAGCAAGACAAAAGAAACAGCAGGAGAATAGAAACAGGAGAGGAAGGTTGAAAACAATGAGCACTGTGGTAAATTTATCACAAACAATCTAACCGAGCATAAATTGCATGAGCGCCCAGATGAAAAGGCAATGAAGGAGCAAAGCCAAATCATATTCTGTCATTTAGGCAATTTGAGAACATATGTTTCAAAAGAACCAGGGAAAATAAAGAACTACCAACACACGGTAATCATAAGGAAGCTGGTATGGTTATGATAACAATAGACAAAGTTAACTTTATGGCAAAGACCATGACAAGAAAAAATGGGATTGTATAATAATGAAATTAGAAATATCCTATGAATACATAACAACATTAAACATATATGTAACAGATGACAGGCACCAAAAATCATGCAGCAAACAGCTGGCAGAATTAAGGGAGAAATAAATATAAAATTACAGTAAAATATTTTAACAGTATCCTCTCAGTAAATGATAGAATAAGAAGAAATACATTTTGTGAGGCTACAGAAAATATAAATAACACTAACAGCAACATTCTTCTTATCAACATAGAAAACTACAGCCATGAAAGCAGTGTGCATGCCTTCCAAGGGCACATAGGCTCTTCGCCAGGACAGATCATATGGTGGTATGATAACAGCTTCTATGAATTTTAAATGACTGAAGTATTACTTGTATTTCATTTGAATATAATGCTTTAGGCATTTGTCTCGATCAATCTAATCAAATTAAGAATTAAATTGTTGGAAAAATATGACACTTTGCTCCTTCATATCTGTCCATCATCTTTCCTTATGTCAATGTTTTGACATAAATCCACAGAGTAGTTAATAGTAATACTATATAGCACAGAGTAGTTAATAGTAATACTATATAGTTGATATAGAAAGAGGAAGATTTAATATAATCTATACATTAAAATTTTGCATGTCTTCAATCACTGTGTCATAAGTATAAATATTTTTATTAATAATTTTTTTATATGGAGAATATTTTGTTCTTCTAAAATAGGAATCTATCTTAACTTCTAGTTCTCAAAACTCACCAGTATTTTAACTACATTTCCTTCACTAATTTTAAACTTTGTGGCATATAAATGTTTTTCATTCATGGAATGTGAAATATATTATTTTAAATTTTTTTGCTGAATGTTCTGAGATTTTTATATCCTTATATTCCTGATTTCCAATTTAATATTTTTAATAGAAATTTTTATTAAAATTTTCTGAACTTTTTCCACAACACACAGTTCACTGGAGTGAATTTCCTTTAAATTAAATAATAACTTGTCATATCTTTCTGCAGTATTCAGTATCACACCAAGGCCTCTCTCCAAAGCATAAAGCTTGGAGCAAAAGTAGGTTTACAGCTGTGAGTATGTGAAACGCAGAGATTATTCTTGTATTATTATTTACTAACTAGAGGCCTGGTACACAAAATTCATGCGCAGGAGGCAGGGGATGTCCCTCAGCCTAGCCTGCACCCTCTCCAATCTGGGACCCCCTCAAGGGATGCCTGATTGCCCAGTAGGATTGTGCCTAAATGGGCAGTCAGACATCCTTCTCACAATCCAGGACTGCTGGCTCCAAAATGCTCAACTGCCTGCCTCCCTGATTGCTTCTAACTGCTTCTGCCTAAAAGCCATATCACCCCTTAACCACTACCCTGCCAGCCTAATTGATGTCTAACTGCTCCCCAGCCAGCCTGTTTGCCCCCAACTTCCCTCCTCTGCCAGCCTGGTCACTCCTAACTGCCTTCCCCTGCAGGCTTGATTGCCCTCAACTGCCCTCTCATGTAGGCCTAGAACCTCCCAATGGCCCTACCCTGCTGGCTATCTTGTGGTGGCCATCTTGTATCCACATTGGGGCAGGATCTTTGACCACATGGGGGTAGCCATCTTGTGTGTTGGAGTGTTGGTCAATCTGCACATTACTCTTTTATTAGATAGGATAGAGGCCTGGTGCATGGGTCGGAGCCAGCTGGTTTTCCCTGAAGGGTTTCCCAGATCAGAGTGGGGGTTCCCATGGGGTGTGGAGTGGCCTAGGCATAGGGCCTGTGGTGGTTTTCAGGCCAGCCATGCCTCCTAGTGACCCAAGTGGAGACCCGGGGATCTGGGATTAATTTATGTTCTACAATTGAAACTTTGTAGCCTGGAGCAGAGCCAAGCCTTCTGCTTGCTCTGTGGCAACAACCATTTCTGTTTGGGTTTATTTAAATTCTATAATTGAAACTTTGTAGCCTATAGTGGAGGCCTGGGCACTAGGGCTTCAGAAGCTTGGCTTCCTCCATTGCTCGGGCAACCCTAGTCTCTGCTCTCTCCAGCTCCGTGGCTGCCGCCATTTCTGTTGGCATATATCTTCTATAATTGAAACTTTGTAGCATTGAGTAGAGGCCTAAGCCAGCAAGGGTAGGTGGAAAGCATGGCTTCCTCCATTGCGGGAGAAACCCAAGCCTCCCTCCTGCTCTCAATGGTGGCAGCCATCTTGGTTGTGGTTTATTTGCTCCTGATTGGCTTGTGGGTGTGGCTTGTTGTCGTGGCTTGATCAGAAGTATGGTCAATTTGCATATTACTCTTTTATTAGATAGGATTATTGCATTATTTTCCATATGAACAACTATAAACCTACATTTTCCCCACCCTATATATGATTGTTTCCTGAACAATTTATAAATACTAATTATTATTTTAGAGGCTAATGTTTGCTTAGTTATTGCTAATTAGAGACCTATCTAAACATCAACTAATGAGCTTGCTTTTCCTCTACAACATAATGTATTTTCATTGCCCAGGGTTTGTGTGGGGCAAACATGATACTTTGTGGGAGATGGAGACTTGTGTCTTGTATCACATAGCTGGAGTGTGGCAGAGTAAACACTTCATAGGAGCAGCTCCACAGTACATCATTTTAACTGTGCCAACACATCACTCCTCATAGCATACTTAGTATAATTGTAAAGTAAAATAAGTCTTCTCAACATTACAGAAGTGCTATGAATTACAGTGCTCTTATAATTTGGTGATTAATGAAGCAAAGAAGAAAAAAACCCACATCTCTTTCTTGGTATCCATTGGTTAGGAAAGCTTGCCTTAGTTATACACTTATGGGTACAGCATTAATAAACCATCACAAATGAATTCATTTGAACCATGTGTTTGTTGAAGGAATAAGTACAATATTGACCTGTTCATATACCACAATGAACATGTCTCAGAAAATAAAATAGACGAACGGAATCTCATGTGAAATACTACATTTGCATCATGCATACTTTTAGGCATTGCAAATCTTTAATAATTAATTGTAATTTTGTTTTTTAATGAATAATATTTTAGTGGATCACATAGAATTCTTATCTGGAGGGGTATAAAACATACAGGTTGACTTCATTTCTGCACAGTAGAAGCACTTATGAGATATGTTAGAAAGTTTTCATGAAGAACCACACCTGAAGGATGTTTCAGTAAATCTGGGTGGTTTCCAGAGATCTATGTTTTTAAAAAGCTAATATTTAGGCACATCAATATTAAAAACATCTGTGCTTATTTTCATGATCTGCCTTTAAATAACAATGGAAACATAAGTCATTGTATATCAAAGTTTGTTTTATTTCTTAAACAAAAAAGACCAAAATATAAATTTATATTCAATTCTTTCATTTTTTCTTTCAGGAGCAAGAGATATCTTAGATTAGCTAGGGGGATAGAGACTGTTGCTTGCACTAAAATAAGTATCCAATAATTAAACTGTGTTCTTAAAATCCACATCAGTATGCTGCTCTGATATAAACATAGACCAGTACAGTCAGTAACAAGCTAGGTGGTTCCTTATTGCACAGAGCAAGCCAATCTTGCCTGCTCATGCTGAGATGCTTCTTTAATCTGTGGACTGACTTGCTTTCTGCTTTTCAATATGTAGCAAAACTACATAGAAAGCCTTCTCTGTTCTTCATGCATGGACTCCCATGTGGAACCCCCCAAGGTCACCCAGAGCCTCGTGCATCAGATGATCTACCTGAACACAGTGAAAGGGGAGCTCATTAAAATTTATTCACTTATTTATGATTATGAAATTTGCAAAACTTTTTTCTTATTTTCAAAATATCTTAAAACTTCCAAGCAAAACATAACAATAGCACATTGAGAATCTTGGCAGAGGAGTAAATGGTCTGTTATGTTAATGGTCATGAGTGAATTAGGAACACAAACACACTGTACTTTTAGATTTTTATTTTTTCCTAGATTTGCTTCCTCCCAGATTTGTTTTGCTAGATTTGTCATTGAATTAAGTCTTAAATAAAGAGCGACAATCTTTAGAGAGATCTACCCTGTATGCCCAAACTAATAAGGTCCTGCTGTATCTTCCATGCTGTATCACTTTTAATTTCTTTGATAGTTCTTACCTCTAAAGAACTAATTTTATCGCAATGCTCTCTTTTTTGGATAACTTTATAAGATGAGGAATATTGTTCTATTTACTGTTTTATCTTTAACACCTGAGACAGTATTGAACAAAACAAATGTTCAAAAGGTATATTCATTTATATGAATAAAGAAAAAAATACTATCTTTATCATGTTATTTGACAATTCTAAAATTTTTATATAATAAATATAATTACTTTATTTTTAAATAAAATTGAAAAATATTTATGAACATAAGCAAATAAAGCAAAAAACTCACCTATATAATCTACTCTTATCTAATAAAAGAGTAATATGCAAATTAACCATCACTCCACTGTGCCTACAAGCCACGCCATCCAGCCAATCAGGAGTGAATATGCAAATTAATCCAACCAATATGGCTGCAGCCACAGAGCAAGGAGGAGGGTTAGGTTTCACCAGCAGTGGAGGAAGCACATACCCTGGTGGGCCCAGGCCTCCACGTAAGGCTACAAAGTTTCAATTAAAGATAAATAAATCTAGATCCCAGGGCTTCCACTTGGGTCACCAGGGGGCGTGGCCAGCCTGCAAACCGCCAGCTCCTTGCCCAGGCTGCCCAGCTCAAAGAGGACTTCCAACCAAGTCTGGGATACCTTTCAGGGCAAACCATCCAGCACCCACCTGTGTACCAAGCCTCAACCCTATCTAATAAAAGAGTAATATACAGATTGACCATTACTCCCATACACAAGACAACCCCCCCTTGTGGTCAATGATCCTTCCCCCATGTGAGCACAAGACGGCCACCACAAGATGGTCAGCAGGGAGGATACTTGGGAGGGACCAGGTCTGCAATGGAGGACAGTTGGGAGTCAGCAGTCCTGGATTGTGAGAGGGATGTCTGACTGCCCTTGAAAAGTCCCAGATTGGAGAAAGTGCAGGCTGAGCTGAAGGACACAACCCCCATGCACAAATTTTGTGCACCAGGCCTCTAGTTTGTTAATAAATTCCATTAAATTTTTGAGCAAAATAATTTTTAGAAATAATTTATTATATATTTTTACTAGGTCAAATAACAATCTATTGCAACTTAGTATTTTATCTCCATTTTACATCAAAAATATTCAAAAAGCCTCCTCTTTAATCTTTAACATAATTACATTTTACTAAATTTATTACTGTATGAAAAATAAATAAAATAATTTTATGTAAATAAGAGATTGAAAACTATATTTTTCTGATGGCTGAATCTGAAACTAAAATCTTTGCTACACATAAAAAAACTGGTTCTATTTTTATATAGCTTGAAGGCAAGGATTCAAAAGGAAAAATTTAATGTTTTGAAGCTATTCCATAAGATATTTTACTTATGAATATACTACAGGCCTGTTTCATGAAGACGCTTACAATAGGCCTTCCTTCCCCTGGCTGCCAGTACCAGTTTTTCTCCAGCACCCAGGACTCAGGCATTCGCTCTGGCTACTGCCTTGTGCGTTTGCTCTGGCTAGAGTCTTTGCTCTGGCTGAAGATTTGCTGACTCTGGCTGGAGTCTGCAAGCTTCTCTCTGACTCCAGCCATAGTCTGAAGCTTCTTGCTGACTCTGGCCAGAGTCTGCTCTGGTCCGGCCAGAGCACAGTTCCTGTAGATGCCTTTGCCCGCCAACCCTTCCTCTCATAGTAGATGTCCACCCTTCTTGGCCACTCTGAGTCTGGAGCAACTAGGGGGCAGGCTGCCGCCATCTTTATTCTGCTAATTTGCATATTCCCTCCTGATTGGCTGGTGGGCATTTTGGAGGTATGGTCAATTTACATATCTTCCTTTTATTAGTGTAGATAGCACTGTCCATTTGCCAAAATGTTCTGAAATTTGAATTTCACAGAAAAAAGATTGAACTTCAACAAATGCAATTAAAACTTATTTAAATGGTCATAGAACATTGATATAGAGTGAGGAGTGTAACAAGAAATCTAACTCTGTAATAAATGAATACCTGTTTAAAAATAAACCACAGATACACACACACACACACACACACACACACACACACACACACACAAAAACAAACCTAACTGACAGGCATGGGATAAGATTTTGACCTAAGTACCTTTGGATGAGTAGTTTCTATGACAGCTTTTGATAAAACAAGTTGCACATAAGCACTATACTCTAATTTATAGTACAGTTTTCATAGGAGAATGGGTTAAGGGTATATGTGTAATCTGGGCTTAACAATTAAGAAAATAGACCACAGATAGTGGGAGCCAACTGCCTCACTGTTGGTGATTGATGAACAAAGGGAAGAGGCCAGAATGGCTATGATGATGGATTAGAGTGCAAAACAACAGTATGTATTAATGCTTAGCTTATTTTAGACTAGAAGCCTGATGCACAAAGATTCATGTGAGAATGGGCCTTCCTTCCCCTGGATGCTGGCACTGCTTTCACTCTGGCCAGAGCCACCTTCTGCTATGGCCTAGAGCTGCTGAGAGACCAGAGCAGCTGAGGTGGAGTGGTGCCAAAGACCTGCAGTATTGCCATGGCAATGACACAAGCATCCAGCCCTGCCTCTGGCCGCTCAGTGCCTGCGTATACAAACTAACCCAACATCTTTGTTGGGTTAATTTATATACTCACTCCTGATTGGCTGGTGGGCATCATGAAGGTAAAGTCAATTAGCATGTTACTCTTTTATTAGGTAGACTAGAGGCCCATGCACCAAATTTGTGCACAGGGGGTTGTGTTCCTCAGCCAATCCTTCACTCTCTCCAATCTGGGACCTCTGGAGGGATGTCTGACTGCCCATTTAGGCTCGATCCCAGTAGGAGTAGGCCTAAAGGGGCAGTTGGACCTCCCTCTCACAATCTAGGACCACTGGCTCCCAACTGCTCACCTACCTACCTTCCTGATTGCCCATAACTGATTCTGCCTGCCAGCCTTATCACCCCCTAACCACTCCCTTTACAGTCTGTTTGATGCCTAACTGCTCCTCTGCCAGCCAATTTTTGTTTGGATTTATTTACCTTCTGTAATTGAAACTTTGTAGCCTTGAGCAGAGGCCAAGGCAAGCCAGGAAACATGGCTTCCTACATCACCAGGGGCAATCCAAGCCTCAGTCTGGCTCTAGCTTCATGGTTGCCACCATTTTTGTTGGAATTTATTTATCTTCTATAATTGAAACTTTCTATTCTGGAGTGGAGTCCAAGACCAGCCAGGGTATGTGGGATGCTTGGATTCTTCCATTGCCTGGGAAACCCAAACCTCCTGCTCATTCCTTGGCCCTAACCATCTTGGTTGGGTTAATTGCATACTTGCTCCTGATTGGCTGGTAGGCATGGCCTCTGGGTGTAGCAGAAGTACGGTCAATTTGCATATCACTATTTTATTAAATAGTATACTGATGGGAACCTATAGAGCATATGTGTGTAAGTGCATGCATATGTGCACAGGATTTCATAAAAAGAGCTTATACTATGTTTCTTTAAGCATTAGGTTTTTCAGGATATAATGTTGATAATCCTTTAAACCATTGTAAAATGATTATATTATTAGCCTTGCATTTAATGCTTAAATAAAGCTTAATTGTTTTACTTTTTAAACAAAAATATACATTTTATGTAATAAATTGAGAATTCAAAGTTAGTTTTGTTGATATTTTATATAACATGCTACTTTGAATTAAACTGGTGGTCAAAATTAATTTTGCTACTTTTTGCCTCACCCCTTCTCTGTTACATTTTCAATACACATGGTTTATGTGTTTTATAGACATTGTTTCTCACTCAGATATTCTTTAAAAATAATCCCAACTTAGTTGTTTTTTTTTTAAATGTATTTTATTGATTTTTTTTTAACAGAGCGGAAGGGAGAGGGATAGAAAATCAGAAACATCGATGAGAGAGAAACATCGATCAGCTGCCTCTTGCACACCCCCTACTGGGGAAGTGCCCTCAGCCAAGGTACATGCCCTTTACTGGAATCGAACCCGGGACATTTCAGTCCGCAGTCCAACGCTCTAGCCACTGAGCCAAACCGGTTTCAGCCCAACTTAGTTGTTGAATAATAAACATACACCTTTCCAGGGTACACTAGTAAGTAAAATAATCTTTCAAGAGTTTAAAGAACAAAGCCTTTTTCAGGAATTCTGGCAAAGGTATTCACACAATGTGATAAAAAGCTGAGGGGATATTGTGGTTGCTCTATATTGAAATCATATTTTAATGCCTATTTTTAGTTGAAACTGGAAATATAAAAAAAATTCAAAATTGATGCCCTTTCTTAGTGGATACTATATTTTAATAGAAATGATTTTATTATTAGTAAAAAATAAATAAATAAGGGAATCATTTTACTGAGTTTGTCTAGACATTAAAGTCATTCAGCATGTACTTGAAGGACATTCATATCCAAATCCATGAATAAGTAAAACAAAGATATTTAAACAAAATGCTTAGGAAAATGCTGAAGCATTTTATTTTCCCTAAAATATCTGTGTAATTATTTAAATTTACTACTTTGCCAGTGTGTCAGTGGACAGCTGGTTTTAGGATAAAGAAATAACATTAATTGGATGCACTTAAGAGCTGTTTTTAACCATCCAATGTGATAGAACTTCACATTTTTATATGTGAAAGTAAATTATGTCTAGTAACCCAGTAAACATGAACTGAATTTATATTATGGAAAATGAAAATGTTGACTTGAAAATATGAATAATAAACTAAAAATAATAATACATATGGAGTATTTTGGACTACTGGAACTGGAGAAAAAGCAAATTGCACAAATCAATTAATATAATTTCATCCAGTATATACTTATTAAATATCTTTATATGCCAGGAATTACACTGGATCTCTTCAAGCAAACATCTACACACACACACACACAACAAACAAACAAACAAACAAAAAAAACCCACAAAAAACTGGAGACTGGGAAAAGGAATAACAGCTGATTTTAGGGAATTCAGAGTTCACTTCTTCACATTGGAAAACCAGTTAACAGAATTATTGTTTATTTTTATGAACAATTATTGACCTGAAGTTAGCTTACATTCTTCACTGCACTATTTATTACATAAAAACAGTTTTCTTCACTGAAAATAAAATTTCTACATAAGGAATTCTGTAGAAATATACATTTCATAGTATGCTGCTCCTAGTCTCATACTGGGAAATGATAAAATGTGTTGAAAAGTAAAAACAAGTATTTTGAACTTGCTCTTTGTGAGGACCTGAATTGTTCTGAAACATAAATGAATTCCACTTATTTATTCTCCAAGAAATGCATTAATTCATATAAAAGCTCTCTGCTTGAGATAAACAAACAATGTTGCATATAGAAATATGGTAGTATTTTTTTCCCCTTAACAACTCTCAGTAAAATAACTTCTCATAATAAGCATCCAAGTTCTGTGACTTATGGCTCATGATGGCTGTGATATTTGTCATACTGTTTCAGCTTGGTATGTTTTCTGTCAACAATGATTTGTGAATCCTTATAAGACATTAGTTTCTTCCTGATACCTTTTTTGGTAATATATGAATTATTTTTATTTGAACGAACTCGTTGTTTTTTGTTGCCTCTTCAATCTGAGCAGGTAGGCACATTTTTCTGCACCCAAAGCTCAGGTAAGTGCATGGCATGACCTCACTTCTGAGGACTCTCACAATCCCAGCACCCTTTAGCTCCTCCCAGTTGTGCATGCTTGGCATTTACATTTATTGTCTATGCCTGCCTTTCTTTGTGCTGAATGTTTACCTGAGACTTCTTTTTCCTTTTAAGGTCTTTTTACCAAGATATGGTTCTAAATTTCATGTGGTTTGCAGACCCATTACCACTTGAAAGTGCAAATAATACCTAGCACTGACTCCTATTTCCCCACCCAGGTCAGATTGCTGACCTGAAGCCGAAACATTGCAGGATACAGTTCTATAAGTTTGGATCATATTTTATGTATTATTAAGAGCTGAAATGTTTGTGTGTGTGTGTGTGTATGTGTGTGTGTGGTGTGTGCGTGTGTGTGTGTGTGTGTGTGTGTGTGTGTGTGTGTGTGTTACTCAATATACTTATACTGGGGTCCTAGAAATATATTGAAAATAATTTACTTGGATTCAGAGAGTATGAAATTTTTGAAGGGTTTTGGGAAAATATCAATAGACACAAGTTATTTTTCTTTCAGAGATATCATAGTATTTCAGGAAGAAAAAGAGAATTGTAAACAAATGAAAAGAATGGGAAAGATAAGAAAATATAATATAAAGTAGGAAAGAATAAAATAGCTATTGAACAAATAAATACATTTGGATAATATTATTAGGTTTGCTTTCCTGATGATGATATTAAATATCATTAGAGTATGGATGGGATGACATGACACAAGTGACTCACAGGGATTAACTATTCAATAGGTTGGACTGTGACAGAGGTGGGGAACCTTTATACGGCCGAGGGACATTTGGATAATTGGATATTATTAACAGGCCATACAAAATTATTAACTTTAAAAAGTTAGCCTTCCATATGAGGTCAAACTTTTAATTAACTCACCCCTAATGCCTTGGCAAGGCCAGATCCGATGACTTTGCACACCTTATACAGCCTGTGGGCAAGCCGTTCCCCATTAATGGGCTATGACAAAAGACCAACACCACCCCACTCACCCTGCCAGTCTTCTTCAGGAAACATTCTAACTCTCTTTCTCTCTCTCTTTCTTAATTTTGTCTTTAAGCCTTTATTTTGTTGTGTACAGAAAACATTTATCCATTTTGTGTTTTAGTTTTTAAAGATTTTGTAGCACATCTTCCCAAGAGGGTACCCTCCATCCATAATACCTTTCTCCTATGATAAATATTTTATCATACTTGAGATAGAAACATTAGCTCACCTCAAAGCACATAAAGATTTAATTGGAACATTTCAGCCAAGATAGACAACTTGAAATGAATATCCTCAGACCAAGAAGGCTTAATGTTTCCCAAAGGCCCGGCTAACTTTGCACAGGCTGTGTTTTACCTGCAGGCCCTGGCCTCCCTTGGCCTCCCTCTCCTACTGGTTCTACAGAGTCCAGATGGTCTAACCCCAGAGGCCCACCACCTCCACTTCTTTAAGAAAAGTTTTTCCTTCTTTTGTTTACATTTTTAAATTTCCTTTACTTCTAAAGTATAGGCTTTATACTTTATTAAATTTTTTTCTGCCCTTTGTGATGTAAATATTTTTAGAAACTTCTTTCTAATGTCACAACCAAGAGATGTTGTTCGTTATGACCTGGGAGCACCCCTTCTGAAATACAGTCATGAAAGGAGACAGGGTCCACTCTGCCGGGAGTAGGAGCCAGATTTCCATAGGTACCTTGCTCCAAGTTTTGAAACAACCTCCTCTAACTTCCTCTGGATAAAATCAGTTAGAAAACAGGGCAGCCTATGACTACACAGATATTCTCTCCCCACCCCGCCCCCATTTTGCTGTCATGCACTGACATAATTTTAAGGAATTTTGCAACCTGGTGTTCTCTAATACTTTGCTTGTCAGATTGCTCAGAAATTTCAATAGACATGCATATTTCAATAAGGTATTGCAATATACTAACCATAGTGATCTCAGCAGCTTACCACAAGACCGTTTCTCATCAATCTGCTGTCTGGCTATTTGCTTCTCCAATTTCATATAGGATCATTCATGAGCTTGTGAGCATCTATTACCCAGGCAGCTGCCCCATGTGGCTGGGTTCTTTATGGTGATTCAGAGGCATGGGATTGGTTTGGACTCAGCTAGTGTAGTATGGGAATGACTCATCTGTTTTCCATGTACATTCACTTTCTCATAAGTAGTCCCACCAAGACAAGTTCTCTAGCTCATCCAAAGATGTCCTCATGGCCACAGTACAGATTTTAAGAAAGAGTAAGCCATCACAAACTCATGCAAAAAGGGCAAACAAAAACATACATGTATATTTTAACTCTAGAGTGCAAGCAGTTTGTACATAGAGCTTGGTAATTAATCAAGTTAATTACAAAGTCAGTGTCATGGACTAGGACAGTGGTTGGCAAACTGAGGCTCACGAGCCACATCTGGCTCTTTGGCCCCTTGAGTGTGGCTCTTCCACAAAATACCACATGTGCGTCCGCAAGTACAGTACGATTGAAACTTCATGGCCCACGCACAGAAGTTGGTTTTCAGCTCTCAAAAGAAATTTCAATCGTTGTACTGTTGAGATTTGGCTCTGTTGACTAACGAGTTTGCCGACTACTGGGCTGGACATTGTAGGGAAAGGCCAGGAGCCCAGGAAAGCATGGTGATGACAGACAGCCATCGAGCAGACCAATCTTCCAGCTTCTTGACCTGCTCTCTTTCAATGACTTTGTCTTTATCCTACCTCTGCAAATTATAATCAAGATAATAGTTTAGGTCTTATAAAAATTAGAACAACATATCCAGTTATCCTAATGCCATGAATTCCAGATTTCTTATACCAAAACCCAAATTACAAGAAATTTTTGAGGCCAATAAAGCCTTCAATTCTATCAGCTTTTCACTGTGTCTTGCCTAGTTGGTGCACTCACCTCAATTTTATCCTGCTTCAACTTCATGGTCAGGTACGGTAAGCTTATC
This sequence comes from Antrozous pallidus, assembly GCA_027563665.1. Taxonomy (NCBI): domain Eukaryota; kingdom Metazoa; phylum Chordata; class Mammalia; order Chiroptera; family Vespertilionidae; genus Antrozous; species Antrozous pallidus. The sequence continues at coordinate 53,323,050 of CM050518.1, forward strand.
CTCATGTATGTGTTTTAGTCTTCTGCATCTCTCTCTCTCCCCCCCACTCTCTCTCTTTGCTATATGAGATGACAAAGATCGCTATCCTGACTAAATCTTTCCTGCAATTCCTATGGCTTGAAAAATATACAGGCACACTGACTGATTTTATTTCAAGTATATAGTCACAAAAACGAAGAGGGCTGTTAATACTGTCAAACACGCCAATTGTACTTCCTTAGTCCATTTGCAATGGCCTTTTTCTAGAACCAGAGACCTAGGTACTTATATGTCCTATCCTGCTCGCTCCTCACTCCCTCATACAATTCCCCACACCTTCTCCAACCTCAGTTGACAATAGTTCAAGCTATCTAATGCTAATTATCCTGATTTTTATATGTCTTGTCTTATATCTAGTTTTTCAGAACATTCATCAAACATTTATATTCTTAATGTGACCATTTCTCTCTCCTATTAATTTATTTCAGTGACTTGGAGGTGGGCTGAATGGTGGATGCAATCTTATTAAGAAATCCTGCTGAACCCAAGACAGTTGAAATTAAATTAAATCTAGAAGGAGAAGAATGTCTTGTAAAGAATTCCGAGTATGGGGATTGACTCATGAAATAGACAGAAAATAGAAAACAAACAAAAAAAATTAAAAAAGTTTAACTTTGAAAAGAACTATTAACTGGATTAAATAAACCGTGTGTGATTTATATGACTACTGAATGACCAAATTTCTATAGGCAGACTTATGGTTGAAAAAATTTTGCTCAGCCCCCACAGAGGGCATATTGTCCAAGTCACTCTTCAGGGATGGGGAAGGCATATAATGGAAAAAACAATGACCTTTCAGGTTGTAGAGCCAATAACTGTAGAGAAGATAGACCTAGGGAGTAGATTATTGGAGGAAAAAATATGGAGTCTCACCAAGTATTATTTGCTATCTCTAAAGTAGGTAACCTCATCAAATCCAGCAGAGCAGTATACCTACTATTTGCTAAAGTTTGCTGGTTTTCTTCTATTCTTCCTCTTTTTGAATGGAAGCATTCATTGTAGTCTTTCTGTTTCTGGTCCACTTTGCATATTGGAATGATCACATTGGTAATTTAAATTGTCTATTATGAAACAAATTTTAAGGTACCTCGTATGAACAATATAACAGATAAAAGATAAAGCATTATGCAAAAATTAACATATAAAACTATAAGATACAAAAATTGTTTAAGGGAATAATCAAATGATGCTGAGGATTAAAATTGGTTTTGAAATCAGCGTCATAAAATCAACTTCATAGAATAGTAATGCATGTACAAATAATTTGTTTAATTATTTGCTTTCAAGTAAAGCTATTACTCATTTTTCCTATATAGACTAGTAAAGAATTAATTGAATTAATTGAAATGATTGAAAACTGATTAACCAGAGTATATTCTGTTAAAAAATTCAATAAGCACACACCTCTCCAATAAAAATTGGAAGTTGGATTTGTGTGTGAGTGTGTGTGTGTGTATGTGTGTGTGTGTGTGTGTGTGTGTGTGTGTGTGTGTGTTGTATTTGTTTTAGAAGAAATGATTTCTTCCTTACTGATTTTAAAAAAGAGAATGAGTTTTACAATCTAATGAGTTACTTAACAGTTATAATCTTTGTCTACTCTGTTAGTTGGTTTGACAATATTGTGACTATCTCCAGAAACCCTGAAAAAACAGTCTATCAAAGTCAATTAACTACAAGTTTAACTCAAAATTTACTACTAATTGATCAATATTTGAAAACATAACTACTTTCCATCTCTTAAATTAATTGTACAGCATTTTATTTTGGAGTAACTATAACATAAATCACAAAAATGTTTCTGTTATACCAAGTTCCAGTTGAGGTAATGTATAAAACAGCTTACCAGGAAGCCAAATTGGCTTTCCAGTGGCCTGTGATAGACAATGAGTATATAATTTGTGTTATCCCTGGTTTAGGCTATCTAAATTTACATTTTAGGATTTTCTACTAGTATTTAGGCAAGTATGGTATATAGCTAAAATGAAAACTATTTATACTGTCTCTTGAATCAAGATATGTGAGAAACTCCAATATGAGTCATCCATTAGAAGCACCCTTCTAGAAAACAATGGACAGTGATTTGGTTGTTTTCCTGAGCAGTAAGCAAGAGTGATTTCTTTCCTGGGTTCTTACCCAGAGGATTCAAAGAATAAAGCCAGGGACAAAAGGGTGGTAGATGAAAAGGGTGGAAATTTATTGGAAGCAAATATAGACTCTCATGTAGGGGGGGGGGTTCCAAGGGGTTAACCCTCTAAGTTCTTTTTTGCTAAGGTTTATAAAAGCTGTAGTTATTTATCTCTTCATACTGTCTTTTAATTGGTCACTCTTTTGTAGAATATCAGCTTCAAACCTGAAAACCCATGTGGTGCCCCCTTTTTTTCTCTCCCTCTTCAGGGGTAGAATTCTCTATCTCCTGTGAAAACTTGTTTTTCTCTTTCTCCCATTTGTCAGCATTTCTCTATCCTCTGTGAAAGTTTGTTTCTTCCCACCCCATACCCTGTGGCCTTTCCTTATCTTCTATGAATGGATGTCTTCCTCTCCCCTTATTCTGTGGCACTCCTCCCTTTTTTCTCTCTGAGATTGTATGCCTCCTATTGCTCAAAGCCCTCTCCTATTCATTCCTTCCTCATGGACCCTCTTTATTCCTAAATCTCCCTAAACCTTTCTATTTTATCCCTAAAATTCCTTTCAATAGTAGTATAAAAACAGATCTCCTTATTGAGATTTACAGGATTATAAATGTCAGATAAGTAACCTCTCTGTGACCTCTGGCATAGAAGTTACACAAACATATTAAATCTACTGCAAACAGCATTTTGATTGATGGCATCTGACTTATCTATGATTCTAAGGCCAATAGTCTTATCAGAGTGTGTTAAAGAGGCAAAAGCTTATATGTATATTCTGAAATTTACAGAATGGGTAGATTTTATCTTTATCATTCAGTTAAACAATAAAGCATGGCAGTTCATACACATGACAAACATAATCTCACCAGACAAGAATAAAATAAGGAAATTCCCAACTGAAAACCTGTGCTTGAAAGATACAATATCATTTATTTCTAAACATAGATTTGCCATAACCGAAAAAGATAAAAAAGTATTGCTCTTTGAGAGAGGAAAATTAAATTGCACAGCATTACTTAGTCTGTCAGAAAACGAGATTAAAACAATTTCTACCGAAGAAATCTGCCCAGAAACAAAATAAAAGGGGAAAAAATCACTAGTTACATTATAAAAAGTGCAGTTAAACTGTAATCTATTAGTATTGATTCAATGGAAATTTAGAATTCAGATATGTTCTTAAAAACCTGTTTTCTATTTTTAACTGGAAATTAAGATCTTAGGAGAGTGAAAAAAAAGATAGAAAATCAGCATTGATTTCTTTTCATGGTAAAGCTCAGCACCTTAAAAATATTCATTAAAATGTAGAGTTTTTGCTTTTTGTCTCTGACAGTTCTTATTACAGAAATTTCACCATTGTCAGTGCCAAATTAGGATTCGGGTATTATTTTCATCAAGATCCTGAGCACTTTTGCAGTGGAATAAAAAGTCATATGTTGGAATATGAGCATATACTGGTACTTTCTCTTATTCTTCCAATTGACAGTTTCCAAATATTAAAAAGGGTCATTACCCTAGGAAAATTCTGTTTTATCTTCATGTGCTATTTTTTAACTTGTAATATTTTAGAATTTTGTTGCATAGTAATGTATCAAAAGCATATCTTTTTTCTTTATGTGGTATTTCAATATATTTCATACAGTATTAAGGATGATAGATTTTCAATTTAGTAGAATTAGAAAAAATCATCAACATAAACTGTCTTTATGTAGACAGAGCATAGAGCAATATAAATATTTTTCTCCAAACAACTTAATGTAACTTATAGTAACATAAAATGCTTTTAATTACAAGAAAATAATCCCTGGGTAAATTTTTGGGAGACTGATTTAATTGGCTTTTTTTCTTAGTAAAGTCCATGATACCTACAGAAAATCTTTGTATGCAAGTTCCCCAGTCTGTGGTATTTTGTTATTTCAGCAATAATGTACTAGGTGTCTTTCAGCTCCATGCTTGGGCAGTATACAGGTAGAAGAGGAAAAACAAGATTTGAAATGTAATAGCCAGAAGCCATTATGAAATATTCCTAATTTTAAAGCATACAGCAGTGGAAACCAGCTATAGGAGTCAGGCCTGGTGTGTGCAGGTGCATAGCTTGGAGGTCTACATGCAGGTGAACCCAGGGGTACAAGTCAGAGGCAGTAGACAGGACAGAAGCTGGGCCCAAAGGAGCCACTGAAGCCTTGCTCATCAATGTCCACTGCTGTAGATCACAGCTGTGAAGGGTGGTCGAGGCAGTGGGCTGGGGCTGTGGTGGGGGAGGATTCAGGTGCATAGCTTGAGGGGCTAGCTTGCAGGTGAACTGGTGATGCAGACCAGTTCCTGCAGATATGGCTTAATCCAGGCTCCCCAGCAGCTCTGGGTCTTGGCTGTCAGTCTGCAGTGGCTGAATGATCATAGTGGAGGAATCAGGTGCACACCTAGGGAAGCAAGCCCAAAGCACGCACAGGGCTGGCAGTCAGCCCTGGTTGTCTAGGCCGGCACCTGCACTTGGGTAGCCGCGGAGACCTTGGAGGGCTGCTGATAGAGATCCAAGGCATTGGCTGGGGGACAGTAGGTAGAAGGAACATGGAGTGACACTCAGTAACTGGCATCTGCAAAGATTTGTACTTATGAGGCAAAACTCCCTGAAACCTGCAGTGGTCCATGGCAGTTCTGTTTTCTTACAACAGCAAAAGCTGCTGGTTTATCTGAGAGCAAGTCACCAGGACCCGCAGTCACTCTAACAGTGCAGATTCCAGGAACCCCTGCCCTCCTTTCTTGTTCCCAGTAGTCTCTGGTCTTCTATGTGGCTCATCTTCACCAGACTCTGGGCCCTCTGAATGCCTAGAGAACTGGTCACTCACCTGTTCTCACCCCATGAGGAGACCCCTTTCTAGTTGGGGAGATCATACTAGGTGCTCTGAGCAGTGCTGGCCAGGGAGATGGATGATGCAGGCAAAATGAAGCTGTCCTTCCTTCCCTTTTAAAGTGATAATTGTCAGGTTTTATGTTAAGATGTGTTGCTGAACTTTCTTAAGTGAACTCCAGAGATGTTTTTGTTCCTGAATGGCTGCCCAATTGTTGACTCTTGTGGGAACAAAGGATGTGTCTTCTACTTGGCCATCTTCGGGACTTCTGGAAAAACAAAGCGATAGATTTGAAAGTAAAAGAAAAAAAATACTTTCGATGTTGAATTAAAAGGATAGTAAATTACCTTTGGATATATATGTATTATAACTTCCTGAGGTTTTCGGCCAATGTGTGAAAGAGGCTTTCATTATGGTATCTGCGGTACATTTGACAATCCAGAGCTCAGAAGTCATTTCAGGTAACTTAGGTTCTGTGTTTGGGAAACCCCAGCTAACTATCCCAGCATTGTGTTTCTTCTGAGCCAACACAGGCTTTCTCCCTTTCTCTGGCTCCCTGGTATACCCAGTACACAATAATTGTTTTAGAAATCATTTCCAGTTATGGTCTTCCCAGCAATAAAATACATTGCATCTAGTCATTTTTTTACAGATAATTTGAATGCTTTCATTATCCTGTATTTACTACTTATCAAACCTGTCTTGAAAATCATTGTGCACTTCATCAACACCAGCGAAGCTTGCACAGACAAGAGCCTATGAGTCTTAAGTGATAATTACCACAGTCTAATGAATTGCATAAATCATTTCTAATGAAGGGGGATAAACAAGTAAGCTGAGATGAGAACATTAATAACTTTGATTTTTCAAAAGCAATGAATAATTTAATTTATATGGTATATCCACAGACAGTAACAACTTAGATTTTATTTGTGAACTAATTAGCAGTTAATCTAAAGGGATATAACTTATCTACTAGCAATATTTTAAATTGAAAAGTAGAGTAATTTTACCTTCAATGGAAATTATTCTGATAATACAACATGATTTGAAAGTCAATATAAAGAGTGAAAGAGGAAGATTGATTTTAAGTTCATACTGACAAACCTAAAATTTATTTCAAAGTATGAATTATCATGCTTCACAATTCCAAGTAATTTGTAGCATGCTATAATATTTATTGATTCACTCACTTAACTGATAATTGGATTTTATTTTTTATATATTTATGAAGGAGGGGTGGGGGTTGTAATCTTTATCTTTAACCTTTTCATTTGGATTATGAAAAATATATTATTCATCTTTCAGGTTTAGTTCAAAGGACATTCTCCCAGGTAAGAGAAAACTCAAATATATTAGTAAAATGCCTTTTTATTCCAAGCAGCATGAATATTATCTGGGCCAATATATTTTATTTCTCTCAACTTTAGCTAATCATCATCTTCATTCAACAATTATGTTTAAAAACAGTATTTTTTTCCAACCATCAAGCACACAGTTTATTCTTCCTCCAAAAAACAAAATAGTGTATCACAGTAGTACTGTCTCAGATTTGAAGTCTACACACTTGCTCATCTTTTGGTTTATTCAACAACTGTGACCCAGACTCTGTGCTAAGATTGTGGATTGAAATGACCCCAATATGACCTTCATTCCAAGGCATTTCTAGCTCATGGCAAAAAAGAATTATATTAATAAATAAGTTCGATTTAATATAAATGCCCTTTTGTGTGATTTATGCCTACAACTTCATATCCAAGGAAGACTCATGCCATGGCTAAGCCACTGAAATTTTATTCACTGAGGAGTTTCTCAAATGAGTGAATTGGAAGTTGTCAACACCCGAGATATAAATGAAACCTAGAGCCATTTCAGAAATCGATTATACCATGCCCCATCACAATACATGTACACAGACAGTACCCAACAGCAAAACAATAATCAACTTCAGGAACTTAACGGCCTACACAAATAAGTCTGAATAGTCAGAGAGGGTGGCAAAAAGCCAGTGCTGAAAAAGAGTTCATATATGGATAACAATATCAAATGTAAGAGGTGATTATCATTTTAAAAATGCTGATGTTCTTGGCTTACCTTTTTAAGTTAATTTACTTATAAAAGTGCATCAGTTAGACCTAAAGAACTGAAACAGAATAAGCTAATTTTAATGTTTGGAGATTCATGTCTTGTTATAGTATTATTTCTAACAAGTTCTTCTTGTCATACATATATTATTTCTGGTCATCTAATTATTGACTTCAATTTTATTCATGCTGCAAGGGATAAAAATGCATATTACTTGTTTCATTTTTTATGTTTTCCCATAGGATAATTTACCAAATTTGAAAGGACAGTTGCCTTTATTGATGAATTTTAGGTGTGCAGTATTTTTTAGATTTAATCCTTTTATGAGGAGAGAGCTCAAAGGCCTCTTATCTCTGATTACTTTTCCTCCAAAATCAAGACATATTACTCCAAGATTATAAAGTAGCAAAATCCAGGAAACATATAGAATAAGTCTCTAAGGAACTGTAGTATAACAACAACAACAAAAAATGTAGATTTTTTTTTGTCTCTGCTCTTGGCACAGAGCTTCTAAAACTCTTGGAGTTTCTTGATTAATAGGAATGCCTTTTATTTTATTATTCATAATGAGTTCCTCCTGAACATTACTGAATATATGCCAATGATATGACTCTTGGTGGGCCCCTAGATGGCTTCAGGATTGGGGCAGCTCACCAGAGAAATCAGTCCTGTGATTAGTGGTTTGAAACTTTCATCTCTAACCCTAAACTCAGGAGGTTGGAGTTTGAGTTCAATCACTATGGACCAATGCTTTAATTTATCATGTCTATGTAATGTAACTTAGGTTAAAAATCTAACAAAAAGAGGATGCTAAGGCAGCTTCTAACTGGAAACAAATCCATGTGTGAGACATTGCAATGCCCAGATGACTGAGGGGGCCTCTGTACTGGTACCTCTTCTAGAATTTCCTGAGTTCTGTGAGTCAGTCTAGCTAATTATTAAACCTGGAAGAGGTACATAGAAACCTCAAATTTATAGGTTTCCAAATACAAGTATGGTAGCCTGCGGACCCCATCTATAGCCAGCATTTGAAGTGAGGGCAGTCTTAAAGTACTGAATCCTTAATCTATTGTATGTGCATTAACTCTTTATATTAGTGTCATGCTTAAATTAAATTGTAGGATATGCTATGGGTGTCCTGTTGGAGAAATGGAGAATTGTTTGGAAAACCATTGAGGGACATGCCAGAGAGCCTGGGAAGCAGTAATAGACCAATAGAAGAGATTATTTACTTAAATAAGGGATCGTAATCAGGCCAATGCCTATTCGAAAAACAATTCATTTTATCAGAGTCATAAATATTAATGTTCATAAGACGTTTCACTAGGGTCAATTTTGGAAGGATATGCAAGAAAACAAATGAAAGCAAAAACAACAGTTTAATCCCTACATGTGGAAAGAGAAAAAAAGGAAACCATTTAGTAAGCAGTTCAAGGTTTTCAAAGTTCAGCTATGTCTACATTAAAGAAAAGGGGAATGTAAAGCGAACATCAGAGGAAGCAGTACCTGGACTCACTGCTGTTGGAATCCAGGAGGTAGAGAGGAATTTCTTCTGCAATTGAAGTCTGAGGAAATTGAAAAGTTTTCTGGGAGAAAGAACAAAACTCTAGGAAGGGAGACTTCTGAGGACGCAGGGTTTAGAAATTTCAGCAACATCCCTCAGTCAGAAATATCTGAGTGTGATTCTCCAACTGAGACAAAGGTGCTGAAAAGAAACAAATCCACCATGAGGAAGAGAACCCTGAGAAGAAGAGAACCGCAACTGCGGTTCTGAAATATTAAGCCTCAGGTCCTTGTGAGGTTGGAGAGAGACAGAGATAATATAAACCACTCAGGCTCTGGCTGGTGTGGCTCAGTTCGTTGGAGCATTTTCTCATACACCAAAAAGGCAACAGTTTGATTTCAGGACAGAGCATATATCCAGGTATGTTTCAGGTTGAATCTCTATTTGGGGTCTGTAAAGAAGGACAACAAATCGATATGTCTATTTCTCCATTCCTCTTTCTTTAAAAAAATAAATGAAAACATATTTTTTTAAAAATTGTGAACCACTCATGGTTAAGTTGAGTCAGCAACATTAGTGAAGATCCTCATATCAAAAGAGACTAGAGACAGTTCTAACATTCAACTTAGCATCAGGGCACAAAACCATAAGGGGATAAAAGTGGGGAGATGAATACAGCAGATTTTTTAATATGCAGATAGGTCACTAAGAAAAAAGTAAGTCGCCATGAAAATTTCTCACTTTCATGAATATTAGACTATATGAAATGCTGTTTTCTGAGAGTGGAAATGTTTGTAGTGATACTTGTTTGTCCCAAATATAATAACCAACATAATGAAAACCTCCTACTCAAATATTTCTCACTGTTGGAGTTCAACTGACCATTTAGTGATATTCTGAACATTAAGAGGTTATAATTCTAGAAAAGTGAAAAACAAAACAAAAAACACCTCACAAGTCTTTTTATTTTCTCTTTCTATACAATCCTATATAATAAAAGGCTAATATGCAAATTGATCCCTAGGGAGTTTGATCACTCACTATGACATGCTCTGACCACCAGGGGGTGGTGCAGAATGAAGGAAGGCTCCTGCCAGCAGCCAGCAGCTAGGAGAAGGAAGGCCCTGATTGGGCATAATCATTGGCCAGGCCTAGGGATCCTGACTGTGCACAAATTTCGTGCACCAGACCTCTAGTTCTCCATAAAAATATACAGAAATATTCCACAGAGATTTAACACAACAATTAAATTTCAGTTAGAATCCAAATAAGATCAGAAGATTAAATTCAAACTCCAAATAAATACCTGAAAAACGTACATTTTCCTATGTTCTTAGACAAAAGAAAGGAAAGGAAAGCAAAGAGAAAAGAAAAGAAAGAAGAAAGAAAAGGAAAGAAAAAAAAGGTATTTTTTAGAAAGCAATTCCTTCAATAAAGTACAGGTAAATTGTGCTACATCAATTGATGAATTATTCCCTTGATTTAAGTGAACCTTTGAGCTAAGTTTGATAGCATTTTTACATGACTTGTTCTTGTGAATTGGAAGTAGAAGTAACATGATATAATTCCAGAGAGGTCTCACTGTATATTCCACTTACCTCATCTGTCATGTAGTGAATCCCATAAAGAGGGATCATGGGAGGACATCACAGCAAGAAAAGAAAAGAGAGTTGATGGAAAGGGAGGGAGATGGTATTTGAAAATATTATACTATCAATCTTCTGCACCCTAATGTAAAATTTATTTTTGAACCTGTACACATAATTGATATTTTGATCATTTGTGAAATTAAGTAAAAGTAGGAATACATTAATTCCCGTGTTGAATGATATTAACGTTTGAAAAACAGAGAAGGACATTGGGGGTTTCAGCAAATCTCCCCCAATAGGTGTTTTGTGCTTTTATCATTTATGTATTGAAATAAAGACATGAGTATAATCTATTCTAAGTGATTGCCAAATTGGTTGATGACACAATCTAACAAGGTCCTCCCAGTTCTATTATGAGTTATTTTATTTGGGGATTCACTCTGTAGCCAAGATTTCCCTCAAAATTAGAAATTTCATTAACTATACATTTACTTATTTGTATAGATGTCTAATATTTATGAACCAATTCAGGATGAAAAACATGGTTTTTAAAAAATATATTTTATTGATATTTTTACAGAGAGAAGGGGAGAAGGATAGAGAGTCAGAAACATTGATGAGAGAGAAACATCAATCAGCTGCCTCCTGCACATCCCTTACTGAGGATGTGCCTGCAACCAATGTACATGCCCTTGATCAGAATTGAACCCAGTACCCTTCAGTTTGTAGGCCAACTCTCTGTCCTCTGAGTCAAACTGGTCAGGGCGTGGCTCTTTTTTTTAACAAAAGTTTGTTTACATAAAATTTGACCAATCCATGTAAAAGAATTTCCTGGTATCAAATGAAAAGTTGAGACATTGCATGGGACTTGAATAATGGATAATCCCCTTGTCCACACATCCAGTCTGTATTGCCCTTCTTATTTTCTCTGCAATATCTTGAAACAACCTTAATATTCTTTGACATTTAGCTAGTAAGGATATATTTTATTAAAGCTCCTTCACTTCCCAGAGCATCATATTTCTGTCCTAATCTAGGATTGTGATAGATGAAATAGACTCGAAGTGAAGAGGGAAATTCCAGGAGAAAGGAAACCGTGAGACACAGACACACACACACACACACACACACACACACACACACACACAACACAATGAGCTCCCTCCATTTGTAGGCTCATTATGCAATAGAAATAAAGTGCCACTTCTGAATAGAATTTAAAGTAATTTTACATAAGATTATTTTCAAGACTTTGAATTTTGCTACTTTTCTTTTGCTGGGAATTTTTATTTAAATAATTTTCACAGTAAAATAACATGCAATCTCAGGTTACTGTGATAAAATTAGCATGTGGAATACTATAGGATTTCTTAAACAATGCGATTTCAAGCTAGCCAAGTAGAATATAATGCATGAAAATTTTTATTGGGATGCTGAGAGACAGAATCATTTTATTGCATAATCAGATTTTCACCACAAAAATTTTTATTCTACTAACTGGTAGTCTTTTCCATGGCAAATTTTGGAAAACACTGCATTAGAAGTATAGTTTTTGTTTCACCTCTCATGCACGACTAGCAAAAGGAAAAGGTCTGTCTACATTCAACAAAGTTGAGCATATGGCTCCCTGTCAGTTTTGGATCTTATCTCCTTCAATTACTCACAGAAAACAATCAGTAAAACACATCAACCTTATTTATGATTTTTTCCCTTTTAATCCTCTCTCATATACAGAAGGCATGTTCTTATGAAAATCATTCGATCAAAATTTACACACATTTTCATTTACATATTCAATATAAAATTAATTTTCTAGCAGAATAAGTTTAAAACCATTAAACAGCATATTTATTAACTATAAAACAAATAAATGGCACGTTTACCTAGAGAGAAAGCACTTTCTACACCTAGGTACATTTATTAATTTAAATATTTACTGGCATATTTTCTGTGCCAAAATTAAAGTATCGTTGATACACTCCTTATTTATTCTGAAGTTTATAATCTAATTTCTTATAGGTTCTACCTCTGAAATCTTAAGAATGCAATGTTGATAAATTCAGAGATCTGTAAATGGGTTTGGGAGGATGTTGAACAATTTACATAAATTCCATAGGCTCATTCTAGGTAGGAATCAACCTAGACATTTACTTTCTCCTAGGCATTCAGGGCTGTGAAACTCTTGGGTGCAGTGACTATGCTAATTTAAACCTAAGAACAGAAATACATGGCAAAGCAAGGAAGGCATAGGTTTTTTTATTGCCCCCTTAGTAAGAGGGCAAAAAATGAAGCAGTGAGGGAGGAAGAGAAAGAGAGAGGGAAGAAGAAAGAGCAGGAAGAGACAGAGAAAAGAAGGTTAAACTCAAAGAGTAGCAGAAAATAACTTCAATAAAAAGAATGATGGAGAGTTGTAGATGGATTGTGCAAATGTGACTTGTTCTCAGGAATGATATTTCTCTCTGACTAATCTCTCTACCTGGATGCTGATCTAAGTAGGGTAAGATATGCACAAAAAGATATGACACTTTAAAAAATCTTTTACATTTGCTAAATTAAGGCAAAGACATTTAAATAGGCATATTAAACAATCAGGGAAGACAAAGATTATTTAACTTGGAACATATCCTGCTTCCAAAATATTTCAAATTATTTTGTCCTTGACCTGTCATCTTCCCACTCAAATGGCTCCACTCACTAATAGTATTGAGTGCAGTTCTATTATTCCCTCTTTTATTACTACCTCTATATTTATTAGCTGATATCACAACTCAACATAATACTATCCTATATAATAAAGAGGTAATATGCAGATTGACCACCCAGCCCTCACAAGATGGCTGCCTATGCCCAGGCTGGCTGGGGGTTTAGTGAGGAATGACCAAATGACTGAACAGCAGGCTGCATGGGGTGACCAGGCTGTTGGGGGAGCCATGAGGGACAACCAGGCCACCAGGGGGCCAGTGGGGGCAACCAGGACAGCAAGAGGGCAGTTAGGGCCAACCAGGACAGCAGAGGGGGACATTTGGGGGCAACCAGACCTGCAGGAAGAGGCAATCAGACTGGCAGGGGGGCAGTTAGGGGTGATCAGGCTGGGATGCAGAGGCAGTGAAGGGCAATCAGCCAGGCAGGCAGATGAATGATTAGAAGCCAGTGGTCCAGGATTGTGAGAGGGATGTCTACTGCCTAAACCAGCAGTTGGATATCCCCCAAGGGGTCCCAAATTAGAGAGTGTGCAGTCTTGGTGGAGGAGACCCACCCCCTGTGCATAAATTTTGTGCACCGGGCCTCTAGCTTTTAATTTAAAAAAGCTTAATTTAATTAAGAAAATATACTAAGAATGTTTTGTTAGTGATATTTTTGCATTTTTAGAAAAAAAAATGTAGGCAATATACTCTCCTCATTCTCCAATATATTACAATTTAGTTAAAATATAAGACAGAAAAACCTGTATCACTGTAGCTAATACTAAAATAAACATTAATACAGATTAATGGTGGTATAGATACTAAAGAACTTATTCTGGCATGCTATCACAAACACTAAATCTGTTTATCTCTTAAAGGTTATTAAATACTAGAGGCCCGTTGCATGAAGATTCATGCAATAGGCTTTCCTTCCCCTGGCTGCCAGGACCAGTTTTCCTCTGGAACCTGGTGGGACCCAGGCCTTCCCTTTGGCTGTTACCTTCCCTTTTTGCTTTGGCTGCCTGGAGGCTTCACTCCAGCTGGAGCCTTCAGTCTTCTCTGCTCTGGCTGGAGTGCCATGCTGCCGCTGCCTCATCTCTGCCCCCGAGGGTGGGCCCTCGCTGCAGATGCCGCCACTGTTGCTGCTGCCACCTCGTCTCCGAGCCTGGGGGCCAGGCACTCGCTGCCATCTCTGCCCCCAGGTCCAGGCGCTCATGCCACTTGTCCCTGTCCCCCACTTCTGATTGGCTGGTAGCATAGCTAATCAGGAGCCAAGGTACGGTCACATTTGCATGTTACTCTTTTATTAGGATAAGTGAAAAGGGTCATTGTTAGGAATGCTTTAACTAATAATGCCCTGAAAATTATGAGTATGGATTTCCCTAATACTTTTGGTATCATTGAGAATTTTGGCTGAGGGGAAATTTCTACTGAAAAGAGCATTCTCTGTTGGTAAATTTAATTTGGCAGCATGAGTTGGATGGTGGTGTGATTTATAGATGTCAATTGTCATAATAGAAGATTCTGGGAAGAAAAAGTGAAATTAGATTCGAATTATTAAAAGCCAAAACAGAGATGCAGCCAGCCTACAGCTAAGCCAAAGAGGATAGTTGCTATCAACATTACAAACTAAGAGATTGTGGTAAAATACGATGGTCATTTCATAGCAGGCAATCAATGGAGTTAAATTACAACCAAGTTACAGTTCCAATAGCTGAAATAGACACTTTGGAAGGTGGGCTGGTGTCCATCCCAACTTTCCCAGGCCCTGGAACCCACCCCAACTGCTGTGGGCCTGGACTCATACCAAATCACAGCTCTCACCTTCTCCTGATGGGCTCCTGAGCCAAGGAGAACAGCCTCCTCCCATACTCCCACAGGCTACACTCCCTCAGGTAGATGCTTCCCAAGTGACTGGCCCACAAAGGGGTTCCTGGCTTCAGTCCCCTCCATATCAGGATCTGCTCCCACAAGCAGCACTCACTCCACTGATTTCTAATTTCCCAGGTCATACCCGAAGCTCCCCTTATTTTTTTCAGAGTAGAGCTTTCCCACTCCACTCTGAGGTAATTGGGTCCTTGTCACAGGAGGCTGAATAAGTAGTGTTTGCTTCTTCTCATTGGGGTATTTATTTCCACAATGGAAATGAAAACAGGGGAGTCCATGAACATTCCCAAAAGATCAGAGTCAGTGAGGAGGATGTGTCATTATTAAGACAACAATTTTTAAAGAAAAATAGAAATAATTGCAAGATTGTGGGTAATTGGAAGATATTGTTACTCTTTTTTAATATGAAGTTCCCTAGAGGCATTTTAAGGTAAAATATTCTATGTACTAATATTGATTAAGCCAATTTAGTTCCAATTATAACATATTGCAAGTTAATGTTTTTCCAATTTAAAGAGTCTGATATATGTTTTATCATGTATTCATTAGAGATATAGATTCTGATCTTTCCTCCTCTAGTTTTCACCCAATCTGAATGATTTCAGTACAAATCAATATGAACGCAATTGCCCTTCTCCCTCCACCCTCATTATGTTGAGCTCTCCTATTATGGAATTCTGATATGTAAGATGTATATTGGATGCAAACTCAATAGCTTTGTTTAAAGATCAGAAAATATTATTTTGTGCGATAGGCATATCATAGTAGACACATACTAAAATACTAGGATTTCTGGATTTATCTACCTGATATGTTTTTCCTACAAATTCATTACATTGCAAAAACCTCAATTTTGTCTTTTAGAAGAAATTAACCATGATAATAATATATGGCAGTTGGTATCACATGTGGGGATGGTTTTGTTTGGGAATCTGTCTGTCATCAGAGCTCTGTAAGGCTCACTAGCATGATCAGTTTAGCAAATAGGTGATCAGAATTTCCGGCTGTGATGCTGGTCAAATGTGCTCTTGACACCTGGGGTTGCATCCTCCTGACCACTGAACGGGACCACATGGAG
The DNA here is from genome assembly GCA_027563665.1 of Antrozous pallidus. Lineage (NCBI taxonomy): Eukaryota > Metazoa > Chordata > Mammalia > Chiroptera > Vespertilionidae > Antrozous > Antrozous pallidus. Next base: position 53,338,891 of record CM050518.1, read on the forward strand.
TGGCTCTGTTTGCTTTCCCAAGCCTGTCTTTGGCCATAATTGCTTCTCATGATTTTTTCCCTCTTTAATGAGGTGCATGACTTACAGTCTCACACACATATAAAATCTCTGCGGTCTACCTCTATGCTCATCTGGGTCCTTTTGTCTGACAAGAATGGAAAAATATTGGAAATCTTTTTCAAAATATTACTTCACAGTTTGGTCTCCTTTTAGATACACATGGAGGTTACTAATCACTCAATATAATGATTGAAATGTTATGAATTGGAAGCTAATGTATAATTTATAAAACTGCATATTCTTCCTAAGTCTTTTCACTAAAAAATTATCAAAATATGCAAACTCATTCTTTGGTGGAAAACAGGAGTGTGGCTTTTAGAAAACAATTTGCATTGCTATAAGAAAATGTGTATATAAATATATTTAACTGTTAAGGAAATTTTATTCAAAAAGTTTCTTAACATTTGGGGTCTTTAAAAGGCAATTTCATGGGTACAGACCATTACTAACGAATATTCTATTAAGGAAATAATATGTAGTGTTTCTGGAATAAGTGAAGTGATTTTAATATGTGCCAAGTAAGTGAAATGTGTAATACATTCAATTCCCATGTATTACTTGGGGAGTTTTACCAAGGATTCTGAGGTATGAGGTTCCCTGGATGATTTTACTGTCATTTAAAAACTATTAAAATTACAGTTATTCAAATGTCACTTAAAAAACTCATTCAGCTAAATGGTTCTTTGTACAAAAAATAAATTGTTCTGTGCAATGAAGCAACACTTTCAAACTAATTCATCTTTGCTCTGTTGATTCCAAATCAAGTTGATACATTATGTTTTCCTGGCAAGATGTTGACTTGAAATACTCTAATAAATTGTCCTATTTTCATTTTTAGAAAGCTTTTAGCAATATAGTTACTGAATAATAAACATGTGAATCTGTGGGGAATTGATAGGTCTCTTAGTACACTTTATTGGGAATAAATGTATAATATATTGGGCTAAAATCTCTGTTTGAAATAAAATTTAGATAGCTACTCCATAAACTCCAAATTAAAGAATTATTTTGTGGTAATTCTTCATTTTTTAAAATTTCCAAAGCACATAGTATGAGAATTTATGATATTTTAAGTGGTAATGCAAAAAACATGTGACAGAGCTTGAATCACCTGTATCAGAAATTAGACTGATGTATATTTTATTAAAGGGTATATATTAGTATCAGTAAAAGGGATGTAGAACTTAAATTTTAACTTTTACATCTTAATTGCTGTGTTATTTAACCCAACCTTGACTTCCATAAAAATTCTCATGGAAACAGTTGGCTTTGGGTATCTCACTGCCCAAATGTCTGTTTCCCACTATCTCTTTACTAGTTCAAGGTTATTTTTTTTTAATTGGTGTTCAAAGAAATTTATTTTTGAATATTAATGGCAAGTGTGTTTATTACAGAAAACAAAAATAAAACCATTACAAGCAAAGGAATGAATTAAGAATTCTCTGACCTCATCCTTCTAATTACATTTGTATATACATAGTAGAGGCCTGGTGCATGAATTCATTCAGGAGTGGGATTAGCCGGCCTTCCCTGATGGGGGTCCATTTTATGGGCTGGAATGGGGAGGGGCTGTGGGTGGTTTGCTAGCCAGTCCCGCTCCCAGTCAGGGTGTTGGGGGCCTATGGGAGTGGGACTGGCCAAGGGGAGGGGCTGCTACAATGTGCATCATGGCCACCAGTTGTTCTGGTCATTCTGGTTGTTCCGATGTTCTGGTAGCTGGGCTTTTATATATATATATATATAGAAGTCAATGAGTTTTTTTCTTCTTAAATATCTTCTTATAAAGTCAGAATATATACTATATTTCAGGAAACAGCCTTTGGTTTGGTTTCTTTTCTATTACTTTCTCCATTACATTGATGTCCCTCTAATTTTTATTATTCTTTTTAATGTTTTCTTTAGGATTCAACTGTTTTTATTTGTCTAGTTTTCTAAGGTTGTGACTTAAATTTTGATCAGAGATATCTTGTTTACTAGTACATGTACTTAACTGTATACCTCCCTGCACCCTTCTCTGTCAGAGCCCTGAGAAAATTATTCTTGGCTCTTCATAGTGAGAATCTGGAGGCATTCATGGAGGTAAAACCATGAGTGTGGTGACCTCCCTAAGATTTAATGAAATACCTACAAGTTACTGTCAATGTTCCTTCACTAAAACTGCCCCTGTGCTTTAGAGTTTGTCGATTCTCTAATGCCCTTAGTCTCATTACTAAATCCTGCTAGGATCTCTGCAGGTCTCCCCTGATTTGATGAATACATGTATTCTCCAAGTACATATTTCTTTTCACTATTGGTCGACCCAAAATATTTATACATCGTCTCTCTTACAACAGGACAGTAAATGTCAGTATCATCTCCTAGTTGATGAATGTTATTTCTGTTTTACCTTCTAACCTTCTTTCTTTACTTTGCACTTACATATATCTCACTTATTTTTTAAGTTAAAATTATCAATAATGGCACTGTTTTGTGCCTTTGTGTGGTCTTAGAGAATATGCAAGACCCCTGTTTATCTTCTCCAGGGTTTTGCATTTGTCTAAATGAATAAATTATGGGCAGTGACATTTCCTTCTGTTTGATTTTTTCTCTTTCTTTCTTATTGGCTGTTTTCTATGAACTCAGTTATGGACTGTTCATTATTATGACTGTGGTATTAGCAACAATGATACGTATAACAGACTCAAGAGTGTCTGTTCATTTTATGCTTCATTTAGTAGGTAATAGACTTGTGGGTAGATTTGTGCTGCTTAAAACTCCTGCTGGGTTTCTCTGTAACATATCATGAGAAATGCCTTGTTGAAAAATGGTAATTGAATTTTCATTTATGAACTTTTATTGGAAAGGAGATAAGTTAAAGGCAAACCTTCACACCTATTTTGAATGTTGAAAACACAGTTTGTAAGTGATTTTTGGAGGCTGAAAAACAAAGATAATAGAATTGTGAACTGTGGATGATGGATAACTCTATTACATATATGATTTGATTAAATCTCAGATACTTTTTAGGATGAAGTCCTTACTAGAAAACATATGAAAAAATACTCCTTTTTACCAGAGACTTACAGGTTTAAATGTTTGGAAAGCATCACACAAATGTACCACAAAGTAACACCAGATCCATATGGTGTGTTAAGTCAGAACACTGAACTCACTTTTATTATTCTGAGAACAACCCCAGATGCGAACAACATGTATCTCTAGGTGGGAAATGTGTCTCTTACTTGTCTTACATGTCTCATACTGTTCAAGCTTATGACTTGTTAGGGGAACCAATTGAATATATTTTTAATTCGCAATTACTTTACATAGATAGATGGACAGAAAGCCAAGTGATTAGTGAACAGTATAGCAGTTTTAACTTCATGGCCAATTCTTTCTTTTTCTTTCTACCTCATGATAAAAAATGCAAAGTGTAAAATTTCCTTTCATGGTTATTTTGATATGTACTGATTGCATTACTGTATTAACGAGATAGTCTACTTTGTGCCACAAAGCCAAACAGTGTCAAAATCTCAGTAGCTTAATAGACACAAAAAAGGGCTTTTCTTTTCTTTTCTTTATTTTTTTTTACAAAGAGAACTAAGCTATGGTGATTTCCATCTTGATGAAAGCTTTTATGTTTATGAGGGTAAAGGGGTGATGCATCAGTGTTGGCTCTTTAAGGCCTCCACCTACATGTGACACCTGCCACTTCTTATATTTCATTGGACATGTCATGGCGGCTTCACCTAACCTCAAGGATGCAGTATGGAGGAAAGAAGGAAAGCTGAAATATTTGTGAACACCTCAATCATTACTATATATCAGTATGTAGAAAAGAAACAAATGTGCCCACCTTGGTTATTTCCCCAATGAAGAAGAAAAATAAGAATAATACAGTGCTGCTACTACAAAGATTTACCACCATCTCCAACTGCCACTGAAAAGCTGGAACCAGGTAGATCCAATGATTAGGAACCAAGATTTCTGTGCAAAAATCTCAATTTGAACAGGCGACATACCCAGTTATCCTCACTTTCTCTGAAGAATACATGGTCTCTACCTCTTCACTATCACATCTGCTTAGAGCCATTTTTATTCCTTCTTTCCCCAACAGCTTAGCAAAGGCTCCTAAAAACCTAAGGTCATTCTCCTAATGTGCAACTGTTCAGATATTCTGACCTCTAGAGGAAAAGGCACTTGTTACAGTTACCTTTTTTGAAACCTTTTGTCCAAATGAAATTTTCTTCATTTCTTTTATGATACACTCTTTTTATGTCATTAACCTACTTGGGGTAGCATGAAAAAGCTCTCTGCTTTATTTAGCAAATAAAGTCTAAACCAATCTTAGATATTTCACTATGCAATATAATGATTTAAAAAATGAAATCCTTCACTGGTTAGTAAGTAGCAAACACCTGAAAAAATAATGCCCAAATTTGATTTTTGTTATCTTACTTAGTTTTGTTATCCTTTTGTTATTTTACTTAGTTTTATAAATATTTAAAACTTATAGCATAGTTTTAATTTTACTCATTAGAAAGGAAGGATCAGAGGCAGGATGAATTATTAGAAGGAAGATGAGTTTTATAATTTTTAAAATATGGTCATAAATTCTGGTAATACTTACTCTCTGTGACCTTAAACAAAATGTATAGCCTTTATAAATCTCAATTTATCTCATAAGAAAAATTACCTTATGACTTCTAACAAATAGTGTAAGGGAAAATGCTAAATGAAATTACACATGGAAAAAAATCATACACCATATCTGAAACATCGTAGACAGTCATTTAAGTTACTTTTATTATCATCATTTTCTTTCAGTCATTTTAACAAAGAAATCTTCAGATTGTTGCACAAGGCTCTTGAGTTCATGTCCTTCCCAGGAAACAAGTCATCCACATGGTAGGCCTCCACAAGTTCATTTCTTTTGAATTCCTAAAAAAATACACAAAACAAGAATAGAGAGGGGGCGCATTAAATAAATAATGTAGTGTCCCACCTAATTTTTAAAGGGATTAGGTAACCATGCTCTTTAAATAGAGGATGATTGTGGTTTCTATAATTCTAGTCTTCAGCTTTTTCACTTTCCACAATTAGAGTAAACTTAAATTCATTTCTCTAATTTCTCTTCCTCCACCATCTCCCCTGCCCCCATGATTTGACTGAATTCTGAAGGCAAGATACAACATGGAATTGTTTGTTAGTGTTTTAGCCAGAGTTGGAATTCTGTTAACTCAGAAAAGCAGTGAGTGAAAATAAATTCAATTTTCCTACTGGGTCTTATGGTAATGGAAATAAAACCAGCTCTATTCCAGATGGGCCATCCAAAGGAATCCAATTTCTCAAGCTCATGCTGATAATAAATCATTGTTCTATAGAGATAATTGCTATTTACTTATTGTGTTATTAGTGCCCCAATCTCATCAAAACCATCTAAGATTGGAGAAATAACAATTCTGATAATTACCCAGATGATTCAGGCCCCTATGGCACCATAGAAAAAAGACTGGCTGGTCATGGGTTTCAGTAAGTGATGGTGCACTAGTGAGGGCTGGACCACCTACATTTACAGTTGTTTATTTTTTATGCTTTTCTTTTCTTTGATCCCAAAGGAAAGGGCAAAGCTGAGAACCACAACAAAAGAGCTAAATGGATATAATGGCTAAATAAACATGTATCCGAAGCCCCCTGTGTGATTTTTAGTGAGACTCTGGGAAAGTTTTATGTAAGACAATGAGATCATGAACAGACCAGCTCTTCTTATGAAAGCTCTAAATAGTCCAGGAAAACTAACATTGTGATCAGCAGTATGCCTTTGAGATTTAACCTTGACAGTTTCTAAACATGGATCTTCAAATAAAACCAAACCATAGTGAAAGAAGCTTATCAGCTTAAGTTCAAAATCGCCAGCTTTGATGATTTGGTGATGAACCAGGTTAGGTTCCAGAAAGTTTTGATCCCATTTGTAACTGATCCCAAAGTAACACAAAACTAATAGCTTTGCATGTCATCTTTTGTTGGTGGGCACAGTTGACCTTTTTTCTATAGTACTCTCATATCGATGCAATTCCAATAGAAAAGGAATTTCTATAATTAATGTATAATTATACTAATAAAAATTATAGGGCTTCATGATATAGGTAATAAATAAGACTTGATGGTGAGTTTTAGAGTAAAATTCTTAGTCCTAGCTATAACATTATTTCTACTGATTATCAGTTCTCTCTGCACTGCATTGAAGTAAGGTCCACCCTTGAGTTCTGAACACTAAACATCACAGCTATTTGATTGTAAATGTTCTTAGTGACTATTTTTGTATTGAACTTTGACCTAGCTCCCTGAAATTGCTTTTAGACTTCAAAATATATTTTCTGCTCCCTTCCAGATCAAAACAATAAAAACATTTGCCTTTGCAAACTTGGCCATATGCAATCAAGTTAATTGACCTTTAAAATGTATAGATGTTGCTAAGACAGACAGCTTATAGGGAAATAATCACAAGGCGGTAAGGAATATACCAATCCCAAGAATGGTACTAAGGCAGAAATCCTTGAAAGGACCAATTGGGAGCTAGCAAGCATATATTTACCCCTAGACCAGTGGTCGGCAAACTGTGGCTCTGTTGACCAATGCGTTTGCCAACCACTGCCCTAGACAAACCAATCATGCTTCCTCTCTTTCTTCTCTTCTTTGTCTCCCTGCCTCACACTGGATTCCTGCTTCTCCCATGGTGGTTGATATGCTTTCCTGCATCCATGTGGTTAATGGTCATGTGGGATTTCACACATGGACTAATAGACTTTTATTGGCTTGGATGTTAAACTACACCTGGCTTCAACATGGAAGGAAGCTCTGGACACTGATCTGCTTTTGGAACCCCAAAGCACATAGTTGAGAATTTATGATATTTTAGGTGATAATGCCAAAAACATGTGACAGAGGCTGAATCACCTGTCATAGTGATCTTTCTGTTTCTACTAATTAATACATTTGCTTATCAGGGTTGGGTTTTAAATTGAATGGCAGAGAAAGTATATTGTGGAAGCCAGATTTATATGAAGTTAAAAGCGTTGGTTGTTGAACACATTGATAATACACTAGCTTTATTTATATCCACATTTGGTAATATCATACAGCTAGACCATATAAGGGAGTTTATTGTACAAACAGTAAAACTCATTACAAAGACAAAGCCTTAATATAGAAATCAAACAAAGGAATTCAAAATTCCCAGAATACTTTGCTTTCTGAGAGCTGACAGAGCACAGTTCATAGTTCGGTTTCTTTTTCTTTTCTTTCCTATTTAATCTATGGTAAACCACACTAATTCCAATCTCACTTATTTATTTAACTAGAGGCCCAGTGCATGAATTTGTGCACAGGCAGGGTCCCTTGGCCTGGCTGGTGATGGAGGCCTATCAGGGTGCAGGAGAAGGGAGGGACTGTGGGAGGTTACTGTGGGAACACACTGACCACCCGAAGCAGATCTTGCATTGAGCAACTGCCCCCTGGTGGTCACTGTGCATCATAGTGACTGGTTGATTGGTTGTTTTGGTTGTTTAGTCATAAAGGTCACTTAGGCCAGTGGTCGGCCAACTACGGCTTACAAGCCATATGTGGCTTTTTGGCCCTTTGAGTGTGGCTCTTCCACAAAATACCATGGCCTGGGTGAGTCTATTTTGACAAAGTGGCATTAGAAGAAGTTTAAGTTTAAAAAATGTGTCTCTCAAAAAATATAATCGTTGTACTGTTGATATTTTTCTCAGTTGACTAATGAGTTTGCTGACCACTGGCTTAGGCTTTTGTCTATATAAACTAGATTGCCCAGTGCATGAAATTCTTGCATGGGGAATGTCCCTCAGCTCAGCCTGCACCACCTCCAATCCAGGACCCCTGCTGGATGTCTGATTGCCGGTTTTATTCCAATCCCTGCGGGCAGTTGGGCATCCCTCTTGCAATGCAGGACCACTGGCTCCTAACCACTCATCTGCCTGCCTGCCTAATGTCCCCAACAGGCCTCCCCTCTCGGGTTGGTCTCCCCAAGTGGCCCTCCCCTGCTGGCCTAGTTGTGCCCAACTGCCATCCCCTGCAATCCTGGTCACTCCCAATGGCCCTCCCCTACAGACATGGTCATCCCCAACTGCCCTGCCCTGCCAGCCTCATCTTGGCCCTAACTGGTCTTCCCTGCCAGCCTGATTGCCCCTAACTGCCTCTGCTTTGACCCTCACCACTGTGGCTTTGTTTGGAAGGAAGTCGGATGTCCAGAAGATGGACAGTCGACCTGGTCTAATTAGCATATTACCCTTTTATTAATATAGATTATATAGGAGAGGATTGCTTAATTGTGGGGGAAATGTCTTCTTCAGCAGGAAGAGATGCTTTTGGCAGACAAAAATACATAACCCCTATATCTGCACTGATAGCCAACCATATGCACTATACTGCCAAACTGGTAATTAGAAAATTAAACCAGTTTTTTACCTTACACCAAACAGCTGTTGCCCTTAAAACCCCTCTTAAGCCCCCACCTTAGGTTCTGCCTTCACAGTTCACCCAGATTAGGTTCTGACTGATTGGTTTCTATGCCAGTCAGTGTCAAAAGCTCTGCCTCCTAGGCAGCCGTTGGCTTCTCTGGGAAACCCAGAATGGCCCCACCTTCACAATGGTGCCAGCCCTTTAGTCACAACCTCAGTCTGCTACTGCATGTATCTCTGGCAGCTTTGAGAAGCTGCACCTCGGGTCTGTGTTGGTGGCAGTTTTGAATTCTCATCCCTGACCTAATCTTCTTACAGTGTGAGCTCTGTGAAGGCAAACATTTGTCTTTTTTATTCTTAGTTCACTCATAGACTTTACCTGTGTTTATGCATCTATGCTAGCACCACATGATGACCGGATGAACTGTTGTTTCAGTTCTCATAGTCACTGCCTTTTTATATACAGTATATATAAATTGGCAGATTTCATAGAAAAGCTGCCCAAATCTCCACCAACTTGCAATTCTATTCTTCAAATGAAGACAGTAGGATTTTACAAAATGTCAACTAAGAGAATGCAACAAAGCTAAGAGTATTTAGAGAACAATGTCATAGAATATCCGATTATTATTCTCAGAATTTTTTCCTGGAGAATGTCAATCAAAGTCTACACTTTGGCTGCAGCAGCAATAAAGATGACCCATTCGCTTAATGAGTAAAGAAAAAAGCTACCCTTCTTAAAATTTTATATCTAAATGGCATATATAATATCAGTTTTATAATCACCTTCTGTGATCCTTCAGTATTAGACATTTACAGCTCATGAAAAGAGGAAATTTCATTTGGACTTATCTAAGTTTTCATCTATAAGACAAACAGCATGGATCTGTGGATAGACCTAGAGAAAGGACTTTATTATTTATTCACCTTATAGACTATTGTGAATATAATAACATTGTGACTATAATCAAATTGAAAACATGTAGAGATGTTTTCAATTTGATTATATTTTTAAAAATCTTTTCATCAATATCTGTATAAATTATTGCAATGTGAAATAAAACTGTTTAATTTTGTCATTTATTATGATTCTAATATCAAATTGTCTGAAAATAAAAATGTAGAGCTATAGGTATGATAAAATCATGAAGATCTCAAATGTGGATAGAAAGCATTTTATTTGAGTACAAGTTTTATACTCTGATCATGTTTCTCACATAGTCTGTTTATTGAATAGGGACTATATTTTATTATTAGACCAAGCATCTTTCATTTGATAGGGTGACTATTTGCAAAGAAAGTTATCATCATTAAGATTTGGTTCATATTTTACATCTTTGTTCTAGGTACAAGGCATTTTTAATATATAGCTTGTTCAGAAGGTAGTAGATTCATACATGAATTAAAATTTAAAAAAGTAGACAAAGATAATTATTTGCTAGTGCAAATAACTCCAGGCAGTTTTAACACAGAGCAGATTATGGGCTGAATCAAGTGATTGGGTTCACTGAATATGGTATCAACATATCCAGGAACATTTTGACCACCATATTTGAGATAGGAAAGTACACTTTGAAGTAATGTTTATCAATTATATTTTAGTAAAAATTATATTTGTGTATCTTATACTAAAATAATTATAAAGAAAATCACACACCATGTCCACTTATAAACATAAACATATCTTTTGGTCACACTTTTTAAAAAATGTAAAGCTGTGAAGGTAAGATTTTGAAGTAAATGTATCTTAAGTATGCTATTGACAACTACATATAGTGTAAAATGTTTTCTTACTGGTAAATAGGTCATGGAGTCCCAGCAGCTTTCCACTTGAGAATTAAAGATTTTAGCTTTAGGGACAATTGGGTGTATACCTTAGGCTAAGGACTGAAACCAAGTTCTCATTTCACTGTCTGAAGAATTAATTAGTAGAAGTTTTTTTTTTTTACTAGTTTATAAGTCAAAATTAGTTTAAACTTCATAACTACCATTATTTAAAACAAATTCTAAAAAGTACCACTTAAAATGACAAAGTGCTTTTATATTCTTTTGCAAAAAGAATGATCTCAAAATCAAAAAGGATTATCTAAAAACAATGTATCTCAGTGCTAATGTTTGTTTATGCAAACATCAAGAATATACCTATGCAAATTAAAATTGGCGATTTTTCTTCTCACATAAGACAAGATTTCATTAAAAATGAAGTGTAACAAAAATGATCCTTACTTAGATTACAAATCCTAAACATAGCCTTTCACAATTAAATTTATTCAGTAACTTCCATGGTATTTTTAAATTAAAATACTGTAATCACATGGAATGTAATGATAAAAACAAAATAACAAAATAGAAAAAGAGGGATGAATAAATGACAGATGTCAGAAGGGAGAAGGGGGAAAACTGGACTAAAGAAAGTGCAGGATAAGCTAAACAGCATAGATGCATACCCCATGGACACAGACAACAGTGTGGTGATGGTGAGAGGGAAGGGGTGGGGGTGGAAGGGTACAAAATAGGGAGACGGGAACATCTGTAATATGTCAACAATAAAACAATATTGCAATCAGTTTTTTATGATAAATTTTCCTGGAGCTTTAGAATATCACTTCCTGAATCATATAAATTGAATACAAGTCAGAATATAAATATATAAAGATAAAATTGTTATCTTTTTACTACCAAAGAAAGTAAAGTAAGTTAATTAACAGTACCTTAATTAATATTTGGAAAGTACTCTCCTGAAGACTTTCAGTGGTGATATGTAATTAAAATAAAATCATTCATAATCCTTTTTTCCTACCTTAATCTAATAAATTATTTCTGCATTCCAAAATACTATTATATATTTTAATATGACATGCAAAGAATAAACATTTAACTCTTTAACACCATTGTGATTATAAGAGCCATTCTTACACTAGTTTCTAGGCAGATTCTATGATAATCCAGAAAGCAAAGAAATGCATATACATATATATATATATATATTTCTTTTTCCCTCAGATCTCAATACCCAGGGGTGAGCTGCTTTCAATATTGGTTCAACGACTCAATATAGCCATCAGAAAACCACTATTTTTCAATGTACTTTAATAAGTTTACTGGGTTGGCTTTTATTTTTTTCATGATTCTTGTGTTTTGCTTGTAGGTAGGTTACTGGAACTACTGGCAAGAAAAGCAGAAAACAAAAGACATAAATTTCTCTCTCTTTGTATCAGAAATGTAAATAACTTTCATAGAAACCTTCTGAGCACATTTATGTTACATCTCATTGACCAAAAATATGTGTCATGTTGCCTCTTTGATGAAAATAGCACTGAGCCACCTGAAGTTTAGTTGTGCATAGTCTGCGGTAGATAAAGATGTAAAGAAAAGTATCACGCATCTTTATATTCAAACCAACACATTGTGTTTTGGTTATCTCTGTTTATGTGTCCCTATCTCTGTCTCTATTCTCTGTTTCTGTCTTTGTCTTTCTAGTTTTTAAACATACATTTGTATATTTTTATTTATTTTAATTCTTAGTTTCATTAAGCATATTCTGTTTTTCCATTGCTGCCAAGATTAGCTAAAATAGAAGACAAGCGTTCTTTGAATCTTTTCATAACATTGAGAAGTAATTTAAAACACAATGTGACAAGTATATTAAATTTAAAAATGACATAAAATACTTAGAATTTCAGGGAATTTTTTCCTTATATTTTTTATATTGTATTTATGTAGGGTGGAGTAAAAGTAGGTTTATAGTTGGGAGCAGGTAAAACAGTTTATTTTTGTACTACTGTTTACCAATTATTGTTTTATTTTCCATGTGAATAACTGTAAACCTACTTTTGTCCAATCCTATGTAGTAAATTTGTGAATAAAAGCAAAGAACTTACAACATGTGTTTTCTAAGAAGCTACTGCATAGTCTTCATCTTGGAAAAAAGGCTCCTGTTGTATCAGAGAGATTTGAACAAAATACCAAGTTATCTATATCTGAACACCAGGAACTGGGACAGTAAAAGTGAAATAAACACTTTATTTCATAAGAATGAGTTAGAGGCACACACCAATCACTGACCAATAGCAATTTTGAAATATAACCAGGTGCCTTGTTTTTAGAACTCTGTATTCTGGGAGGATATAATATCCCTATTAGTGTGCTTGATTCTTCTCCATGGGAGTAAATCCTGCTTGATGTTCTTGATATCTGTGTAGCTATGGCTTTCAAGGTCAGGATTCAACAAACATATTCTGTAAAGGTCCAATATTTTATGCTTTAAAAAATAAACTCATATCATCCCCTCCCCTTTTGCAACCATTAGCTCATTCCTCTCTGTTTTGTTTTGTTTATTTTTAGATTCCACAAATATCATTCAATACCTTTGTCCAGTTTATTGTACATAGCATAATACCTTCTGTGTTCACTCATGTTGTCACAAATGGAAATATATCAATATTTTTTATTGCTGGTAATATAAATCACATAATGCAACTCACATATTCTTTGTCCATTTATATATTGATGAATACATAGGTTGCTTCCATATCTTGGCTATCATAAATTATACTGCAATAAATATAGGGGTGCATTGATCATTTCAACTTAGTGTTTTGAGTTTGTTAGGATAAATGCCCAGAAGTGGAATTTCTGAGTTGTATGGTAGCTCTAATTTTAATTTTTTAAGGAATCTCAATACTGTTTCGATAGTGGCTACAATAATTTACAATTCCACTAGGATGTAAAGAGTTCCTTTTTTACCCCCATGCATTGTTGATTTTTTTTTTTAGCTAGTAGCCATTGTGACAAATGTGTAGTGATATCTTATTGTAGTTTTGATTTGCATTTCCCTGATGATTAGTGATGTTGAAGATTTTTTCATATGTCTATTGGCCATCTGTATGTCCTATTTTGAGAAATGTCTACTCAGGTCTTCTGCCCATTTTTTGACTGGATTGTTTGTTTTCTTGGTGTTAAATTAAATTAGTTCCTTATACATTTGAATATCTTTAAATATTTTTATTATTTTGATGACATTGTATAAGTTTCAAGTATACAATTCTATAATACATCATTTGTGTATTGGATTGTGTGTTTACCATCTTATTTGATGTATGATTAGCAACTATATTATTCCATTCTTTAGTTTGCTTTTTTTTAATCCTTCCCCAAGAATATTTTTCATTTCTTTACTTATTTACTTACTTATTTATTTATTTATTTATTTATTTATTTATTTATTTGTGAAAGAGTGGAAAGGAGAGAGGAAGACAGAGAGAAAAAAACATCAATGTGAGAGAGACACATCCTTTGGTTGCCTCCCACATTTGCCCAATCAGAGCCTGCTTTACAGCTAACAACCAAGGTACATACCCTTGACCAGAATAAAACCATGGGCCAATGCTCTATTCACTGATCCAAACCAGGTAGGGCCATTAGGGTTTTTTTGCTTGTTTGTTTTATTGATGATTTCCTTTGCTGTCCAAAAACTTTTTAGTTTGCTGTAGTTTCATTTGTTTATTTTTGTTGCTCTTGCTTGAAAAGGAATATTCAAAAATTTATTATTAAGCATGATGTCAAAAACCTATATTGTCTGTTTTCTTATATGAATTTTATAATTTATGGTGTTCTATTTTTAAATTTTAAATTTATTATGAGTTTATTTTTATATGTGGTATAAGAAAATGGTCTAATTTCAGTTTTTGCATGTACCTAACAAGTTTTTTTTAACACTACTTATTGAAAAGACTGTCTTTACCCCCATTGTATATCATTGCCTCCTTTGCCATAGATTAATTGACTATATTAGCAAATATTTATTTCTAGGCTTTATATTCTATTTCATTGATCTATATATCTGTCTTTATGACTGTATTATACTGTTTTTATAATTGCAACTTTGTAGGATAGTTTGAAATTGGAGATAATGATACTTCCCACTTTGTTATTTTACAAGATTTTTTGGTCATTTATGTTTTCATATTAATGTTAGGTTTATTTGCTCTAGTTCTAAGAAGAAGGTCATTAGTATTTTAATACATATTGTATTTGTATTGAATCTGTATATTGCTTTACATAGTAGACATTTTAACAATATTAATTCCATTATATGAGCATGATATATCCTTCCATTTATGTAAGTTCTCTTCATTTCCTTTTTTCAATATCCATAATTTTCTGAGTGCATCTTTTATGTTTTTGGTTAAATTTATTCATAGGTATTTTATTTTTTTACATGCGATTAGAAGTATGGTTATTTTCTTAAATTTTGTTCTGATTATTTAGTATTAATATATATATATATATATAACATATATAAATGCAATAGATTTTGTATATTGATTTTGTATACTACAACTTTACTAAATTCATTAGTTCAAAGAGTATTTGGTAGAGTCTTTAAGGTGTGTATGGACTGCATACAGTTTCCATTTCTCTATTTTTTTACAACATTTTAAAAATACAAAATTATTTTTTATATGCAAAAAGTAGCCACACACTTTTTCAGATCTTTGCTCTGCTTTCTGAGATCTTAGGGCACAGATCTCAGAAGGCATGAGATCTGGTCTCTCTTTTTACATAATAAATTTCCATCAATACTCTCATCTGAATACATAATTTAGTTTGCTTCTTGACCATGAACATCATGGGAGCCCTGAGAACATTTTTTTAAAATTAATTTTTCTCAGTCTCTTAGTTCAATCTAGTGGTCTATTTGCCAATAGAACAAACCTGAAACCTTTTTCAGCATTGAATGAACCTGAATTGGATTCACTTCACACTTTTAGCCCCCAAATACACATTCATAATTCTTTTCAAGGTAGGCAGATCTGTAATAACCACTTTAGTCATGCCTGGTCTCTGTAGATAAGACCCTGAAGAATTTTAGCCATTCTTTTGCTTAGCTGAGATCAACCAGGTTCTGCTTAAATACTTGAAGAATCTCAGAAAAGAATCTTTGAGCCTTATGCCACACATTCTATTTGATCTATATTTCTAGGTTATGCTTTAAGGATGTTTTGA
The DNA here is from genome assembly GCA_027563665.1 of Antrozous pallidus. Classification (NCBI taxonomy): domain Eukaryota; kingdom Metazoa; phylum Chordata; class Mammalia; order Chiroptera; family Vespertilionidae; genus Antrozous; species Antrozous pallidus. The sequence continues at coordinate 53,354,418 of CM050518.1, forward strand.
TGATATGAATATTAAGGATGAGAAAAAAATAATTTTCCTACTCTCAACTGCATAAGTCTAATTAGTAGTGTGTTTTCTTTATATTTAATTTGCAAGTGGAACAGTTTATTTTTAATTGATGTCTTTCTTCTATATTACTTATAATATAGAGCTACACTAAATGAACAGTACTTTCAACATTTTGCCAGGAGATATCCTATCCATAGGCAAATCAACAAATTCATCAATTGCTCTTCCCAAGTTGCTGGAGGAGACAATTGGGTCAATCATATTGCTGTTAGATAATAAGATTACTTCTTATGCCAGCTTGCAAAGGAAATTTTTATACTATATTTCTAGCCTTTGCTAACAGTTTATTCACTCCTTTCACAGCCTCTGCTATGGCCTGGCCCCAGATCCAGTACCATATATATATATATATATATATATATATATATATATATATATATATATATATTAATGTCAGCATATTCATGTGTATCTATTTTCATGACATAAAAAGAGCGCCTATTTTTCAGGTCAGTTTGGATTAAGTTAGCTGTCTCTTGTTGACCTTGATAGAGTTCTTCTGTTGTCAGCTGAGTGACAACAGGGCTGTGAGGTCATGCACCTCTATTACTCTAACTGGTAAAGTGTGATTTTACAGAAAAACATAACAGTAGGTATGTACGCTGTTTTGGAGTGGTATAAAATTTCTTCTGAACAACTCAATAGTTTTTCAAATAAGAATTATGTAATTAGTTTTCACAGCATTTAAATACAACTCTGGTTTTATTTTCATCTGTTTACTCTATATAGAATCATGTGGTTTAAATTATCTTGACTAAATAAAAAGTTGTTAGTTTTTAATTTATCTAATGAACCTAAGACAATGTCAATTAGATTATTTGATTTACACTGACACTTTTATTGAACACTACAATTTGAGAAAACAACACTTTATAACAATTTGGTCATTGGAGATTTAGAGCATTAAACTTCTCTTCATAATTTACATTATAAAATTAGTAAGGAGGACACATAGTTATAGAATTATTGTATTTGGAATGCTTTATGATGTAGTATAACTACATACAACTTTAGTATAAACATGATTTATATTTGATATTAGGACAATGTGTTTCATTTGGGAATCTGTCATCATAATTATGCAATTATTGAAACTACTAGAGGCCCGATGCATAGATTCATGCAAGAATGGGCCTTCCTTCCCCTGGCTGTCGGTACCGCCTTTGCTCTGGCCAGAACCACCTTTTCCCTCTGGCCCAGAGCCGCCTTTCTGCTTTCCATGCTGCCCAGAGGCCTGGAGCAGCTGGGGTGGTGCAGAATGCTGCACTGTTGTCATGATGATGATGCAAGCGTCCTGCCCCACTCCCAGCCACTCAGTGCCTGTATATGGAAATTAACCTGCCATCTTTGTTGAGTTAATTTTCATATTCACTCCTGATTGGCTGGTAGGCATTATGAAGGTATGGTCAATCTGCCTCTTATTCTTTTATTAGTGTAGATATGGAAATTCCTAGTGCCAAAATTATACTATCTATAGATATTGAAGGAAATTTTATAGATATATTAAAATTATATGTATTCTTATTATTTATTAAATGATGCTGTTAGAGAATATTTCTTTTATTCACATCTTGCTTCTTAAAATGTTTGCATTATTGTTTATTATTAGTTTTTAATTCAATAAATTGGCTGATATCGTTGTCTTAATTTCCTACGGCTGCTATCACAGAATACCACAAACTAAAAACAACAGAACTTTATCTTAAAACAACAGATCTTTATCCTCCTATAGTTCACAAAGCTAACAATTTGAAATCAATTTGTCAGCCAATCTTGCTCTCTCTAAGCATCTGGAGAAGGATCTGTTCTGTGCCTTTCCCTTAGCTTCTTCTTCTGATGCCTATAGTACTTAGCGTTCCTTGGCTTGTATCACTCCAGTCTCTGCCTCCATCATCACATGGTGTGCTCCCTGTGCCTGTCTCTGTGTCTCTTCTCCTCCTCTTATAAGACAGCAGTCCTATTGGATTAGAGATCACCCTGTTCCAGGATGACCTCACTTTAGCCAATTACATCTTCAATAATGCTATTTCCAAATAACATAACATTCTTGATATTAGAAATACAACATATCTTTGTCTATGGGTGGCAGGGGCACAAGTTAACCCACAGCATTCGTACATTTGGGAATTCAGCAGGTCTACTTGCCAGTTCAGGATTTGCTACTTTTTAGCCATCCTAAAAGTAACTAGGCTTTGAGCAATTACGTTCTCTAATTCTGTATTCATATTGCCCTGGCCAATGTTTCTATTTCTCAATGGGTATAGCATCAGCCTGGAGACCTAAGGGGCACATAACTGGGTTGCACGTTTGATCCCCAGCCCCAGTCAGGTGTGTACAAAAGGCAACGGAATGATGGGACTCTCACATGAATGTTTTTCTCTCTCCCCTTTCTCTCTCAAAAAATAAATATATGTTCACATCAATATCATTAAAATAATACCTACTTAATAAATTTGTTGCAGTGATTAAAAGAATTAATATAAAAAATGCAGGAGAATATAGGACCACAATAATTACTACATAAATATTAGCAATGGTGATTATGATGGTCATGAAGTAATACTTTGTGCTTGCAAAGTACATTTTCATATAGGTTAAGCTTCAAAAAGTGTTTTAGTACTGGAGGAAATAGGTGATCTTCAGATCTCTCACCTTACAGAAGCCTGAGCTATTGGATATGGAATGTACTATTTTATAATCTTTCAAAAGTTTAGACTCTGTGTAGCCACTTCTCTAGCCCAGTGAATAATATTCCCTTTCTACATATGTTCTAAATAAACCATCTCATTATTTTGTTTACAATAAATGTAAACATAGAAGTCCAAAATTTGTGTAGTTGTAGGCACTGTACAAGTAAAATTACAGACATTTATGAAAATTACTTTGTATATGTACTTATATATTTCTTTATAATTTATTAATTTTGGGGGGAGAGAGAGAAACAACAATTTGTGACTCCCACTTATTTATACATTCATTGTATGATACTTATATGTACTGACTAGAGATTGAACATACAACCTTGTTGTATTGGGAGAATGCTCTAATAAACTGAGCTACCCAAGGCCTACTACATATTTATAATCAAGTAACCATTTTGGACATGCATGGGTAGGCCAGAAAAGACTTATAGAAAATATACAAAATAAATGTGTATTTTTCTAGTATTTAATATTAAGTAGGACCCTTAAGGGGGTATTTTTCCTTTAGGGTGGGTGAGTGAGTAGATATCCCAAAGCTCTTAAAATATTTTGCAATACTTTATAAATAATTCTATCTAATAAAGAGGAAATATGCTAATTGACCATCATACTTTCACAAGATGGCAGCACCCACAGCCACAAGATGGTGGCACCCAATCCCCTCAGCCCTGCCTCATTCAGCCGGAGTCCCCCAGTGCCCTCAGCCCCACAGGGGAAGGCAGTTGGGGATGATCGGGTCAGTAAGGAAGGACAGTTGGAGGTAATTGGACCAGCAGGGGAGGACAGTTGGGGACTATCATGCTGGCAGGGGAGCAGTTAGGCATCAATCAGGTTGGCAGGGGAGCAGTTAGGAGGCTCTCAGATTGGCAGGCAGAGTGATTAGGGGCAATCAGGCAGATGAGTGGTTAGGAGCCAGCAGTCCCGGATTGTGAGAGGGATGTCTGACTACTGGTTTAGGCCTGATTGGTTGTTGGATATCCCCCGAGGAGTCCCAGATTGGAGAGGGTGCAGGCTGGGCTGAGGGACATCCCCTGTGCACAAATTTTATGTACTGAGCCTCTAGTAAAATGAATATAATAGACTTTAGATATTAATGGCACATAGAGCAGAAGTGCAAAGAAAAAATATATTTTTTCTAGCTAAGTATAAGATCTCTATTGACTCTGAAAATAATGAGCGTGCATAGAAGTTCAGATAGAAGAAGGGTGATGTGTGATGGACAGAATAAAGCTGTTTCACGGAGAAGACAGGACAACAATATTAACAGAAGGATAGATATGACTCAGGGGAAAGAAAGAGAAGACTGTGCAGGGCGGGGGCAGGGTACAATGGTGAATATTTATAGACGAGAGAGTTAAATGATAAAGAATCCTGGAGAGAAAGGCATGGGCAGGCAGGAAGATACAATACTAAAGGAAATTTCTAAAATACTGTTACTTTTTATTATCAAATACTTAGTACTGAAAAATAAAGCTAACAAAATTATCTTATGGGAAACAATTGTAATTTCACATCATTTTATTGAAAGGAATATCTGAAAAGAGAGGCTTCCTGCTTATCACATGAATATATTTACAGATTTGAATGTTGTTTTGCACTTCAATTCAGTACCTTTGGTTTTACTGTAGAATTAGAGCAATATACTCTGTGCCTGTCTAGGGGAGTTATTAAAAGTTGTTCATCCTGTGCTATTTTATTATGGTTTGGAAATAAGCCACATCAGTAAGTAATTCCTATGATTCAATAAGGAATCTGAGAAGTTTCTCTCAGATGCCATTTCCAGAAGAAGATTTTTCTTTTCAACAGCAAAGATCATTCTGTTTGCTGTTGACACTGTACCATTTATGCCTGTCTATCGATACTCTCCCTCTGCAGACTTTAAGGATACTTACTCAGACCTCCTTTCTTTATTGATTGTGAGCTCACAAGCCACTCTGCAGAGCTGATCTTTGCAAATAGACTTTATCTCTTTCTTCATGCGCATTAATAATTTATTTGTGTAACTTTAAAAATATTATTTCCAAGATGAATGCTGACCAGAGGAAAATAATGTGTGTGAGCTATGTACTATGTTCGCAAAAATTATACTAAGGCTATATACATATAAACAAATAAGTACATATTATCGCCATTGAAAGAAGTTATTATTTATTGTGAACTGCCTGAATTACATATAAAATTATATTTAAAAGTTTCAATCGTTTTAGAAAACTAATAAGTAAGCAAACGGTGAAATGGCTATTTTTCTATTTTAAAATAAACATATCATGCTATGAAATAAGGTGATATATACATTTCTATGAGTTTAAAACACTTTTAGTTAGAATTTTTCTGAGCTAAGATATAACAAATATAATTATTTACCCTTTAGGTCAAACACTGGTAAATAAGTAAATTATTATTAGAAACTATAATGATGAAATCAATGGAATTACTAAGTTCTTATCTTGTAACCCCATACACGACAAGAATTTCCATTCCTTTTCACAAAATTCAAAAATTTTCTTGACAGAAAAATGTTGGAAGATATCACAGCTCATTCAGTGTTCAATACCATTAGGTTTATTTACACATGAGCCAAATTTTAAAGTTAATAATATTACATGTCTTTCTAAAGTCTCTGTCAATGGACAATGCCATTAAGTTTTTGCTTTTGTCCTCTCCAAAATAAACAATCTAATTTTACACTTAAAGGAACTTGAAAAATAACAACAAATAAAGCCTAAAGTGAATTATAGAAATGAAATTTAAAAAATCCGAACGTACATAAATGCAATAGAGTCTAAAAAAATACAAAAGATTAATGAAACCAAGAGCTGCTTCTTTGAAAATATAAACAAGATTGACAAACCTTTAACTAGACTCATCAAGAAAAAAACAGAGAGGAACCAAATAAATAAAATCAGAATTGAAAGTAACAAATGAATAACTTATAACAGAGAAATACAAAGAATTATAAATAAATATTATGAACAACTATAAAGAAATATTATGAACAAAAATTGAACAATATGGAAGAAATGGATAAACATACAATTTTCTAAAACTCAATCAGTTGAAATCAGAGTATCTGACTAGACATATTAACTAGTGAAATTGAAGCAGTAATTAAGAATTTTCAGCAAACTAAAGTCCTGGACTGGACAGCTTCACAAATGAATTTTATCAACTTTCAAAGAAGAACTAATATCTATTTTTTTCAAACTAGTCAAAAAAATTGAGAGAAACTAAGACTCCCAAGCTCATTTAATGAGGCCAGCATTATCCTAATCTCAAAACTGGATATAGACACTACAACGAAAGGAAATTATAGATCAAGGTCCCTGATAAGCATCAGTGCTAAAGTCCTGAACAAAATGTTAGCAATCTGGATTTAGCAATACATTAAAAAGATCAACAGCATGATCAAGAGGGATTTATTTGCAGATGCAAGGTTAGCACAGTATCTGCAAAACAGTAAATGTGATCATCACATAAACAAAAGATGGCCAGAGTCGGAAGGAAAAGTGCCATGGTGCTCTTGTAGGAGAATATCAAAGGACAGAGACTCGCCATACATTCTGGCTCACTGAAAGCTTAGAGTATACGTGAAGCAACAGATCTATCCAAAATATCACTTTAATACTTCAAACAAGATAACTTGAATGAAGCCAGGGAAAGCGAAGTCAGAGTCTCTGAAAATTCACCTTTCTATAAAAGCAGCAATAGACGACAAACATTTTCAGACTCAAATTTTTGAAGACTCTGGAAATTAACTAAAGGCATGTAACAACCTGAGAGTATTTAGTAAAGAAATGAACTGAATCTCTCCATAACAAAGGTTAGCTTTGGGGCATTTTAACATGCCTTGGTTAAATCCTGCCATCTCAGCTCAGTAGCCTGAAAACAATACATATTCCTGGCCTCCGGGGGGCAAAATGGAGCTAGTGGGGCTCACCTTCTTTCAGGAGAATCAACGTATTATTATCTGTCTGGTATTTCCCTGGAAGATAAAGACTAAGATAAATCTCCAATTTAACAGGCTAGCTAATCTTTTCCTTCTTTTCCTTAGTTTTATTTTTCCCCCAGATTGCTTTATGCATACTTGACTTGATTGATTCTAAATAAATTTGCACACCAAGCAAACATATTGCTTCTTTACAGGTGGCGACACTGAATGGGAGGATTGTTCACTTACCTGTAGAAATAATTATCATTTTATAATAATCCACAGATGTTTGCTCAATACCAAGCTTTACTTAGAGTGTCAAATAATTTGTCCAGTATACTTAATTATTAGACAACTAGGACTAATCTATCAATTTTATGTTTTAAATAACTAGTGTGTTTTATTTTGTTGGATTAGATATTGATTAAAAATAAAGAACTCCATAACTAAAAAATGACCCTGAGCTTATATCTTGGCACAGTAATAAAATAAAAATATTTGCTTTCCTTCTGCATAAGCATCAGTTCCTTAGAAATATAGAGCTTTCTTTTTTTCTCAAAGAACATTGCTCTATATGTGTTGGATAGTCTTAATCATCATCTCTGTGAATATATTCTACATATGGCCACCCAATATATTCTCTCTGTAAATGGCAAAGCATTCAATGATGAGATACTGGTTTCCAGATTGCTTTTTGTAACTCTAACATTTGTTTACTCGAGCAGCCTAGCATTAGGTAGGTACCATGTGGCTAGTAAAATTAATTGTACATTGTGTTCTTAAAAAAAAACACAACCTGAGCAGATAGTAAACTCTTATTTGTATAAATACCTTTAAATTAATTTATTTTCCTTCCCTCTTTGCTTTCTTTATAACTTCCTTCCACCTTTCTTCATTTTCTTTAGGGACATCATACCAACATTACAGTTCCAATGACTGTTAGAATAATAAAGGTGTTTAATTGTCTAATTTGCAAAATTAATCTAGCACAAGCTATGAAGTATTGTGTAAGTAGACTTACATATCCTATCAGTAAATATTAGGACACTAGAATTTTACTTCAATATAGGGCAATTTGCTTAGGAAACTATTGACATTTTTCTGTACAGAAAAGCTATATCAGTCCACAAATTTCAGAATTAAAACAAAGTAAAAAAAAATGAGGGTGAAAGTAATTTATTAGTAGACTTAGATTTTTCATTGATTTTCTAAGATCATATTAGCATTTTAAAAATATGTTGGTTGTCTTTATAGATATCCAGAGACTAGATTAGCCTAAATTAAAAGTATACCATAAGTTAAAATTACGCGTGGTCCAATTTTTCACATGATAATCTCCATTTTCCCCCTCTAAATACAGTTAACAATCCATTGGCACCATAACTGACAGAAGCTCATTTCTTATATTTCCACTAGAGGACCAATGCACAAAATTTGTGCAAGGGTATGCCTTTGCAGCCCCAGCTGCCTCCCATCCTCCCGGTCCTGGCAAACTCCGTCCAGAAGGTTGTTCCAATGGTCGTTCCACTGTCTGGTTGTTCAGCCAACTTGCATATTATACTTTTATTATTATAGACTAGAGGCCCAGTGCATGAAATTCATGCTCAGGGATCCCCTCAGCCCAGCCTGCACCCTCTCCAATCTGCGACCCCTTGTGGGCATCCCTCTCACAATCCAGGACCACTGGCTCCTAACTGCTCACCAGCCTGCCTGCCTGGTTCCATCTAACTGCCTCCCCTTCTACCTGGTCACCACCAACTACCCCCCCTGCTGGCCTGATCATCCCTTAGTTCTGCCCCACTGGCCTTGTAGCTCCTTACTACAGCCCCTGCCGGCGTGGTGTGGTTGCTCCCAACTGCCCCTCCTCCCTGCCAAACTGGTCATCCCTCACTGTCCCCCTCTGCAGGCCTGCTCACCCGTAACTGCCCCACCCTGCTGGTCTGGTTGCCTGTAACTGCCCCCACTGTGAGCCTGATAGTCCCATGCAGCCTGCTGCTCAGTCCTTTGGCTGCCCCTCATTTCCCCCCTGCAAGCCTGTTTGTCCCAAACAGCCTGTTCAGTCATTTATTTGGTTGTTTCATATGTTATGGTTGCTTAGCCTTTTATATATAGATAGATATTGAGACAGCATGGATTTATAACAGAGAAACCAAATTATGAATTTGAAGTAATATATAAATGAGAGGAGAGTATTTCAATGTTCACATTTAAATATGAAGTTAGTCAATTAAGGATTACATGTAAGGAGACCAGTGCATAATAGATACTCATCATTGTTTTTCTACCAACCACACAATCTCATTTAGGCTTTATCAAAGAACTAACAAATAATTCCACCTAAAACCTTAATAATTCCATACTCAAAAAAAAATAATGTAAATGCCAGTACCTCACAAGTTTCTTCTGGAGATTAAATGAGTGAGTATATGACAAGCCATTAGCACTGTACTGAGCAATCACTCAATAATTTATGGTTATTTTCATACACAGCTTTATAATGAATGTTAATTTGAAAAATAGTAAAATATAATAAGACATTTGTCTTCCCTCCCACTATTGCAAGTGGCAAAGATAGTCCTTTATTTGTCTTCTGTATATTGCCAAAGGATTTCAGTGAAGACAGCAACCTACCATGAAAATATGCACAATTGTATTTTATGTATCTTTAAGATGAAGATTATAGAGAGCACAATGGGTTAGGTCTTTCTGGTGTGACCTAACTTCTACTCTACCTGTGCCATTTATAGTTTTTACTAGCCCTGCCCCTTCCAATATTCTCTCACCCAACTTGCCAGGAAGATAAAAGTGAAATACAGGCAACTTGATTTTCTCTCATACTTCAAGCTTTCCTTTGAGTAACTCTGTGACATATTTTATCCTTTTTCTATATATTGTTTGATTTCAGATTTGGAATAACTGTCTCAAAAATAATAATTCTATGTAATAGCTTTCTATATACCCTTTTCATAATGTAAATCAGAGACTTGCATTTGTACCTCATTCTTCAAAAATAGATATTTCTCTTGTTAACCTGAGTTTTTTTCTTCTAGCCTTAATAAATCAATAAAAAATTCAGAATTCATAAAAATCAGTGCCCCTGACCTGACATAAATTTTAGTATATCATAACAGCAAATGACTGTCCATCAGCATACTAGGCTATGAGATATATTTTCATTCATGCTTAAACGAAGAGTTTGATAAATTTTTATATTCTAAATACTCTGTAGTCATTGCAAGTTATTCTGTAAACTCATTAAAGGCATGGTGATAAAAATATGCATCTTAATTAGGTAATCCCAACTGCAAGTTCTTGTGCTCAAATAATGAAGTTAAAGTAGCATATAAAAAATTCCGCCTTCTCAGAGGCATGAATGATTACTATAGTGTCTTATAACTTTTGTAATTTAGATCTTGGATGGTTTTCAAAAAGCCTACTCTAGACATAAACATTCATAATATCAAGGATAAGGCTTGGCTTTGATGCCATTTTTCCCGAGAGGAGTTTTTATAACAACTAGAGTAGGTCTCCCAGTCTATGCTTTTGTTTATTGGGCTTTTTAAAAAATTATACACAGCAAATTACATGGGCATATATTTTTATGTTTCTGATCTTGTCATTTTTGCCACTCTCTCAGATTGAAAGTAAGCTCAGTGAAGACCTATGACTTTTGTTTTCTATCCCAGGTCTGCATAATTTTTTGTTTGTTTTTTTTTAAGTGCCTTAGTGAATACATATTGAACCTCAGAACATATCCCAGGTTAAAGCATTGGAACCCTCAGGAGAGTGCTGGAAAATAGGACAGTCTGAAGATGATGCATTCATGGTGGTGGTGATGGTGGTGAGAAGGTGTCATTGACCATGAACTCTTACAAAATCTTCCTGTGTTTTGGCAGACTGCATGCTTCCAACACAACTCTTTGCTAAACTGGAGCTTTTACTTTAACAATGTTATTAGTTAGAAAGACAAGTTTTAAATCCTTGAATGCCATAGGAGAAAAGGTAATTCACTTAACCTTGAATTACTTAAGTGTTAAGGAACGAGAAAAATAAAATAAAGATAACTCAAAATAAGAGAAGACAGGAATAAGCATGTGGATATAAATTAATGCAAATCATGAAAAAATGACCAAAAATAAACTGTACATTGTGCGGTGGTTCATTCAATAAAACATCTTCTAAGAATGGTTTCTATCCAGCCACTTCACCCAGAGGTTGCTGGTTACAGAAGTCGTGGTTACAGTGCCCTGCCCTTTGTACCCCAGGTTAATAAAAAATACTGCATACAAAATGAAGAGCCTACAAATCAATACTTACCACTGTTCCAAATCCCCAGTGACCACTTATAAATGTCATTATGTTAACTCATCAAATTTCCAGTTGATATAGACTATCTCTTCATGTCAAAATGTCTTTTCTTCAAAAGAGGATTATTGTTGTTCCTGCTGTCATGCCCTGGCAGCCAATTGCTCACTGAAATATCCTCTCTGATGCCCTTTAGCCCTGTGCTGGTGTGGATAATTGACACTAACATTTAAAAATCAGTTGGAAAAAGAAACATTTTGACTATTCCTCAAGTATTCCAATGAACTAAGATTGTGTCTTGTCTTTGTGAATTCAATTATTAATTGATCAATCACTTTGCTCAGAAATGACTGATGGTGGAGGATTTTCTGTGCCTCCAAGGAAATTAAATGCAAATCTATGTCAATCATCTGTTAACAAAAGCTCCTTTTTTGGAATCCACAAGAATACAAATGGAACACCCTGCAGCGGATTTGGTAAACTGTAACTCACTCCCTTTTATTTATTTTTTCTTAATAGTCCCTTATATAAGGTGCCTCTTTGATTTTTCTCTGACTTCTCTCCCTTAAAAAGGAAATTGATTTGAAGGTAATATATCAAAGTACTTAACACTGATAACAAATTAGAGTTCTGCCTTTTTTCTTTTTTAGATAAGTTTCTAGTGGAGAGAGAGGCTTTGAGAAGGCTGGCAACAGAATAAGCCCCAAAGTCTCAAGTATGTGGAACTTCAAGGGCAGGAGTGATTCTCCCTTTGAGATTTTCTTTTTTAAATGATAGGCAGAGAAGGCATAGTCATTCTCTGAAAAATTGAATGAGGTGTTTTTTTTGTGTATTTTCTTTTACTCCCCCATACCCTGTGGTACTGATAATTAATTTTTAAGTAAATATTTTGGCAACAATAACTAAAATATAAAATATTTAATTAATGTATATCATATTGAGCGAAACTTTGTCTACACTAACATTGTGTCTTACCTTATCCAATGAGTTCTGGTAACATGCATTTCCCCTTCTCTCCACCAATGATACAGTGAAAAGTGGTCACAGTGAACAAGCTATTGTTTCTTTCTTTCTGTCATTCACTCATTCATTCATTCATTCATTCAAATGTTTAGTTAAGCCCTGGCCAGTGTTGCTCAGTTAGTTGAACTCCTCCCATGCACTGAGACCTGGCTTGTTCTAGTCCTGGTCAGGGCACATGCCCAGGTTTTGGGCTGGAAATTGTACATTGTGTAGTGGTACAAATTTACTTAATCCTCCCCTTGTCAAATAAGATGCCAGTTTTTATTACTTAAAGAAGATGGAAACCATTAAATCTCTGTTATTCATTAATTAGCAGTCCCTTGGAGAAGAGCCAATAATTATTCAGGTCTGTGATGCCAGTGATGACCCTTGAGAGCACCTCAGCCTGGAATTCCTGACTCAGAAATGCTCAACCATTTTTGACAGCATCACATTTGCTGCTAATAGGTAGTAAATCCTTTCCTGTGGACCAAATGAAAAAAAATAAATACAGAAGAGCTCAATTATTCTGGCACAATCATCATTCTTTATCTTCTCTGAGTCATCTTAGAATCTTTCCTATACCTCGCCTAAGATCATCAAGTATTTTTGGTTTTATTGTTTAACATTTCCAGTATTTTGTGACTCTTCTATGTGTATCTAGCAAAAGTTAAGGAACTCCAAAAGTCCACTGTCTAAACCTTTGTTTGTTACTTTATTTAAATCTAGTGTCTACTTACCCAATTTAATGTCATAGCTCAAACCTGAGGTCTCACCCTATCTCTCATTGACAAATACCAATGTCTTCATTTTTCTTTCTACCTAGTTATTTTTTTATTATTCCAGGAGATTTAGCATTCATGCCCACAATAAAGACTTAGCTTCTCAATCTCTTGGCATCCTTACCCCTTGTGACCTGCACTTGAATTCATATATCCACACATGACCTTGGCCACACTTGGGCACTTGGTCTAGTAATATCTGCAGTATTCTCAAGTACTTACTCTCTGTGGATACCTTTATTTTCACAGTTCCTTATGATTATGAGGCTCACAATAACTGTTCTCTAATCAAACTGATACTTCTAGTCCAAAGAACTCTTTAATTTCTTTCCATATTAGCCACTTCTTTCTTTATCATACAGTTTGATTTTTTAACCTAACATCGAAATAGATTTTGTTAAATTGCTTCTACTGCACTGCTGAGATCAAAGATTCATCTATATGAAGTACAAGTGTCTGTTCTTTCTGCCTTTACAAGATTTCAAAATGTACTGCTGAGAAAAAAAATCATGTACATGGGCTGAATATATCAACTATTGACTGATAGTTCCCACTCATCCTCACTCTCGGCAGATGAATTAGGAAAAATAGAAATAGATGCATTGGCAGGTTAATTTCAGAACTTGCTCTCACCCTACATAAAGATCACCAACATAGTATTTATTCTTGCATACAATTCTGTCCTCTGGATGATATGTTCCTGTGGGGAGCCTTTCTACCTGAGTTTTGAGTACTGTATTGCTTAAATGTTGTAGAATTAGCATGGGTTGGAATCCTGGTTCTGCTGCTTAATATCTACCTGATTTGAAGTAATAATCACTGCTCAATGCCTTTGCTTTCTCTTTAATTAAAGATAAGTGATAAAAATAATTGTTTTTGCTATTTCTGAAGGTCATTGACTACTTGTCCTAGTAGAAACAAATACATTTCAAGTATCTTTCTCTTTCTTATTGCTCCCTGTCTTCCCCAGACTGACTGCTATGATTACTTTTCAATTTAAAGGCTGATCTCTTCCCCCTACAACCTTAGTGTCAATTTCTGGACTATTGATTTGTGCTTTTGGCTACAATGACTTGTGTGGTTTGTTAGAGACAGTTCTAAAACCTCCTGTCCCATGAGCATCGAAGAACATTGTCCCTAAGACTTCACAAAGCTTATAAAGCCTTTCTCACTTGAGACAGTTTCAAATAGGTATTTATTCAAATAAAATATAAATGAACTAAATTCCCTTTCATGAAATTAGCATTGCCAAAGGCAACTAGCAAAATCACTTTCTTTATATCAGATGTGATTATATAAGGAATTTAGTTTCTCATAATATCTCAGTTTCCTCATTATGTTGGGAACTGTGTTTTGTCAGAAAACTCACTTTGGGTTGCTTCCAACAAAAGATGACCTCTTTCTACTCATCTTCCTGTACATAGTACCCTTCTAGAAATCTACAATTAACTTGTAAGATACAGGGTTCAATGGACAAGGATTCTATTATTTTTTAAATAGTATTTTAATCCCTCAACTCTCTCAGCCCACTTCTGTATAGTCCTTTAATTTAAATCTAATCACATGGATAGTAGCCTATATCCATTTCAAGATTTCACCATCTATATCTTAATTTACCTAAAAAATCGACTTAATGGATAAAGAAAAAATATTCTAGAGAGATGGGATAAAGAAAATGGAAAATAACAACATCTGGAAGATCAGGCTCTTTTTATGCTTGATCTGACACATATGTAACTAACCCCTGAACATTTGCTCACTTACTTCCCAGGTCAGTTTCCCCTATGAGTAAGCTAAATGATGTTCAGAGGGGCTGGTAACCTCTGGCTTATATATTATTCCTTCTTATGTCGATGGGTTCACCCTGGTATATAAATATCTCAAGATTTTACTGCTAAAAAGGATACATATTGTACATAATAATATTTAGTGTAACATATGCTTACTAATTACTCAACATAGTTCTAAGGGCATTATAAATAATAACTAATTTAAGTATCACAATCAGCCTAGATGGTAAGAACTATTAATTTATTTTCTTTTCATGCATAAGAAATGAGAGCCCAGAAATGTTAATTACTTTCCTCAGATGCCACCCATCACTTTAGTGTTTCCAGGATGATGGCTAACACTCTTTTATGCAGTTCTGCCCAGGAATCACTAGTCACCTTGAAAGACCTGGGACATCACTTACCAATGATGCTTTGTCGTATGGTATTTCAAGTATAGATTTTAATTTAAATGTGGTCTACACCTAAACAGATTGTCAAGTATAGTTCAGTTGTCAACCATCTGTATTGACCTCTGGAATGTCAGGTGTATAATTAATGATCACTAGATATATAACAGGTTTAATTATGGTCTCTACAACCTTCAGATAGATTACTGTCACCCGCCCTATGATTCAAACAGCCAAGTGTGCCATTAGAGGGTGAAATTCCCCTCTAATTATTTGCAATAATGTAAAACAAGTATTAAAAAATGTAATCATTTTTGTCATTTTACCAGATATTATTCTATTTCACCAATCCAACTTTGAAGCCAAATAAACTGCATATGGCAAACTTTATAACAATTAGTATTAATACACACATGGTATAATAAATAAAAATAAGGATATGTAGAAAGTGTAGAGTGAGCTTCTTAGCATGTAGTTCTATATCTTATAAATATGCATCCTTCAACTTTAAAAATGATTTAAAATTAAGTGCCTAAAGAGAAGTAATATTTTTTAAAAATATATTTTTTTATTGATTTTGAGAGGAATGGGGGGAGAAATAGCAATAGAAACATCAGTTATGTAAGAGAATCATTGATTGGCTGCCTCCTGCACACCCCTCACTGTTTCAAGCCTGCAACCCAGGCATGTGCCCTTGACTGGAATCAAACCTGGAATGCTTCAGCCCGAAGGCTGATGTTCTATCTACTAAGCCAAACCAGCTAGGATGAGAAGTAATATTGTTATATATTATATTTTAATTATTGAATTTGACAGATTGTTAACAAGAAATTACAGACACTGTGGTCAGAATTGAATATACATGTTCTCATAGAATTTAGATAAGTAGGAGAACTATATTAAATAAAAATATAAAATCAAATGCTTAGTTACAATAAGGAGAAGTACAGGGAGCATTCATTCTATGAGGCAGGTTTGTCAGAAATGTCCAGTGAACTGAAACAGGAAACAGTTGTAAGTACCAGGTGTGGTGGGAGTTTGGACAAAGGATTCAGAACATAGACAACATTGTATATAAAGATCCTGAGCCAAGATGACAATTGAAAAATAAAAATATGTTTTAAAATTAAGTTTAATGAGTACTAAGAAATTTCTTGACACAAAATCTTCACAGTTTCTTAATAACTATTCATTTAAGCAAATATGAAACTCCTTTCAAATTAATTTCAAAGGAAACTATCAGCAATGTTTAAATTTTAAATTTATAGAAAACATATGAGATGAGATAAATATTAATCAGACAGTGCAACCAACAAAATTTGTCAGATGAATAAACAATAGTTTCACTTTTATTTTTAATTTGGAGAAGCTGAACTCATTTTTCTAGTGGCACTTTTTTTTACTCTCTTAATTGAATTATTTGACTTTTGTTCTAACATTTGGTCTTTGACCCCTAGTTCCTGATATAAAACTCCTGAAATGCTTATGATTTCCTGAATGATGGGAGTGACTTTTGTTCTAATGAGCCCACTTTGGGTGGACTCTGCTGGCTCCAGGATGAGGGCTGGTCAGGGGAAAGATTGAGCCATGATGAGACCCTGGGAATTTTCAATGCTGCCTCCCATTCTCTTGAGAAGGGATAAGTGTTGAAAATGGAGTTTATGTCAGCCATAAACTCACATAGGAGTCGCCTATGTGATGATGACTCCATAAAGTTCTAAAAGTGTGGGGTTCAGGGGCATCCAGGTTGGCAAACATGCGGAGGTGGTGGAATAGTTTCACATCCCAAAAAGCCATGGACGCTCCATGCTCTTTCCACAAACTTTGCCCTGCTGCATCTCTTCCCTTTGGCTATTCCTGACACTGATTTCAGTATTTCATGGTAGCGACTCTTTTCTTTGAAATATTGTTAAAACGTTATCATTTTGTGTTTTGCTCCCATTCATGGGCGAACCACTCCATGAATCATGACATTGAACAAACACTACTTGGGATAGGTGGTTCAGTGGGTGTAGGAGTTGCCAGCTGACTGAGGGCATCAGCCTAGGTTCTTCCAATTGCTAAATTTCACCAGATTTACATATATCTAGATAAAGTGAATCTGTCAGTCTACTGCAGCAATGAAATGATGGAAATGTGAAAGTTGAATTAAGTCTATGACCAGGTGAATTCTGAGGGGAGTCAAAGTAGAGAATAGCTGTCGTACAAACAGGAAATCTCAGAATTTCCAATACTGAATCCTAATAAATGCAGCTAAAGCCAGATCAGATAAAAACTCTTTATTTGCAGGTATACATTGAAATTAATACTTGGAAGAAAAGTATTTGAATCTTAAATATGACAGATTGAATAAAAGGTAGTCTTAGAAATATTTATCAATATTTTCTATCAGTGAGAACTGTGCTTATAAATATTTATTATATTTCAGATAATAAATGAGTGTAAATAAAAGGCAATGTAAGGACTCTAGTGCTATATACTAGATAATGTGTCAGTTATAAGCAATCATATAAAACATGTCACATATTTTAATGGATATATAATTGAAATGGTTTTAAAGGAGATTTCATTTCTTTACAAATAATTAAAGTAATGGCTTTATACACTCATTAGAAAAATTGCTTTTAAGTCTTTAATGAGTTTCTGGAGTACATATGTAAATCAAGAAAATAAAGGTTGCTTTATTTAACCACAACATATTACTAAGGCACCTGTTACACACTATTCATTGTTAGTGTCAAGAATAAAACAATCATTTACAAACAGCCGTTCTCTTGAAGAAGCTTTCTATTCCTTAGCAGATAATGAGACAATAAACCCTTTTTTGCAAAAAACCCACTAACACAAAATAAAACCTGACAAAAAAGAAAAAAAAGAAAAATGATCCTAGCTTTTGAGATATATGCTTCTCAGCATTAGCATCATCGCTGACAAGATTTCAGTAACATGGAAACATGTACAGAGCAAATTCTTATTTAGAACTTAATGGACTTACAAATAAGGATTATTTTCTAAACCAAATATTTCTGATAATAAAACTCCAGATGTAAAGATGGATGCTTGGGTTTTATTTTTTGGCAAATTTAGAACATAGCAGTTAGTTCAAGGCTTACATGTAGATAATTTCCTTATAACATTGATTCTTTATAAGTATACATAATTTTGGACTATATAGTAATACAAACATCGATGATAACATCTAAATTAAATAAAATCTGTAATTAATCAATCAATAAAGAATACCATATTTTTATTTTAGGTTGATTATCAAAGCAGGTTCATGCACTCTTTTAAAATTAAAATTATTTAGGTAGCATTGCTTAATAACATTATATAGATTTCAGGTGTACAACTTCATAATATGACATCTACATACACCATTGTGTATCCACCACTTGAAGATTCCTCTTATTCTACCACCATTTGTGACCCTCTTTTTCCTCTACATCCTCCTCCAGGTCCTGTTCCCCTCTGGTGACCTCCATTCTGTTCTCTGTATACATAAGTTTGTTTGTTCTTTGTTCTTCTGGTCTATATCCATGATCATCTAGTTCCATATCCAACATACGGCAATTTGTTTATTTCCTATAAAAATTATCTCAGAGTGTTCCTCTTCTTCCAATTCCTCCCATGTTCTCCTACCTAGAAAATACTTCACACACTTTACAGTGTTAGCACGTCACTTTGCTGAAAGTTCTTTCATGACCATGGTTCATGGAGACTGACCTGCCTTTAAATAACGCCTTCCCTATTCCAGCATTCTATTATGATGTCTACCATAGTCAATTTCACTTAAATGTTAGTTTCTCCTTACTCAACTGCAACTGAAGCATGGGTAATATCAAGTTCAGTTCTCTGAGTCCACTATATGGAACTGTGTTTGACAGAAATAAAGTCCTCAAGAGCTACTAGATGAGTTGAAAATAATAGAAAAAAAAAAAACAGGAACTAGATTGACAGTAGAGTAAGTGGTTGATAGCTGGAACTCTGGATCCAGAGATATGAGTTCAAGCAAGTGTGCCCCTGGGTAGGTAGACACTATTTCAAATATGTGCATTGGAGGTGTTGAAATGTGTGGAGAATGGTTGGTAGAGAAAATTGCATATAATAAGTACTGTGTTATATATATTGATTTCAGAGAGATAGGGAGAGAGGGATAGAAACATCAATGATGAGAGAGAAAGAACCATTATCATCTGCCTACTGCACGCCCCACACTAGGGAGTGAGCCCACAACCTGGCCATGTGCCCTTACTGGGAATTGAACTGCATCCTCCTGGTTCATAGGTAGATGCCCAATGACTAAGTAATACCAACTGGGTTGAGTAATATATTTTATACATTTTAGAAATGAATAGCTTTAACAATCTGCACAATTTCTATAAACTAGACTGCCAAAATTGCAACCAAGGGTTAGAAGTGCAAGTTCATTCACTTGTTACACATTGCAAACAGTGATTGTCTGACCATTGCATTTGATGTTGAGGCTGTATCCATGGCTAGCACTCAGGGCTGAATTACACTGTTGTAAAGGCACTTCAAACTGCAGAGTCCTGGGAGGAAGCATGAGCTGGACACACCTGTGGTCCCCAGAAATAGAGGAGAGGAAAGATCTGGTGTCCCTGTGGTTCACATAGGAAGGACAAATAGGATGCATATTCCCCTAAACCACACAAAATTAGAGAAAAATGATTTCCTCCAAGTAAAACTGATATCTTTGTGAAATGTGAACCTTTTCCTATACTAACCTGTCTAAAATTTAATTCAAAGTTAAATATATTTTAAGTAGTAGAGAACATTTTTATAGATACTTAACATCCTTAACCATGGAATGTGAGCTGCTATTTTGAAAAAGCTGGGAAGGCTTTATTCCTAAACTAAAAAATAAGGGAAAAAATGCTCTCTTTACTTTAGAAATGTATACTTCTCTACTCCATGACAATGAAAAGTGCAATTAAACCTTATTTAAAAGTTAATTTTCATGATATTAAAAAAGTAAAATTAGAGATGTTCATTTCATTACTGTTGACAAGAGAAAGCTTATAAACATAGCAGTTAATTCGGCATAATGACATTGGAAGGGATCAATTCCTCACTGAGATACCCTGATATACACACGAAAGATGGAGTACTTCCATTAAGTCTATTTGTTTCATGAGAGGAGATTATACAGTGACCTTTTCTCTAGCTGCCTTGGTTTCTCCATTTTTAATCATTATGCAAGATTTGGTAGGAATCCTTGCTGACACTTTGCTCCTCAGGGGGCAATTAAGAGAGTAGTGAATTCTCTGGAAACTGGAAATCATTTCACTTTACTGTTGAAAATGACAGGAGAGAGGCTGGCGTGTTTGGTCTGTCAAAGCATTCTTCTAATGTTAATAACTCAAGAATCCATAAATTTGTGCTTAAGGAAAATTACATATCCAAAATAAAGTTATAAAATACACATCACAAATAGATTGGTTGCACAAAATGTTGAGCTCTAGTCCTACATTCATCATTTTGCACATATATACTTAATTTTTCCCTATCAAATCTGCTATTTTGAATTTTGTCTATCTTGCTCTTTCTATAGTATATTTCCAAGTTATATTACTTTGCTGTAGAATTTATTTTTAAAAGTTGAAAAAGGGTAATATCAGCACTATTTTCTTACCAAAGCAAATTAATTGAAATTTAACAATTATTTGATTGTTTCTGAAATATTTGGATATATATTTAAGAAAAATGCTTAGAATAAAAGATATTATCAGAGGCTTATTGCTCATTGCATGTGCCATTTGGATGTTTAACAAACAAATCTTAGGTTTGTTTTTCCTCTGGTTTCAATGTCAATGAGGTTGACCAGTGGGTTTCTTTTCCTTCTCATGGTTTCACTGTCCCTAAGATTTCCTGATTTTTCTACTAGACCTTCTGAGGGAGAGAGATGGTACCATGAAAGGTTTTAGAGACAGCAGGATTTTTGTGCATGTTCCTATCCCTATAATCACTACCCAGAAATCCAATCTGCAGTTCCAGGTGACCATCGGGGGCTGTAATGTGGTCTTGACTTTTTTCCCAGGAAGGACATGAAGAAAGATATTGTAGGATTCTATGTAAGAATAAGTTTCCTTTGAAACTCGTTTTAATAGATTTCAACTTGAGCTATCTGTCTTCTTTGAAGCAGATATTTATTATTTGAAGGTATAATTACTGTGGCCACTTCTTTCTTTACTATTGAATGGAGGGGGATGAAATGCAATTATAGTTACAAATTATATATGTTGATATCCCAAATTTACGTCATCAGCCTAAAACCTTCCCTGTGAACTCCAAACTTGTATAGCTGACCGTCCGTTGCCATATTCGCTTACACCTCCAGTCCTATTTAATGGGCACTCCGTTCATGTGGATGCCTGATTGTCCTCCTTCCTTAGCACCCTGCTTCTATCAGCATGACTTCCCAGCACCATCTTCAAAGTATACCCAAATCTGGTCACTGAAACACCCTGGCTCAATCCAATATTGTCTCTTTACCAGCTTTTAAAAATAACTTCCCAATGGTCTTCTTCCTCTGTGCTTGACAATTACATATCATTCACAAAGCAGCCAAAGTGATTAAGTAAACAAACAAATAAACAAAACATAACAAAAACAACAGCAACACCTTAGAGTCTTTAACTTGATCTACATATCCCCATTATCTGCCTCAGACAATTGTGCTCTGACCCCTGACTTCACCTCCTGACTTTTCTCCCTTGACTGGGCTCCATGCCCACTGGCAACAGGCTTGCCCCTGCGAGACTGCCCCTTCTGCAGACCTTCCCTCTGTTTGCTCCCTCATCTCATCAGGCCTCTGCTCTAAGACTGCTCAGTGAGACTCATGTATTCAATATTCAGTATCACAGCCACCAGCTCAGGGTGTGCCTGGGCCCCATTCTCAGCTTAATTTTTCTGTAGACGTCTTCCCTCCAAATTTATCACTAACTACTACTTGTAACCATGTGTGAGCACAGAAATAGCGTTTTATCACTATCAGCCACTGAGATTTCTTTATCGTTGTTTTCATTTGTTTTTGTTTGTTTGTTATTGTTGTTACTGAAACATTCCGCCAAAGCAGTCTAAAATATGTTAAACAACCTCTATTTTAATTGCTTTTTAAAATTGCCTCTTTTTCTGCACTAGAATGCATTTTTCATTGTAGCAGTAATTTTGTATATTTTATGCTTTACTTTATTCCCAGTGCTTAGAGAGCAGCTATTATAAAGTGGGCTGCACTTCAGTAAATGCCTGTTTCAGAAATGAATATTGAAGGTGTTTTCTCTCCCCGTTTATACTGGGGAGGAACTTACAGTAGAAAAACTGGTTTAAATTACTCTGAGTCCAAGTTTTCTAAACAATGGAGTTAAAAATTCACATACTAGCTGTTGTAAAACAGTAGGAAACTTTACCCCAAATAAATCATCAGTAAATAAGTTTGAACAATAGAGAGTGTAAGATTATTTCCCCCACTTAATAGTTTGAAATCTCTGGAAATGAGACTCATTTATGATATCTAAAGATACCTGATAAACTCAAGTGCATGATAACTATGATTTTTTGGAAATATCATAATTTTTGATCCATGGTACTCTGTCTTTTTCAAAAACTATTTTTCTTTCTTTCCCAAGGAATGCTGTGGATATCCACTTATTATTTCTGCAGAAATCTAGTTATTATTTCTAAATGCTAAAGTAAAAAAGAATCATTTTAGGAATCTTGTTTTATGAGAAGAATTATCTCCTCATTGTTACATGAAAGATATTGATATACCCAAATGTTATCCATGTAAGTCAAGAGTTCTAGAAATTCACCCTGTGAACTCTTCATTTTATACAGTTATTTCATGGGTGCAAGAGATGAAAACAGCAATATTCTATAAACACTGCTGTAAATATTTAAATATTGCTTATAGGTGTGAGATCTTAGACTACATGTTTTAAATATATGCCCAGGGGAGAATGAGCTCTTTATGGACCCTACAACATGATAATCACTGGAAACCCCCCACCTTCTCCCCACCCCCACCCAGAGTAGGTTCCTTCTAAAATGGTATGGAATTTTAACCTTCTGAAGTTGCTTATGATTTAATAGATTAGAATATAGATTTCTCATAGAAATATGTTTTAAATAAATGATGATAATCAATATCAAAAAGCCACAAGTAATGCACCTAGATTGGAAACTATATCAGGAAACCTAATACCCCTGAGAAACTAGTGAGATCAAAATGGGAAATAGATTTCAATGCTGCATGAAAGATCTCACAGAAAAACAGCCCCGGCACAGCCTAAAATATTGGGCCCATAAGGAAGCGCCAGGAATAGGCCAAGGGGGAGACTCAACAATGGGACAGACAAGTTACTCAGCTTCTCACTTAAAAAATAAGTTATCTGCATATTCATTTAGTGATTTATGTTCCATTCCTGTTACTAGATTTAAGCTGAGCTTCTCCAGCATCCTTTGGAGCACTCTATACTCAATTTCTAAAGCAATAGTTATAATATAGTAATTATTCAATAAATTCTTATTGAAGAGATGCACACATTGATCAACTGAAGACAAGAGCATCATGAAAGGTTGACTCAGCTGTTAGTCTAATTATGAGTGGCATCAGGAATACACTCTGACGTCTCAAAAGTAATTGAAAAATGGTGTAAAATTACAAGGCTGTGACAATATTTTTTCTAAATAATTCTGATATTCTTTGGTAAATATGGGAACACTTTTTTTTTCTTTTTTAAAAGAGAACAGAAGGAATGTCCAACCAATGTATATAAAATGGATGTTTGTGTCATAAACTGGGGGGAGACTTCCTAAAAGTAATATAAATTAGTAAGTAGTGAAAGCAAGTCACTCAATAATTAAAAGGAAGAAATAAAAGATAGTTAACCCACTGAGGTTTTAAAAAAGAACAAAGTTGATACAAATGTATACAAGTAGGAAAAATAAAGGTGAAATTAATTAAATTGTAAAAATGGATTAAGTGCTGGACAAAATTTTTTTAACTATGAAATTTGGTAGGCAGTAGACTGAGTTCTTGGGGGAATGATGTAGGTTTTATACTCTGAATCATTGAAACACTGAGTGAATTGAACACTCGAGAATACCTTGAAGGGCTGAGTCCTTTATTAGTTAGAACAGAATTGAAGAGATGAACCAATTTAGCTTTTATTCATAGTGTTTCTTATGTCATCAATATTTGACTAAAAAACGTATACAAAGTTAACATTGTCCTGATATGAGCAGCCAGAACATATTAGAGAAAAAATCGATTATTCTAATTAAAGCACAGATTAAATATTAAATTTTAGAATTAAAAATATACTCTGTTATAATTGAAATAAAATATTTAAATGAGCACTGACATTAAAATTTATGATTATATTTTATTTCAATATATTATGTTATTTCATATACTGAAATAATAATATAATCATAAATTATATTATTGGCATATACCTATGTTTATTAAATTATTGCATTTTAGCTAGATTAGTAGCAAGCAGCAAAAATAAAATGAGAGGAAATCACAATTTTTATATAATAGGAAAGATTTTTAACTAAATCAGCTATGAATTAGGGTAGCTATCAGAAACTAAGCAAGCAAGATAAGAGTAATATAACTGAAATACTAAAAGTAACAGAACAAAAAAAATCACTCTGAAATTATAGATCAAGTAATAGAGACTTCATAAATAAAGAATGCATTTAAATTATTATTATAAGTCCAATTCTTCCTATGTAAATCTTCTATAGTTGTGCAATAGTCCTCAAATATTCTGTTCATTTCTTTAGTTTTTGTCATCTTCACCTTCTAATTTTCAAGGCTTCTGTTGCTATATCTTCTAGTTCAGAGATTCTTTTCTTGTCCTTTCCCAGTCTACTAGCAAGCCTCTAAGAGACATTGCTCATGTCTGTTCTTGGGCTTTTTATCTTTAGTATTTCTTTTAGGATCCTTCTTTGAACTTCCATCTCTCTGTTCACATCACCCGTTCTTACATGTTGTCAACTTTATCTATTAGAGCCTGCAATATATAATAACTAGTGGCCCAGTGCATGGATTTGTGCACATTGAAAGGAAATTAATTAGAAAGTGGTTAGGAGGGCAGGACTGCACAAGATGGGCCAGACACTCCTTGGAGCCAACCTCCGGCAGTCCCGCCCCTGTGTCTGTAGAGTGAGTGGGGTCCCTCTGCCAGGTGGGGTTGCTTGGCTTGTCCCGTAGGAATCAGGCCAAAACCAACTCTACAACATCCCCCAAAGGTCCCAGAGCGCAAAAGGACACTCTGCAAAGTTGCTGTCATTCAGGGGTGTGGAACATAAATGCAAGTGTGCAGTAAACCAGATTCAGGCTGACAGTGACCCAGCAACAACATAACCCATGGCTGAAGGTGGAATTGTGCAGTCCAGCGAGGATTGGGCTCCCTCCTCTCTGGTTTCAGCATACATCACCCAAGAAGCTCTGCTGCCAAGTCACTGCAGCTCAGCAGCTCCTGCATTAAGCTTCCCATTGTGGTCAGTGTGTGTCATAGCGCCCTGTCAGATAGGCAGAGGGACACTTAGCATATTAACCTTTTATATGTATAAACTAGAGGCCCTGTCCATAAACATTTATACACTGGAGGGGGGCATCCCTCAGCCCAGCCTGCCCTCTCTCACAGTCCAGGAACCCTCTGTGGTGGGAGGTGACCCAGTGTTCTGGGGAAGGTGATACCCCATCACACCTCTGCTGCTGCCAGTGCCAGCAGCACAAGCCTTGGCCAGCCCTAATTACCAGTGCCTTGGGTGGCCCTGGGTGGCTGGTCAGCCACATCTGAGGCTTGTCTGTGCCAGGGGAGTCACCTGGGCAGCAACCATCTGAGGCTTACCTGTGCCTCGGGCAGCGCTGGGGGCTGAGGGGACTGAGGAACTGTGAAGGCAGGTTGCAGAGGTACAGGAAGGCCCAGCTCTGCCATGCCTGCCGCCCCGGCGAGGCTGAGGGGACTGGGCATCGGCATCTTGTGTCTGTTGGTGTCACCATATTCGTGAGGGTGTGAGAGTCAATTAGGATATTCCCTCTTTATTAGATAGGATAGTGGTTTTAAATTCCTGGTCTCATAATTCCAACATCACTTCCATGTTTGATTCTGATGATTGTTATGTCTCTTCAGATTTTTTGTGTGCCTTCTGACAAGCCTTGAAATTTTTCTTGATAGCCAGATATACTGGTAAAGGACCTTCTATTGTTGGGTCTTTAGTGATGCAGTGGTGAGGTGTGGGGACCAGTTCTGTAATCCTGTTTTTGGTCTGTCTTTAGTGAGACTGCATGTGTGGACAGGACATTTTGACAGCTTCTCAGTGTTTCCTCTCCCCTCAGGTGGGACAGGGAAGCTAGCCAGCTGTAGCTGGGTATTTCCTTTCTCCCAGGTAAACTGGGGTCTAATCTAACCATAACATATTAAACCCCAGTTAACTATAATCTCTTGAAGGCAGCTTGTTAAGATCAGAGAGCTCTGGTGTGTTTCAGCCCTTACTTTCACATCTCCAGGGACTTTCTTGGATGTTCACTGTGACAGCAATCCTTTGGAGGTAAATATCGCAATCATGTAGGGACCAATAGGACTAGGTTCCGCTGGAGTTTTTGACTGGCTTGTCCACACTGAGCCTCCAACCATTTACCAATGACAGTTCAGATTTTCCCACCTGGCACTGGTGCCTTGGACAGAGTCAGCTCAGCGTCTCTGCCCCAGGATCCACAACTTTCAGTATTTGCCTATTTGTCTCTCTAAACTCTTGCCCCTCTTTTGTGGGTTCAAAGAGTTGTTCATCTTTTTATGTGTTCAGGAAAAGAGTTATAACCACAAGCTTCTTCCATGATAACCAGAAACTAGCAGTTTCTGACATGAGACATACTATTTCATGTAGCAGCATTGAAACATTAGAACTAAACATAAAAACTATTTCATTGAGACACACACATACCCATGTGCATGTCTCCTCATGGGTGACTTTCCTCCTGTAACAAACTCTGTTGCCACAATCCCTTCCCCCTCCCCCTTCTTTGCCAGACAATTGACCTGTAGTGTCTTCTTTTCAGGTCAGGATGAAGTCCATTAGAATGGAGAGGCACTTTTCTCAAAATTTTTCTAAATAAGTCAATTTAAAGTATTTTTTATTAGAATGGGTTTCAGTGTCTTAAGGAAATACCCAAAGTTAAAAACATTCAAAACCTGTAACTAATATGCAAACAAAAAGTTGACATCCATTGCCAATAAGCATATATAATTCTGTCATTAAGCCTCAGTAATGCTCCATCATAAATTTTCATTAAGGCAACAGACTCAGGATATTAGTAAGTTTTATGTTAAGCTTTATTGATAAACATTTTGAACATGTTACTTTTTTGATTTTCAAAATAATACCTTAAGGTTTTTATTATAATTATTTACACACTGTAGGCCGAATGCACGAAATCCATGCAAGGGTCTCAGCTGTCTCATCCACAGTGGCTTGCCTCAGCCCTTTGCAGCCCTGGCTTCATCTGGAAGGTTGTCCAGAAGAACATCCAGAAGGTCATTTGGCTGTCTGATCTAATTAGCATATTATGCTTTTATTATTATAGATTACACATCATGCACCTGGGAATCAGAAAGAATAAATGATTTGATTTAGAGTGCTTAGACAATGCAAATTGAAAAATGTATTTTTAAGTCCAGATTTTTATCCCATTTTTAATTTCAATGCACCATTATAGAGAAGTTGGCCCCTAAAATATATTATCAGTTTTATAGGACAGAATTGGAAAAGTTAAAAAAAAAGATTTCTTCCACACCAAAGTTGGTAAAAATTATTCAAGGCTTATTTCTGTGTCTAAAATTCCTTTATTTGGAGAAATAGTATCCTTAACTTATATCTCAGAAGTTGAATAATCAGTAACACATTTCTGATACTCATTGAAAATATAATCTAAGTGCAATGCAATTATCAAGCCCAATGTATGATGCAAAACTTCTTACAAAGGGCCTTGTTAACTGAGTTTGCAATGAAGTATGCTATTAATCAGGTTTCAAACATATGATACTCTTAATTTCCAAGTGATCCATAGTCTTTTATACCTGTCCTTAATTTTGATGTTTTAAAGGGAACATTCAATGAGAATTTTTTTCACTCCACATTGAGGCATAAAGTGTTTGCCTACCTTTGAAAACTAGCAACCTAATTGTTGTGGTTCAATGATTGTGTCAACCCATGAACCAGGAGATCCCTGGTTTGAATCCCTGTCAGGGCACATGCCCGGATTGTGAGCTCGATCCTCAGTAAGGAGTGTGCAGGAGGCAGCTGACTGGTATTTCTATCTCTCTATCCATGTACCTTCCTCTCTCTCTCTAAAATCAATAAAACATTTAAAACAAACAAATATAAAAACCTATCAATCTAATGTTTCAATGCTGCTAGCAACATCCCCCTTTATGACCACCTTAAAAGTAGAGAATGTGCCCTAACCAGTTTTGCTCAGTGGATAGAGGATCGGCTTGTGGACTCAAGGGTCCCGGGTTTGATTCCAGTCAAGGGCATGTACCTTGGCTGTGGGCACAGCACCAGTAGGGAGTGGGCAAGTGGCAGTTGATTGATGTTTCTCTCTCACCAATGTTTCTAATTTTCTATTCCTCTCCCTTCTCTATGTAAAAATCAACAAAATATATATATTTTAAAAACAGAAAGCTTGTCCCAACACTAGTGTGCCCGTCTGTTTTCAGTGAGTGCCTTTGGTTTTGTTGCTGGATCTAAATGAGGGCACAAAAAGTAGGCCTGTTTACAAGTGGTATGAAGAGGAGAAAAGGTATCGGAGACCCATAGATGGACAAAACTGGTGTCCCTGAAAAGATATACAGGCAGGGAATAGGTGCTTTCCTCTTTTACCAGATGAGAGATGTGTGGGCTTAAAACAACACTGCTGCTCACATTGAAGAAAACTGTGTGAGTGGGAGCTCCTTGCCAGTTATGAGACTTCGTGTATGTAAGAGTAAAAGAGGTTAGTAAAAGAGGTTTTATAGTAAAATGAACAAAGGTTATCTGTTCATTTTTACTATAAAAATTGTCCAGTATATTTAGAGAATATATAATGAGAATACTTTCTTTTGATATCAGTTGAGTCATAAAGGACTCCTTCTTCAATCTGAAAAAATAATTGCTCATATCATCATCTGTCTTACAGGAGTTTATCATCTAAAAAATAAAGTACAAAGCAGACTTGATGACATGAACATCAGATAACAAATATTTTCAATCACTCTTTTTCCCTCCAGACTACTGTCCAAATATATAGTTCTCTAGCTTAGAGCAGTACCTTTAATAAACATGAAAGTACCTTCATAAATTGATATATTTTAAAACTGTGCACTCAGTACCTAAGTGAATAACAAGTCAATTCAATCTCACCAAGATACCTTCACCTGCCAATGAGTTGAATGTTACCTATTTCCTCACAACATTTTTCCTTTGCCCTATTTGCTGCTGTTCATGTATTGACCTGGGATCTCATCCTGTATTTGTTGCTGTTGTTTTTTAAATATATATTTTTACTAGAGGCCTGATGCATGAAATTTGTGCACTGGGGCAGGGGAAAGGTCCCTCAGCCCAGCCTGCACACCTGCACCCTCTCCAATCTGGGGCCTCTTGGAGGATTTCTGACTGCCTCTCACAAACTGGACTGCTGGCTTCTAACTGCTCATCTGCCTGCCTGCCTGATCACCCCTAACTGCTCCCCTGCTGGCCTGATTCCCTCATCTGACCTGTTGCAGGCACCCGGGACCAGGGCTTCCTTTCCTCCAGCCAGCCACAGGCACCCAGGACCTGGGCCAGCTTTGCCAGGGCTGGTCACAGCCACAGGGGACTATGGGCAGCAGCTCTGCCTGGGCCACAGACACAGGCACCTGAGACTGCGAGATGGGTCACTTGTCCCTCTCCTGGACAACAGGTGCAGGTAATCTGGCATCCGGGACCATAGGGCTGGCCACTTGTCCCTCTCCCAGGCCACAGTCCCAGCTGCTATCTGGGACTGCAGGTGGGTGGCTTGTCCCTCTCCTCAGCCAAAGCCTGGCTAATCCCCATTCCTCTCTCACAAGCTCATTTGTGGCTGGCTGGTCCCTATTTCTCTCTCCCCAGTGTTGAGTGTCTGAGCCATTACCTTGTGATGGCATGAGGGCATGAAAATCATTTGCATATTAGCTCTTTATTTTATAGGATTGATTTCAGAGAGGAAGGGAGAAGAGAGAGATAGAAACACCAATGATGAGAGAGAATCATTGAATGGTTGCATCCTGCACACCTCTCAGTGGAGATTAAGCCCGCAACCCAGGCATATGCCTTGGCTTAGAGTGGAACTGGGACCTCATGGTTCATAGGTTGATGGCTCAACCACTGAGTCACACCAGTGGGGCTCATCCTGCCTTTGACTGAGCATAATGTATCGTGCCTCTGTCCTGTTGTCTTCTGCAAAATGATCACATGCCTTAGCCTTGAGGGCTGGCTTTCTTCCTCGGGTAAAGTATCTCGGTCCAGTCCTGGGTATATTTTGGATGCTTTATTTATACTCACTCTATTTTAATAATGTCTCCTTCCCAAATGTTCATGTAAACCATGGGAAAAGACACAGCTTAGAAATATATCTTTTCCATGATATATTTTCTTAATTCCTCTATATCCTTATTTTCTGTCCACAGAATTGACCCTGTAGAGAGAGGCCAGTCTCCTGGTTTACCCAAAAAAGCCAGATAATAAAATATGACTCTGGACATGGACACAGCTCCACCCCTTTGTAGTTGAGCATGTTAATTAATTGTTCTGCACTTTTCTCAGCCATGAAAGGAAATCATAGCAATACAAATGGACATTGTGAGGAAGATGTCTGGGATATTTCACAGACATGATTGATCATTATTAACACTACCATTATCATAGTCACAGTAGGTTGGAGAGCAATTAATAGCTCATGTTATTTTATACAGAAAAATCATTTTCCTTTTTTATGATAAGCATTTTCCAGTAAAACCATGACATTTTAAGATAGTGTAGTGTAAAAATGTATTATATTTAACTTTATCGTGAATAAATTTTCTTAGAGATGTGGTTCCCTAACCAGTACCTATAACTTGTATGAGGAAGTACAAACATCTACAGATTTGGTCATATACCAGTTTGGAGCCTTAGCCAGTCATAAACCAGAGCTGCCATGTCCTGTGAGAAAGGTAGATATTACAGGTACTTTTTCATTTTAGAGGATTGTCATAAACAAGGTAACTGCATTTTTTTTATCCACGTAGCTTATACATTATTTTGATGTAACCCTTTGATTGTTCTGCCCAGAGAAAACGTTTTAATGCTTTCTATCAATATATGGAAGGAAAATATTTACCATGCTCTGCATTTTTGCTTTGTGTATTCCTCAGCACAAAGGAGAACTTTTATGATATTTTTTCATTAATGTGCTCCTTTTAGGATCGGTAGAATTCAGCAACTATTTTCTTCCTTCCTTGATTCATAGACTCTCCAAGGCCCTTGCCTCTTAATGCAGGGTGTATTGATATACTGATTTAATATAGCAACAGCCCTTATTGAGAGATACCTCTCTGGTGCCCTCGGGAGCAGTGAACCAGATAAGACACTTGCAATATTAAAATCAATTAAAATTCCCAAAATGTAAAATTGCGTTGTTGTGATGGAATCAATTTGTAAAGTTGGCTACTGAGCAATCAAGAAGGAAAATGAGACTGGGATTTCTTGTTTCTCTTTCAGCCAAGGGTAAAGTGCCAATAAGTGAAGTATTACCCATGTCTTTGGTGGATGGGTCAGTAAGCTTTCCTCTAAAAATAATGGCTTCCACTTTCACATCTATGTTCAGTTCCAGAGAATATTCTCACATATTAAATTATCTAAGTCAGGCACTGTTGCTAATTCAATATCTTAGAAAGTCACATTGACGTTTCGTGGCACTACAGTACAGTTTAATGCATTAGTACGATAGTAAAGAAGACATGTTATCCTATGTATTATTGATAGACTAGGATTAATTAGAAGGTGGCCGTGGGGCAGGACGAAGTGAGAAAGGCCAGATATGTCCTGAGCCAACCTCCCACGGGCTCTCCCTGGGCATTGCCAGGGCTTAAGGGCATCTGCAGAGTGAGTGGGTACCCTCAGGCAGGTGGGCTCTCTCAGCCTGGCCTGTGGAGATTAGGCTGAAACTAGCTCTCCAACCTCAACAAAGGGGTCCAGGAGTACGAGAGGGTACTCTGCAAAGTTGCTGTCACTCAGCAGTTCCTGCAGTGAGTGTCTTCCTCCTGATGGTCAATGCATGACATAACTCCTGGCTGGTCTGCTGGTTGGCTGGTCACTTAACCTTTTACTTATATACTAGTGGCCTGGTGCATGAAATTCATGTACAGCGGGGGGTCAGGGGGAGGGATTGTGTTACTCAGCCCAGCCTGAACCCTCTCTAATCTGAGACTCTTTGAAGAATGTCCTCCTGCCAGTTTACAAGGATTGGGCCTAAACTGGCAGTCCTACATCCCTTTCACAATCTGGGACTGCCAGCTCCAACCACTCACCTGCCTGTCTGCCTGCCTGATTGCCCCTAACCACTCTGCCTGCTGGCCGGTTTGCCCCCAACTGCTCCCCCTGCTGGCCTTTCCTCCCCACTGGCCTTCTCACCTCCAACTGCCCCCCCCCCCACTGTCCTGATCACCTCCAACTGACCCTCACTGGTGGTTTTCTTACCCCCAAATGGACCGCCTGCTGGTCTGCCTACCCTCAATGGCTCCTGCCATCCCATCCTGGCCTGATCACCTCCCTGCTACCCACAATCCCAGCCCCTCCTTTTTTTTTTTCCAGCATCTCTTTGAGTGGAGGCCACGGCCAGCTGGAAGCAAGTATCTAGGATTTATTTATTTTCTATAATTGAAACTTTGTAGCCTTGAGGCCAGGACTGGCCAGTACAGGCAGGAAGCTTGGCTTCTTCCATCGCCAGGGACAACTCAAACCTCCTGATTGCTCCAGCTCTGTGGCTGCCGCCATTTTTGTTGGGATTTATTTGTTGAAACTTTGTAGCTTTGAGTGGAGGCCAGGGCCGGCCAGGAAGCTTGGCTTCCTCCATCGCTGGGGGCAACCCAAGATTCCTGCTTGCTCCAGCTCTGTGGCTGACCGCCATCTTGGTTGGGTTAATTTGCATACTCACTCCTTACTGGCTGGTGGGCATGACTTGGCATAGCGAAGTGATGGTTAATTTGCATGTTTCTCTTTTATTTGGGTAGATAGATATTTTACAGGGAAAGCTGTGGCATACTGGGAACAGTTCCCACTTCTTTAGTTGTTTGAAAACATCAAGCATATTTAAGAATATTAAGATTGCTCTATAATATCATTGCTTATTTGTATAATCGCAATCTCTAAATTATATACTGGAATATTAAATAAATTTGTTAGGGGTACCTGAATTATATGGAAGGTGACAAGAGATAAAATCTGAAAACTAAATGCAAATTTAGGATAAAATACCTAAAAATATAGGAAAAAACGTAACTGGTATGAAAATCTATAAAGCTCTATCCTATATAATAAAACCCTAATATGCAAATCAACAAAATGGCCGAACAACTGGTCACTATGATGTGCACTGATCACCAGGGTGTAGACGCTCAATGCAGGAGCTGCCTCCTAGTGGTCAGTGCACTCCCATAGGGGAGCACTGCTTAGACAAAAGCTGGGCTCATGGCTGTTGAGTGCAGCAGCAGTGGAAGACGCCTCTCCTGCCTCCACTGCAGGTGGACAATAAGGAGCAAAGAGTCCCAGACTGCAAGAGCCCCTCTGGCTGTGTCAGGGATGTCTGACTTCCAGCTTAGGACACTGGGGGAGCAGGCCTAAGCTTACAGGTGGACATCCCCGCCAGGGGTCCCAGACTGTGAGAGGGCATACACCAGACTGAGAACCAACCCCCACCAGTGCATGATTTTCATGCACCAGGCCTCTACTAAGAAATATAAAAGGGTAAGTTACTGTTGCTGTGGGTTTGGACTGTTAGCAATGTGATCATAGGTGTTGAGATCTCTAGTTTGGAAGTAATTGCACACTGTTGGACTTAATACATATTATAATTTGTTTTCCAATCTTTACATTAAGTTTTAAATTATTCTACAATTTATTTAAAATTATGTTGAAATAATATGTTAATTACTGTCAAGTATTCTTTTATTGCTCTCTGTACATTTTTTCAGAATATTCTTAACAATCACAAACTGTCTATTTTTCAAGTTAAATGTAAAGCCACTATTCTAAAATTTAGGTCAGCATTGAATGGTTTTTATAAATAGTGTGGGGAAGAATTCATTTTTTAAAAAAATTTGAGTATTTTAGCCTATGCACTCAAAGTATTTCTATTGTTTTCATATTTTTTATTCTATTCCTCAATACATCTTTATAGAATACCATCTAGTACTTGTATATTTGTGACAATCTTTAGTTGCAAATTACCATTCAGATCTGCAAAGAAAATACCACTTGCTTACTTTCTAGTGACCGATTGGCACTTGCTTATAAGCTCATGTACTTGAAACTGAGAGCTTAAGTTAACCATTATATTTTGTTTTAAATATTGTCACTTTTGATGATGAATATGCCATATCCCGTGTACTTCATTTATTTAAAGGTATCTCTAAAATATAAAAAATAAAAGTATATCTATCTCTCCCTACCTACCTCTTTATCTACTTCCTTGTCGATATGCTTTGGGATAAGTCTCCCTCTCTTATAAAATACTAGAGGCCCAGTACATGAAATTCATGCACAGGGGGGTCCCCTCAGTCCAGCCTGCACTCTCTCCAATTTGGGACCACTGGCTCCTAACTGCTCACCTGCCTGCCTACCTGATTGCTCCTAACTGCCCTCACTGGCCTGGTCACCTTTTCACTGCCCCCTGCCAACCTGGTTGTCCCCAACTGCCCCCCTCATCAGTATGGTCACCCCAACTTCCTCCCTGCTGGCCTGATTGCCCCATTCAGTCTGTGTTTGTTTGATTGTCCCTAACTAATACCCCTGCTGGCCTGGTCACCCCACACAGTCTATATTCAGTCATCCGTCTGGTTGTTTCAGTTGTGTTGGCCCCTGGTTTTTTATATAGTAGGATTGAGTAGTTTGTATTACTTTGTCCTCTTCTTTTAATCTGGGATGACTTCAGAGTATGGAGTGTGTTATGACATTAGTGAGACATTGAAGTGGGGGTGATGGGACAGAAATCTGCATGATGTCTTCTGGCCTGATTTCAACTAAGTGCTTTGTGATCTAGTGTTTGGACTGTCACCACGCTGCCACTGTGTTCTTTTAGCCACTTCAGCCACTGTGGTATTACATCCTTCCCATGGATCCATGCTCTTCATATGGACTTAAAATTTTTCCTACCCATCAGGCCTGTCAACAACTCCGCCTCCTTTCACAGGGCTCAAATCCCTACATTTGATGAAATACCCTAATTTACTTATCTAACTAACTTAACCAACTACAGGTGGGATAAGGATTCACTACCAGTTTCGTCAAAATAAAAATGTTCACAGCCAGAGGCAAAGAGGAATCATTGAAAGCAATGAAAGAAAAATCACATGCCACATAAAAGGAAACTCCGGTAAGATTAATAGCTAGATTCTCATTGGAAACCAGTTAGGGCAGAAGGCAGTTATATCCAGCAAAACTATCTTTCAAAAATGAAGGCAGAATAAAGACATTCCAAGATAAATAAAACCGAGAAAAATCATTGTTAGCAGGCCTGTTTTATAAGAAATAATGAAAGAAGTTCTTTAGACTAAAAAGAGGGAACCAGGCAGTAATTTGCATACACATAAGTAAGCAAGAGTGCTAGTATAGGTGACTGTGGCCACATCCCTGGGGGAGAAAAGGCCACAATACTTTCATTTCTGTTTATCACTTGCTATCTGTATTAAGCTATAAGATCCACTAGTGAGGGTTCCATGTCTTACTCATCCTTCTCTTTTGCTCCATTAATTGTGACTTAGTATAAATACTCATTATAGATGTGTATTTAATGGAGAAAAGGAGGAGTGTAAGAGAATTGTAGGAAAGTCGCCTCACTTGCAGACCTCAGCCCCTTCATTATCTATCATGTTCCAGTTCTTGAAGTCCAAGGAAAGAGGTGGCTACTTATATAAATTTCATTAGTTGTAAACTTATGGCTTAACATGAAAGTCATTTTACTGACCTTATTTATCATTTATATTTCAAGATGTCCAATTATCCTAAAACTTCAGTGGAGCTCACTGCTATAAAACTAAAAACAAAGGGAAAAAAATGAAACCTCCTAAATCCCCTTATCACAAGCATATTGCTCATTGCTGCTAAGTCAAAACTGTCAGCAGGAAACAGTGATTCATTTTCGTCTCCTCACCAGAAGTAAATATATTTTCAAACATCATTGCTATGTATGTGAAAATGAGAATAACAAGTATATGCTTAAAAACTAAGGTTTTACCAAACTGTATGTTAACCACTGACTGGCAAATTTACTATTTCATTATGCACTGAACAATCTATTACAAATTCACTAATACACAGTAAACTATTTTAAAATGCCTGTTAAGTTAGTGTTTAATTTAAACTTTTATAATTTATCAGATTTTTAATTTGTTATTTAATCATTATACTCTAATGGCTTAATATAATTAATGCAGTTTCCAAACTTTTAACTCACACTAGGATTTTTAGCACTTTTATGGAGGTACAAATCACTTCAGAATTTCTTTAGGTGGAAATATTTGCCAGGAACTTTGTTTTTAAAAGTCAGTGTAAGGAGACTAATATTGTAAGATGACATTGTTGAGCTAGTTTCAGATTTTTCTCCCCTCACACTTAATGAATGACATAATCAGAAAAAAACATTATCAAAAATATATTACAACGATCCATCAGAGGAAGGAAGAGCACATTGCTACACCCCAAACCTTGAGAAGCTAAGTGGAATCAAGGGGAAAATCGGTGTATTTTAGTATTTGGAATTATCAAATATTACGTGAAAGGAGTGGGGTATACCAAGATAAAAATTAAACTAAAATAACTGATCCTTATTTCCCAATTTGGCAGATCAAGACTCAGGAACCCACTTAAAGAAGGTATTAATTCCATAATTAAGCTACAACCAAAACATGGAAATTCACTGAATTCAATATCTATTTTTTGTTTTATTTTTATCAGCTGGAAAGAAAGCATGAAAGGGAAATCAGACAAACATAATTATCAAGAATTAATTATATTTAGACTTAAATGGAGAAGAACTAGAATGCAGATAGTGGGATAATAAATAAGAGAAAACTTTCCACAGGAGCTAGTTCACCCTAGGGGAGAGTTTTCAGCATATTCCAGTTGTGCTTCTGCTCTTCCACATTTGGAACTAATAAAAACTTGGTCAAATATTTGCATAGTTTGCCTTTTTTCCCTCCTTTGACAGATATTCTAGAGGATGTAACGTCTCCTACTGTTTGGGGATTACTGTTTATAAAAAATGACATGTGGAAACAAAAATGAAGCCTGAATGGAATGCTTATAAAGTAACAAACAAGAAAACAGGTTTCATTGAATAGGTGGACTTTTTAACAGAGGATGCTTTTTCAAATGTGTAGAAGGGGGTTTAGCAACTGCAAAGGCCAAGACACCACACCTTTCCACTACTTTCCCATTCATGATCTTAGAATATCAGACAGACAGAGGGCTGTCAAACTAAAACATGAAAAGAAAGCTTAATGAATGTTCTCAGATAAATGGAGCTGGAAATAAAGAGTGACATAATGGTAGGAAAGTCTTAGGAAACACAGTCATCTTTAAGTATATAACCAATGAAGTGAAAAAGAATAGCAATAAAAGTTGAACAAAAAATATGGTTTAAAGAAGAGATATAATGTGCAATAGACATCTTTTATTTCAAAATAAAAGACAATCTATTATTTGAATGACTTGCTAACTATAATAGATCAATGTCAATATAATGGCAGTGAAGTAAACATCAAAGCTTACTTCACTAGACAAGGTATAATAGGCAATAGACAAGATGTAATAAGTTCTGATACCAATACATTTTAAAAACAAAGAAATAAGACTGGTATTTAATCAAGATATTAGAGGAATCAAGGCACTTAATAGACTAATTAAAAGATAAATTTTGACATTTATTATCAGGTACTAACAGTGAATAAAAACATTAAAAAGTTGAATGCTTATAGAAATGAATAGCTATTAAGGATAGTATGTGATACAATAAAATATAAAAAGAAAACTGCACTAAATGTAAATGCTAAAATTTGTTTTCTAATATAAAGTTCTGAATCAGCATATCAAAGTCCTGTTACAGAAAAAAAATGCAAGCCAATGATGAAAACCTAGACAGTAGCTAACTTTGTAATAATAAAATACTAATATAAGAAAACACAATTTCAATCATTAAATGGACCTTAAGATAGATCTTTAAGTGTATCTCATCAACAGTTTCTCTTTTTATATTCTTTATTTCCCTTATTGTATGTTACCTATTCTCAAAAAAAGATAAAAGAAAGGAAAACAAAACAAAACAAAAAATAAAATGAAGGGAATATGAGAATGATAATGGTAGTTGTTGGAATCCTTTTCACATCCCGCGTGTCCAGGGTTCCCATAGTCAGGGTTCAGCATCTGGAGAAGGCCGCACAAATGAATAGAGACTGGAAAAGCATCAATTTTGGGAATCATAGGGGCCAGGCATGAGTCCACCTCCAGGAGGAGAACACCACCATCTCTGGCTTTCCTATCCCCTTTTATTAGGGCTAAGTGATACATCCATGTCCTTTAGGTCAGGAAATTCCAACAATGAAATCAACCAGCAAGAATTAACATAAGACTAAAAGTATGGAAGCTTTAGCTACCAATGTCTCACCTAAGCAGTGAGTAAACAGATCCATTAAGGTTTGACCAGGTTTCTTGTTTGTTCTATTTACATCTATATTGATGAGGTAATGACTGGTTTTCTGCAGTAGTAGTACACGGCAATGTAAAAATAGAAAAATAAGCCTCAACATCTTCAGAAGAAGAAAGTATTAATCCATTTGTTATACTTCAATCTCTCTGAATAAAAGCCTAAGTGACCATTTGACCATTAGACTGGTAGCTATGACACACACTGACCACCAGGGGCAGATGTTCAACACACAGGCATGGAAACATGGAAACAGAGATGACTCTCAGAGGGAAATGAGGAATGAGAGAGAGGAAGAGATCAATCAGAAGTCTTATATGCATACTAGAGGCCCAGTGCACAGATTCATGCACTGGTGGAGTCTCTTGGGAATTGGGCCGAAACAGGCAGTCTGACATCAACTAGTGCTACATATTTGATATTATCTTTTGCAAAGCACAATGTTATCTGGCCCATCTGAATTGTCCAAATTGGTTTTGTACCTTTCCTCTAAAAATATACACCATGCTCTACCACAAAGGTATTCCCAGTATCATTCCAAACTTGTTTCACATTAGAGCACCTGTCCTTGCTTTCTCTCCTACTATAAACAGTCTTTCTTCACATTCATGTCAATGAAAGAAACGTCCAGACCTGTAAAGAACTCATTTGAGCCAAACTGAGGACAATTGCTGGGAAGCAAGATCTCAGATGCTCTGGAGAATTGCAGTTTGCTGTTTCTTTTATACATCTGGAATTAAGGAAGATGACAGGAAGGTGGGAAAAAGCCAGTAGGTGAGTGGATTACATGATAGTTAAGATTTAAGTGCCTGCTTCAGAGTGCTCACACTTTAGAAAGAGGAGTCAGAAAGGGAGTATTTCAAAGGTGTGCTAATCTAGGTATATAGAAACAATATACAGAGTTAGTTTAAGGCAAAGGTAAGCCTTTCAGGAATGAATTTATATGTCTGGGCATGACTACCCACAATGACTTGTCAGTTAAGAATTAAGATTGTGTCATCCTATGAAGTTACTTTCCATAGAACCCCTTTCTCATCCACAACTCATAACTTTTCAGTGGAGGCTTTTTATCATATTTTAATTCTTGCAGTTTTTTTCTCCCATCACATTCTATATTCTGATATTCTGCATGTTTAGCCATATCTTGGCTAAACAAATTCTTGACCCTAGAACACAAGTTGTATGTACCTCAATGGACTAAAAAAATTCATGCACAGAATGAAAAAATAAATGGACACAGGGATAGAAGAATAAATATATGGTAGCATTGGAGACTTATAATTTAACTTCCAAACAAGGATGCTGTAGATAATTAAATAGAAGCATTATCAAACAATTTCACTATATCACAAGACATGAAATTGAGATGGTCATGGGCTAACCTATTGGTTTGGGGGAAATTAGTAAATGTGATCACCCACCCTACTTGTCAGTTCTTGAATCCTTGAACTCTGGATGTAAAGATAACTGTTAGCAATAAAGTTTATAAAATATATGAAATTCTTTTTTGTTTATCTTTTATTTATCTTTATTGTTGAAAGTATTACAGCTATTCCCTTTTTTTTCCATTGACCCTGTCTATCCTGCCCCTGTTTCCCAACCTTGCTGTCCAAGGGTTATGCATAAATGCATATGAGTTTTTTGGTTAATCTCTCCCTACCTCCTCTCTCCCCCACCTTCCCTCTGAGATTCTAGTCTGTTCCATGCTTTTATTTCTCCGGATCTATTTTGATCATTATATTCCACATATGAGCGAGATCATGTAATATTCATATTTCTCTAACTGGCTTATTTTGGTTATCATAAAACTCTCCAGGTCCCTCCATGCTGTCTCAAAGGGCAAGAGATCCTTTTTTGTTACAGCTGCATAGGATTCTATGGTATAAATATACAACAGCTTTTATCCCCTCATCTATAGATGGGCAATTGGGCTGTCTCCACATCTTAACTATTGTAAATTGTGCTGCTATGAACACAGGGATATATATATATATATATATATAGTTTTTTTTTAATTGGTGTTCCATGTTTCATAGGATATATTCCTAGAAGTGGGATCACTGGGTTAAATGGCAATTCCATTTTTTAATATTTTAAGGAAACTCCATACTGTTTTCCATGGTGGCTATACCAGTCTGCAGTCACACAAGCAGTGTACTAGTGTTTTCTTTTCTCCACATCCACACCAGCACTTGTCATTTGTTGATTTGTTGATGGTAGCTATTCTGACAGATGTAAGATGGTACCTTATTGTTATTTTAATTTGCATCTCTCTGATGATTAGGGACTTTGGTAAATTTTTCATATGTCTTTGGCCTTTTGTATGTCCACTTTACAGAAGTATCTGTTTAGGTCCTTGGCCAATTTCTTAATTGGATTATTTGTCTTTCTTTTATTAAATTGTATGAGTTCCTTATATATTTTAGAAATTAACCCCTTATCAGAAATATCATTGGCAAATATGTTCTCCCATGCACTGGACTCCCTTTTTATTTTGTGGATGGTTTCTGTTGCTTTGCAGAAGCTTTTTATTTTGATGTAGTCCCATTTGTTTATTTTCTCCTCA
The DNA here is from genome assembly GCA_027563665.1 of Antrozous pallidus. Classification (NCBI taxonomy): domain Eukaryota; kingdom Metazoa; phylum Chordata; class Mammalia; order Chiroptera; family Vespertilionidae; genus Antrozous; species Antrozous pallidus. The sequence goes on from CM050518.1 coordinate 53,395,943, forward strand.
ATTTCCCTTGCCCTAAGACTGTAGTTGGCAAACTGTGGCTTGCGAGTCACATACGACTCTTTGGCCCCTTGAGTGTGGCTCTTCCACAAAATACCACAGCCTGGGTAAGTCTATTTTGAAGAAGTGGCATTAGAAGAAGTTTAAGTTTAAAAATGTGGCTCTCAAAAGAAATTTCAATTGTTGCACTGTTGATATTTGGCTCTGTTGACTAATGAGTTTGCTAACCACTGCCCTAGGAGAGATATATTGGTAAACATATTGCTATGAGATGTCTGAGATTTTGCTACCTATGGTTTATTCTATGATTTTTATGGTTTCACGACTGAAATTATTAAGCATTTGTTTAAAATGTGTGGTTTTTAAAGTACTGGTTCATACATATTCATAGATAGTATTTTTGAATAAATGAACAAGGCCATTCAAAGTCTATCCAGTTGACACACAACATAGAGATTTAATAAACATGTGTCTTATATGCACAATGACTATTTTTTGTTTAAAACTTTGTATTTATCCTGAAACCTTTTTGTCATATAACTGCATAACTCAGCTAGGATCACTCAGTTCTGGATTCCTGTTTTAAAAAGGAGTTCAAACTTAATTTCACTGATATCTTGACCTGAGAGACAGATTGAAAACAAGTAATGAACAATCTTTCTGAAAGTTCTTAAACACCAATTCAATATATAGCTTTAAATGCAATTGAGATTTAGGTTTTAAAAAAAGGACATGACAGCAGGCGATTTTCTGCCAGGGTACTCAGACATCGAATACAAGAAGAGGGAAAACAAAAAAAAAGAACAGAAACCTACCTATATCATCTGGATTGGCAGCATCTGCTCCTGCCTTTTGCTCATCACTGACAGATGTTCAGTCCAAAATTGGAAACACAATTGATATTGATAGGGGCTGGTCATGGAAAGGGCCATGTTACTTGCACAAAATGATGAAGAAGTTACCTTTACAGCATTACCTATCACCCTCTATAGTGTTAGATACAGTTATACAGAGGCATGATCCTTTGATTTGATGAAGTTCAGGACCTTTTGTGGAGGACTAAATGAAAATAACACGTTTGATATTTTCCTTTTAAAAGCCTCATATTGTGTAGATGTTTCATATGAAGTATACCCAATATGTAACTCAGCAGGTAGGCTATTTCTAAGTCCAAAGGAATTATAATTATGCCAACAAGGAAAATGCAGACACATGGGAAGAGACAGGAGTGGTTATAGATGTCCATCCTAGAAGCAATGAAAGTCTGAGAGTGACCTTGTCCCAAAGGCAGATCAAGCAGTGGGGTCTGTTCTCACAAATAAGCAGTCCCTCTCTGGGGTCCAGGCTAGAGAGGCTGCCTGAGGATCCGGAGTTTGGGCCTTGAGAAGAAATGGAGTGGTGAATGAACAAAACACATAAACAACCCCTGTGTCCAATGGAGAAAGAAAAGAGAAAATCATTGAAATACAGAGTGTGACCCCTATTTTAAGTGCTGTGGGGGGAAAAAGCCAGGAATGGATATAAGATGTCATGTAGGTGGACAAATATAGGGTGAGGCAGTAGACATTGTAAAAAGAGCCCTCAAAAATAGCCTTCTCAAATGGAAACTATATGAATGAAATTTTCATTCAAACATCCAGACAGAGAGAAAGAGGAGGTGTTTCCAGGCAAAGAGAACAAGTGGAAAAACCCATGGAGTAGGATCTGGTAGGTATGGTCAACATGTTTTTCCCCCCAATTTGATAGGAAGGGAAAAAAAACACCACTCAAGCTTCCTACTCCTATTTACATAATTTTTATTCACATTTCTTAGGTTCAAGTAAATTGCATGACCTTAGTTAACGAATACTGTGAAACGGACAAATACAATTTTTCCTGATTAAAGTTTTATAGTTTTAGTTCTTTAAGTCTATGACCCATTTCAAAACATTGTGTGTGTGTATAGGCTATGTACTGTAAATATGTTTCAAAATTCGTGTGTTCAAATCCTGATGTCCAATGGTGTTAAGAATAGTGACCTTCTGGAGGTGATTAGGTCAGGAGAGTGAAGCCCTCATAGATGGGAAAAACATAACTCACAGAGTTTGCTAGCCCTTCCACCAGGTGAAATTACAAAACATCCTGGATTGTGGGCTCAATCCCTGGTCTGGTGTGTGAAGTAGGCAGCCAATAAATGTATCTCTCTCTATATATATATATCTATCTATCTCTCTCTTTCTCTCTCTCTCTTTCTTCCTGTCTTCCTCAAATAAATAAAATCATATTTTAAAAAGATGTATCATTAAAATATTATTCTATGGACTTGAAATAAAACTATAAAAGTCAAATTTAAACACACAAAAGTCACCAAGCCTACTGATGACACGGGGTAGTAAAAATGAATTATTTGGATCGTATCAGCGTTCAAGACCACAGATTGTGCATCCTTAGAAACTCTGACCTTTGAAAAAATACACTGGTGCTGTTAAATAACGAAACAGCAGTGTTTGTGGTGCCGTGTTGACGTGAGCTTATCATTCCCTAAGGCTCCTGCTTTTCCAAGGAAACGGTGATCTGAAAAGATTATTAGTTTCAGATCTTCTGAAAATTGCAGATAAGGGTTAGAGAGTTCATTGTACATAGAATCAAATCCATCTTTGACAGGCACAGATCACGTGAACAGACTCTAAGCTTTTTCCCATCTTTCCCTTCATCACCAGCAAACAGAACAGCCTGGCAGAAAGCATTCAGCACTTGTGAACAACTCATTGCATCTGGTTAACAAAATGAAACATATTTGTTCTTCGACTCAGAAGCGACACTAGTTTAAGAGCCACACAATTTGCTCCGGACATTTTGGTCTTCATGCAATATGACCTTGTAAAAGATGGGATTGAGTTCCCTCCCTGTTCACTGCTACCCTTCCCTACAGAAAGACCCTCAGAGAGCAAAAGAGCTCACATGTAACCCCATTAAATAAGACAGCAAGTCCAAGTGGCATACAAAGCTTTTAAACAAACTAGATTGGTCCATAATAGTAAGAAACATATTTCACATCTGTTGCACAGTTCAGGGCTTTTAACGAGTAATAGGCGAGCATGCTGGAAAGAGCTGCATTGCCCCATCAGTATATCATTGTCAGGGGTAGTGCTGTCTCAGAAGAAGCACTTATCTCATACACTTTATTGCTTGATACCTTGCTGATTGCTTTTACAAAGCCATAAATTGATGGCCTGATTCAGTGCTGACATTGGGTTATGTTCATCTTCGGTGATTGATGTGCTGAATTAGAGCTCTTGTATTCTCTGTTTCAGCATATGAAATTCTAACCGGGTCTGTCTGATGTCACAAATGAAGGAAGATGCCAAATGAGCCATATTTATTCATTTAAATAACTGGCTTTTCCCTTTAATAACATTTCCATAATTTATGTTTTAATGTCTCCCTTTTCAATTAAATTGTCTAGCCAAATTAAAGAAACTTGAAGAAATTAAAGTGTTGTATTTCTTAAAATCTGCAGTTTTAAAGCAGAAGCAGTAAAGCATATAAAATCAGAACATGTAATTTATTAATGAATCAATTAGGTAAATTTAATAATGTCACTGCTTTTCAACTTAAAGGACTATGTCTTTATTACTTTGTGTTAGCTAGAGTTCTGTTTGATTTTTTAACTTTAAAATATGCATGGCATTAGAAAGGAAAAAATAAGTAAAACAATAAAAAAGCAGAGCTATTCTTTTGTTTGATGTTTCTTCTCCTTTTTCAAAAAAATCAATAGGATAACCTTGACTGAATTAATATTAATATTAACCACATTCCAAAATCAGTGATAAGAATTTTCATAATTGAATAAAATCAAATAGCAAATATATTTTCAATCCAGTATATGAGATGACAGACAATCTGATGCATAATTAAATAACATTTCTAGACCAGTGGTTCTCGACTGGGCATGAGTGTATCCCCAGGGAACATTCAGAAAGATATGGAAACATATTTGATTGTCACACAGGAGTGTTGCTACTGACATTGCGTGGGTGGCAGCCAGGATTGATGTTAAACATCTTGCAGTTGAGAAGTCATTCTCCTACATGGATGTTCCATTAAGTCTGCTGCAGACAAGGGCCAACCAAGAAAGACATGTCTTAGTGTGAATACGCGATGATAGTCTGAAGTACTTAAACAGAACATGTTTCCTAGAGGAAATCAAATCAGAAGGGCATGATCAATGATTTGACATTTCTATGCATTAGAAAACAGAAAATGTTATTTCTGTTTTCTAAAGTATAAAAAGGTTAAGACGAAAACATTATACATATAGAATAAAGAATTTTGAATGCATATTTTGGGGGGATAATTTACCTAAAATTAAAATGACATACCACATGGTGATTGAACATCTAACTCACAAGTGGGTTTTCTTTGAATCAAGTAGTTAAAATTAAACATGGATATTTGACAACATGGGTTCTTAAGCTGATGCTTTGGCAACTTTGTTATCCAAAACAATAAAATCACCATCAAGACATTTTCTGTTACATACACAATATTAATATAAATTATGCACATAAATGATAAAAACTGAGGAGGTCTGACAATGAGGCATGGATCTATAGGTACACCAACATTAACAGAGGAGAAAAGGAAAAGGAAGCAATACAGTCTTTACTTCTGCCATTTCCCAAGCTAAGACATCACATCTTTCACACACAGCTGATCAATACTGCACAAGATCTTTATCATCATCTGTAAGACAGCTTCTTCCAAGAGCTCACAAGATAGGGGTGACGGTTCTCTAAATTCTCTTATCACTTTCTACCTCCCTCTGCCACATATCACAGCCTATCTTCCAGTTACTTTGTACATATTTCTATCGTCTGCTCGGATGCTATCTCTGGGAGGGCAGCCTTTGGATTTTTCATCATTTTATTTCCTCAGTCCTTGGCAGAGCACGATGAGCACAGTGGATTCTTAAACATCACTGGTTGAATAAATGGGTGATAAGGAAGAATTGAATGGACGGAGGATTTGTACCTGAAACATTTTGATGTTTGGAGAAGCTCGGAGGTTGTTTCCAAGTCTTTGAAGTGATATGTGTTTAGAGATGACTCTCCCATTCTTAACTGCTCACAGAGATCAAACTCATGATTCCATTATGTAAAGGAACCTAGGAAACACTCATATTAACAACAGAAAAATAATAAACCTTAACTTGTGTGTTTAAGTCATATATTTATAAGCACATAAATACCAGTATATAACATAGTAAGGTAAGGGACATTTAAAGGTGGACTGATAGTATTAGAATGAGTTTAGTAAGATTCATAAGACTGTTAGCATTACTTTAATGCATTTAAAACACTTAATTGTTGTTTCACTTGAATAACTAAGCACAGTATACAACCAGTTAGGCTTCAAATAAGTATCTCCAACAGTCAAGGAGTATACTACAAAATAGTTGAATTGCATGACTAGTTATCATACACAGTCACATTAGTTAATGGAAGATTGGTGGGTGTACTACATACGTTTTGACAACACAGTGCAAACATTTTGATAATTAAGAGACCAGTATCAAATGTGGTGAGAATTAAATGTTAATTTATAGGAAATTATTCTAGAAAAAGGATCAGAATTATCTTATAAATGTAAGAATTTATTTTTTGAAATATTTGTATCAGGTATCTTTAAATTTTAACCTGAAATTATTTTGCTCAGCATGGATTTGAAAAATATCAAAGCTCTAACTTGTAATTGTATTTGCCAAATTATTACCAAATAAATGTAATGTGAAGCAATGGACTCCACCTTCTCTTTTATTAAGGAATAGCAATTATTTACTCAATTTATGAATATCATTTTATAATCCATGAATAGGTATTTATAGTAACTGTTCAATAACAACATAAATAGGAAAATACAATTTTTACATAAAACAGAGTGTTCTAAATAAAGAAAAGTCATTTTCTTAGAGTTCATTCCTATATATTCAAATATTATTGTAAAAACAAGCATTAGTCTTAAAGGAAATTAGTAAGTAAAATTTAAATATCAAAATAAAGAAAACAAATGCAAAATGGTATTGTTTTTGAGAAACGGTTAGAAAGAACATGCTTACAGAAAATGAAAAGTAGATGTAGATGCTCTTTAAATACACCTTTATCGTGGTCCACATTTCAATGTCCTCAATGGAAAAAACCACAAAATGAAAGAAGAATCAGAGAACCTGTGACAAAAATTGAAACAGACATGTATTTATAAGATGGGTAGTGTTTCTCATTATTAGAATGTGTTCCTCAGACCCAAAAAATTCACTTGGCATTCCGTAGTATTTATTTATACTCATTCCATTTTATTATTTTATATTGGTTTTTTTTTCAAGTGTCTATTAATTTTTTAAACATAATCTTCTTTCCTCAACCTCATATTAAGCTCTTTTGGGTTTTTATCCATTAATTTAAATCTGACCATTTTATTATTTGGTTAAGGGTAAAAGACAAATTAATTTTAAGTCTACTGTTTCATGTTCTGGATTTAGTGCTTTCGTTTTCATTATAATTTTGATTACACAGTTGTAACTTAATGCTTTCCATTCCCTAAACAGGTTTGGAGTTACATTGTTGTAAGAAGTATACATGGCAGTTTTGGCTTGATGCTTTTTCACCCACAAAAAATTGCTCTGGGTACATCTATCTATATAAATACCTGTTTGTTTTTTTGTTAATCCTCACCCATGGATATTTTCGATTGATTTTTATGGAGAATGGAAGACAGAGGAAAAGACAGAAACATCGATGTGAAAGAAGCACACTGATTGGTTGTCTCTTGCATGGCCCAGGACTGGGGAGGAGCCTGCAGTCAAGGTATGTGCCCTTAATGGGAATCAAACCTGGGACTTTTTGGCCTTCAGGCCAACGCTCTATCCACTGAGCCAAACTGGCTAGGGCCATCTGTATATATTTTTGACTGTTTGATAAAATGACTGCATAAGTGAATGTTTTTTAAATACTTTTCTTCCATAATTAGGAGTAATGCTAATTTTATTTCATAAGCTTCTTTAGATTCATTTGTAATAATTGCCATTACCCCAATTCACACACACAAAACACGTGTGTGCGTGCACACACACACACATACACACACACAAACACACTCACACTACCTGTAATAGTATTATGTGAACAGTTCTCTATCCCCAAAGGAAAGCTGAGATATTGAAACATGCATTTGTCCCTGAAGTCATAGTAATAAAACAATATAGAGGCATAAAGAAAGGAAATATATTTTGCCTGCATTAGAAAATGAGAATTCTGCCCTCATTTTCCAAATTGAAAAGAAAAATTCATTTTTGACTGGGCTTTAGTAGGCAACTATAAATTTTACCTAAATTCCTATCATTAATAATTTTAAAAAATTTAATAAAATAAAAGTAAATAACATCTTAAAATTTTGTTATTCACAATAAAATATTGTTTTTCAGCTTAAAACAAAATAATGACCAGGAGTCTAAAATGATTTACAGAGGGAACACCAAGATGGCAGCATAGGTAAACACCTATTGTTCTGCCCTGTGCAACATAACAGCAGAACAGACAGCACCCTGAATCGCCAGAAAGCTGGCTGAATGAAAACTCCACTAATAAGAGTAAAGGTGGGATGCTGAGACTCAGGAGCAGCGGGAGCGCAGCCTTTCAGTCAGAAACAGGTTAGGAGCCGTCCCGGTCGCGCCCGGGCTTGGGCTGGAGCAGCACCCCCGGCCGGATTTCTCCTACGAGGAGGGTGGAGACGTCCCACTACACGGACTCCCCAGCGCCAGGCAAGGTCCGAGATCCGGGGTACGAGGAGACATCGCACTGCACAGATTCCCCAGTGCCAGGCGAGGTAAGAGGTCCGGGGGACGCACCCTGGAAGTGTGGCGTGGCAGAGTCTCCTAGTAGCAAGGGTTGCGCAAACCCGCAAATTGCCCCCTGGAAACTTGGCTCCTGGTTCCAGGAAACCATCTATTTTACAACCAGGGGCTAGACTTTTGGTGTGCAGTCACATTTGGGGAAAGGCTGAGTTGACTGGCAAGGGGAAGAGACTAGCGGTTTTCTCTTGGAGGTGTCTGCAGCCATCCCCATCCAACAGAGACCCGTGCACACGAGCGCCGCATGGGACGTAGCTGACACTGAGGCTGCCTCGCAGCTCAGAGACTCTGCCCATCCAACCTGAACACAGTCTCCCTTCACAGCCAATTGGCCTGGAGGTCAAACCCTCCTAGGGCTAACAACAACAAGCTGGGTTTAAATTCAAAAATACTGAATACAACCCATAAAGGATTGCAGTAAGAGTACCCACCTCAGGTAACTGGGGAGGCTGAGCCACTGTCCCTTTGAGGATATCTACCACATAAAGCAGCCACCATGCAGAGACATGGAAAGAAATCAGGTGTGAAAGAAATGGAGGAGAAAAGATGACAAGACATTGAGTTCAAAACCACGGTTATAAGGCTTTTCAAGAGGCTCCTACAAAAGGCCGATCAACTTGATGAGAATTACCAGGAAATAAACAAGACCAACCAGCAAATGAATGAGACTTACAAGGAAATGAATGAGAAACTCAAGGAAATGAATGAGACCCTCAAGGAAATGAACAAGACCTCTGAGGATACGAACCAGACCCTCAGGGATAAAAAAAAAAAGGAGCAACTAGAAATCAAGCTTACACAGGCTGAAATATAAAATATTACACAAAGTCCTAAAAGCAGTCCAGAGGGCCACAAGAACCAAGTCAAAGATTTGAAATACAAAGAACCAAAACCCACTCAGCTGGAAAAGCAAGAAACAAAAAGAATTCAGATAATTGAAGATAGCATAAGGGGCCTCTGGGACAACCTCAAGCATGCCAACATCCGAATTATTGGGGTCCCAGAAAAAGAGAGAGAGCAAGTTAATGAAAACCTACTTGAAGAAACAGTGACTGAAAACTTCCTGCACCTGGTGAAAGAAACTGACTTAAAAGCCCAAGAAGTACATAGAACCCCAAAATGTAGGAATCTAAAGAGGACCACACCAAGACATATCATAATTAAAATGCCAAGAGCAAAAGATAAAGAGAGAATATTAAAAGCAGCAAGAGAAAAACAATTGGTTACCTACAGGGGAGCACCCAAATGATTGTCAGCGGATTTCTCAACAGAAACGATGCAGGCCAGATGGGAGTGGCAAGAAATATTCAAAATAATGAATAGCAAGAATCTACAACCAAGATTACTCTATCCAGCAAAGCTATCATTCAGAATTGAGGATCAGATAAAGTGCTTCGCAGATAAGAAAAACCTAAAGGAGTTCATCACCACCAAACCAGTATTATATGAAATGCTGAAAGATATTTTTTTAAGAAGAGGAAGAAGAAAAAGGTAAAAATATAAATTATGAACAACAAATACACATCTATCAACAAATGAACATAAAAATCAAGTGAACTGATAGGCTGATGAACAAGATAAACTGGTGAATATAACAGAAACATGGACATAGAGAGGGAATGGTTTGACAATTCTTGGGGAGAAAAGGGTTGTGGGAAGTACAGCAAGAGATTGGACAAAAATCTTGCAACAATGGGAGAGGACATTGGGGAGGGGGAGGTGAGGGTGAAGGGTGGGATAGGTACAGGGTGGAGGGGAGATATAGGGGGATAAAAAAGGGGGAACAATGTAATTAATAAACTGAACAATAAAAAATAAAATAAATAAATAAAAATAAAATGATTTTTACAAAAATTGCCAAACAAAAATTTATAATTTTAAAAATATTGGCAATAGCAAGACAATGCATACTGAAGCAAAAAAAAAAACCTACTTCTGATTCATAATATCACCAAAATTATTTTTAATATTTTAATAATTCATTACTCCTAATTACTTTCTTAATTTTTGGTAAAAACATGTATACTTTAAATGTATACAACTCTAAAAAATATTTGTAATATTAAAAATAAAAAAATATATATGTTTGAATTACTTTCCTATTAAGACTTAAGGTAATGGTACCTGTGTAGGATCAATACAAAATATTTTTTTTCCAAAAAAATTCTACAATCAAGTAATTTTTGTTTTTCTTTTTAATCAATTATATCCAATAATTTCCCAAAACCCAGTATATTTTTCACTATCTTATCTGTTGGAAAACTCTTTGATTCTTGAGTTTCCAGCAATTGATTGGTTTTCAGAGGATAACAGAAAATAATTACTAATACATAGGATGGGAACACAGGGTAGTGGAAAGTTGGAATTTCTTGCTCAGTTTTCTTTTTTATGTTAACAGGCACTGAATAAGATGCAGAATATGAGAATCAAAAATGAGGAGAATGGGTCATTTATGTTGCTTTGCATATTGGTCTGTTGGGGAGGGAAAACAGATTAAAGGAGAACATAATTTAATTATGTATGTAAGCTCCAGAGTTCCATAAGAATATGGGGCCCAAGGAATAATCAGGCAATTTAGGCTATATGCCATCTTTCTCTTATGAGACAGGAAGAGAGGACAATGGTTGGGGATCTCAAAGGAGGAGAGTGGGTTACAATTCACAGGAATAGAAAAGCAAACCTTTGCTCAAAATGTTTGCTAGGCCATCTTTAACAATGGGGCACAGGGAGGACTTTGAGCAAGTCTTGCTATTTCCGCCATCTATCATATTCTAGTTTATATTAAACTGTAGTTATCTATGAAGATAGCTGCCTTCCTAATTTATCTAAATTATCGTAGGCAGGTAGGAGGGAAGTCAAAGTTCTTTCTGTTTTTTTGTTTCTTAAAAATCACAAGCTTAAAATAATCAGTGTTCCAAAGAGCCATGATTTGGAATGGCAAGCTCTGCTCCCCTTTATGTCTAAACCAGAAGGCTTTTATTTTTATGTTCTTATTCAGGTTTGTGTTTCTAATAATTAATTTCGTAGGGTCAAAGTTTCAAGGAACATTAGAAGTGAGAACATGTTATACATACTTATTTGTGAAATGTCTTATTTTTTCATTTCCCTTTTACTCTGGTACTTTGCAAAAATACATCAATAGAAATGGTGGGGGGAAGTAGTGTGAGGTTATTTATAACACATTGCAAGTAGAACAAAAATGAGGTTCATAGTTTACAAGCTCCTTCAGGAATAAGAAATGGTTTTAATAAATTCTCGAAGAATTGAAATTTTCCAAAATCCATTTTTTTCTATCTGATCAGCATATCAAACAATTAATTACTCATCTCACTTCTGACAGAAATGCCCGGTCCCTGTTTCCCAGGCTGAAATACCAGACTAAATGAGATTCTGGGTGGAAGAAGCAGAAACAACCCAGCACATTCAATTAAATTATGACTCTGCTCCCAAGTAGCTAAATAAGTTAGCACCCACCTCCGCCCTCCAAGAGTGGATAAGGAAGCAATACGGCTATTAGTTTCCTTGAAACATGACCACTATTCAACCTATATATCAATTAATTCTCCGCCCTCCCTTTGGGATAGGGATCTGTTCATAAAAATCTATTTAAATTCTATCCTGTCTATATAATTCTTAAAATCCTGTCTCTCTTTACCCCCTCTGTACACATACCCACAAACACATTAAATGAGCTTGAGTCTCCATAGGCACACAAGAGATGAAAACTTTAATACAATCCAACACTAGGGAAAGGTTGAAAAAAAAGAAAAAAAGTAGTTTCCTTCTGTTACAAATGTTCTGCATTTCCTCAAAATGCATTCATCAAAATGCATGCAGTTGAAAATACCATAGGAGATCTATTAGAAGATGATTGATGAATTGTTTTGCAGTGGCCTAGCTTAGAGCATTTCCTTTTATATAACTCAGGCATTACCCAAAGGGCACTAGGTTTAGCTAAATAAAAAAACAACAATGTTTTGAGTCTCTGGCCAGGTAGTGGCAAGTAATGCTTTCCTGGCTTATGAGTTTTAGTGCATCAGCTATAGAAACTGTCATTCACCAGGATTCCTTCCTCTATCCCAGCCTCACACACTCACCTCCAGGGTTATGATGAAAGGGTGTACTAAGTAAATCTGAAAATCCCCCCTAAGCTGGCAAAAACTCAATGCACTTTAAAGATGATTCATTGCTCAGAACATCACTTTTTATTCGCAAGAGTGGAAAGCCATAGCTGGAAAATAAGAGCTCTGGGAGTAAGAGAAAAAAAAATCGAGGAAGAAGCAGATTATCTGAGATAGTAACTTAATATTTCTTTCTCTCTCTTCTCTCTCCCTCCCTCCCTCCCTCCCTCCCTCTCTCCCTCCCTCCCTCCCTCTCTCCCTCTCTCCCACCCTCCCTCCCTCCCTCCCTTTCTCTCTTTCTACAACTTTACACTTACACTGTTTGATGTTTGACGGCTGGAAGATTTTAAGCCCTGGCCTCCCTCCTTCCCTTTATGCCCACATCTGACAAGAAGAGCAGATAGCCTGCACCTCCCTCCTTTGTCTGTAGAGGGATTCAAACTCAGTTCTCTGATGGGTCCAAGCCAAGTTATTGATTTTTAGTTCATCAGACTTTTATTGTAATTACAGGAATGGTGACTTTAAAACTCTTTGCATAAGGGAGCTCCAGTACTTTGACTTTAAGCTACTTTTTATCTTAAAACCACCATTGTAATTTTATTTCTCCTGAATTCTTTTATGTTTTCTCTACTCAGGAGCAGTGATCTTCAACTCTAAGGTCTATTTTCAATAGAGTAAAGGATGTGTAAATTGAAGAATAGAAAGAGAACTAGAAGTTGAAAAAAACAGACCAGATAGTATATTATCTTTTATATAAATAAAAGCCTAAGTGACCATATGATGGAATGACCAGCATGAACGAAATGACCAGTCGACCAGTTGCTATGATGTGTACTGACCACCAGAGGGCAGACACTTAATGCAGGAGCTGGCCCCTCGTGATAAGTGTGCTTGCACAGGGGTGTGCTACTCAGTCAGAAGCTGGGCTCATGGCTGGCGAGTCCCCATTCTGCAGCAGCACTACTGAGTGGGGGGTGGTGGCAGCAGGCACAGAGGGCCAGGGTGAGCATGGTTGAGCAGTGCCTAGCCCCGGTTCGGGCTCCTTCCTGGTGCCTGACACTTGGCACACTGCAGGGATATAGCCTGAACTAGCAGTCGGACATCTCCCGAGGTGTCCGGGGTCCCAGATTATGAGAGGGATGTCCAACTGCTGATTTAGGCCTGATCCCTGTGGACATCCAGTCTGAATCGGTAGTTGGACATCTTCTGAGGCATCCTGGATTATTAGTGACTATGTCATAGTTTATAAATCGCTACATCCCACATACAGTTAAACAAGAAAGGTGGCTTCTGAAGTATTTGAAAAAGAGGTATGTGGCTGCTTAATCCTAATTCATGAGAAGAATCTCCAAACTTTCCACATCTTGTTTATTCTACACTAGAGTGTGGGGGAGGTGACAGGGGGGGTATCTCTCAGCCCAGTGTGCACCCTCTCCAATCTGGGACATCCCTTTCACAATCCAGGACTGCTGGCTCCAAACTGCTCACTTGCCTGCCTTCCTGATTGCCTCTAACTGCTGCTGCCTGCCAGACTGGTCAACTCCTAACCACTCCGCTGCCAGCCTGATTGATGTCTAACTGCTCCCCTGCCAGCCTGTTTGCCCCCAACTTCCCTCCTCTGCTGGCCTGGTCACCCCTACCTTCCCTCCCTTGAGGCTTGATCACCACCAACTGCCCTCCCTTTCAGGCCTGGTCTCTCCCAACTGCCCTCCCCTATAGGCCTGTTCCCCTCAAACTGCCCTTTCCTGCAGGCCCAGTCATCACCAACTTCCCTCCTCTGCCAGCCTGGTTGTACCTAACTGCCCTCCCCTGCAGGATTGATCACCCCCAACTGCCCTCCCTTGCAGGCCTGGTCTCTCCCAACTGCCTTGCGCTGCTGACCATCTTGTGGTGGCCATTTTGTGTCCACATGGGAGCAGGATCTTTGACCACATGAGTATAGCCATCTTGTGTGTTGGAGTGATGGTCAACCTGCAAATTACTCTATTATTAGATAGGATAGAGGCCTAGTGCATGGGTGGGGACCAGTTGGTTTGCCCTGAAGGTTGTCCCAGATCAGGATGGGAGTTCCCCTGGGGAGTGGGGGGGCCTGGGTGAAGGGCCTGTGGTGGTTTGCAGGCCAGTCACACACCCCCAGCCACCCAAGTGGAGGCCCTGGTATCTAGAATTTATTTATCTTCTACAATTTAAACTTTGTAACCTGGAGTGGAGCCAAGCCTTCTGCTTGCTTGTGATAGCCATTTCTGTTGGAATTTATTTACCTTTTATAATTGAAACTTTGTAGCCTTGAGTGGAGGCCTAGGTCGACCAGAGCAGCAGAAGCTTGGCTTCCTCCATCACCGGGGGCAAACCTAGCTTCTGCTCTCTCCAGTTCCATTTAGGCCAACAAGGGCAGGTGTAAAGCTTGGCTTCCTCCATCACTGGGGAAACCCAAGCCTCTCTCCTGCTCTCAGTGGCCACAGCAATCTTGGTTGGGGTTTCTTTGCATATTCTCTCCTGATTGGCTGGTGGATGTGGCTTGTAGCATGGCTTGTGGGTGTAGCAGAGGTATGGTCAATTTACATATTACTTTTATTAGATAGGATCAGAATGAATATGCATTCCTATATATTGGGAACAGTCTATTAGATTTAAAAATCATAACCTCACAAGGCTACTATAATATTAAAAAAAAACCCAGGATGATGAAGTTATGACATACATGGACTCTGGCTTGAACATTTTGTGGTACCCTTGATTCTGAAAAATCAAATTGCTTAACTTCTCTCTGCTTCAGTTTTTCCACCTGTAAGATGGGGGAAATGGTACTTCTGCCACAGAAGGATCATGTTATGTACAACTTTTTATAATCAGGGCAAAAAAAAAATGTAGGTACCCATACAACAGCAAGATGCCTTTCTGCTGTATGGAAAGTATTGTCACTGATGCATGCAGCATCCCAGATTATAAGATGGATATCTGACTGCTGGTTTAGGCCTGATCCCCGTGGGGCAGGCAGACATTCCCTAAGGGGTCCCAGATTGTGAAAGGGCACAGACTGGACTGAGGGAACCCTCTTCCCCCTGCATGAATTTTGTGCATTTGGCCTCTAGAAATAATATAATTCTACTGTCTAATGTTACCATTGTTAGGAATTAAATCATTAATTAGGAGTTATATGGGAATATACCCATGAAATACCATTTGATTAGTACTTTGCTATAAATGGTTGCGGTGATAAAGTTGAAGGAGAAAACAGGAAAGACTGTCTCAAAAATGTGATAGTACAATAAAGTCAAGTTTCCATGGAAAAACAGAAGGAAATTTGCAGACAGAGATTACAAAGTACACCAATGGTCAGAGAATTGAGGGGCTTTGATGTAAATTTATCATAGGAGACAATCTTTTTTTAAATTTTTTTATTTTTTTTAATCTTTATTGTTCAGTTTATTAATTACATTGTTTCCCCTTTTTATCCCCCTATAGCTCTCCTCCACCCTGTACCTATTCCACCCTCCACCCTCACCTCCCCCTCCCGACTGTCCTCTCCCATTGTTGCAAGATTTTTGTCCAGTCTCTTGCTACACTTCCCACAACCCTTTTCTCCCCAAGAATTGTCAGTCCATTCCCTCTCTATGTCCAGCTCTCTGTTATATTCACCAGTCTCTCCTGTTCAACAGCCTATCAATTCACTTGATTTTTATGTTCATTTGTTGATAGATGTGTATTTGTTGTTCATAATTTTCATCTTTACCTTTTTTTTCTTCCTCTTCTTAAAGAATATCTTTCAGCATTTCATATAATGTTGGTTTGGTGGTGATGAACTCCTTTAGCTTTTTCTTACCTGCGAAGCACTTCATCTGACCTTCAATTCTGAATGATAGCTTTGCTGGATAGAGTAATCTTAGTTGCAGATTCTTGCTGTTCATCACTTTGAATATTTCTTGCCACTCCCGTCTGGCCTGCATCGTTTCTGTTGAGAAATCCGCTGACAATCATATGGGTGCTCCCTTATAGGTAACCAACTGTTTCTCTCTTGCTGCTTTTATTATTCTCTCTTTGTCTTTTGCTCTTGGCATTTTAATTATGATGTGCCTTGGTGTGGTCCTCTTAGGATTCCTATATATTGGGGTTCGGTATGCTTCCTGGACTCCTAAGTCAATTTCTTTCACCGGGTGTGGGAAGTTTCCAGTCACTATATCTTCAAATAGGTTTTCATTGTCTTGGCCTCTTTCTTTTTCTGGCACCCCTATAATTCAGATGTTGGTATGCTTGAGGTTGTCCCAGAGGCCCCTTACACTATCTTCAATTTTTTGGATTCTTTTGGTTTCTTGCTTTTTCAGGTGAGTGGATTTTACCTCTTTGTATTTCAAATCTTTAACTTGGTTCTTGGGGTGCTCCAGAGCACTTTTAGATCTTTGTATAATATTTTTTTGTTTCAGTCCGTGTATGCTTAATTTCTGGTTAGTCCTTTTTCATGTCCTTGAGAGTCTCCTTTATATCCTTGAGGGTCTTGTTCATTTCCTTGTAGGACTCATTCATTTCCTTTGTGGTCTTGCTTATTTCCTTATAGGCCTCGACCTTTTGTTGGAGCCTCTTGAAAAACCCTAATACCCTGGTTTTGAATTCCATGTCCAGTTGTTTTTTTTTCCTCCATTTCTTTCACATCTGATTTCTTTCCATGTTGCTGCATGGTGGCTGCTTCCCTGAGTTGGTCAATTAGCTTTGTGTGGTAGACTTCCTACTAGGGACAGTGGCTCAGCCTCCCCAGTTACCTGAGGTGGTTATGGGTTGCACAGTGTTGCTGAAGTTAAGCTCAGTTAATCGTTGTTAGCACTTGGATGGTTGACCTCCAAGCCAATTGTCTGTGAAGCTCAGCTGTGCTCAGGTTGGATGGGTGGAGTCTCTGGGCCAAGCAAACAGCATTAGCTCCACCCTATGCAGCCCTGGGGACTCTGTGCTGGGGGCAATGGCTGCCAGCACCTCTGAGAGAGCCGCTGCCGAGCTCCACCAGTTGCCAGGGAATTCAGACTCTCCCCAAATGACTTTGCATGGGCAACGTCTCACCCAGGGTCGTAAAACAAAGCAGACTGACGGTTTTCCGAATGAGACACAAGTCGCAGAGCGCTCTCTGTGCCGTCACGCAGCTGAGCTCTTCGCGCGCAAGCCGCCTTCTCCACAAGCCGGGAGACCCGGCAGCACCCGAGCTTCCGCGTGCCCTCCCACTGTCCAGTTTTCACCCCGTATGATAGTGGGTTCCCTGGACTTCGCCCAGAGCTGGAGAATCAGTCCAGTGGGACATCTTTGTCTCCCCATCGAGAAAACTGGCCGGTTTTCAGCCGCCCGCCCACTCCGTGGCACGTGCTCCAAATCTCTCTTCACGCGAATCTTTCAACGCTGTTCGCCGCTGCTCCTCCGAGTCACAGTGTCTTATTTTCACTTTTATTTGTGGAATTTTCACTCGGCGAGCTTTCTGGTGATTCTGGAAGGTGTTTGTTCTTTCGTTAAGTTGTAGTATTAAAATTGCTGATTATGACGGCAAGATAAGTGTTTTACCTTTGCCGCCATCTTAGTTCCTCTATTCCATAGGAGACAATCTTAATGAATATACATCCATACCTATGTATCGTTTCATATATATTTCAGAGAGAGAGAGAGAGAGAGAGAGAGAGAGAGAGAGAGAGAGAGAGCAATGGTTATTTTAAGTCCTAGTACACATAAAATTCTGTGAATAGAGAATATTTTTGATAAAATACATACATTTTTGTTATAAGAGGATGAGTACACATCTCATCAATCATCAATATACAATTTCAACTTGTTTGGCAGAATTTGCATCAATGTTTTTTGAATAGAGAAAAATCAAACTAATAGCCAGTGTCTGTAAATAGCATGTCTCCCAGCATCCAATTATAAATTGTGAAAAATAACAAATGGGAAAGCACAGTTCTTGCTCTTGCGGGGTTCAAAATCACATTGTAACAATAGTTTATCAATTGGACTTTCTGGACAGCAAGTAGTTTGGCAAAATCAGGGTGAGATAAATATGACTTAGATCATTATGACTAAGTCTCTGTTGTCAAGTAATGTTGATTCTATTTAGCATAAGAGCCAAGACCATACACATAGACACACACACACACACACACACACACACACACTCACATTCATACTCACTCTCACAAATATACATGTACTCACACATGGGATTCATAATCTTTATGTGAATTATATGATAGCCCTTGCCATTGTGACTTAGTTGATTGGAGCATCATCCCCTACACCAAAAGGGTGCAAGTTCATCTGCAGTTGGGGCACCTGGGGAGGCAACCAATAGATAGTGTTTTTCTCTTTCCCTTCCCCTCTTTCTAAAATCAATAATCATATCATTGGGTGTGTATTTATGAAAGGAACTAAGTAACTTAAGAAATTTAAAAGTAATTTCTCTTTGGGAAAATATAAAGGTGCACAAAAGTTTCCATACATATTAGGTTGTATGTATTTAGGAGATTATTTAAGTTTTTAAATGTTTAGATTATTATTTTTTATTCTTTTGAGTGTTTAAGATGTGTTGGTAATGGAGCTGTATTCCCATATGTTGTTTTTTCCATGGTAATGCTGTGCCCTTTTATCCATTCATAATGAATCTTCTAACTGTTGGAAATAGTCCATTAAAGCAGCTTATACTCTGTGACCACTAAGAGTGAAAAACACTCTTAAAAGTTAGTATGCAGTCTTTAAAATGTTAATCTTTAAAACCTGTTAATAAAAAGTGGGTACTCATAATAATAATGTTCATCAGTCATCTGTACTGATGATATGGCAGAGGCTGTGCTTTAAATTTGTATTCTTGTGTCATCCTCACAACAGATTGGAAAACTAGTGATTTTTATTCTCATTTCAGAGTTGATAAAATTGAGAATAAGTTAGTCATCTAAAGTCAATTAGGGAATAGATGTGAAATTTTACATTGAAATGTGTTGTACCAGATCTTGTTTTAACCAATATATTATAGTGCCCCATGGAGGGACTAACAGGCAATATTTGAGTTCTGATGGCAGTAGTATGGAAAGGAAGGCAGTGAGTCCTGGAAAGCATTTTTCTTCTACCCTCCCTGACCTTGCCTAATATTTTTTGTAGCACATATTTAAACCTGATATTATATAAGCAATCAAGCAATACATTATTATTATGTTTTAAAATATATTTTATTGATTTCAGATTGATTTGAGAGAGGAAGGGAGAGGGAAAGAGAGACACATTAATGATGAGAGATAATCATTGATCGGCTTCCTCCTGCATGCCCCCCCCCCCCCCGGCACTGGGGATTAAGCCCAAAACCTGGCCATGTTCCCTGGGTACAAATGGAACTGTTACCTTCTGGATTATAGATTGACACTCAACCACTGAGCCATGCCAGGTGTGTGCAATACATTTTTTTATATCCCCTTTGATGCTTTCTTCAAGCAAAAATCTGGGAACTAGAATGGCTCACACACACATATATCCTTTAGCTTATATGTTTTGAGTTGTCACTGAAGTGTGAAAACATGATTCTTAAACTGAGAAGCCTCTATCACAGGAATTTCATAAATTGTATACTTCTTGTTACAAAGAAACAGAAATCTCCTAACAAAAATTTGTTAAAATTTTTCTTAAAATGCATACCTTATTTAAGAGCAATACACCCTAAGCATTGTCTGTTAATCCCATGTCTTTAAATTGAGAGAAAAAAATGCCATCTGATAGTAACTGAAGTAATTTTTGTTGGGACTTTCCCCAATATGTTTTAAACACTCCTTGAAAATGTGAAACTCCTAGCCTTTTTGCTTATCTTGTTAACTTTAGAACACCTTATATTAAAACTACTCTGCCCCACTGAGGTCTGAATTAGGCTTTATTAGTCACACATTTAGTCAGAGAAGGGCAGGGAGAGGTGTTTTTTGTACATAAAAGGTGAATTTTCTCAGGTTAGTGTTTCTCATTCTTTCACTTACTGTCAACAACCAGGGATGTAAGTCTGTTTCCCCAAGCACTTCTCTACACCTGCCACTCCTGCCTGGAGGCAAACACGCTAGCTGGCCGCCACCTGCCCCAAATGGGCAGATGTGTACAGGCTTTGTGATCCCTTTCCCTGTGTAGTTGTAGCCTTTGATTCTGAGTCACTTTTTTTTTTCTGGCATCAAACAATTCTGGTCCTGAACTCTCTCCTGCATCTTTCTCATTTAGTCGGCAGTCTCATCCTCCCTATATTTTTAGTTGCTTCCTTCTTCAAGCTAACCCTACCCTTTCTATCTTCCAGCATCGGGATACTACAGATGCCACATTTTTTTCAACACAGACCTCACATAATTGTGTATGTCTGGGACTATTTCTAGGTTTGGAGCAGATTCTCCAGCTGACCCCACCTTAACTCAATCAGCTCTCACTGCCTGGTTAATTACCATGTTTCAGTTCAAGGCTCACCAATAGCATTGTGTATTTTGAATCTGTAATTAATTTCTGATTCTCACTGTTTCTAATGCACTCTTTGTTTATCTTGTTAACTTTAGAATAAAACATAATAATAAAACTACTCTGCCTGTTTGAGGCATGGATTAGGTTTTAAGCTTCTGGTCAGAGATGTAGTTGTGCATTTTCTCATCTAAGCCCATCTCCAGTATAAAATTGTTATTACCAGTTATCTTTTGAACTTTAACTACAAAAGGGATTAACATAAAAATTCAAATAACATTTACTCAGTTAAAAGAGTGATTAAAGTAAAATAATTGTTATTTGTAAGTTTTCTTGCATATAAATAATTATTTTATATTATTTCAATAAAATAGTTTTATTTTAAAATAAATAGTGCTGGATAAATAACACAGACTCTTTGCCTTGGAACACATTAAAATAAATGCCCAGAGTCCTTTTAATTTTAGAAAACTTTCAGTGAAGACAGTTTCAGCTTGTGCAATTTACTCTTATAAGTAAGGAAAAACAAACAAACACAGAAATGTACCAATTCTTCCCTTCCCAAAGGGGCAGTTAGAGCAGTATATTCTGCAATTGTGATGGGAAATATTCCTTTATGTGGATGCTGTGAAGGGAACAATGGTAATTACCAGTCTGGAGGTGAGTCAGAAAATCATTGACCATAATAAGATACAATTGAACTCTACCTCTGGGAGGGACACTACCCAGAACACAAAATCAGCTGCTCTCTAAGCAGAAATAAAGATGCAAGTCACAGACAGTAAGTGGCCTGTTACTCTATCCAAATACAGACCGATGAGTTTAGCACACCCTGAACATAATATGTTATGTCTTGCTTTGGGTTTTTTTGTTTGTTTCTTTGTTTCCCTTATTAAAACTTTTTTAAAAATTATTATACACTTTTAGGAATTCAATAGTAAAAATTTCCCCATGATCTAAGTCACATTAGAGTTTATCCAGGCCTATATTTTAATAAGATGGAAAACAAAGACCAAAATTCTGTAAGAGTGGTGAAGCCAGATCTAGATCCACACATCTTCTCTAATAGCCTAGACCAGAGGTTTCTCCATGGTAAATTTTAAAGATAACCATTAACATCATGATCATAATCCTTGCTTTTTTATTTGCTTTTAAAATATGCTTAGAAAATAAATTTTTAGTAACTTTAGTGGTTCAAATATCTGAAATACTACTACTTCTTAAAAGAGGCAGAAGGAATAAATAGAATCAAATAAAGAATAGGATAGAATAGAATAGAATAGAATAGAATAGAATAGAATAGAATAGAATAGAATCTACAATAATAAAAGTCTAATACGGTAATAGACCCAACTGCCGAATGTCCTTCTGGATGTCCTTCTGGATGTCCTTCTGGACTACCTTCCAGATGAAGCTGCAGTGACAAGAGCTAAGACAGAAGTGGTTAGGGGCAATGAGATAGGCAGGCAGAGGCATTTAGGGGTAATCAGGCAAGTGAGCAGTTAGGAGCGATGAGGCAGGCAGGCAGAGTGGTTCGGGCAATCAGGCAGGCAAGCGAGCAGTTAGGGGTGATCAGGCAGGCAGGCAGAGTGTTTAGGAGCCAGTGGTCCCAGATTGGGAGAGAGTGCAGGCTGGGCTGAGGGGACCCCATTGCCCTTGAACTAATTTCATGCACTGGGCCTCTAGTAGAATAGAATAGAGTAGAATCCAGAATATACTCCTAAAAGCCAGAGTACTTCTGAAATGAAGTAGAGATGATAATGTGGATTACTGGCCCCAAAAAACGAAGATATCCAGGTGCTTGTCACTATGCCAGAATTTCCTTCAACCTTAAAAATACAGGCAATGCCAAGAGTATAGACTTGTTGAATATCATGGTAGATTGCAACACAGGGCAGGAAGTTATACCCACAATTTTTTTTCTACCAGATTTTTTTCTTATTTAAAACTTAGAATATTTCACTTAAATTTCCTTGTTTGGAAGTGGTCCATAAAAGGTTTATTTTACCTCTTTCAACATCTCGAAAGATATTAGGTTGTGTGTTTAAAATTGTACTCAAACAAAGTAGAAAATTTTCTGTAGCAAAAATAAATTAATTAATGAATAAAAATTTAAAACAAGTTAGAGTTTCCAACCACATGAAACTAAATAAATACAAGAGACAGTACTGTGCACTCCTTCTTATGGCCTGCAATGAAACAATGGTAATTTAGGTATGTATACTATCTAATTATAGACTGTACTACACATGACCTGTAGATGGTACGTAGATGCTGCTCTGGAAATAAGTTTTGTTTTGTTTTTATATTGCTTTGACTCTAAGAGGAAAGTCTTACAAATTGGTTGAGACTTCCGAGAAACATGACATCAGTGTAAGCAGAACACTTCAATATTTCTGTAGACACTAAATTAGATTGTTCTGAAAGTCTTTCAGTGCAATGACATAAAATCCAAGGGTAGATTCATGGACAGCTGAAACCAAGATTCACTTCTGCTGGATGAGCCAGGAACAGAGAGGGAGGGTATCCCATGTGTTCCAGAAATACAAAAGTGTGAAGCAAGGAGCAAGGAGAAAGGACTAAGCACTGAGAGATAAAAATTTGCATCAGTGGTCTGTTCCTAAGCCATTGCTTCACTCCACCATAATATGGATACAGGTTACTTTAAAATGGGATAATTCTTTCTGATTAAGACTAAGTTATGTTCTAATTAGTTATGAACTAATACATGTTCAATATAAGATACCAGTAATTCACAATATTTTACTCCATTGCACAAAGAGACTTTACAACTAAATGAAGAATATAAGGATCCACTCACAAAAAATATCCCAATAATAATTACAATCCATAGCTTTATCTGCTAATAATGAATACTTCCCAAACAGTAAGTCTTCTTTTACTTTATTTTTTTTCTAAAGGTCAGGAGGAAAATCAGAGACCTAATTTAAGAAAGCCCAACATTTCCAAAATCATTATAATAAAGTAATTTCAAATAAAGTCAAATATTTGAATGTTGGTTTCATGTAATTTCTATGGCACAGGCTAAACTACATATGGCATATATGATCATTTTTAATTATTTAGAAAAATTTGAACACTTTGTCCATGTTAACAAATATTATCTTCAGTGTTTCTTCAACCATAGCTCACAATAAAAAATATATTAGAACTAAGTTCTGGGCTGAAACCGGTTTGGCTCAGTGGATAGAGCGTCGGACTGAAGACTGAAGGGTCCTGGATTCGATTTCGGTCAAGGGTATGTACCTTGGCTGTGGGCACATCCCCAGTAGAGGGTGTGCAAAAGGCAGTTGATTGATGTTTCTCTCTCATCGATGTTTCTGACTTTCTATCCCTCTCTCTTCAGCTCTGTAAAAAATCAATAAACTATATTTTTAAAAAAGAACTAAGTTCTGTTTAGTTAGACTTAGTTTCTAACATAATTTTAGGGTTTTTTTTTGGTATTTAATTTGCCTTAGAGAAGAAATTTTATTAACATTTCACATCACTGAATTTAAAAAAAAAGTGTTCCTGTGACATATCAGGTGTATTTCACAGACAAAATTCACTATGATTTAAAAATTTATTTATTAAAACTTAAGTATTATAAGGTAAAATGTAACTCAATTGTAAAATTTCAGTCTGTACCCGTGGATAGTTCTGAGTAATGTATATGTCTGTTGTTCTAGTTCTATGTCCTGTCTTCTAATAAACGTAGTGGTTCTGACTCCATAGATCTAAATGTTCTGAGCTGATTAAATTAGCTAAATGCCAGCTCTCACTTAAAAAGACTAATGCTGAAGAGGTTGTGGTTAAGGTATTGATTAAAACTGTGGCTTTCATTATTAAGGCCGGAAACACTATCCACTATCTCATTTCTCTTTACACAACAATTAACTATTCAAATAAAAGGTTTTAAAAATTTGCATTAGTTTAATAACATGTGTATTCATAAAAAAGGTACTACATCTATAAATTTTATAGAAGTTAGTCAAAGAAATTCCTTTACCCTATTTTTAAAAGTCTTTTTGATCATTTTTGCTGTACAAAGTTAATCAAATATTTAACAAAAATTACTGTTAACAATTATAGAATTAGTTTCTGTGATGCTCTTATACTAGATATTTCCCATATTAGTAAACTAATATGAGTGTAAAATTTCAGCCTATTTATATGAATTATTCACTTGAATGCTAGTGAAGTTTTCAGTGCAAAAAAACATCATTTCTGTTTACCTTGTCATCTGCCCTCAGACCAGTGACCTTTAAAAAATAAATCAATCATTTATCTCAAAAGTTATTTTTTCCAGCTAAACTATACCTGCTTATTGAAAAGATGTCATATTTATGTGAGACTTTTAGTTTACTTATTACCCCCAATTCATGTTAGTAAATCAGTGTGTGTGTGTGTGTGTGTGTGTGTGTGTGTGTGTGTGTGCGTGCGCGCGCACATGCACACACTCAGATAACTGGATGACAATTTTCTACATTATTTTTTTCTCAAGACTGGACTCTTATATTTTAAGAGTCCAGTTACTGAAATGGAATGGAAGACAAAACAGGCTTGGTGCTTAACATGTTAATGACTCCATATTTTCTAAATTTAGACAAGCTTATCAATAAAAATCGGGTTGTTTATTTACCTGACCTATGTATTGACATTGATTGAATCAAAAGTTATACATTATATCAGATTTTCTTTGTTCAAATATCAGCTGTAGGACACTTAAAGATTTTCCCCCATATATTGGCTATTATGAACACTGCTGCAATGATCATAACAGTACAATATCTCTCTAAGTATTTTCAAAATTTTCAGGTAGACATCCAGAAGAGGGATTGATTAAGAGCATAAAGGGGATCAGATATATGGTGATTGAAGATTAGACTTTGGGTGGTAAAGACACAAAGCAATATAAAGATTGATGTATTCATGTATTTGTATTAAAGGATTGTATATTTGAAATACACACACACACTCACACAAACACATGCACACATACATATATATGTGCATGTATGTGCATGTGCATATATATATATATATATATATATATATATATATATATTCTAAGGGCCCGGTGCATGAAATTTGTGCACCGGGAGTGGGTGATCCCTCAGCCCAACCTGCCCCTGCACTCATACTGAGAGCCCTCAGGGGATGTCCTACTGACCACTCACCCCCAGCCTGCCCAAGGCCTAAAGCCTCTGGCCATCGCTCTGTTCGACTCAGCCCCGGCCTTAGCCCAGCTACCTGTGACCACCCGGCTCCAGAGGCTGGGCACTCCCTGCTGCAGCTGCTTCATCCCCACCCCTGGGGCCGGGTGCTTGAGCCACTCCATCCCACCCCTCGTGCCGCTTGGCCCCACCCACGCTCCTGATTGGCTGGTAGCATAGTGAAGGTATGATCAATTTGCATGTTTCTCTTTTATTAGATAGGATATATATATATATATATATATATATATATATACACACACACTAGTATACGTATATACATATATATTTCTCCAATGTTATCCCAATAAATTTAATTGCAATAATAATGAAAGAAAATTTATAAAAAGTTATTACTTTCAGGGCTGCAAATATTTACTTAATATAAAATAAAATGAATGCTACCATCCATATCTCTATTTCAATGAAAATTTTACTTTTGAATTATGCTTTTAAAAGTCTGTAGTTAAGTATGGAGTATAATATATTTAGAAAAATGACCATATTTCATAATAGGAAAAAAAATAAACTCAATTATGCAGTTAAGCCTATACAAGTGAATTCTATATTTGGGAATTAATCATATTCAAAATATTGAACAGAACATTCCACCATGGCTGTAGGCCATGTTAAGAAAAAGTTAGGTGACAAGTTTGACTTCTGTGTTAGGAATCAGAAGTTTTAAAAACTTATATAACTTATTCAAACCACACAATGATGAATGACAGCCATATAGACCAGCTATCTTGACAACCATTACAAGTATATGTTCAATATGTTGCCACCTGTCATTGTTTAAACTATATGTATACCTATACATGAACACATATAAACATACCACAATGTTTATTTATAAAAGAAGAATTGCATTGAATGGCGCCAGATAGATAAGAATTTCAGACTATTGCAGTAGGGTAGAGATTGAATTCAACTTCACAGAAAGAAAAGACAGGTTTTGTAATCAATGGAAGTTGGCTGTCACAGCTAGTTCCCAGCTATAACAGTAGCCCTGGTTCTGGAACACATAATATAGACAGAAGCTTGTATGTAAATCACTAGTATCAACTCCTAAGGAGGAACCTAAAAGTATATAACTGATGAGATTTACATTCCCAAACAATAATCATAAATTTGCAGAGATACGGTATATACATGACCAAAAATACAAGTGAGTGCTATTTAAGACTGTATTTCAAATAGGAAGATATAAATTAATGATTTCAGGAAGGAGAGAAAATTTGGTCAATTTAAATATTTTTATTAATATGAAAATATATTTATGAATGATTAAATGCAATGTTATTTATAGATGTAGTATATACCTACATATTTACATCCTACTTGGAATGAAATAATCTTTGAAAATGTCATTAATTGTCTAGTGTTTCTTTATACAGATTAAAAACCAATTATTTAGAAATGCCTGTGTTATATATAATCAACTCTTTCAGGATAAAGTCTGATTACTGATTAAGCAATACTTTCAAACAAAATTGCAAGGTTACTTCATCAGTGCAGAAAAAATACTGACCCTCTTCATTTTTTGGTTAAAAGTTATATTTTTATTTTACTTGAGTGTTGTAAATATAGTCTTTTCATCATAAACTGAAGGAGGAGCAGTAAAAAACCATGTCTGAAGCTTTGTTTCTTTAATCATTTAAGGTAATTTTCCCAGAATTCCATTCCTACCTATTCTGATTCTAATGATCCTATTTTAATACAATATTCTAAGATCTTAATATTTTAAACTACATGGAACTAATATGATTTTTAAAATACTGTGCTATTGATATAATTAAAGACCTTCACAGAGCAACAGATGCTGTTTAGTTGATTTGATCATTGTCTATAAACTGGTATGATGCCTGGATCTTTTTTATTTCTTATGGAGTAAACAAATATGAAATACCCTTGTTTACAATTTGATTAGGAAAAATCCAACACTGGATTTTGGAGAAACATACAAATGTCAGTTGATGTATCAGAGCTTTTATCATTCTCTGCCTTCTGGTATGTTCCTTTGTCCAGTCCTCCCATGGCACCAGGCACTATTGAAGAGAGGGCTCTAACGTATCTCATTTTCATCAAACTGCTCAGTGACCTTTGCAGCCCTGGACTGTGACTATCAGTGCCATCTTCTCTCTGCCGCACTTTTGCCATATGTAAAGTGTTAACTGCCACAGAGTGGTACTCAACCAGGTGGACTGAATATATTTTATTTTGAAGCTTTAAAGGGTATCATATTGTTCTAGAATTTATCCTAAATCTTTGGTAATGTTTCATCAATACTTTGCAAAGGCTGAGTATACAACTCAGAGAAGAATCTTAAGCTTTCTGAGAACATGAAATTAGATACCAATTATTTCCAAGAAACCAAGTTAAAAGAATGTTTAAATGCATTAGAAGTAGATTTCCTAAATAAACAGAATCAGAAACTATTTCTATGAAATGATGGGTAGAATGGGGTGAAGAAAAACCACCTATAGTGGAACTGAGATAGAGGCAGAGAAGACAAGAGAAGAATGTGAGGGATAGACATCAGATAGAAAGCTTCTGGGCATCTGTGGAAAATGTCACTTTATTTGCAACAATAGCTTTTGTCTTAAAGTCTCTTTAGCGTGGTATTAGCATAGCCACTCCATGGCTCTTGTGGGGCTGCTTACATAGTAGATCAATTCCGCCCCCCCCCCCCTATTTTTGTCTTTGAATTTAGTGATTCTGTTTGCTCTTGTGTTGGGCTGGACTAGTTCAGTAGTGTCTCTGGTGCTCCTGATCCAATTAAAACCCGGAACATCCTTGGGACCGAAGCATTTAGATGATTAGCCATTAATTGTGCTGAAGTGCCCTGAATCAGTGAAGTTCCCGCCTTTCACATAACATCTGTGTGTAGCCTGGAAACCTTTTCAATTGAGAGAGTTGATGCATTTGTCCCTGATTCAGGCAAGGACGGGAGAACCAGATCTCTGGTCTCAGAGTAACCAGCACCTTCAGGGAGACAGTGGCTTCAGTTGCACTCTGCCTCCCCCAGGAGTTTGTGTGGAGTTTGAGTCTACTTGTACAACACACAGTTGTTAGCAGATAGGAACTGTCAGCCCATTGACCTATATTGTTCAACACCTAGACATGCATTCTTCCTCAGCCTGACCCCAGAGTTCAGCCACTGAGTAGGCACTGGGTTTGTCAGACTTTAAAGCTCAGTCCAACCTTCAAACTCTTGTCATCATCAGATGCACTTTCCTCAGTTCTGGCCTTGTTCTTATTTATTTTGTTCATTTGGTCAGTTGATTTCTTGTTTAGTAAGTTGTCTTTGAAATCTATTTCCCTAACACCTCTGCTCAGAAGTTTTTAGATACTTTTATCTTTAATCCTGGTTTCTTAAACATTTTCCCTGGGTCAACAGAAGCCCCTCATTGGTTAAGGGTAATTGTTAAGGGTAATGATTGCCCAGTTTGATTTTTACTTTTTGACACTGGGTGTGGGTGGGAGCTACTTGCACAGGTCAGTTTACAGTTTAACTCTGCATTCAGCCAGGCACTGGTATCTTGGAGGTTCTTTCTTACCTGGTCCCTTGGGCATGCTCAGTCTTCCAGGTCACCAGGAATGAGTGTGACTCAGAGGTATATATACATTTGTTCCCTTTCTTTGGACAACCCCAAAGAATGCAAGGGCTATGACCCAAGGACTAAGGACTAGAGTCTGAAAAATCAAGGATATAGACTCTCCTTTAACTTCCAGGAAGGTACATGCCCCGACAACTATGTGCTTTTAGCCCAGTGAAATTGTCAGTCTTATGAATTGTAAGATTACACATGTGTACTGTTGAAGCCAGTGAATTAGTGTTAATTTTTTATGGCAACAGTAGAAAACTAATACATGGGGCTTAGAAACTCTGTCCATGTGTGATTTGGATTACTGTTTTACCTTTGAGGTGAATGAAAGCAGTGGTATTAAGAACAGGGCATTTGTTGTCATTGTCATTTTCTATTTATTTACTAAGATTAAAGTTATACAGGTGTCTTCAATTTATGATGAGCCATTGAATATTATGCTAATAATATGGAAAGATTTATGCATTTATGTTTTAATTAAAAAAACAATAACACTTCAAATAATTTAATGGGTGTGGAAGATAGCCTCAAGATAATCATGAGCATTAAACTCAAAAGATTTTTTTAAAAATGGAAAGGAAACGTTTGAAATACAAAATATGATGAGGTGCATTTTTAGGTATACAAAATCTGGGAGTACACTATCCATAGTAGGACAAAAATAACACTAAAACATGTATTCTTAATCTATAAAAGACCGGTATAAATAAATATGGTATTTTGAAATTTCCAGTATAGAAGCACTAATTTTCAACAACGGAATTCAAGTGTCTAATAAAAATGAGTTTGGGTATACAAATTATGGCATGTCTGTAAGATGATATAACATGTATCAGTTTCAAATTATTATAAAATATTCAATTAAAACATGCATGATATATCATTAGATGTAAAGCACACTTCAAAACTGTATCATAGTTTAATCTCAATTCAGTAATAGAGTATATAAATGTATGTTTTATATTCTAAGTCAGATTTAGGTTTGCATGCGCACACGTGAGTGTGTGTATGTGTGTGTGTGTGTGTGTGTTTAATTTTCACTCAAGGATATTTTTTTCCATTGGTTTTTAGAGAGAATACTAGGGAAGGGGGGGCAACAGATAGTGAGAGAGAGACATATGAAAAGGACACATCAACTGGTTGCTTCCCAACCAGAGTCAGGGATGGAGTCTGCAACTGAGGTATGTGCCCTTGACTGGAATCGAACCCAAGACTCTTCAGTCCATGGGTCGATTATCTATCCACTGAGCCAAACTGGATAGGACAAGATTTAGGCATTTTCTTTGTTTTTCACATTGTCTCATATATATAGATATCACTTTTGTTAAGTGTAAAGATAAAACAAATATCCATTTAATAGGGAATATGCAAAGAGATGTATCAACTATGTTCTGTTCAATACATTAGATTTGAGAAAATCTTCATAAAAGAACATAAACAAAACAAGCTATTCAATTTTATTTTCAAATATTTGAAGTGCTTTGTAAGATGAAGATGTTTTCAGATTTGCATATTTTAATTTCCTGTATATTGCAATCCATCAACATACTTGCCAACTTATACAGATGCCCATACATTACATTGTGTTACTCTCAATTTTATTTTTTCCAATTTGTATTGAATCACAAATCAAAAAGTTTGCAACATAGTTTTGATTAATTTAGGACCCAATAGAAGCTGTTTCCTGTTTTATGTTTGACAATAATTTACCATAATATAAAGTTGTATGACATCAAACAACATTCCTGAACAGAATTCGGTTCCATTAACAAGCTCCATTAGAGACACATAGGTATCTACAAATCAATTATTTTGTGTCAGTTTCTGTAATCACTGTTTGGGCATAATTGGTGTGATACCATACTTCTCATTACAGTGTTTGAATTATTTGGCAAGATAAGGCAAGATAAGACATAATGTTGAAACATAAATATACTTTTAAAAAAGTAGAACATACATATACTTTTAAATTATTTGTATCAGAGTCTGTCACTCTAAGAATAGTCATATACTCTGAAATTTATGACTGGTATTTTAATTTTTGATGAATAATCTATTAACAGGTAATTCAAAGTAAATTTGTAATTTAAAAATGCATAATAATATTAATAATGGTCCACTTTTCCTAAGGTGTGGTCATTTTCAATGTTATATTCCATAAAGAAAAGCAGATTTTTGCTTGTACTATGAGAATATTTTTATTCTAGCAGGTAAAATTTATATATAGTTGACAGAGATGGACAATATGCCTACTTGTAGATGTGTACATTCTCTAATATTTAATTTAACACTGAAATTAACAAAAATGAATATTGATGAATCTTTACATCACGGAGAACAGTTATCTACCAGGATCTCTTTTTTATAAAATAAGACTCTTCAGTG
The DNA here is from genome assembly GCA_027563665.1 of Antrozous pallidus. Taxonomy (NCBI): domain Eukaryota; kingdom Metazoa; phylum Chordata; class Mammalia; order Chiroptera; family Vespertilionidae; genus Antrozous; species Antrozous pallidus. Next base: position 53,427,588 of record CM050518.1, read on the forward strand.
GATATAAACTACTCTACTTAACCACTACTTCAGTATTTTCCTTATTATTGAAGCAATTAAACAGAAGTATAATTGCTAATAAAATTATGAGGTTTGATTCTTAAATGAAAAATAAAAATAAATTAATTGATAATTTATATTACTTTAAGTATTTTCCATTTTATTTTTGGCCAATTTCAGTTGAAAATGTGTGTTATATTTTTAGATTTTGTAAAAGAATATTCAAAAAGCCACAAATTGAAAAAAATTAAGCAATTTCTTATTTTAAAATTCATATGTATTCCCTCTCCCCTCTCATGATTTTCTATTTAAATAACTATATAATCACATCCTTGCCAAAATAATTATTTAAGAAATTGTTCCAATATTATTTTTAAATACTTTGTCTTTCTGACAGCCATTGACCATGCAAAACAGAATTGATATTACAATGCTAAGTACTCTATTTCATAAAACTTAAGCTACCTCCCTAACTGGTTTGGCTCAGTGGGTAAAGTGTCAGCCTGAGGACTGGAAGGTCCCAGGTTCAATTCCGGTTATGGGCATGTACCTTGGTTGTGGGGATGTGTAGGAAGCAGCTGATTGATGTTTCTCTCTTATTGATGTTTCTAACTCTCTATCTCTCTCCTTTCCTCTCTGTAAAAAAATCAATACAATATATTTTAAAATGTTTAAATTACTATTAATTAAAGATAAGTAATATTGTGTGCAAAACAAGAACAATAATAAAATACTAATTAAAATAGAATTTCAGTCAGGGTTCTGGAAACCACAGCAGTTACTTGAATAGAGATAATTTAGTATGTCATGAAGTTGTTAAATAAGTAAAGTATAATTTAAATTATTATTGACATATACTGCAAAAATATTCAAGAATCAATGGGGAAATTTGGAATTGTTAAACTTTAGACATTTTGACAAGGATGTTCACAGGTCTGGGACTCATATTTCTGAAGTAAAGCTTATTTTGTTTTCTCTGATGTAAGGTTTTTTATCCGAAGAAATATTGTATGCAATACTATGACTGTAAATAAGATACTCCACACTCCATACACTTATGGATGATAGATGCTGACAGGGAGCATCATGGGAAGGTGCAACAATTCCATATACAGAAATCCAGCCTATTTTAATATAAGAATATCCCTACCTCCTCCTGGTGGAAGTAGCCCAATGTATCAACGATATCTATCCACAAGATATGATGTCATATTGGGGCTCATTGTTGTCTCAGCTGTTGATAGACTAGGTACTCATCATGAGCTTGATAATCCTTGGTGAGGGAACATTTTGCTACTGATCCCGTGCATGGTCTTCCTTCTGAAACCTATGACCACTTTATGCATGGACTTTTTGAGTAAACATGAAGTGGCTGGTAGTAGAGACTGACATATCTACAGAATATACACCTTGTCATCTTGATTGTTGAGAGCGTCTTCTGTAATGGATGTCCTTTAATGCTATTCATATTGGATACAAACTTGTGCTTTCTGCATATGATAATGCAACTATATAATACTACCCCAGATCTCTTAGCCACCAATCACTCAACTCTAATTTTTTTTCCAATCACAGTACATTGAGCCTAAGAGTTAACAACCTCATGAGAATCAATGTAGATCATGGCCATTTCTAGCTCCAGAAATAACTGAAGAAGGTGCATTGAATTTGTCATTCTCTCTCAGTGTCTTTGCCAGGTTATGATGTGAAGTCGTTGTTGTTTTGGTTAATTTCTATATATTTTGATCAACCATCTCTGAACTAGACCCAAATATTTTTGTTTATTTTATTTCCTCCAAAATCAACTGTATGTAAATACGGGCCCAGAAGGCTACAGTTGAGGGCTTAGTAGAAACAATGTAGCAAGAGTTACTGTAGGAATTTAAACAAACTGGTCATACAACTGTCTTGTGTCACTATGTGTCCTTAAGCCAAATTGATTATATACTATTTCCATTAATGATATAGTAGGTAATATACCTCTCAAATATTATAATTTTGAGGCCAGATAAACACAGTCTATGATGTAAGCTCAGTTCATCTATGTGCTATGGAATCCACCAATGTTTTTCAAGAGAAAATATTGGTCTTTAGAAGAGAGCATACATTTTCCCACCAATTCTAGGGAAGTGTATGAAGTTCTCCTATGACATCTTATTGAAAAATCCTAAAATGACATTATCTGTAAAGCAAAGATGTGGTTTAAGGAGTCCTAGCTTTAATATAAAACAGATACAAAACAAGTTTGGAGCTGAGAGAATGTGGCTTAATACCTGGCCACATATCATGCCAGCCACTATAAGACCACCCTGATTTCAGATAAGTTAAATGTGAAGCAAAATATGGAATTTTATTGACTTTTTGGCTTGTTTATTTATTTAGTAACTTATTTCAACACTTTTATGAAGTACAATTAGCATAAAATGAACTGTATGTATTGTTCACAGTTTCAAAAGTTTTGAAATGTTTTTACACCTGCAACATCATCACAAAATAAAAGCAACAAACATATCCATCACCCCCTAAAGTATTCCACCATTCCAAAATAGAACCCTCAATCACCAGGTCATCATTGCCTTGCTTCTTGTCTTATGCAATATATTATGTTTTCTATAATTTTATAAAAATAATATGGAGTAGAATCTATTTGCCTGGCTTCTTTCTCTAATCATATTTATTTTCATTCATGTTTTAGCCTGATAAATGCTTCATTATTTTTCCTGCTAAATAGTGTTGAATGCATAGATGTAGCATAGTATACTTATTATCATTCACACACTGATGGGCTTTTGAGTGGCATCAAGGTTGCCTAGTACATGACTTGCTTCTATCCTGCTTCTATCCTAGGCATATAATCTCTGAATGTTATATTCATTTTCATTCAGGAAAAATATTTTTATAACTTGACTTTAAACTTCTTCTTTGATCTATGAGTTATTTAAAAGTGTGTAATTTAATTTTCATATATTTGGAGCTTTTCTAGTTATCTTACTATTACTGATTTTTAGTTAAATTTTATTATTCTTTGACAACACAACTTCTTCTAAATTTGTATTTTTGTGGCCAAAAATGTTTTATCTTGTAGATATTCAACAGTACTTGAAAAGAATGTGTGTTCTTTGCTGTTAGTTGACTCATTCTATCACTGGGAATGATGTCAAGTTGGCCAATAGCATATTTAGGTCATTGCATACTTACACATTGTTGGCTTAATGCTTTACCAGTTGTTGAAAGGAGCATAGAACTATAGACTAGAACTGTAATTGTGGATTTGTCTATTTTATTCTTTCATTTCTATCAATATTCGTTTCATGTGCTTCAAATATCTATTGGATGCATACAGAGTGATATGTCTTCTTCGAGAATTGCTAGCTTTTTCATTATACAACATCTGCCTTTCTCACTAATGCTATTACTTGTTCCAAGGTCTATTCTATCAGAGATTAATGTAGATACACCAGCTTTCTTTTGGTTATAGTTTGTGTTACACCTTTATTCTTTCATTTACTTTTAATCTCTCCTCATCCTGGAAGCATGTTTTTTACACATAGCACATTAAAATTTACAACATTGCTAGTTATTTTATATTTTTCAATTTTTTGTTTGTTTCTACTTTTTAATTTTATTTCTCTTTGCTAATTAAGCATTTTGTTGTTTGTTGTTGAAAGAAAATATGAACAAAGCTCTAGACACCTGTCTAGTTAGTATAGCAAAGTGTATAGAAAGATAAATGTGTCCTCCTCTGTGGGCACATATCTGGGATAATAAAAATACACTTTTAACCCAACACAGAGTTTGTGCTCCTCCAAAACCCATATATTGAACATTGATCCCCTGTACTTTGGTATTTGTAAATGAGGCCTTTGGGAGGTAACAAGGTCATGAGAGCAGAGCCATTGTGATAGGATATGTGATCCTGTACAAAGAGATACCAGAGAGCTTTCTCTTTCTTTCTATGATGTGAGGTCGCAATGGAATGGTGGCTGTCCATAAATGTGGAAAGAGGCTCTCTCCAGATACCTGATAAGCCAGTGATTTGATCTTGGACTTCCCAGCTCCCATTACTGTGGGAAAAAAATGTCAGCCACTCTATGTGTTATAAATTCTGAAAATTATAACTTGTCCTTTATCTCTGCCTTCAACCATATCTCGGAAACTATGGCTGGCCAACTTTTCAGTTTACAAGTATGATAAAATTTCAGATGCTTTAGCATTCTAGGTATTTTTAAATTCAGTTATATCTGCCTTAAAATATAAATTTTTCATTAATGTCAGTCTAGCTTTAAATACAAGTATGTTATCTGAGGTAAGGTAAAAAACAACACTGTAATAGAAATCATTCCCAATATCTCTTTCCTGTCTTTTATTCTACTATTGTCATATACCTTATTTTTACATATATTATAATTTAAAAGCTCATTCATCTTGTATCTATGTGTATTTATATATGTGTGTGATTTATTTGTGATACTAACATTTCATTCTTTATTCTAGTTTATTGTAGAAATTATAATGCATGAAGTATAACTTTTTCATCAGAACTTTTAACATTATATAATTGAGGCAACATTTGTGTCATATCTAAATCTGGTCCTAAAACTGCTTTGTCTCCTCATAGCTTTTATTTTTATTTTGAACATATTGTGATCTTTATTGGAAAGGCAGGTATATTCTGAGAAATAGCAGATTATGAAGGTATTTTTATATGCTAGTGAATATACATGCCCTGTTCACCTCTTTGGAATAGAGATTTTCACTAATGTAGAAGGGACTTACATTGTCCTGAAGCTTTATTGCTGCTTTGGTTACATCAGTGTGTCACAGACTTCAAATTCCCCTAGCATCCTGGTTAGCAAACTGTGGCTCGCAAGCCACATGTGGCTCTTTGTCCCCGTGAATGTGGCTTTTCCACAAAATACCAGTCTATTTTGAAGAAGTGGCATTAGAAGAAGTTTAAAAATCATTGTACTGTTGATATTTGACTCTGTTGACTAATGAGTTTGCCGACCACTGCCCCATCAACACCTTGTGTGTAGGGTGTGGGTTTATATGGTTCTCCTGTTTTAGAAGCCCTCCTCAGTCTACACAAACTGACACCATCTGCCACTTCATCTTAAAACCCCTTTAAAAGGCATCCCTTCACCTGCTTGAGCTCTGCACCCTGCAGGGAAGCATGCCCCCTTTGGCTGACCTTCTTACTCTATTCTTGCTGTGTTAGCTTTGGCCACACTCTTACATGTATTTCCTGTACATTCAGGGCTTAAGTTCTAATACTAGCACTAGGCAACTCCCCTATGCATATGCCTTCTTCATCCCACAACACAAGCCAATCAGATGTATTCTTCATCTGCTTTCAGTGGGTGATAACTCATTGTTTCTGCACTTAAAGGAGGGGACCTTGTGGGTATGGTGCAGACATTTGTATAATGAGCACTAGCCAGAGTCAGGGTTGTTAAAATGATGTGATATTTTAGTTAATGATTAATAGTCAGTTTGCAATAGCACCCTACTATGTGCACTATTTTATTGGCATACTAAAATTCATTTTGCTCCAGAAATATGATACATTTCTATGTATTGATGACTAACCCAGAATAGTAACTTCACTATAATTCTATATTAATGGTGATATATTGATTACTTTGCAAATGTATATCCTTATACTTGAGTAAAATATTATTTTCTGTATTACTTTAATAACTTACAAGGTTTTTTATAAGAAATTGTCAAATTTATAATTTTGAAGGTCAATAGAAGTTTTCAGAATTCTCAAAATAAAAGAAACCAATACAAGTGATGTGTAGAGCTAATTGTAAGTTTCACTCTTCTTTCTCACTTTCTAGTTATTTTTATTTATTATTTGTTTTATTAATATACACATTAATTCTTATAGTTAAGAATTAATTTGGTCTTGTTACATTGAACAGACTATTTTAAATGAATGCATTTTCATCAGTAGTTCAGAAAACATTAATATCCTGAAAGCAATTTAAAAAATTATTTGGCAAGATATAGTAAACAAACTCTCAGTTTTGTGAATTTTTCTTGTTAATATATTATTAGTTTAACTGGCCAGCTTTTGTTACTTTGCATAGCATTTCATCATTGAATTTATTAGCTTTATAGAAAAAGATTTGCTCTTCCTCAAGGTTAAAAAAGCAGATGAGAACATCATTTTTAAGAGATAGTTATTATAGTTACTAATCATAATTATTTTAAATAATTTTGCTTTAGAGAATATCATAAAAAATGAATCAATATAGAGACAGACACAACTTGGGCTGGTGGCTAAAAGTTTGCTTGTCAGCATTCATCTTCCTAGGAGGCCTTTTTCCCTAGTGCATTAATATCTATCACTAAGATTTGGCCTCTGGAAACAAGTTAGAGGATTATCCCTGGGGAAGCTCCAGCTGCTTGGGCTCTGCAGGTTTGAGGTTCTAGTGATCACTTTAAGGGTCCCATAAAGATTGCATCTACTTCAAGGACACCGTCTTTACAATATATATTATTGATTTAAGAGGGAAAGGGAGAGGGAAATATCAATGATGAAAGAGAATCATTGACTGGCTGCCCCCTGCATCCCCCCTTCCAGGGATCAAGCCCACAACCTGGGCATGTGCCCTTGACCAGAATCAAACCTGGAACTCTTCAGTCCATAGGCCGATTCTCTATTCACTGAGCCAAAACAGATAGGGCCAGAATACTTTTGACTCCCTGATCTCTGAGACCAGCTGGCAAAAACAAGGACTGATGAACCTTGACCTGTAGCAGGATGAGTGTTGCTTTTGGATTGTAGCAAGGAGGGATAAACACAGAACCCGGGTTTTCCATTGGGCTGATATCTCCTAGACCCATGGCCCATCATGAGAGTGAATAGTCCCACACAGCAACACCAGGCTGAGAACAGCAAAGTCATCAAGGGTTCAGATGCCTCACTAATAAAGAGTTTCTTCATATCCCTGGGAATACCAGGCATGCCAAACTGATAGTCAACAGCGAGGAGACTTTAGAGGAACTATTGGAGGAAGGAAACGTACCTGGTAGCCATGTTTCTGTAGTTTGAACTAACTTATGTGCTGAAAGTTCCCTCAACCAAGGAAGGACCATGGGGCCATGTTTGGCCTTTTTTCTTAACCTATGAGATGAAGTTGATTGGTAGAAGCCATGGAAATGTGTCTCAGAGGTCTCCAAATATCAGAGTGTGAGTAACCAGAGGCCTCAGTTATTGCCATCTGAAAACCAATGCTGCATTTTCACCAAAGCCAGTCTTGCTATGGGGCTGTTTCCAGCCCATAACTGAGTGTTATTTGTTGGTGGTCTCAAGTAGACCTAGTGTTGAAGATGGGTATGTTCTTCTAATGGGGACTTTGACTCACATACTCCTTATGTCTTAGACTATACTGTGATACATGATGTTTCCATACAAAATTTCTCCCTTCTTTCTGGCATTTGGGACTAGATTTGAGTGGCAGTATGAGAGCACTCAATCCCTAATCAAATACTTGCATGCATAATTTCACATGACGTCTGATGGTCAGGGGGCCCAGATTAACCAATCAATCAATAAGCAGGTCTATTCCCTCTCTCTCTTACTGTTCCCAGGGCACTCCTCTCCAATCCTCATAATTGTGTAATAATGAGTAACACTATCATGTCAATATTATTGTCTGATATCAATATCCTTATTGATGATCTTTGTAATAATTAACTTCTCAGATCCTTGAACTTATCTTCTAAATTTTCTTCTAATTATAGTATAGCTCACTAATTCCCTTTTTCATATAATAGAACTATTTGTTACCTATGATTGTAATGCCTTTATATTTCAATTTCAGATAGTCTACTCTCTCTACTTATGATATATTTGGACCATACGAAAACCCATTGTCTGTTGGTTTTATTTCATTTTTACTGGCTTCATGCATTTAATATATTTACCTCCCAATAGAAATTCCATGATTCTTTTTTAATATTTATTTATTTATTGATTGGTAGGTATTACATATGTGTCCATATGTGTCCATAACCCCCCTTTTGTCCCCCTATCCCACTCCTGTACATACCTTCACACCCCTGCTGTCACTGTCCATTGGTTATGTTTACATGCATGCATACAAATCTTTTGGTTGATCTCTTCCCCTTACTCCCACCCTCTTTATTTTATTTACTCCCTAGCAGAGAATTTCAAATCCATGTCTGGAATTAAACAACTTTTAGCTTCTGTTGTTTTGCATTAATGCAGTTGAACTTTGTTGAAAAAAAGAACAACTGTGTTGACTAATCTCACATTAATTGTCATAAATCTGAAATATGCCTTAAATGTAACATGGATCACTTAAGGACCAACTTAAATGACAACATCTATAAAAATCTAGCAAAAATAAAATTAGTGTGTATAACCAGAAGAAAGGGATGTATGGGAGAATTGAAAAATATTTTAAATGGTGGCAATTCTCACCCTCATGTATAGCTTTAGGAGATGAACTGGAAACTGATTGGATTAGTTCATCAGGAGGTGGTTGCCTGGACTGAGGAAGGTGGTTAGAAACTCAAACATCCTGACAATATGCCAATAATGGGTTAAATCTACTCAGAAAAAATGAAAGAACAAGAGTAGGACTTATATGGGAGATGATAACTGAATTCACGTATAATCCAGAGTTCAATTCTCCTTTAGAACTAACCAAAAATGTTAACTCTGGACTCCTTTTCTACTAAGAAGATATCCCTCATATATTGACATTCACTGCACTACTGACAAGTTTAATATTTGAACATTGGTAGTAAAATCCTGTTTGGATCATAATGATTAGGTAAAGAGTTAATTACAATTCGTTCATTCAATTATTCATTCATTCACCGTATATGAATTGAACCTCTACCACATGCACCATGCTATGCTAACCTTGTAAATATGATTAATAGAGAGAGATTTCTGCCCTATTTTAAGGGGGAAAAAGCCTATGAGCATAAATTCTGTTTCTTATTTAAAACTTGGTGACATCATGCCATCTCCTTGTTTGCTAAAAGCTAATTTTGTATAAGAGTGACACAAAGATGGGTTTTGATACACATGCCATTTATCAACCTATAAACAACACCTTTACCATGAAACAAAAACCCTTTATGTTGATGCACACTTTGCCAAAAATCTTATTGACTATTATAAGATTTATGACAGCTTTTGTGGCATTTATTTTGCTGGCATCCACTTGAGTGCATTAACTTTGAAAAGAAGCTGTTGGCATGAATGTGAATATGACTTCAAATAGTATATGCTAAGGAAGCTATCATGCAGCTCCTTCTTGTCTATCAATACACAATACTTGGTAGATACATATTGAGCCTGTCTCCCTGCTTTCAGGTAACTGCAAGTTCATCAATTTAAGTTTAAGTGAAACACAAAGAGGCCTGCCTGATAAATTTTGTGTGAGTAAATTGTGAAACACTTTGAACAGAGAACACACTGGGATATCTTTATTACACCAAAAAAGATAAGTGAATCCTAAATCTGGTAAGAATGATTCTCCAGAAGTCAAAATTAATTACATCATGGTGAAGAAGGTCAGTATATGATTTCCATGGAGGAGATTAATACAGACAGACTAAAAATAATTAGAACATTCAGCAGAAAGGAATATTTCTGAAACAGAGCTAGACGTCCTGCGATGTAGTTCGGGTTCCATAATAATGTCACATCCGCGTGTCATTTAAACTCTCTGGCCCAGACATAAGTGTCTAAAAATAGAGAATGATTGAATTTTCTTGGTTATTTTACAGTATTACACTGTCATTCACCCAATAACTGCATGACAAGGAAAAAAGTGGAATTCTTTGTTTAATACTTGTAATAAATGGGCCCATTGTCAGAATCTGATATTGAATTCTGAAATGGGTAGGAATATTAGGATAAATTATTTGGCCTAATTATCATTCAGTATTAGAGCAAACATTACACAACTAAAATATCATTTTAATCTTCATAATAACTGCATGAGATAGGTACTGTTTCTCCTCATTTTTCAGATGTGAAATCCAAATCTAGGGGTAAATAAATTAATCAGAATCACAATAGCTTATAAATTCTGGCAATGGGAAAATACTGATCAGTCTGACCCAAAACCATGGGTTTAAACAAAAAAAAAATCTATGATAGTTCATGTTGATAGAATGTGGTTTTGATATGAAGTGATGAAAATGACCACCTCTGTGATCCTCCTCCCAAAAATCAATGTCCCCTACCTAATTATAAAAAATCACCAGAACAATCCTTGAAGGGCATCCTGCCAATACTTAACCAGTTCTCTTTAAAATTGTCAAGTTTATCAAATAATATTCTAAAATATTTTATTAAAAACCTCATCCAGAAATATTTTTAAAGCAATATATGTAAGATTATGCTAAAATGTATATATAGTGTCAAATAACTAGAACAGCTAATAAAACTTTGAAGAAAAAAATTAAGTGAGAGGAATCAGTGTACCTGATTTCCAGCTTTATAATTTAGCCAAAGTAATTGAAAGAATTTCCAGAAGGGATAGACACATAGATCAATGCAGCAGAATAGGAACTCAGAAATAGAACCACAAAAAATATGCCAATTGATTTTTTTACAAAGTTGCAAAAGCAATTTAATGGAGAAAAGATAGCCTTTTAAATAAATGGTACTGGAAAATTGAATATCCATAGCAAACTAATAAACTTCAACCTAAGTAGTACATCTTATACAGAAGTTAACACAAATGGATCATGGATTTAAATATTCAACCTCTAGGGTGAAAAAAAAGACAATCTTTGAATCTATGGATAGGCAAGAACTTCTTAGACTCGACAATAAAAGTAGGATTTATAAAAGAAACAACATATATATTGGATGTTATTAACATTTTTAAAAAATTGCTCAGTGATGACCTTTTTAAAAAGATGAAAATAAAAGCTAAGAGTAGGAAAAATACATTTGAATCCACATAGCCAACAGCCAGTTACTATCTAGAAAATATAAAAAATTCAAAATTCAACAGCACAAAAGCAGTCAAATTAGCAAATGAGTGAAAGACATGAGACATTTAACCAAAGAGGACATACAAATGCCAAGTAAGCACATGAAAAGATGTTCAACATCATTAGCCGCTATTCCTATTTTATCTCCATATTAACTTTGTGTGAGAGAAGAGTCATGCAATGCAAGTGATGGAGATAGATAGCTCTGTAATGATGATAAGTAACATTCTGTCAAATATTCAGAAAGCAGAACATTTTAAGATGCTTAATAATGTTAGCAATATTGTAAAGCATTAAATTTGAATACTTCAAACAAGGTAGAACAAGATCATATATGAATTAATATCAATATTCTAATAAGAGATAAATGAAGAAAATAAATGTTTCTGGAGGAGCACATCAGATCGGATTGTCTAATGAGATACAAATCAGAGATCTTACTTACTATTAAGCTTTCCTAATAAGTTCAATGACATAAACAATTATAGACTGTCCTTCCAAAGTCCAAGGTCCAATGGCGACACCAAACAAATCTATAGATGTAATTACTTTCATGTCTTAGTTTCATGTAAATATATCTTGTCTCTTCTATGCATCCTTTCTACAAACATCCTATTGATTTGGAGGAGCAATGCATTTTTTATGTAGGATTAGAAATCCAGGCTGCACAATTTGTTCATTTCTAGGGAATTCACTCTCAAAGTATAGTTTCATTAAGAAGTTGGTTGAGCATGGTCCCATGAACGCAGAGTTTGACAGCTTGATTCCAGGTCAGGGCACATGCCCAGTTGCTGGCTGGATCCCCAGTAGGGGACATGCAGGAGGCAGCCAATCAATGTTTCTTTTTCACCAGTGTTTCTCTCTCTCTCTCTCTCTCTCTCTCTCTCTCTCTCTCTCTCTCTCTCTCTCTCTCTCTCTCTCTCCCCCTAAAACATAAATAAAAATATATTCAAAATGATAAAAATATGTGCGAAGTTGATAATAGAGTGGATAAAGTTTATGTCCACCAGAGACTATCTTGATACTTACTAGTATAACTTGGACCTCACTTCATCTTCTTAATCCCTTGCATGTAGCTCCATCATCAGGAATTACCTGTGGGTCAGTAACCCATGGTGACATATTTCTTTCCTATCTATCTCCATTGTATATAGTTAGAGTGGGTATAAAAACAGTTTATATATAATAAAATTAAAATGCAATTATAACCATATTAATGAACATATTTGCATTAACTACTGACAACATTTTCTTTGTTCAAGATGGCTAAAAATCCATATTAAGTAACACAACTCCAGTTTCATCTGCTGGAAGAAACAATAAATCAACTCATATTGGAAAGTGTTTTAGTGACTTTTAAGCACAACTTTAAAAGTTGCTGTTTCTTCAGATTGAATCAATATGAAGAATATGAAGTGCTAATAGTTTCATTTTAATGTTTCTTAATTAGCATAGTCCAGGATCCTGACCTACATTTGTGTTATAAACATGAGGTGGAGTTTGAAATGGTAGAAGGGAAAAAGAAAAAGGACAATACAAGGAGAGAGTAGAGGAAATAAAAGGCTTCCAAATTGACCATATTTAAAATAACAACAACAACAAACTTCTATTAAAGCAATGAGACTCTTGGGAAAAGGTTTACAAAGTTACTTGATAATTTGACATTATGCTCTACTGTGCTGAGGGAGTGCTGGATTTAAGAGGAATACCACATCAGAAAGAAGATGTTTCTAAACAAGGCTGGGATTGAGTGTGAAAGCAACATAGGGAAAATCACATAATATGGACATTTATTTGGGTTAGCAGGTGTGAAAAATACTCCAGGGAGCTGAGTGCCAGAGTGTAGACATATGTCAGGCTGCGAGCCCTTGTAATTACGCAGTCTTCCCCTTTGGGCTTACTTGTTATTTGTCTGTTGGTGGTTGCCTGAACTTTTTAATTAAAATTTTGTTTTAAGGCAGAAAAGAAAGTTCTGCCTTAAACACATGCTATGCAATCCTAAAATGGACTCCAGAGAACAATTTTAAGGTTTTATGGAGATATTTTTTTAAATAATTTTTATTTTTATTGTACATTTCACTTTTCTCTTTGCTCTTCTCTGGTTAGAAGAAAATTAATTTAGAAAATACAAGTAACTGGCCCCCAAAGTCTTCAAAATTGTTTTCATTGTGCTTTATACCATTTAAATCAGGTAAGCACAACTGTGGAGGAGATTTAGAGGTATATAAAGATAAGTAAGGGCTGGAAGTATGAATTCATTTTTTCTCTTTATGAAGTGGCAGTAAATCCATTGTTTTAAGAGTATTTTCTATTTATTAAGATATATTTTCTTCATGAAAATATAGTTTTTATAAATAAGAAAATGCAAGATTAAAGAAGATAAAGTTCTTTAGGTTCTAAAGTAACACTAGAAAATAAACATATTCATTTGATACTATACACATTTGATAATGCAAATGAGAATAGAAAAAAACATGTGAAACAAAAAATAAAGCTTACATAAAAAACAAGTAAAGTAACTCCATAAAAACAAGGGATAGAGATGATTGTACAAAGACTTTTGTTATCCTACATTTTCAGTTCCAATCATGTTTGACATTTATCTAATCTCTATGACTGCAAATATCTTAATATTTCTAAATATACACTTTTTTTGTTTGTGATGTACAATTTTTAATGCATCATTAAGTAGGTAGCTATAATTTTACCAACAGTATAATAGATACAGCTGCATTTTAATTTCCTGCTCTGAAAAAAATTAAAGAAGAGGAAATTTGCCATGAATTCTTTAAGCTGTAAAACAACATGGTCTTAATAAATTGAGACATAAAATGCATTATTCATATTGCACTATGACATAAAAAGAAAGGTTACAAACCTAAAGAGATACAGTAGGTTCAAAAATAACCTCATTACATTAATAATTTAAAAAATAGAAAAATGCAATGAGAGGAAAAGCTTAAATTAGTTACAGAAAATACAGAGGAATAAGTCAAACTGGTAAAGCAGTGTAGGAGAAGTTATCATTCATGATACAGATAAAGATTGCTTGAGATAACTATAACTATCCCACTCACAATTTAATGAACACGTTAGCAAGTGAGACAGGGAGTGCCTCAACCCGATAATACAAATGATCAAAGAAGGATTGCAGTAATATTGTATTTAATGGTGCAAGGTTAAATATTTTCTTTCTAAGATTAATACAAAGCTAAAAATATTAGCTCACATCATTTCTAACAACACCGCAGTGAAGGATAGCGGCAGTTAAACATTGCAGGAGAATTAAAAAAAATAAACAGCATGCATATTGAAAAATTAAGAGTAAATATTGTTTTTATTTGTTGCTATCATGTAGGTTTAGATAGGAAATAGCCAATAATGTAAAAAAAAAGTGAATATAAGTGATACATGAGTTTAACAACATTTTAGGATATAAAATCCATAAGAACATTTTGTATTTCTATATACAGGTAGTAAACAACAGACAGTTAAAATTTACAAAGGAAGTGAATACATTTACAATCAAATCAGAAACATGAACAACTTAGGGATAAGTATACAAAAATATGTAAACTATATGTACTCTTAAAATTTTAAGTAATATAATAAAATATATTTTATAAGACCTAAATTAATGGAGAGGTTTACTATGTTAAAATATTCAAGGCATGATATTCTTAAGACATCAATATCTCAAAATGATCTATAAGTTCAATGTCATCAATATTAAAAGTGTTTTTACAAATTTTCAAACATAATTTATAATTTTTATGGAGATGCAAAAAAATCTAAATAACAAAAACATTACAATAATACAGATGTTCTGCACTAATTAGTTTCAAGAGTGGAATGAAGTGAAAGAAATAATTATTTTGGTATTTGGATAAGGATAGTCATATTGACAAATAGAAAATAAACAGAAGACAGAAATGGATCCACATAAATGGGGTTAATTATTTTTCAAAAAAGGTAATTCAATGTTAGAGATATATTTTCAATAACATGTAGTAGAACAGATAGACTGTCATATGCAAAAAAATACAATTAAATTTGTACTTTATATTATTAAAAATCAACTTGAAATGGGTCATAAAAGAAAATCAAAACCAAATGTGGCAAATATTTTGTAGGAAAACATAGATAATAAATCTTTGGTCTCATAGGCCTGATTCAGTGGTTGAACGTCAACCTATGTACCAGGAGGTCATGGTTCGATTCCAGGTCAAGGCATATGCCTGGTTCTCTGATGCAATCCCCAGTAGGGGCCATCCAGGAGGCAGCCGATCAATAATTATCTCTCATTATTAATGTTTCTATCTCTCTCTCCCGCTTCCTTCCTCTCTGAAATCAATAAAATATATTTAAAAAATAAATAAATTGTGAACTAAGGATAGGCAAATATTTTATGTCACAGATAAAAAGCAGAGCCCCTAAAAATTGGGTAATTGAATTCATCAGAATTAAAAATTTATTTAATTCTGGGTTAACAGGTGTGAGATAAGATACTGAAAAAATATGTAAAATGATAATCCATAGAGTATAAGAAAATTCCTGTTAACACGTACATCTGAAAAGAATATTTGTGCCAATAATATGTAAAGAATTTAAAAACGTTAAAATATTTGAGCAGATGCATAATCAAAGGAATTTAGATAGAAAATAAGCAAGATGCTTTACATCAGTGTTCATTAGGAAAACCCATATTAAAATCACCATAAGATGCCACTCCATACCTACTAGCATAACTAAAATCAAACAAACAAAAAAAGTGACAATACCAAATGCTTAAAAGCATGCAGAGTGGCTGGAACTCACATATCTTTGATGAGAACGAAATGGTACAGTCACTCTGAATATTCTTGGATATTAATCCAAGAAAAATGTAAAATATGCCAATACAGAAATCTGCAAAGGAATACTGATAACAGCTTTCTTCATAATAGGCAGAACTAGAAACAATCCAAATATCCACCAATTTACAAAGGGATAAACACATCAGCACTTATGATATTAAAGAAATATATAGTAAGTTGTAAAATGGAATGAACTGATATATGAAACAACATGGATTAATCTCAAGAATATTTTCTCTGTGAAAGATTCAATGTATTTTATAGGATATTCTAGAAAAGAAAAAACTTGTAGCTACAGAAAATAGATCAGTGTTTTCCAGATCCTGGGGTGTGGGGTGACTGTGAGGCAGGAGTGAGTTTTTAGAATTATCAAAATGTTTTGTATCTCAGTTGCCACGATGGCGATCTTTCTTATGTTTGTCAAAACTCATCCAGATTGGATAATTTTACTGTTTATAATGTTATCCTCATTAAAACTTAAATTTTACTATGCAGAAATGTAAAATTATACATTTAGAGACATTCAGAAAATCAGTAAAATTATTTTATTGATCTAGGCAGTGTTTTGAATTGTTACCTTCATTGTCTCCTCTTCATTCTTAGACATTTCCCATCTCCATTATTATGCTTTACTTATATGCAGTCTAGGTTGACTTATTTCCATTTACCATAAAATAAAAATAATCTTCTCAATGCTAGGCTTATGTCTCGAAACAAAGTTCCTAGGTCTCTGTATCTGCAGGAACACAGGCAGTGCCTCCAATCTTTTCTCCACTGGAGACCACATTTGATGCCTTTCTCACCACAGCAGGTGTGAGTGGGAGAGACTGACAGTGGTGTGCTTCCAAGTTCTAACAGCTGGACTTTCCACAGAGGTAGCCTTTGAGGTTTGTGGTTGCCATGGCTACTACCATCACCAAATTTGAGAACTCTGCTGCTTTAAACCTGTCAAATGATTTATAAAAAAGAGTTGATCATCTGAGTTTGAAACATAGATTATAGTAAGCAGCCTTGACAGGAGAGAATGTGACATTTTCACTGTGATGCAAATTTTATATGAATAGAATCAACAAGTTTAAACATACTACAATTTAGTTTTTAAAATGGTCTATCAGCACTAGCCTGTTTGGCTCAGTGGATAGAGCATTGGCCTGTGGACTGAAAGTTCTCTTGTTTGATTCTAGTCAAGGGCACATGGCCTGTGTTGTGGGCTCAATCCCCAGTAGGGACCCTGCAGGAGGCAGTTGATCAATGATTCTCTCTCATCACTGATGTTTCTATCTCTCTCTCCCTCTTTCATTTAACTGAGGAGAAAATGGAGAAGTGTGGCCCCTATGATAAAGCATTGGCATTGATTGATGGAGGCCCAACGTGTCAATATGATCACCCCATTTAATTAGGTTCAGGTTGAATCCTCACTAGAATGTGGCTCACAGTAGTTCCATATGTCCACAGAGTTACTCTTTGACCATTTCTTCGGTACACAAGCATATATTTGGGACTGATATATTTAGCAGTTGCAATAATCCCATTTTTGTCTCTGTCCTGTGGGTAAGATCCATCAGTGTGAAGAAGCTCCAAAATTGTACTCAGGTCAAGATAATAAAAGAACACCAAAGACTGCACTCTAGCTGGGAGAGTGGAAGTTAGTGTCACCATTCAATAGCTAAGGAGAAGGGAAAATTGTGAATAAATAGTGGAGGAAGGAGAGAATGAGTGCCAGTTGTGGCTCCAAGGTCAACTTCAAAGATGGTGACTATAATAAGTATGTCCCTTTAGCCTCCCGCTTCTAAGTGCCCACCATGGGCTGCTGCTCCCTGTGTGGAGAAATGCACCACACAGATCTGCTCCATGAAACATAATTGAGATACAACTCCAGGTGCTTTGCTGGGAGCCTACCACCATATTAGCACCAAGGCTCTACTTTCTGCAGGCTACTCAGCCAGGAACTCAGGGCAGAGCTGCTAAGGTGGCTTTCTCCTCAGTATAAGCGTCCCCTGTGATGGGCAAGTTAGGCTCAATCATACAGTACTGGGTTGCAGAAGACTACGAGACCTGACGTCCTGCTGTTCTATTAAAGTAACTTTCCTTCTCTCCCACCCTCTTTCTTGAGGCTCAGAAAGCTATTGTAGTCTGAAGACTTTCTTTCTTATCACCCAGCTCCTTCTCTTTTTTTTTCTCCTTCTTACATGTTCACCACAAAGAAAATCTCTTCTACATCATATTATGTCTTAGGATCTGCATCTTGAAGGACCTGAAACATTGAGATAATTTAGAGCATGGATCTTACTTTGTTGTTTTCATTGTGTCATTTGTTATTTTATTAGCATAGTGTTATTCCATTAGGGGAGCATATTTTCAGTCCCAATTCCACGGAAAACTGACTTGTGTCTCTAACTTTCTCATCACCACAGAGTCTAAAATCCAAAGAGAACCAAGGCTATAGAAGTTTAAGTTTGAGAAAACAGCAAATGCATATACCAGCTAGAGAAAGTATCTGCTGAATACACTTAAGGGTATATTTTAATCCGTTCCCCAATTTAATATAATCATTTTTTCTACTCAGCCCCCAATGGAGTTGAGAAACGAACAGATCCACATTGTGGCAGAAGCCAACTTTCAAGAAAGTTTGTATGAGAATATTTAAAATTTTCTGATGCTCACAAAGTTCTCAATAAGCAGGATACTGTGTTGGGAACTTCCCTTAAAATTAAAATTTGAAGAATAATGCAAACAAATCTATATTTCATGTCTTCCTTTGGGCTACTTTAATTATGTTCCATTATTATCTTTCTGAGAGAGCTTTTAAAAGAAGATACTTAATGCAGTCAATAACACAAATGAATTAGGTGGTATTTATTGATACTTCAAGCATAACATTCACAGTTCCTTCTAACTTAATCACTTATATAGGAAATGTCTAGATTCTTCAAAATATTATATTCAAATCATAAACATCCTTTCTCTTTTTCTCTTTCTTTGAACCTCAAGTAATGTAAATACACCTGGGAAGAAAACCTAAATCAAGTTTATCGAGAGATAATATTAGCAATACTTTTAATTTCTTCTCATTATGCCCCATCATTTTCTCTGTGTATTGAGCTTATACACAAATGAAAATGCATGGCCTTTGTTTTCAGAAGATCTGGTACACATGCACTCACTTCTAGAATATTTTTAACATTTGCACTTTAATTGGTTTTAGTCACTAATTTAACTATTACTGTCAGAACATTTGTTTTTGTAGGATTATGAAGTTAGACTCATGTACACCCCTACTAGAGAAGTAACTTCATTATGTGCATTAAGCTACCATTACTGAAAGGGCAGAGAAGAGACTCAGGATGTGTCTAATGTACATAGAAAGTCTGAGCATTTGTACACAAAATCTGGGTAGAAAATACCATCATCATCTATCCTATGACACCACTAGCTTTAATTACTTAGTTTATGGTTTTAGTCATTCTAGTTTGAAATCGACAAGAAATATATAAGCACAATTTTAAATAACCCCACTTTATGCAGCTGCCTGGATAATATTGCATTTTCAGCTTTGTTCTGTGTCCTAAAATACACACTGAGTGTTAATTAAAACCACATACCAAAACAGGCAGAAAAAACAAGACTGGTTTAATAAGGATAAAGTTTGGGAATTACATGTCAGCCTAATGACATCACATACTCCAACTCTTTTTTTAAGGACTGCTCACTGCCCCTAATTAACTGGCCATTAGTGACATCGGTCCCCTGCCAGATTTAATGGAGATTCAGATGTGCAGCACATGGAACACTAATCTCCAAGGCACATAAATTACTTCAAATTTCCTCTTTAGGAGACTCTGGAAACCACTCAATGATCCATTTTCTTGCTACACCCAAGACAATGAATGGAAGGGTGTGCTGATATCCTGAATTGCACTTTGGTACCTGACAATTACCAAGGGGTTTTTGTAGCACCTAAATGAAGTCAATTGAGACTAATGTAGACAATTCAGTTTTGTAATTTGAGAAATTAAAGGATGGTCAGAGAGAGGAAATACATTTTTAAAAATCATTGATCAGGTCATAGGGAAAAATTAATGTTACATTTCAACATCTCTCATACATGACAAGAAAAAATCATAGATGTATCATCAATGATTGGGTTGTCCAGGCATATTAACTAGAACACAGATGGGCTCTCATCCCAAGCTTCTGATCACCAAATTTTATATATTTTTCAAAGTCTTGAGCCTTTTGCTGCTCATTTATATTCACCAATACAGATTTTTCATAGAGGATATTGCTTAAATGAATTGTGCTTCTTTGCATTCTGAAGCAATAAATTATATACTACTACAGTTGTTAATTTTTCAGACAGGTTCCTCCTGGCTTAAGCATTTCTGTTATCCCTGATTCACCACTCTTAAACATTGGCAACTCCCCTCTGCCTTTCACTCAGCATCTCATTAATTGATCATATTTGCAAAATTCACTTCAGTGATAGCTATTAATTTATACCCATTTCTAATTGTCAACAACTATGAAGGGTCTAAGATTTTATCTACTGCATGCTAACAAATAAGATTACAGTGGTTTTATGGATTTCTGGAAGAAGACACAAAACTTCTAGGCTAGAGGTCAAAGACTGTTACAATGAAAGCAGTTGCCAGAAGATCAGGGTGGCCTGATCAATTCCCTGCACCCCAGTTACCACCTGGGAAATACAGTGGGTCCAAATGGAACCCTGCAATGGGCTTCTTGCTGCAGAGGAACATGTGAGCCTGCTCTTGGTTGGGAAAGTCATCTCATCCCTCAGGGGTGCTCACTGAAAACAGAGTTTTGGAAAATAGCCTTAACAAAGATAGTCAAATTCTTGTATCTTAGGCTTGTCCAAGGAGATGTGGAGGAGGATAAGGGGACCGTAGAGGAGTGTCCTCTAACATTAGCTTCCATTATGTTTTGGGCACCAGCCTTATAATAACCAATTTTATGATTTGTATCATTTTCTCCAAGATTCCAAGATACTATGCATTCTATAGGCTATAACCAAATTAATTACCTATGAGCCTTTATATGATTTTGTCATTCTTCCCATTCAATACCCTTTAATAATATATACTTTCAGTATTAATTGTGTTTGTGTGTAAAATGCTGGAATAAAAAACCATCTTGTCTATTAAACTACAACATTGATGAAACCACGTAAATTCAACAAGCCCTTGGACATTTTATTAATTAAGATACTAGATTAGTTAACATTAGATGTATTGGGGAAAGGTACATAGTTTTGGAAACAAAATATGTGTAATAAGTATTTGCTATTTGACAAAAATCACATATAAATTATAATATTTTAAAGTGTCAAAATATAGGAAAATTACCCCAAATCTAAATTATCCTACCATATCTGATGTGATCGAATGCATGTAATTAAAGTAAATTTTTACATTTTTCATATTATTGTGAAACGTGTTTAGAAGTCTAATAGTCTTTATTGAGAAATTTATTTAGATATTTCTATCAACATAATGTAATTAAATAATTGAAAGTTCAAATTAAATATTTTCCTCTATCCAGTATTTCAACTCTCTAATTTCCTTGTATATTTATTTATCTAGCTGAGGATTTAACGCATTTAAGGGATTATATCTGGCACCAAAAAAATAAGACTGATTCTATTCTGACCTAAGAAGATGAGTCTGCCTACATATTCTTCCTGGTTGCATCTACTTAAAAAAAACAAACAAACAAACAAAAAACACACACACACACACAACAACAACTTTTAAAGGCTAACACTATATCTCAAGTCAATGGATACTCACAAGGTATTTAGAGTTTTCAGAAATACAGACAATACCTAAAGGTAGTTTTTGTATATTGGTCTGTCTTTAGGTATTGTCTGTATTTCTGAAAACTCTAAATACCTTGTGAGTATCCATTGACTTGAGATATAGTGTTAGTGAATCAGGTTGAGGTTTATCAAAATGTTTCTACTCTCTAAGGATAAGCTGCCCAGCCTTACTGGTATATTCCATTCATTTAATTGCTTCTCTATAGCTTCTAATGCTTGCACATGATTATGTTCATTTATTCCACACGAAAGACTGCTATAGTTTTCTGGAAAATGACTAAGATGCATTAAAATCTACCTAGACTTTTAAGATATCTCAAACTGGAATACAACTGAACTCTCTATCCTAATACCTTGCCACAGTCCTACACTGAATACTATTACTCATTCACTTCAAAATGATTTTAAAATTGTTTTATATAACTCTTCAATTACATTAAATATTACCATAAACTATATCTTCCTATTGATTCTGTATTCTTTCTTTTTCTTTCCCACAATGCATCTATCCCAAACAGGGACCTCCCTTTCCAGATTCCTTTTAAAATTCAACTTTGTATGATACTGAAGCACAGGGCTGCCTTCTGAAGAGCAATTATTAGCAAACGTGTGTCTGCCTTGAGATCACAGATGGGCATGAAAATTTGTGTTGCTTATTTTATGTCAGATAGTTTAACAACAGTTTCTCATCTTGCATCAGCATTTCATAAATGTTGAATCTTTATGTTCTGTACCTCTAAGCTAGACAGCGGTACTTTCTCATAAAAATAAAACACTGCAGATCACTTATGAAACTATTTATTTAAAGTACATTTTCTGTGTTTGTCAAGCAATACAGGAAAATGAAGATTTAGCACGTGATTGAAAGCAGACTTCTAAAGCTTCTGGGACTCAGGGCAACAGTGAGAGCAGGTATACAACCAACCTGTCCAGCTCTTATCAGAGATCCCTGAGGTGGTGGCATCAATAATGGGTGGGGGTAGACAGGGCTTCAAGTGCTATGAATAAGTAAACTTCCCAAATATATCAATGGCTGGTACTAGTGAACACAGCATACTATGAAATAAATTGCTTTATTTTCTTAACCAAATTACTAAAATTGTTTTATTTTTTATCCAACTAGAGGTCCATTGCAGGAAAATTCCTGCAAGAATAGGGCTTCCTGCATCTCTGCTGCCTCCCTCCCTTCCTCCCTTGTCTACTGCCTTCCTCACTTCTGTGTCCCCTGACTGGCTGCCTCCCTTCTCCACTGCTTTGCTCCCTTCTGCAGTGCTTGGCTTCCTGCTACACTGTCTTCAGTCTTCATTCCATGCCCGCTTATGCAAATTAACCATCTTTGTTGCATTAATTTGCATACTCGTGTACTCCTGATTAACTGGTGGGCATAGTGGAGGTAGTCAATTTACGTTTGTCTATTATTAGGTAAGATATTATATTATTATGAAAAAATTACTTTAAATATTTTAAATATTATATCACATAGATCTTTATTAAATAATATAATGATCCACTATATAAATAATTAAATGTGATTAAATTTATTAATATTTTATCTCTCTATTCATACATTTTATTTTATTTATAAAATAAGAGTATTACGAATCAAAATATTCCACACTGCTGAGTTTTCAGCATATTTCTTCTTATTTAGTACTCAGAACAATCCTCAAACCTGGGATTTTAATTGCCCCATTGCTGTAGGAATTATATTCACAGACAATATGCAGTTACATTGTAGGACAGTGTGATACTCACTGCTAAATCGATGTCCAGTATCTCTTCTCCTGAACTGTCCCAGATTACTTGGGCACACATTGATGCCCAGTTAGAAAGGACCATTTCTAGTCTTCTTTGAGGTTACATGTGACCAAATCACTAATTTTATCCACTGGTAGCTGAGCAGAAATGTTGCCATAGATTTAATATTTCCCCCTTCCTGTTACTTGAGGAATGGATTCAGGTGGAGCAGGGCTCTTGACCCTAGAGATGTCAGTCAGTTGTGGGTAGTGGCTGAATTCCCATCAACCTGGGAAATGGAATGTCCTCTGGAGATATACACAGAGAACGTTACAATGGTGGGAAAAACGGTCTTCTTCGAACCACTGTGTTTGTGCAACAAATTATTTGTACAACAAATAATTCTATACCATAATTAATAACAGTCTTATCTTATAATTAGTTTTGTTTGGAGTTGTCATATTTTATAATAACTTGGTCATACTCTTCCTCATCTGCTCTTGTGTCTTTAATTATTTAAAACAAATACCTTGTATTAAAGTACAGTGCAATTTGCATACATCCTGAATGTATCTCAGTGTATTTTCATAGTAAGCATACCCATAAAACCACTAGGAAGATTAAGAAATATACCCTTAAGCAATATCCCAGAGGCCTCCCAATCAGGGTTTACTACCATGATTACCATTATCTGACTTCTATCAACATCGAATGTTTTTGTCTACCTGGGAGCTATATCTAAGTAGAATCTTACCACATACCCACATTTTTGTGTCTAGCTTCTTTCATTCATCATTATGTTTGTCTGATTCTTTTATATTGAAGCATATAACAATAGTTTGCTTACTGACATAGCTGTACTACATTTGTTGGTATTAAACCTATCACCAAGAATTTTCCCACTCTACTGTTGATGCGATTTACAATGCTTCCATGTTTTATGATACATGCCTTCCAATGTTTTTGAGAGTAAAATTTACAATGATGTTTCTTGGTCTGGCCATTTAAAGATAACATTTAAGAAATGAATGAGTAAGATACTTTTACTAAATATTATAAGAGAAGAAAATTTACAATATATTAAAAGCATACTATATTTCTCAATGACCCATAGACTATCAAGTTTTATTTTTATAAAGCTCAAATTAAAATAAATCCTTTCTGCTTGAAATTCAGATAATGGTTACCTTTGAGGTCTAGAGAATGAAAGGAGATCTTTTAGGATACTAGTCATTCTCTGTGTCTTGATTTGAGTTTTGATGCCAGAAGAGTGGACAGATTATGAAAATTCATTGTGATTTGTATATATTGCCGATCGCAGATGTAAAAATTGGTTATAGTGAGTGGATCAGATACATTCATATGTAAAAGCCATAGGGTGATTACCTTTTATTTCATTGGATGTTTTTCTTAATGGAAACATAAAAGTATGTCTCATTGGAAAATAATTTGAAAGGGCAGTTGGAAATAAGGGAACATTATCAACTTGAGATTCTATGAACTGATGCAAACTCCATAGCTGTGAATACTTTTGATTATTCTCCATTCATAGATATGTGATTTATTGATTTAACTAATATAAAATTTTACTGTAGTAAAAACAAGTTTAATACTATTTTACCAAATCCAACAATCCTATTAGAAAAAACAGCAAAAATGAAAAGGAAGGAATTCTTACCATTTGCAACAGCATGAATGGAACTGGAAAGCATTATGCTAGGGGAAATAAGCCAGTCAGTAAAAGAAAAATACCACATGATCTCATTCATTTATGGATAATAACATTATAAACTGATGAATAAAAAAAAGATACAGAGGCAGAGAAGCATCGAACAGACTGTCAAACTACAGCAGGAAGGCTGGTGAGAGTTGGGGGAGGGAGGTGAGAGGTCAGCTGAAGGACTTATATGCATGCATATAAGCATAACCAACGGACACAAGACATTGTGGCAGGCGGGGCTGAGGGGGGAATAAGGGCATGTGCTAGGGGGTAGGAAAGGGCAGGGGAAGGTCAATGGGGAAAAAAGGAGACATATGTACTACTATTATAATACCTTAAACAATAAAATCAAATTGAAAAAAAATAGAAAAGGATGAGAATCCAGTGAGCTTCCAATCATGGTGAATAAACAGATAACTAACTTTCAACTTGGAAACAGCTTCTGAGGTGCTGAAAGTAACACAGAGATAATTATAGGACTGGGGAGAGTTACAACATGTGTTTTGTTGATAATAAAACCATTGGTTAAAGCACTATTTGTAATAGCATTTAGAGATAGCAATTAGTATGCATCCATTGTTTACCAATATATATTATTTATAGATACAATTTTATTAGTCAGTTATATACTTTAGTCCTTGATTCCCTTGAGGAGTGTAATGTTATGTAACTTTGCTCATTAGAGTTTGCTGTGCCTGTGTCCCGAGGCCACTCGCAGTGGCTTATTTCCTCTCTCTCTTTTTTTAAGATTTAATATTTTATTTTTATTTTATCTTTTATCCTTATAATTTTTATTTTTTTACATATGTGTCCTTATTCCTCCATTACCTCCCAACCCCTACTTAGGCCCCACGCCCCTGTAGTCTGTGTCCATTGATTAGGCTCATATGCATGCACACAAGTCTCTTGGTTGATCTCTCCACCTTACCCCCACCATCCCCTACCTTCCCTGAGGTATGATGTTCTGATCAACGTTCCTCTTTCAGTTTAAGTCAGTGTGTTCAATCCTTTACATAATCAACTTGAAAATCTATGAAAATACACAGAAATGCATCTGTTATAGTCTGAATGTTTGTATCACCCCCAAATTTATCTGTTGATGACCTACCCCCCTTTGATGGTATTCTAAGGTGAGGTATTTGGGAGGTGATTATGTTTAGGCTAGTTGCCTGGTATACAGATTCATGCATGTTGAAAGGAAAGTAATTAGAAAAATATTTTAATACTAGAGGCCCAAAGCATGAAATTTTTACAAAGGCCTCGGCACTCATAGCCCCAGCTGCCTTGGGGCCTTCACACCCCTGCCTGCCTCAACTGGACCTCACAGCCTTGGCTTCATCTGGAAGTTTACCTGGATGGTTGTACTGCTGTTCATTCTAATTAGCATATTAACTCTTTATTATATACTAGGGGCCCAGCACGGTGAAATTGCATGGCCCTACCCACCTGCCCACAGCTCTGCCTTCAACCCTAACCTCTTCACCCAGAGCTATAGAGCACCTGGCTCCACCCCTGACCCCTCCAGCCTTCTCTGGCTGCTTCAAGCCCTGCCCTGGGTCCTGTGAGTTGCCTTGGGCTGGTCCTGCCTCCTCCGGTCATCTCCCTGCTTCCACTCCATCTCTGGAGCAATGCAGCGGCTCCACGCTACCATGGCACCAACAGAAAGCGTGAAAGCCTTGAACCTGCTGGAGAGTTTCTAGCACCGCTTCCTGGCAGAGTGTGCACTGCACTCCTTCCCCTGGCTCCTGTGTTGAAAGTCTGCCCTGTGGTAGTCAGTGCACATCATAGCGACCAGTTGTTCTAGTCATTCAAGATAATGGTCACTTAAGCTTTTATTATTTAGACTAGAGGCCCATTGCATGAAGATTTATGCAATAGGCTTTCCTTGCCCTGGCTGCCAGGACCAGTTTTCCCCTGGAACCTGGGACCCAGGCCTTCCCACTGGCTGTTGCCTTCTGTTTTTGCTTTGGCTGGCTGGAGGCTTCACTCCAGCTGGAACCTTCGGTCTTCTCTGCTCTGGCTGGAGTACCACGCCTCCATCACCTCGTCTCCGCCCCCAAGGGCTGGCACTCGCCACTGCTACCTCCTCGTCTCCAAGCCCAGGGGCCAGGTGGTCTCCACCAGGCCCCAGCAGATTTGTCTCCATCCCCAGGGCCAGGTGCTCCCACTGCTTGTTCCTGCCTCTGCTCCTGATTGGCTGGTAGCATAGCCAATCAGGAGCCAAGATACGGTCACATTTGCATGTTACTCTTTTATTAGATAGGTTGATTGGTATTTGTTCCTTCTCTCTAATGGAAGTGTCAGAGCCTCCATTGGTTGCCTTTTATGGAACAGTCAACGGGGTGGTCAAACCCCCACCTTGCTTCTTCAGCAGGACGATGGGGCCCCACCCAGCTACCTCAGTGCCTGGGAGCAGGGCAGGGGCCCCGCCCTTGATGCTACTGCTGCTGGTCACCATCTGTGGGGTGATCAGTGGAGCCATTGGACCCTCACTTGCACCCACCTTGGTCTGGTGCCACTCGCTCACCTGCTCCACCATCTACTCTTGTGTCTTTCATGGTCTTCCATGGTTCCGTTCTGTCAGGGCCCATTGGGACCAGTAGCACCTCCACTGCCTCTCACTACCAGCACCACATCTCTGACACCCGCTATGTTCTGCACTGCTCCCTTGTGGTCAGTGTACATCATAGCAAGCAGTCAAACATACTCCAGGAGACAATTTTCACTTCGGCTTTTATTATTTTGAATGAGGTCATGAGGAGTAGGGTCCCCATGATGAGGTTAGTACACCTATATGAAAAGTAAGAGACCAGAGTCACCATTTGTGACCTTTCTCTTTCTCTTTCTCTTTCTCTTTCTCTTTCTTTCTCTTTTTCTTTCTCTTTCTCTTTCTCTTTCTCTTTCTCTTTCCTTCTCTCACAACATATGCGCGCACGCGCACACATACAACTCATACGCAAAAATGAAATGTCCTGTGAGTATACAGTGAAATTGTGGCTATCCACAAGCTAGAAATAGAGCTTTCCCCAAGATCCAAACCTTCAGCACCTTGATCTTGAACTTCCCAGTCTCCAGAACCCTATCTACTATTTAAGCGTCCAGTCTATGGCATTGCCTTTTAGCAGCCCCAAGCTAGAACACTGTCTTAAAAAAAGAAGAAGAAGAAGAAGAAGAAGAAGAAGAGCTTGGATCAATCAGACTTGTTTTAAATCACAGACCAAAATGAATGATAAGAATTAGTTTATTATCAAAGAAAGCTACTTCATTTTATGAATTACCATTTGGTTCATGTAATAAAATATGTCTTATTTTAGTAAAATGATTTATTCAAGCTTGTGTTTTAACAGATGATGAATAAAAACCACTTAAGTAGTTTAAAGCACATGCTAAATTCAAAGCAATATTCAAAGTCTCCTAGGGGATTAAAGAATATTTGGGCACCGGGTTAGTAATGTAGAAAGCTGGAAAGAGTTTTGCTCTTTCTATTTATATGCAAACAAAAAGAGAAAAACCTGAATGAATAGACATTTAATAGTTTACCTTAACCCCTCAGAGAATTGAGAATCACACTAATTAAGTCACCTGGATCAGCCAAGGACAAGATCAAGATCAAGCTGAACCTTCTAAAGGAATTGCTGAAGGCTCAGTGTGGATTGGCTCGAGAGAGTAAGACTCCCAGGGGAAACAGATGTAGCTGTGGGTAGGGGGGAGGCTGTTTGTGCTTATGGGGTTCTCTCCCATGCAATCTACACCACATTCTCCCAAGGAAGATGGAAAAGTATTCTGACAAAAGCTTTTTTTATGGTGTGGTGGAACAAAGGAGAAACACAGGCCCTGTGGGAACTTTATCTCTACCCAGTTGCTCATCTCTCCAGTGGAGCCAAATTTAATTTTCAGGGGGAAGAGGGACCACATTTGTCACCTAAGGACACAGGTGGAAAACCACATGCTCTGGAGGAAACAAAAAACAAAAATGCCAATGCAGAATTCTATGTGCATTGACTGCGCCTTCCAGATTGAGGGAGAAATAGCGATTTACTCAGACCAATACAAAAATGACAGAATTCATCTGAAAAGTGCTTAATTTATAACAAATGTTACAGAATTTTCTTCAGGCAGAGGGATATCATATCAATGAGAAATACGAATGGGCAGAAACCAGGAAGGGTGGTGGATTTGAAAAACAGGAAGGTAAAATTAAATGTATTTTGATTGCTTTAAATATTACTTCCAAAGAAAAAAACCAGAGCAATCTATTTAAATATATACATATAACATGAATATGTCACAATAGTAGAAAAGGATGAAAAGTAGAATTAGAAATATACTCTTATAAGGTCCATATTCTACTGGAGAAGTAATATGATATTATTACATATAGACTCAAAATAATTAACAATATATATATTAAACAATAAGGGAATGAATACAATGTTTTAAAATTATATAAATAATAGACAATAGAAGCGATTAGTTTGAGTTAAAAAAAAACTACTCAATTAGCCAAAGAGAAGAAGAAGAAGGAGAAGGAGAAGGAGAAAGAGAAGAAGAAGAAGAGGAAGAGGAAGAGGAAGAGGAGGAGGAGTAAGAGGAGGAGGGGAAGGGGAAGGGGAAGGAGAAGGAGAAGAAGAAAGAGAAGGAGAAGGAAAAGGAGAATAAGAAGCACGAAATAGAGCAAAGATAGAATGGAATAAAGAGAAGACAGCTAACAAAATAAGAAGCCATATGCCATGTTAAGAATCATATTAAATGTAAGTATACTCAAGATATCATTTAAAAATCTTTTCAGTTTTGTAAACTATAAAGACCAACTATATTTCTTTCCCCAAAATACATTACCATAAAAACATCAGATGGAAGTATAAAAATAGAGGGAGACATATAATGTAAACAACTAAAGAAAATCAGCAAAGCTGTGTAAATTTTACACATATTAGACTTCAGAACCTAGAGTATTATCAGAGATAAAAGCAATATTATGTAATAATAAAGGGATCATTTTCCAAGAAGTCATATGCCACTGAATGTGTATGCACCTAACAACAGAGCACAAAATACATAAGGCAAAGACTGATATCTGAAAGGAACACCAGACAAATACATAATTTATACTTAAAGATTTTATCATTCTTCTCTCAATCTTGAGAGACTATATAAAGCCCATACACAAAAATCAATCACATATTCTGAACAACACATCACTACAAAGGATACAGAGATAAACGTAAGCATATAAACTGATGCACAACTGATGCGCAAAATCCAAATTAAAACACAATGAGTAATTAGTAGATACCTGTTCTATTGTAGTGATTAAAAATATCTGCCAATGCAAAATGTCGACAATATAACAACTAGAACTCTTATACATTATGGTAGGAAGACAAATGCTAAGAAGTGTTGGAATGCAACTTGTGAGTTTCACAAATTCATAATGTACTTATCAGTTACCCAGCCGTCTCAGTTCTAGGTATGCACTCAAATGTACTGAAAACATATTTTACCACAAAGACCCATGATAAATTTATTGCCTCTCTGTAATTAATAAAATTGGACAGAATCCAGATGTCTATCGACATGAGACTGGATGAACAAACTATAGTGCATCCATATATAGAAATAATGCTCAGAATTGAAAAGTGTGCCATACTGATTCACATAACAATTTGGAAGAATCCTGTGTGTATGGCTCAGTGAAAGAAGCCAGGCCCAGAATAGGACATAATATAAATAGTTCTATTTATATAAACTTCCCTGCTCTTATTAATATCTAAGAGATAAAATATTCCTCATGAAGGAATAAAATGAATAAATAGAGGGTCCAGCATTTGGTTTGCTGAATTGTGCCCACCTATTTTCAACCTGGCTTGGATATGTTGAGATGCTTGGGAGGATTTAAGGGAGTATATAAAGAGTGAAAATTACAGAGATATGTTTGTTTTAATTCTCTGCTGGGTGCTCATGTTTTAGATCTTATTCCTATCCCAAAACAATTTAAGATAGTGTTTTCTTCATTTGAAGAAAACAATACAAAGGCTCAGTTTGCTTGTAGGATTGCTAATAGGTGACATTGAAGCACTAACTTAAATAAATAAAATTTTGTTTTAAACCCTGCTCTTAGCTTGATACTTATAACCTTTTAACTGTGCTCACTTTACTCAGCCTTTTTACGATCAAACCTGAGTTATTTACCATTTACTCAGAATCATTATGTTAGTTAACAGGATTTAAGGAATGTCATCAAAGTCTTAACATTTCCCAATAAATAAAGTCAGAAGAGACCTTTTAGCATGAGTTATTTTGGTCCTCATAAATTAGGCCTCTTGAAAGATAATATTTCAGCCTTAAACGGATAGATTTCTGTCAGTGAAATAAAAACAACAACCTAGTGGCAGGTTTATTATGAATGCTCTAATATCTGTCAGCTCTGAGCAATGAGGAAGCAGGAGTCTGTTTTAAATCCACAATTCTCTTGAGTCTAAAAGTATTCAATAGTTTATTCAGCTTGAACAATTTATTATTTTGCAACCCACTCCATAAAATGACAAGATTAAATTCTTCAGTCAATATTGCAACATTAGATTTTGTCATGAATGTTTTTAATTTAATAAAAACATTGAATGACCCACTTATCATACAGTTACTGTTTTATACCTTGCATTTGTTGTCACTATGTCATTTTTCTTGGCATTTATAATGCTAATTAATTCATGACTATGCTATATTATATACTATAAGTACCCCTGGTGCTCAGGTAGATTTAAAAAATGGTCAAATATGCATCGACTACTAACATTTATCTTTGTACTTAAGGACATTAAGGAGATTGCTTGTGATAATATAGGGATTCTCCAATAGAATGTGCCTATGGAACAGTTTTCTTGTGAGTTATTCTTCTGTGTGGGTCACCAGTTGTATGTGTTTTTGCCCCATTTCAAGGTCTATTACATGTACTATGCTGTATTTGGGGAAAAGGGCCTTCCAAATTTTAAGTTATAATATCTGATACAGAAACAGGTAAATTTAGGCTATTTTATGGAGTTCTCTGCATTTTCTAAATAAAAATTGACTTTCTCTATATATCTTTTTAAAAATTTTTTAATTGTCTAAAGTTTTACATATGTCTCCTTTTTACCCAGTTGTCCCCCTGCTCCCAGCCATCCCCAGCTGGGGTAGCCCCTACTGCCCCACTATCTATGTCCATTGGGTTATACTAATGTGCATGCATACAAGTTCTTTGGTGGCTCTCTAACCCATCCCCACCATTTGTATCTGGATCTATTCTTGTTCATTAAGTTATGTTGATCATTATATCCCACATATGAGTGAAATGATGTGATATTTATCTTTCTCTGACTGGCTTATTTCTCTTAGCATAATACTCTTCAGTTCCATCCATCCTGTTGCAAATGGGAAAAGTTCCTTTTCTTAAATAGTGGCATAATATTCCATTGTGTAAATGTACCACAGTTTTTAATCCACTCATCTGCTGGTAGAGACTTAGGTTGTTTCCAAATCTTAGCTATTATAAATTGTCCTGCTATAAATATAGGGCTGCATATATCCTTTCTGGTTGGTATTTCAGGTTTCTTGGGATATAGTCCTAGAAATGGGATTACTGGTTCAAATGGGAGTTTCATTCTCAACTTTTTGAATAAACTCCATGCTGTTTTCCACAGAGGCTGCACTAGTCTGCATTCCCACCAGCAGTGCAAGAGGGTTCCTTTTTCTCCACATCCTTGTCAGCACTTGTCCTTTGTTGATTTGTTAATAGCCATCTGACAGGTGTAAGATGGTATCTCATTGTCATTTTGTTTTGCACCTCTTGGATGATTAGTGACTTTGAACATGTTTTCATATGTCTCTGGGCTTTCTGTGTGTCCTCTTTTGATAAGTGTTTATTTAGATCCTTTGCCCATTTTTTGATTGGATCGTTTATCTTCTTTTTGTTAAGTTGTATGAGTTCTCTGTAGATATATCGTTGATCAGTTAATTTGTAAGATGCATTTTTAAGATGCATTTTGGATCTTTCCCATCACGTGGTTTCCAGACATGGTGAGAACTGTTCCTGGGTCTCAGTTACATAATAGACCAGATGATATCAAGTGGTAGCAACTGAGATTTGGATGAGAACCAGCAATGGCCAATAATACTGAAGCAAAAAAAGTCATTTTTGTTTGCTCAGTTGATCATAGTTTATTTTGCTTTCATAATTTTCCATGTTAACTATAATATGCTGGGTTAGGAAATTGACTGTCAGTGTAATAAAATCAGGTGATTTAGAGACTATAAACACCAAAAATTATTTTCTAAAATGGAGTTTCTACTTCAAAGCCACATTTCTTATTGAATAAACAAAAGCAAGAATGTCTCTCTTGTTATCAAGTGCACACAAACATCTTTCTTTTTCAATTTTGTAGGAGAAAATCAATAAAAAGGTAGATAAAAAGTCAAACTCTCCTGCCATTAAGATGAAGCATCACCCTTGTTTCAGTGAATATTTAAGTCATGGAATAAAAGGGGTCATAAAAGTTTTGGTGTACTATTTATATGGAGAGAGCTTTCTTGTGTCATTAACTATCACTCTGCTTTGAGTGCATTGGGAAGCAAAGAAACAGAGAAGAGGCACTGAGAGGAATTGATGAAGAGTGCCCATTGATGCAAGCAAACTTTCTTAAGTCCATTCTCTGGTCATGCCTCAGTGTCATACCTCAGATGGGATTGGTTTGGGGGTTGACTCTGGTCTCCCAACTATAGACTTGCCAGTGAGATTCAGCATTACCTAACAAAGCTACAGGTATTGATCATGTCACTCAGAACAGCGATGTGTTTTTAAGACCATTGAAGTTTAGCCATCCTGTGCTGGCTCAATGAGCTAACCATTCAGTTGAATGGTTTTCACCAAATACTGTATCATTTCAAAAATGATCCTTGTCATCACCAGTTAGCACATCAGAAATTAGGAATGCTGTCTACTAAGAAAGTGGGAAGTAATGGTAACATGTCTAATTTTCACCTGTCATTTATAATTCTGAGAATCAGTTATGTCAGAACTGATAAAACTACATCCACCTTCATGTCTTTCATATCACTTTGTAGATTGAAAAATAGCAGCTCAATTGCCAACTTTGAGCATACACAGTATTAAATGTTTCCATAGGAAGTCCATTTCACTTTTTTGAATCAGATGGTTTTGAAAAAAAAGTATTTTAGAAATGAAAGATTAGTCAGATCTTCAATGCCATATGTGAAGTTTGCCTGAAACTCTAGATGTGTTTATTACAGGTGTTCCTCTTTTTCCCCCATAACCCCCCTCCACCTGATCCCCCTCCCATCCCCATGCCCTTACCCTCGCCATTGTCTTCATCCATAGATGTAAGATTTTTGTCCAATCTTTTCCCACACACCCCCACACCCTCTTCCCCCTGAGAATTTTCAGTCCACTCTCTTTCTATGCCCCTGATTCTATTATATTCATCCGTCCATTCTGCTCATCAGATTTTTCATTCACTTGATTTTTAGATTCACTTGTTGGTAAGTATGTATTTGTTGTCATTTTGTTGTTCATAGTTTTTATCTTTACCTTTTTTTTATTCCTCTTCTTAAAGAGTATTCTTCAGCATTTCATATAATCCTGGTTTGGTGGTGATGAACTCCTTTAGTTTTTTCTTTTCTGTGAAGCTCTTTGTCTGACCTTCAATTCTAAATAATTGCCTTGCTGGATAGCATAATCTTGGTTGTAGGTTCTTGCTGTTCATCACTTTGAATATTTCTTGCCACTCCCATCTGGCCTGCATAGTTTCTGTTGAGAAATCAGCTGACAGTCATATGGGTAATCCCTTATAGGTAACTAACTGTTTTTCTCTTGCTGCTTTCAAGATTCTCTCTGTCTTTTGCCCTTGGCATGTTTATTACGATGTGTCTTGGTGTGGTCCTCTTTGGATTCCTCTTGTTTGGGGTTCTTTGTGCATCCTGGACTTGTAAGTCTATTTCTTTCACCAGGTAGGGAAAGGTTTCTGTCATTATTTCTTCTGATAGACAGAGAGACCTGTCAGGATCGAAAGAAATGGAGGAAAGCAGACTATTGGATATAGAGTTCAAGACCACATTTATAAGGTTTCTCAAGAATTTTCCAAAAATTGCCGAGAAACTTGATGAGACCTTCAAGGACCTTAATGAGAATGCTAAGAAAATGGAAAAGGACCAGACAAAAATTAAGCATACACTGTCTGCTGTCTGAAATTACACACACACACACACACACACACACACACACACACACAGAAATTCAACAGTAGATTAAAGGGCTCGAAGAATCAAACCAAATATCATAAATGTAAGGAGAAAAAAAAAACACCCAATCAGAAAAACAGAAGAAAAAATAATTCAAAAATATGAAGAGAGTGTAAGAAGCCTCTGGGACAACTTTAAACACACCAACATCAGAATTATTGGGGTCCCAGAAGAAGAGAAAGAGCAAAATATTAAAAACCTATTAGAAGAAATAATGACAGAATACTCCAGATGTTTTTAAATGGGATTAATTTTAGAAATATAGATGTTTCCTCTTATTGGAACATTAGAAAGAGCTCTACTATATGCCTTGTGAAACCAATGAAATGTCTAATATTAAACATCTTTTAGTATAGACAGATAGGTAAATGGCTAGGTGACTAGATCAATAGAGTGGGATATTTTATATTTTTTAGAAATATAAAGAAAATTATTGTTTTAAGCACATAGTTAATTTACCTAAATTGTAATTTGAAATTTAATTTTTCCCCTTTTAAAAATTAGAAGAAAACAAAGCATTAACAATTAAACAAATACATGTTCCCATTGGCTTGAATCAGAGAGGTGTGTTTGTACTTTGAAAGGTATTTTATATTTAAACATGTTAGTTTAGAACTTTTATACAATAATAAAACTAAACTATTAAGCTGTGGTTAACTGTTGTTAACTCCTGAGCAGTTTATTATCAAATTGCATTTAGTAACTAAATAATAAATGTTGACTGGTTGGTTTGACCTTGCAGGGAATAGAGTGGTCACCAGACATTCATAACACATTGTTTCCTGTCTGCCATGTACAGGAGCAGAGCCAGGGCAGGGAAAGGAGTGAAGAGAACTGTTACATTTTAATCTTTCCTCATTATTCACTTCATATTTATCAATGAATGTCTCAAAAATTTCAGAAAATTGCAAAGTTACAAAAAAGAGAACATCTGCATGTTGATATTATTTTATATAGATAACTTGGAAAGGAAAATTTATTTTGCCATCTAAAACTCATGGCTTCAGCAAAATGAATTCACAGGTACAAAATATGAAATCCAATTTAGTTCACAAATTAAAATCTTATTTTGAGAGATGTAAGAAATTGATAAATCTTCTTAACATTTTTAGAAATGTATAGTAAAGTCTATCTTAAGCAAATATTGATGATTTAGTTAGTGATAAATTCATGCCTTTATCTTTTCCTTTTCCTCTTTAATTCCTTTTTATCCCAGGTTTTATTTTTGCCTTTCCTGAGAGAACAGTAGACATATTTAAAAGATCAAAATAAAGGAATCAATTTTGTTGCTGAAAAGAATCAATGACTAAGAGGTTTGAAAAGAAAGACTAAAGCTGTTTGTAAACTGGGATTAGTCATTTCTTTTTGGAAGTTTGCAGAAAATAAAAATAAAAGAAAGAACTCCTGATTTTTCTCAGTTATGTCTATTCAAATGTTCCATAAGCATTCATTGGCCGCTACTCTAGGCCTATGTTGAGCTCATAGCTGCTGAACATATGGAAATGAACAAATTGTAACATTACCTAATAAAGGTGACAGAACAGTTAATGGATATTGACTCAGATAAGGGCACTGGCCCCATTCATAAGAGCTTCACCCTCATTACCTAATCACCTTCCAAAGACCCTCACCTCCAAATCTAATCACTTTAATCACGATAAATAGCCTCTTTTCTTTTTTTAGGAACTCTCTTCTTGTTCCCACAAAAATAAATATATAATGTGACATACTAGATAAGTACTAGATATAGTATCTGACAGAATAATTGAAAACAATACAATTATTTATTGTTGTTTTTTTTAACACGCACTACTATACATTTTTAAAAAGTTATTTTGGTGTGCCAGTGCTAGATTTTTTGGTAGAGTATATCCCTACAAGTGAATTTTTTGAATTGTAGGAAATATAATGTTCAATTCATACAAAATAACATGAGCTTTTCCAAATGGTAATACTAATGTTCTCCCAACTAGCAGAAGACAAACACTCTTGATAATGCACTCTGTATTAAACCCTTAGTATTATCTCACTTTTTAATTTCACCAATCTATTCAGTATACAACATTTCACTGTAATGTTTGGAATTCCAAACAACTCAAATAGAATACCTTCCAGCTACTTTATACCTCAAAATGGAAATAACCTTTTTAGTCCCAAACTTATTCCTTTGCTAGTCTCCCCCATACTCCACAATGGAAAACCAAGTCATTCTTGACTCTGCTATACCTTTCATCCCTTCATTCATTAACACCAGAGTCTTCCAGTTTTGCCTATTGAATGTTTCTACAACTCAATGATTCTTAAAGGGTGGTCCACCAATCACTGGGTTTCTCTAAGACCCTTTCAGAGTATCTACAAGGTCAAAATGATTTCATAATAACACTAATAGGTTAGTCCCTTTTTCACTGTATTGACATTTGCACTTTGTATAAAAGCAGTGGTAGATAAAACTGCCAGTGCCTGCACAGACATCAACATGATGACACCAAACTTCTGGTGTACCAGAAGGCATTGGATTCACCATCTCACACACTCACTTAAGAATGTCCTTCTTTAAACAGTAAAACAATTTATTTTAGTAAACCTTGACTCTTGGGAATATATGTCTTTGTTTTTTAAATATCCTGTATGGCAAAATGGGAAGTCTGCAGAAACATTAGTTCTGAAGTGTACAGAAGCACTGATGAGATTATTTGAGTTTTGAACTAAAGTAGTAAAAAAGTGAATTTTATGACATAGATCATTTGTTTAAGAAGCTTGTTAAAATTCAGGGATATGCCAAAGTATACATTTTTGTTGTAATTTAGGAAACAGCAAAAGCAAACAGAAACTCTAGGGAAAAACAAAAAAAAAGTGCAATAAAGTCTTAGCACGAATATGAGGAAAACTGAAATGTGGCATGATTTTTACATGACTTAAGCAATTTATATATTTCAATAAAAAGAAAATTTACGTGCAAAATAGTTTTTTCTTGCCTGTAGAATTGACTCCTTTCTATTTCTACATCAAGCTGCTCTAATCTTTATGCCTGATAATAAATGACTTGTTTCCATGAGAATGTGAAACCAAGCACATGTGTGCTTCATGGGAAATTGTAGCTCAATGGTTAAGAAAAGGACCTCAAGATGCAGGAAGCCTGAGTTTGACTCGCAGATTCTTCTTATATCTCTGACACTGAAAATTACATAAAGTATGTGCATCCCAATTTCCTCATCTATAAAGATACCACATCATCAGTGTAAGGGTTCATTTCTATGCTACCCTTTGAAGGGTGCCTGGCTCTGAGTAGAGATGCTCTGAATGTCAGATATTTTTTTATTCAAGAGACAGTGGGCAACTTAAAATATCTGTGATGAGCTTCAACTATATCAAAGGATTTGATAAGGGCTTGGTTTCATTACTTACAAGCTTTCAACACAAGCTTTTGACATAATTATGTTATTTAATCTCCTTATGGCTCCATTTCCTCAACTGTAAAATGAGGTTTATTATACCACTCTTCTAATAACATTATTATAATTGCGGGAAGCCAGACTTTGCCTCACCAATAGAGATGTAAATAGAACAAACAGGAAACCTGGTCAAAGCTTAATGGATCTGTTTACTCATTGCTTAGGTGAGACCTTAGTTGCCCCGCTTTAGTCTTAATGTTAAGTATAAACTATTCACATATTGTTTAGGTGACACATTGGTAATTGTAAAATCTTCCACACCTCTTGTCTTATATTAATTCTTGCTGCTTGATTTCATTGTTGGAATTTCCTGACCTAAAGGACATGGATGTATCACTTGGCCCTAATAAAAGGGGATAGGAAAACCAGAGCGGTGGCGTCCTCCCCCTTGAGGTGGACTCCTGCCTGGCCCCCATTATTCCCCCCAAAATTAATGCTTCTCTAGTCTCTTTTTATTTGTGTGCGGTTTTCTCCAGACGCTGAACCCTGGCATTGGAACCCTGGATACGTGGGATGTGAAAAGGATTTCCACATATAATCACTTAATCAATATATGAAAACTCTTAAGACAGTTTCTGGGATTTTGTTTATGTGTTATCACTACTCTATCCCAAAACCTAATACATAGTAAGTGTTCAATAAATATTTGATGGTGAAAAGACTATGGGTACCCACAGTAGGAAGAACTTTTCACATTAAAGCACCATCTTTTGGTTGATAATTTAGTTCCAAAGACATATTATTTAATCGTAGCATGAACCGTTTTCATATGTGGTCACATTCCTTAATATTACCACTAGTCCATCAAGAAAGTTTGTAAGTGTTGAGAAGTTGTCACGTTTTCCAAACTTCTGTTTTACTTGAGGCATAAATTTTATCATTGGCAAAAAATACTGTCAGTTATTTACCTTGAAGTTATCCACTCACTCCTTTCATTTCTGAGAAGAGGTCTACCATGTACCCAACTCTGAATAATTATAGTTTGCCTGTCAGTCATTCTTTCAAGTAAAATGATGTTCCATGGGAAGAATGACTACTTTAGTTCAAAAAATGCATGTTATTAAAAAGCACTATTGTCTAAACCACAAAAGAAACAAAACAAATTAGGAAAATAGATGAATAAGAGTGTAAAATATTTTGTCAGGTAATAATTTGCTACATCTGATTGTATTTTCTAGCACATGACATAAAATGTTCAGTCTTTAGTCAGCACGTGAGAATTGTTATCTCAGAATAAAATTTTCCTTTCCTATCATTATTAAGTGATAATTAATATTTTCAATCTGGCCGAGACCGGTTTGGCTCAGTGGATAGAGCGTCGGACTGCGGACTGAAGGGTCCCGGGTTCGATTCCGGTCAAGGGCATGTACCTTGGCTGCGGGCACATCCCCAGTAGGGGGCGTGCAAGAGGCAGCTGATCGATGTCTCTCTCTCATCGATGTTTCTGACTTTCTATCCCTCTCCCTTCCGCTCTGTAAAAAAATCAATAAAATATATTTAAAAAAAATATTTTCAATCTGGATGGATACCTAAAAATATGACCTGAAATACCTTTTTTTTTCCAATCCAGGGATACATAAATATTTATCATGAAAAAAATTCTACTGGTATTTATTTCAAATTCTTATAAGTTGGTTCAAAATTCAGAAATATTCTCTATGTCCTTTCACATATAACCCACTTACCTACTTGTCTAGTTAAAAAAATGCATAAATAGCCCATCAGAATAGCTCGCTAGTTAAGTGTCCGCTGATAAACCAAGAAGTCATGGTTCAATTCTTGGTCATCCAGGGTTTCAGGCTTGATCTCAGTAGCAGGCATGTAGGAGGCAGCCCATCAATGATTCTCTGTCATCATTGATGTTTCTATCTCTCTTCTTTCACTTTCTCTCTGAAACCGATTAAAAACAAAACAAAACATAAAGTAGAAATTGCATTAAGTGAAATTTAAATGAGTATTTTATAGGAAGTAAAACTAATTTCCCAATAACTTTCTAATTTCTTAGCTGAGGTGCCACTGTAATAAAACATATTAACAGGAGAAAAGCAAACAGTTTAATAACATGTCTACCTCCTGTATACATGCGAGAGACTCAGGAAAACTGAGTAACAACCTGAAATGGCCCAAGCCACCACCTTAAATATCATCTACAGCAGTGGTTCTCAACCTTTCTAATGCTTCGACCCTTTAATACAGTTCTTCATGTTGTGGTGACCCCCCCAATCATAAAATTATTTTCCTTGCTACTTCATAACTGCAATTTTGCAAATGTTATGAATCGTAATGTAAATATCTGTGTTTTCCAATGGTCTTAGGCTCTACATGTTGCTCACAACCCACAGGTTGAGAACCGCTAGCAGGGCCCCTAAGAGCATCGAAAACACAGATATTTACATTAGGATCCATAACAGTAGCAAAATTACAGTTATGAAATGGAAACAAAAATAATTTTATGGTTGGCATCACCACAACATGAGGAGCTGTATTAGAGGGTCACGGCATTAGGAAGGTTGAGAACCATTGATCTACAGCTAAAGGCAAAATAAAGATGGTGGATTTGGTGGAGATGACCAAGAAAAGCACAGTAAACAATGAAAGGTTGTTATGCAGATTTAAATTCCTGACTTCTCCATTTGTTATTGGTGGGGTGTCCTCTATATCCCCACCAGTTGCTGGTGGAAGTGGGATTCTTGAATGTAGTGGAAACAAGAATTTATTGACTCCCAGGGAGGGTGAGGTATCTTAGGTATTGTGGAAAGTTTTATATCTGTGGAATTAAACCCTGGGTGTTGAGGGTTCCATTTCTCTGGAAAAAACAGTCTCATTTTTTTTTCTTCAGTAGAGGTAGGATCAGAGCCACTACCCTATTTGTTTCCATTCCCTATTTGTACAGTCCCATCCAACATCTGGCTAGTTATTTTGTATTCCCAGATATAGTCCATGGCCAAACTTCTTCTTCCAAGGCCACATGGCATGGGGTGACTGTGGGCATTGAGAAAGTGAGAAACAGGAGTGCAAGAACAAGCAAGCAGAACAAGAGAGGGATAATTCCTTTTTGGGTGGGATTTTAACTAAGAGTTTATTCAATGAATCCTTCAGAATTTCACATTTGCAATGGCTCCACTCCCATTAGCCAATTATCATTTTCCCAGGTTAGACTGACAGGCAAGCATTTTCTCTACCATAACCCAGCTTTATTGCACATGCATCCATCTTCTCCTTTGTGCAGTCCCTCCCCCAGGGATCTGCAGTGAATGGACCAGTGTGTGTGGTTCCCTGGGGAGTGTCAACCTAACAGCTTTCTGGTGAAGCTGCCCAGATGACAATGCTTATGATGCCTGGCCTGCCCTTTGCTTTTTTCCTATTATTAATATTGATAATTAACTAATTATTATGGTAACACATTGATATGAGTTTCTATAGATTTATTCATTATCTTTTTCCTGGTACAAATGAAGATTTCTCTTAGAAGTGGAAATGTCTCTTACAAAATGCTAATGTCTGGTAGGGTTTTAGAGTTTCTCCAGTGTTTGCTCTTTCTTAAAAATAGTCAGCTCAAAATAATCCTTAGGGCTAAGAGGAATTTTTTAGGATTACTTATTCGGTTCCCTTTCAATTTGGAGAACAAAGAACAATAAAATAATTCAGTTACTGTGATCTATATGTAGAGAAAGACACATTTCATTGTTCATGAATTTATTATATAAATTTCTTAGTAGAAATGAAGACTTAAACTTATTACTTTTATTATATATGTATAATAATCTTATATGTGTAAATGATTATTATGTGACATAATGATATGACGATAGATCTTAGCCTCTGATGTATAAATCTGGCTGCACTAATAACATACTCTATGAAGTTTCCCTCACATTAAATCATCATACAAATAAGAATAAAATGAAATGTCATATGTAAGGTCAATAGGTCGATAATTTTGTTTCTAGTCATAGACTGATTTACTAACATTCATTCAGTTCTCTTGAAATTATTATTTTTTTGGTAAAAAAGGTATCTCTATAGAAAAAAATAGCTTGTTAATAAAACCATATTAAGATTGCAGTGTATATACAGAGGGAAAAGAATGCAATCATTACCATTGCTGATAGACTCTCAATACCACTTCTACAAATAAGCATTTATTTTCCTAGGCAATGTAACCCCATGAGTAAGTATAATATGAGAGGCCAACATTTCTTAGGGGATTCTCAAGAATTACCACCTTCCCTGAAATGTCACTTGACTTAGATATCAGGTCGCTTTTAAAGCACCCCTGTGGCTAGCTCTTCATTTATTTGAATGTAAACCCATGTTAATGTTGCCCTAGGGAACCATAGCGAATAGTGCAATATTTCTTATACTTCAGTGTGCATGCAGATCAAGTGGAGATCTTGTTAAAATGCAGAAACTTATTCAGTGGGTCTGGAGTTGGGCATAAAATTCCAAATATTTAAACAAACTCCTAGGCAATCTCCATCTTCTTGCAAACTAGTTCACTTCATAAGAAGCAATGCATTTGCACCAGCCATGGGTTGCAATTTGCTGTTGACTCTATATCCTTGTATCCTACCGTTTTTTCTGCAGCCCATTTGGCAGTCACGGTGACACTTTTGCTGAGATGTTGCAACTGCCTTCTTATGCCAATGAGACATATGTTCCTGCTTCTTTCCTTCCTTTTCCTCCAGGTAGAGATCCAGGGAAAAGGGAAATTTGTCTACTATGGATCCTTTTGCTTTTCTCTTTGCCTTCTCTTCACATCTTGCACTTGTTCTTTCAATTTACTTCTCCCAACCCATTATCTTCCACCTTCTCCCACCACTGCTGCTGCTTCCTTTTTCCCTTTTATTCCTGTCATTTCTTCCCTTGCACTCCTCTTTTTGCATCCCCTATTTTATTTATTGTTTTAGTCATATGTCCCAGGAACTGATTAGACTCAAAATGTGCCTCAATGGTACTTTGTAATGAATATACAGAGTTTTAAAACACAAACACACAGACACACACACACACACACACACACACACACACACACACACACACACAAACACATCTCCTCAAGCTGACTTGAGAAGATTGTACAATATCTATAAATTATTATTTATAATTTAATCCACCCAGAGATAACCACTAACAAGCCAATCTTACTTTGTATTTTCTACTTTCAATTTATTTGGATGGTAATTATTATTTGATTTGATTTCCATCTTTCACACCTAGATTCTAGAGGTCTATTTTAATATAGCTCATTCCATTTTAAGATATCTTTTCAGGGTAAACATAATCAGTTGCCAGTGGTTTAAAAAATATATCCTTAATTTCAATTGTCCAACAAACTCCAAAAGAGTCCCAGGGCTTTAGATAAAAGATGTGATAAGTATTTATTCAAGAGTCTTAGAGTTTGCAAAGTTGAAACACAAGTAAAAATATTAGTGTAGATAGCTAGATATTAATAAAGGAGAAAGGAGCAAAGAGAATCAGATATTATTTAACCTAATACACTGGGAAGCTTACTGAGACAATAAGCTTGCTTTAGTAGTAAATTGCAGCATTCCGAGGCTCCCCAGGAGACTGCAGCATCCTCTGACCTCAAGACTTAATCCAGGAAGCCAGCAGGAAAGATCATTACTGACCATTATCTGGGACTACCCAGGGAAAGATAAAACAATAAAGGAGAAAGTCCTCTGCTGAGCACATACCCAATAGAAACCAGATGACAGCAAAATTTTGGACATGTGTAATAGAAGCGAAGATGGCAACCATAAAGGGGTGGTGTCTAATCTGGATAAAAGATCATATTGGTTATGGGGAGGACCCAGTACAGGCAGAAAAGATCTAAAAATTAGAACGGTTACGGGGAGAGCCTAGCACAAACTTGCAAGGATGGGGAAATTGATTGATTTGTTTAAAGAAGACTGGCTCTTTCCCAAGCCCAAGGTAATATAAACAGAGCTGAACAAAGGCCTCTCCCTGGGTAACATGCACTCACAGATTTATATGTGGCAGCCA
Source organism: Antrozous pallidus (assembly GCA_027563665.1). NCBI lineage: Eukaryota > Metazoa > Chordata > Mammalia > Chiroptera > Vespertilionidae > Antrozous > Antrozous pallidus. The sequence goes on from CM050518.1 coordinate 53,472,492, forward strand.
TTAGGACCAGCAGCCACATAGGCTCCAAGTGCAGGCCTGGCAGCTGAATGGGATCCAAGCAGGCTTCAAGCAAAAGCCTGATTATCCAATATGGCAACACAGCATGGGCTGAAGCACAGTCAGGAACAGAGACTGAGCTAGTGAGGTGGGGACAGAGACTGAACTGGACTAAGCTTTGACATGGACTGAACTGATGGCATGGAGTCTCTAGACCCTGGCCTTTCTTCTGGACTTGAAAAAGACAAAGGTGGATCTTTTCCACAGTGGACCAGATGGAGATGAGACACCTGGAACCAGGGGCAGTCTTTTATTCCTATTCCTATAAATCTTACCACTACATCTCATCCTCCCATATATGGGTCCCCAAAATGCTATTTTTGTGACTCTGTGGAAAGAAGAATTTCTATTAGCAACAAAAACCCAGAATTGATCCAAAGAAGAAAAAAAAAGTTAAGAGTCCTTATAATGAAAAAATCCAATGTTACCCTAGCAAGTGTGGCTCAGTTGATAGAGCGTTGGACTGCGGACTGAAGGGTTCCAGGCTCAATTCTGGTGAAGGGTACATGCTGGGGTTACAAGATCAATCCCCAGTGTGGGGCATGCAGGAGGCAGCCAATCAATAATTCTCTCTCATCATTGAAGTTTCTATCTCTCTATGCCTTTCCTTTCCTCTCTGAAATAAATAAAAATATATTTTTTAAAAATCCAGTGTTGAGAATAATCAGTCCTAGAATCTATGCTCACTATGGTGATTTTCAATAAGTCACAACCTTGTGGTTTTAACCATTAAAAGGATACAAAGGTGATGGGGCAGACAATTCCCTAATTAGATTGAGTTCTATCACAAAAACAATGAGAAATCACTTGCTTGATTATATTATGTGATATGACAAAGGCATTGGTATACTATTTTCCATGGCTATCATTCTTGAGGGGGCCACATGGCACAGAACTGAGGAAGGCCTGTAGGAATTATAGAAAATCCCCCGGTTAACTGCCAACAACAAAAAGAGGACCTCAGTTCTACAAATGGAAGGGTACGGATTCTGCCAATATTACTGTAAGCTTAGAAGAGAGCCTAGAGCTGCAAAAAGGAACTCAGAAGGTATATAATTATTAAAGTCTTGTGAGATCTTGAACAAAGGACCCAGCTAAGTATGTCCTACAGAATCTTTGAGATAATAAAAGTGTGTTGTTCAAGCCACTAATTTTGGGATTGTTATGGGGCAATATCAAACCAATATACATGAATTCTGATGATTTCCTTATAGTGCAATGTAAAAAAAAATTAAAACACAGTAAAACAAAAATTGCCAAAGAATAAAATCTTGAATATAATATTATTGGTCAGAAATGTCTAAGTGTCTACTGAAAGACCTGAGAAGCACTGAGAAGAAAAAAAAGTTTTATCTTCTCTATTGGATTAAAATTTCAATCACAGTGTAGCTAGAAGCATTTGTGCAAATTCATGGCAACTGTATATTTGAACTGGTTTGAATGACTCTATGGTTATATATATGTTTCTTTGAGATAAGATTAGATCAAAGGATATGTAAGGTGTTCGTTTGTCAAAAATAATTTAACTGTTCTTTTGCAGAAATGAAAATAAAAAGCTGACTGGACCATTCACATAATCATACTGCAATTTTAGACATCTAAATTGTTCCTCTGTTTAAGAGAGTAACAAACAAGCTAAACGCTGGAGTTTGGAAAAAATTTGATAGAGGACTTTTATATTTTATTCTGTTTTTGTTTTTAGTTAATCTTGAAAGCCATCAATGACAATTCAACAGAAGAATTTAGGCAACCATGCATTGTTACAGCTGTGAGTGACCCTAGGAAACAATATGCATACATTTCTGATATTGTGTGATCCTAGGTCTCTTGGAGCATTTCTATAGAAATGCTTTGTAAGTTCACACTAAATCCTGTGGCCTATAATGTATTGAGTACATCATAGCATCTATCTATATCACAGAAGTGTTAAGTCTATACTTACCAAAACACTATAGGAGGCTTTTAAATTAAAAATACCAATTCCATAATGTGATTAAAACATTAAACTACAATAAGAACTTTACAATTACTTTTAGAAACCCAGGCTAAAGATAATTATTGTAAATGAGAATATGTAACTTGAATTCCTTGGTAGTTGAAGGCAATAAAATGGAAATAATGGGTTGCATAGCCTCTTTTTTAATAAAAGGAAAGGATATATTTTATTGTGTCCAATGCAAAGCCCATAGATTTAATGAAACAATTCTACTAAATTTGTGGACTGTTAATAGTAAAACTGATTTAAGTATTTTTATGATTTGTTATACATTTTATTTCAGAAAATTTACAACAAAAATAGAGAATTATTGGAAATATTCACTTTCATATAGTTTGTAATTAGTTCTTTCAGTCATACCTATGAAGTCCTTTCTATGTTTGTTGTAGGTCTGGTTTTAAATTCCTCTAATTTTATACTTGGAACAGAGATAGATATGAAAAAGATATTTCTATTTCTACTGGTGACTTCCCTGTGTACCTGTGCCCCAGACATGTTTTACCCACTCTCTTATATTTGTTGTGTGACAATTACTCACTGCCCCTTGTTTGCAAATTTGATGGGAATGGTAAGTTTATTATTTATTGTCCTAGTCTAACATCAAGATCATGTGGCTCAGATGTGCCTGGTATTATATAGTGTAGCTTTTTTGATTGTCCTGTTTCTCCTCCCCATGAGAATCAAGCTCTCTCTTATACATTTGTGAATCTTGTGTGAGAGAACATGCTCTTCCCCAGCCTTCATGGTGAGAGCCCTAAAATGCTATAAATATCACATAAGCATGGACTCAGCCTTCTTTGTCTTTTCCTCTGGTGGCAGGTGCTGTTGAATTTGTTGTTGTTGTTTTCATTTTTCTCCCAGCTATACTGGGTCTTCACCTCTGCCCCAGGAATGGATGACAAGCTCCCCAATGGTACAAGCATTATGTTCTGCTAGGGAGCAGGTATGGGGTGTTGTGATTGGCACTTGATGACTCCTCTGTTGCTCTGCCATAGATGACCCAGCATCCACACCCCATCTCCTGTGGAGTGGACCTGTCTTTCCAACTAATTTGTTGTGTTGCAATCTCAGTGCTCTAATGGTTTCAAGAAAAAGTATTATCTTGTAATTTATCTAGCTTTTCTTTTTAAGTTAAGTTAGAAGCAACTTGTTTTCCATATCTCAATTTACTAGGTAGATAATACACCAAAATTCATTATAAGTCTGTCAAGACTTGCCCAAAGAATACTAGTAGAGTGATGGTCCACATAGACTGGATGGAGAGGGTGTAGTGGGAAGCTCCTGTTAAACAGGTATAAACTGAGTAAGCTCTAGAAACCCACCATACAACATAGTACCTATAACTAACAAAACTTTTTTTTGTGTTTAAAAATATGTTAAGAGACTAGATCTCATGTTAAGTGTTCTTACCATGATTAAAATAAAGAAAAACAACACAGACTTATATGTTTATATAATTCCCTGTTTTCCACAAAATTCTTCTCTCTGTTCTAAATACTTCTTGCAAATGGGTTAGCCTTTTACTAGAAAATCATTGTGTTTTTTAAGTAAATGTTCATTTTTCAAGCCAAAGTATGTTGTCCAATAAGCAATGGAGGATATCATCCACAGATCAAAATGTTCAACTTTTGAGAAGTACTGGTCCATATTTCCCATGTGTTGAGCAACACAATCATTTGACGTTAGTTTTCATTTGGCCTCCTAAATGCCAATGAAGAAACTGGGGCAAAGGAAAGTTAAATATCATGCCTCAGGGCACAGCACCAGACAGAGTGCAAGCTGGATTCAGAGTTGGGATTTGTGCTTATCCATGTCCTAACCATGCTCCCAAGGCAATATAAGTAAGATAAGGACCATATACTCTCATCATCTTTCCCATTAACTTTTACTTAAGAAATGCAAAGGGTTGAAAATAGATTTCTGCAGCTGAAGTTGCCAATTACCTACCAAGAAAAGGAAATCTTAAGAGCTATGATGAGACTTAAAACTCAAAGCTGATGCTGTTACCTGTTGAATGTTTAAGTTTTTGAAAATTTTAAAATCTAAATTTACAAACTTATTAATGAGAATCTCAGCTCTGCCTTTAGAAATTATGTGTGTGTGTTTATTAGTTTATGTGTGTGTATTTATTAGTTTCTTAACCCTAATTCCTAATATGGGATTTAGGAAATACAGAAGTAATTGCTTCAATATAAGAGTAAACATCAACTGTGTAACAAAGAAAGAAAATTATTTTTCAACTAATAGTTTCTCACTGTAGTAGCCTGAGAACAAAATATTGAAAGGAAGGGAGGTTTATTAATGTGAAGGAAAGGCATTTTAACTGTGACTGAAGCTAAATTAAGAAGTACATAGGCTAATTGCTGGATACAATGTATAGATTCACACCAAAACATGTAGAAAGTTTGAAATATATACTTAATTTAGAAGTTTGATTTGAATTGCTACATCATGAAAATGGAATGAAAAGAATTTAATTTAAATATAGTATACATAAACACATCTGTATTAAACATATCCATTTTATAGCAAAAGTAGGCAAACATTTATGTCTTAGAAGGTCCACAGAGTTTGCTCATATATGAGTAGCCACAATAAGTCAAGTGAGAAAGCTAATGCGTGAGACATTTGAAAAAAAAAGCACATAAGTCATGTTGCCTAAATAAAGTATTTTAGAAGAGAAAGAGGCACTCAAAAAATCAACAAATGCTATGAGATTCACATTCTTCCCCTCAAATTGTGAGTATATGTTCATTCAATGGAGAAGTTTATAATTTTATGTGGACTTTTTGTTGTTTGATATTATCTTCCCATGATTTCAAAAGAGGAGTAAGCTATTTATAACTTTAACTTATATATATTTTATAATAAGTGAATGGTGTTAATTTAGATTAATGTAATTGGGGGCCAAGTAAAAGAGAAAATCTAAAAAAATACTTAAAAAGAAAACAGTTCAATTAATTTGCCTCGGCTAAGAGAAAGGTAAGCATTTTAAAAAAAAAATCTTATTCTCTTTCCTACCCTTCTCCTACATGACATCTATATATGTTTTAGTGTAACCATCTGTTTTAGGACCCATTTGAGTCCACATGACACCTATTAGTTAGATTTATAGGACAGGTAATATTTAGCCAAATTAGCAATCAGAATGCCTGAATGTTTTAACATCATTTATAATTAACTGCTGGATGTAATAACAAATAGGAACAGCAGCTGCAACAAAACTCCAATTAGGCTGTCAAAGTGGGAATAATTCTGATTTATGGAAGGCCCCAAACTCATCTCCATGCCATGGAATTGCAGCTCAGGAACACCTCGCCAGGCCACTGCACATGAACATACCAGAAATTCAGCACAGGTAGAGAAAACTTCCCCAAGGAATCCTCTTTCCAGATCAGCCTCCATAATTTTTGGAGCTTCAGGAGGACATCTCCACCTGGAGTTGTAGTCAGCCCTAGATTCAGCCAGAATTTATAACACTTATTGTATTCAATCACTGTGATTCAGAAACTCTTCCAGTTCTCTTGGTTCCCAAACCCCAGTATTTCTAGATCATTAAATAATCATTGATAAAAATCCTGTCCTTAAAAAAATGAAGCAAAATAGATAGTTGCATGTACCATCGACAGTTCCATACAGCTAAAGATTTCCTTCCACCAAGAAGGAAAATGAAACCTGAACATGAAGGTATTTCCCTGGGATATTTTTGGAACTAGAAGCCAAGCTGGGATGTTTTTTACTATATTACCTTACATTGGCTTTTCAGACATAGCTCCCTGTTTTTCAAAACAATATATCTATGAATATAAGTCAAATTGTATATATAAAAGTAGAAATTATTTAAATATTGCAAATAATAAAATCTCAGAGAGGGTGGGAAGAGATTAACCAAAGACCCTATATGCATAACCCATGGACACAGACAATAGTGCCATGAAGGTAGTGTGGGAAGATATTGGCTGGCGCTGGAGGAGGTTAATTGGGGGAAAAAGAGGACATGCATAATACTTTGAACAATAAAGATAAATTTAGAAACTCAGTTCACTGGCTTAGCTCAGTGGTTGAGCATTGACCTATGGACCAGGAGGTTATGGTTTGATTCCCAGTCAGGGCACATGCCGGGTTGGTGGGTTGAACACCAGTGAGGGGTGTATGCAGGAGATAGCAGACCAATAAGTCTATCTCATCATTGATGTTTCTGTCTCTCTCTCCCACTTCTTTCCTCTCTGAAATCAGTAAAATATACTTAAAATTTTTAAATCCCTAGTACTATCAGTAGTAGTAATTAAAATTTATTTTGCATTTAGTTTCCACATGACATTTTAATAAGCATTTAATGCATCATTTAATTCTGATGACAATCTTCTAGGATGGCATTCTTAGGCCATTTTCCTGCAGGAGTAACAGATAATTGCAGTTATTAAAAAATGGTCTATATTCTGGGTCTGAAATTGAAAAGACAAATTCAGGTCCTTTAAAGAAATATCAACCATAAATCAAAACATACTTTCTTTTCAAATTGCCTTGGAATGGGCTGTTTTTCAGGTCCTGTGAGGACAATCCATTGGCTAAAAGGTAGTAGGTACAGTGTGAGTTTTTACTGACTAGTCTATTTTCCTGTCACCTTCTTATTCCGTTAGTGCTATACTACTTATACCACTTGGTTCTGATAAAGCTGTCAATCATAGTAACAGATGTTAGAATGACTGTTGAATAAAAGTGACAAAGAAGAACTTAAGCCACTAAATAAAAGTATAATTTATTAATTTACCTTGAAAGTAAACTCTCAGGGGAAAAAGGCTTTTAGGTATAGGTGTATTGGGATTAAAAAATACAATGAAAAAAAAGTTACTTCTACTTTTCAATTGTCTTCACTTCCATTTTCTAAATGTTATTTCATTATTAGTCTGTGACAAAATGATTGCAAGAGATAAACTTTGTAACAACCAGATTCATGTCTAGAGGATAGAAAATACTCTTCTGCTCTCAGAAGTTGCATTAGGTCTATATGGCTCATGGTTTTGCCTGAACTGTGGTAGACTATTTAGAGTGGTCAAAAATATGGAATTCAGAGAATAATTAAATCAATCAGAATTGACCCCTGGAATGTTCATTGTGTGAATCACATCCAGTCCACACTGCCTGAAAGTGAGTGAAGGGATATCTCAAAGTAAATGGGGAGAGATATTATTTTATTACAATAATTTCATGTGCCCTGGAGGGATCATTATAACACATATTGAATGCTTTTTTAGGAGTAGGCATTGATATAAGAACTTCACCTAAAATTATTTACCTATTACAACACTATCAGTGTTACTATTTCTTCTCTTTTACAAGTGAGGATGTTCAAACACAGGAAACATAAGAAGTATATTCAAGATGAAATATCTAATATAAGCTAGAGCTTGGCTTAAAAAGCAAATGTGTGTTTTAAGGCCTTTGGTCAAACAGTGGTCCACTGCCTTTCTACAATGGACAAATATTCTCAGTAAATAAAAGATGCAGCAAACTAACCCGCTAAATAAAAAATAACTAAGTAAATAATAATCACAGGAAACCAGCAAATACATAAGATATCTGCAAATAAAATTCTGCTTAACATATAAGTTTCAGGAAAAAATATCAATATAGATCCTACAGACTTCAAAAAGATACATAAATGCAGCAACTTTAAGTCTACATGAAAAAAGGAGGGTTTCTGATGATTTCTGCTTCTAGTCACATTATAGAAGATATCCTAACAAATAGAGTGAGAAAAAAATATATAAATACACATATAAAGATCTTTAAAAACACATAGAGTTATCATTTTTAGGTGACATAATTTTGTAAGTAATTATGATTACTAGGTTTATTTATCCTTCCTTTCAAATATAAATATACATAAAATATGTCTATATAAAAAGTGGAAATTTACATCACAAATTCCCTAGTTAAAAGTATAAATAATATAGCAATAAATTTAAAAAATATAAACACTAAAATAAATATTACAATAATTTCCAACATTAGAGAGATAAAATAGTGTGTGTGTGTGTATGTGTGTGTGTATGCATGCACATGTATTCTCCTTAATCAAAAGCCTATCTTGCTTTTTCAGGAGGAACATAACAAACTGGCTATAAAATATATGTAAATATTAAAAAGAAATAAAAGTTATGGAACCAGATAATCTTGAAAAAGAAAGTGACATAGAATGTCCTCTATGAGATAATAATTTATTGTAAAGCTATAGAATTTACTATAATGTGATATTGACACAGGTTAGCCCAATGAAACAGAACAGTGAGTACAGAAATGTATCTTAGGACAAGGCCTGACAGCACAGTGGGGAATATGTAGTCACTTTTACAAAGGTGTAGTTCAATTGGTTATACATGTGGATAAATAAATAAATTGTGACGCCTACCTCAGACCTTACAAACTAATTTCAGGTGGATTGTAAGTTTAATGAGAAGGTAAAAGAATAAATATTTTAGAAGATCATTAGGAAAATGTATTTTTGCCTTATATTCCATTTAGTTTATTTTAAAAACTAGAGGCCCAGTGCACGAATTTGTGCACAAATAGGGTCTGGCTAGCCCAGCCCCAATCAGGGTGGATTGGGCCTGGGCCTGTCAGGAGGAGGAGATAGCAGGAGGTTGGCTGTTTGGCCTGCCTTGATTGGGACCCGATCAGGGCTGGGCTGGCTGAGAGGAGGGGATGCAAGAGGTTGGCTAGCCATCTCTGGCTTCTGGGGTGGTGGGGGCAATTGGGGTGGGGCCAGCCAGGGGTAAAAGTTGTGAACTGGTCAGGGTATTGGGGCACAATAAGGGATGGGGCGGACTGGGGAAGGGACTGCAGGTGGTTGGCTGGTCGTCTCTACCCCCTATTCAGGTACGGAGAAGATCAGGAGCTGAGCCGGGTGGAAAAGCTGTGGGGTTGACCAGATGCCCTGCCCTTGATGGCAGTGGGAGAGGCTAATCAGGGGCAGGGCTGGCTGGGGGCAGGGGCCTCAGGAGGTTGGCTGCTGGACCCACCCCCCAATCGAGCCAGTTCACTGGGTATCATAGTGACCAGTCATTACGGCGTTTTGTTCACTGGCTTTTTATATACATAGATACTTTGCAATTTGCTTACTCTGCTACTCACTGGAAAACTTTGAAGGCACTATCTTCAATTTCACTGTCTTTTTTTTTTCTACTGTATGCTCAAATTTTTATGGCATTTCTCTAATGGAATTTTATTTTATTTATTTTATTTTGTAGCTTCAGAATTTCTATCTGGTTATTTTAGTAATTTCTGTAACATCAGCCATGTATTGAGAAGGATTCTGAGGAAAACTCAATGAATGGTAGAATGAACAAAAAATTTGATTGAGAACATGAGAGAATAAATGTCTCACTAATAATTCACTTAAAAAATTAGGACTGCAGTATAGATCTCAACTATTCAATTTCTGGCCAGCACTTTACAGTTTTTGGAAGCAGGAATAGAGAGAGTGGTTTTCCATTTTATATTTTAAACCCAAAGTGATCTTATCGTACAAAAGACATATAGAAATATATTTCAGAGAGAGAACAGCAGGCGACACAGAACATATACAGAAATCGGAGAGGGATCATTCTCAAGTATAGAGAAAAAATACTGCAGTACATCTTATCAATTTCCATTAAATAGTAGAACTAATCTATCTCATAGGAAAAACTCTACAGCATCATTCAGTCTGGGATGAAAAGACTCTGAGGATAGAGCCAACCCATGTGGAAAATAGAGAGCAGCAGTATATTAACTGCAGAGGTTTTATAAAAAAAAAAGTATGAAAATATTTGTATTTGTAAAATTATGTTCTATTCATTAATAAGTATAAATTTGCTTTAATAGGCTGCTATAGAATTGAATATAATGTGATATTGACACAGTTTATCCCAATGGAACAGAACAGTGAGCATAATTATAACAATACAAAGAAGGGTGATAGGACATGTACTGGAGTAATTTTCTCTAGAGTATTAAAATTAAGATAATATTAATTCAATCTAGGTTGTGTTAACTTGAGATGCATTTTAGTTTTGTAACAGTTGGTAAAGGAATGCATTGTCATGTATTATTTATATATATAAAGCTTAAGTGACTGAATTACCATTTGACCAGTCACTATGATGTACAATGACCACCAGAGGGAAGCCACTCAATGCAGGAGCTGACCTCAGGTGGTCTGTGAGCTCCCATAGCAGGAGTGCCACTCAGCGGGCTGAGGGGCGCCAGACACCAGGCTCATCGCTAGTGTGCACAGATGTGGCAGCTCAAGCCTGCCCTGCCTCTGTAACACCATGCTATTAAGAGTGGTGCCTGCAGGACCAGTGAGGCCAGGATGAGCAGGAGTGGCACAGTGCCTGACCTGGGCTCCTCTTTGGCCACCTGCTGTTTCAAATTGCAAGAGGGCACAGGCCAGGCTGAGGGATCACACTGGTGCACGATTTTGTGCACTGGGCTTCTAGTATGTTATATTTATATATTATATCCCTAAATATAATAGCATATATTATGCATTATGTATTATGTATTACATATTAGTGTGTCTATAAATATACATATATACCACCCTGTGTACGAACAATAGAGCAATCCTATCTAATAAAGAGTGAATATGCTAATTAACCATCATGCCCTCACAAAGATGGCAGTACCCACAGCCAATAAGGAGGGAATATGCTAATTGACTGTCATACCTTCAAAGATGGCAGTGTCCACAGCCACAAGATGGCAGCACCCAGTCCCCTCAGCCCCACCAGTGCAGCAGGTGTGCAGTAGGATCAGGCCTAAACAAGCAGTTGGATATCGCTTGAGGGGTCCCAGATTGGAGAAGGTGCAGGCCCAGCTGAAAGACATTCCCCACCCCCTGTGCACAAATTTCATGCACTGGGCCTCTAGTGTGTGTGTGTGTGTGTGTGTGTGTGTGTGTGTGTGTGTGTGTGTGTATAAAAGGCTAATATGCTAAGTGTCCCTCCCACTGGCTGACTTGTCACTATGACAAACACTGACTACCAGGGAGCAGACACTAAACACGGGAGCTACTGAGCTACTTTGACTTGGCAGCCATGGTTTCTCAGGTGACACACCTGATTCCTCACAGGGCCACATGATTCTATATTCAGCCATGAGTTATGTTGTTGCTGGGGCACTGTCAGCTCTGAATCTGGTTTACTACACACTTGCATTTGCATTCCATACCCTGTACAACAGCAATTATGCAGAGTGCCCTGTGGTACTCTGGGACCCCTGGGGTCATGTTGAAGATCTAAGTTGATTCCTACAGACTTGATCCCCACCTGCTGGAGGGAAACACTCACTTGTAGACACCCTTCAAGCCATAGTGCCACTCCAACTGCGGCCAGCCAGGGAAGGTCCACGGAAAGTTGGCTCCAGGGTGTGTCCAGCATGTCTCTCACAGTTCTGCCGTGCTGGCCACCTTCTAATTAATTTTCTTTAAATGTGCACAAATCTGTGATCCAGGTCACTAGCCCTGTGTAATAAAAGCATAGTTTCAAATTGTCCCCTCAACTGGGAGTTCCACCAGAAGGTGGGGCTGAGCAGGGGAAGGGAGGGAAGCCCTGGGAGGCAGCTGACAGCTGCCAGGGACTCCACCAGTGTAAGAGTTTCATGCACTGGGCCTCTAGTTTAATATATACTAATAAAAAGGTAATATGCTAATTAGACTAGACAGACTGAATGTCTTGTGAGCATCCTTCTGGACATCCTTCTGAACAAAGCTTCAGCGACTGAGAGGGATGAAGGCCAGCAGCCTTGGCAACTCTGAGGGCTGAGGGCTGGCAGTGCAGAAGAAACGGCACAAGGGCTGGTCCAGTACCAATACCCCTTCCACAGAAGTGGTGTGGGAGAGGCAGTGGCATGGGCTGGTCTAGAACTGTGGCCCCTTTCACAGAGGCAGCAGGAGAGGGGACTGTGCAGTCTCAGTCCCAGTGCTGCCACTTCCACAGAGGCAGTGGTGCAGGTACAGTCCGGGTGCCATGCTTCCACAGAGGCTGGACAAGATGCAACCTTCTGTGCCTCAATCTCCCAAAGCCCATCCCTCAGCCAGCCTGGTCCCAGATTGCCCCCAACCTGCCAGTGTGTGGGGAGCATGGCCAGAGCTAAGAAGCAAGAATTGAGGGCTGGCAGCTATAGCAGCAGCTGCAAAGGCCAAGAGGGCTGTGGCTGCCAGCTGTGGCAGCAGTGGCGGGGTGATACGGGCAGCACCTTCCCCTGATCAGCCTGGTTGCCTCCCACAGAGGGAGGCCAGTAGGACATCCCTTGAGGGCTCCAGGACTGTGAGAGGGGGCAGGCAGAGCTTAGGGACCCCCCCTCCAGTTCACGAATTTTTGTGCACCAGGCCTCTAGTTATAATATAGTGTGGTAAATACCATGATAGGTGTGTAAACAGAATGCTCTGTAAGTCCTGGGATGAACCTAGATCATTGTGGAGGAGGTGATGACTAACCGAAATTCTAGACAGATGTGGGCAGTGTATTCCAGGACTATGGGGAAGAATAAGCAATGATAGAGAGGACAGAACTAATAAAAAATGACTTACAGAGCAAAGCAGCTGGGAGCTCATTACACATACCCAGTAAAGTAAGGAGGGCACATATATGAGTCTGGAGAAGAAAAAACACTGAAAAATTATTTTCAGAAAAATAAAACTGTCATAGTTTGATTGAAATGTAAAATTATTTTAATTACCCATTGCTGTGTAAGGAATCACCTTAGAACTCAGTGGCTTACCAATGTATAGATACATTTCACAGCTGGAGGATGAATGGGCTGAGGTGGACAGTTCTGATTTGATCTTTCCCAAGAAAGTGTCAACACATGGCATCTGGGACAGGGTCAACTGATGCTCTAGACATGAGTCACACAGTATAACATCTGTCATATCTTCCTATTAAACAAAACCAAACCAGAATCAATTTAATGCTAGAAGGGACTGCACTCGAGTGTGGCTTCCACTGTGGGGTTATCCCTGAGGAAAAACCTAAAGGATTTCAGTTGTGGTTTTCATAGTATAGTCTTATGTTAACACTCTCAAAGCAGTGTTCAGTTGATGCTATGGGTTGGATGACCTCTACTTTCTATTAGTGTTAAAATTCTCTTGTTTTAAAGGACAAAGATGAATGGAAAAATAACTTTAATTCACTGTTTTAAGTGCACTCATGCTGAAAGTATTCAACATGTAATTAATCTGAAGAAATAATTTAGGAAGAACTTTCAAATAAATGCTTAGTATCTAACTTTTGGGTCATTTTATTTTGAATTAAATTAAAAACTATTAGTGCTAAAAGTCTCATGCCTGGGTTTCAGGCTTGATCCTCAATAAGGGTTGTGCAGGAAGCATCAGATCTATGTTTCAATCTCATATTGATGTTTCTCTCTCTGTGACCCTCTCCCCTCTTTTATCTCTAAAATAAATAAATAATAAAAATTAAACAGGCTCAATATGGTTTTATATATTTATATAAATATAATGTGTATACATATATTTTACATTTAAATACGTGTATAGTTATGTGTATACTAGAGGTCCGGTGCACAAATTCGTGCACAGTTGGGGGTCCTTCAGCATGGAGGCCAATCAGGGCCAATCAAGGCCATCTCGCCTAGAGCTGGTCAGCTGGGAATGGACCATAGGAGGGCTCCAGGGTGTGTCTGGCCCTCTTGCCCAGTCTCCATTGGCCAGACCCCAGCAACAAGCTAACCTATTTGCGGAGCATCTACCCCCTGGGGTCAGTGCACATTATAGTGACTGGTTGAGCAGTGGAGTGAATGGTTGACCAATTGGGTGGACATTTAGCATATTTCACTTTTATTATATAAGATGATATACATATATGATATATATATATAGATATTTGTACATATATATATATATATATATATATATATATATGTTTGTACCTATATATTTCTTTTTTTTTTATACCTATATATTTCTAATGAACCATTGGAAACACTGGGGAATGTAGTGGCATTCATGTGAGTAAAGTGATATTTATTCTGGGCTGGGATATGATGGGGAAATTAACAGCTGGACTAAAGGACACCAGAAGGACATTTGGAAAGGGAAGTGAAGGTAAAAGGCTGAGTTGTAGCCTTGCAGCCTGGCTGAGGAGATGAGAGAGGTGAGTGCGGCTGGAGCATAAAGGGAAGAAGGGAAGGTGTTGTACAGACCCTTCACTTGGCTACCAGGAGTTTACCATGCGCTGCTCTTAAAATGGATTCCTCAGACATTGTATGATGCTCCTGTTTTTTATAATTAGGATGTGAGCTTCCACATGTTTCTTCTCATTATTTAGACAGATTCAAGATTGGACATAACTGGGATGAAAAAGCAGACCATCAGCAATTTTTTAGGGAGTATATTTTCTTTCTTTAGCATCAGGTTATTAGTTGTTCTGTTCAAGGAATGGAGATGCCCAATTGGACCAGGAATGACTGAGTGTGTGTGTGTGTGTGTGTGTGTGTGTGTGTGTGTGTGTGTGTGCGCGCGCGCGCGCGTGTTTGGAGAGACTAAATCACTGTGCGTAGTAATTAAGAAAACCTTTCATGTTTCTCAGGGCAGCCTATGGTAGAGAAATAAGGAGGTGAGAAGAGGAAGGGGAAATGACAGCAAGTTAAATGGTGCAAGGATTTCAGGAAGAGACACCTCACTATCCAGGGTTAAAGAACTCAGCTTCAATGCTTCCTGCTCTTTCCCTCCTTTGAATCAGAAATAATGAGCCTCATGCATCTCACTGTTTAGGTAGTTTTTTGAGCTATGAATGCATCTGAAGTATTTTTCAGTATTATTTGAAAGCATAACAGATAACAGATATAAAATTCAGCAGAAACAGGAAAGCTGAGACAGAAATGATGAGGAGACAGATAAGATTCACACCAGCCCCATGTCTTCCTCCCAGTTGTCCCTAGAGATATTGTGACAGATAAAAATGGGTTTACCAGGGAAAGATAAATGGTGTTCCAGCCAATCTTGTTTTAGTTTTATCAGGCAAGGTGATGCCAGCAAAGCAAAAATGCTTAAATAAAGCTGGGCAGTTGAGTTCTGGATACAAAAAATTATGTCTGTGCACCAATTGAATTTTACTTTTGTAGAAACCAAATTGAGTTTGTCAGTTACTTATAAATTAAAATCATTCCGTTAATTTGTATTTAGGAACCCAGTTGACTTTTTTGATGTACTAATACTCTGCCACCTATATGGATAACAGTTATATAATAAATACAATATATTCATTATACATTATACATATATATGTATGTATATATATACACATACATGCATACAATTTGAAGCTTAAGTTGTCTATACATTGAGATAAATCTGCTTATAATTTTCTCTTGACATCCTACTGAGATTGTTGGACAGAGTTTTTAATTCTTGCCGTGTGCTTGGGAAATGACGTTTCATATAGAATTTCAGGCGGCATATTTGGGACAGTCAAGCTTGTCCTTTGGTGATGAGTATAGGTTCTGCTCCCTAAAGGCAGGGAATAACAACACATCTTTGCCTTTTTCTTACCCTGAAGCATTTAAAGTTCAATAGCCATGAGAATATAGCCACATTTAGCAGGTGGGTACACTCAGTTCCTATCTCAAAAATCCTGTAGCTACAACCCTCCGCCCAAGCGAGTGGTGGTATTATGTCATATCAGAGCTCTTCAACGGGCGGCGCAGCTGGGACTCCTCGCAGAGCCAGGCACCTGCATTCCCTACTTTTGTTCCTCTCATAATTTGCTCGCATGTGTTCAGTGAGTATAATGCACTATGTCACAGGAGGCAGGGTTGGCCTAAAAAAATCTCATTAACCAGCACTTGAATTCATAACTAGTGTGCCTGTGGCATAGCACATTTTAAATTGTGTGATTACATTTTCGATTCCACTTAAATTAAATGGAGAACATATTCTCTTTTTTTGCCCCCAAAAGAGAATAGAAGAAGATGGATTTATTTTGGTGTAATAATGTCAAGGAAACTATATGGTGGATTAAATGTTTTTATTTTCTACACTGTCCTTTAAATGTTTATTTCCCTTTTCATTGGATAGACTCACCTTCCTAGTGGAAGGACAAGGAGCCTGAGTTTGAATGTGTAGCTGCCTCAGTGCTTCCTCCTATGGAAATCACCCATCAAAAATGTGGGGCTTGGTACAGAAGGGGTGAATGGAGAGGTGGAGGGGACAATCCCAAATACATGAAGGTAGTTTTTGCATTGTGATAAATTATAATGCAGAATGTCACATCTTTATTATCCTTAGAATATTATTGTTAAAAATGCTTCACTGTGAAAATGGCTATAAAAATTTGGATGTGATCTGGCTAGTATGGCTTGGTGGTTGAGCATTGACCAGTGAACCAGAAGGCCATAGTTTGATTCCTGGTCAGGGGACATTCCCAGATTGCAGGCTCTATACCCAGTGTGGGGCATGCAGGAGGCAGCCGATCAATGATTCTCATCATTGATGTTCGTGTCTCTCTTTCCCTCTCACTTCTTTCTGTAATCAATAAAAATATTTTTTTTTAAATTTGGATGTGAAAAATTGCCTGCAATATTTTTCACATCTTGCCTACAAAAAAATGCATTACTTGACATGAAGGTGAAAGTTTGTTTACTTCTTGTGTAGAGGTGCTTAACATATATTCACATTACACACAATTATTTTATTGTTTTTAATAACAAATTTCAACATGTATTTTTAATTTGTAGAAAGGAATATGAGAAAGTATTCAAAGGGCATGACCTACAATATTATTGTTGTAAAGTATAGGGTATTTACAGTTTATGCTAAGATTATGCCTTTTATTTTCTTATTTTAGATTCATTTACTCAGCTTTAATGTTGCTACTGATAGGCTCAATGACATTTACTAAGACTTATAAACAGCATTTTTGTAAAAGCACCTCTATCTCACCATAATGTTATTTTAATATGAGTGGTATAATATCTTCAAGAAAATTATCATGAGCATGAACTCTTTTGTGTTATAGTATTCATTAAATATGAATATTTTAGAATATATTTATTATAAAAATGAGAGAAACTGCTCCATAATCATCAACTGAATGTGTCGTTTTCCAAATTTTTAACATTAAACATATTTTTTGACAGATAACTGTTTAGTTTTTATTTCATAATCATAAACTTAACTCTGCAATGCAGCTTGACTGGGGAGGGGTAAGGAAATTATGAAACCCAATAGATTGGCAAGAGCACAAAGATTAGAGAACATTCCAAGCAAATCGGGGTACAGGGGTGCTCTCCTACGCTACTGAAGGAACGATCTGGTGGTTAAGATAAAACACAAGTCAAATTTATTAGAGTTGTCCAGTCAGCAGTGCTGATCTTCTTGCCGGTCTTGCCATTCCTGGACCCATGGCTGTCACAATATCCATGCCTTCTTCCCCTACCCGAAGACCACATGCTTTCCATCCAACTGCTCAGGTTTGGCAATGCAGATGAAAAACGGAACTGTTTGTGTTAGGTCCAGCATTTTCCATGGACAAGATATCAGGACCTGTATGTTTCAGGACGAAGTTCTCATCCTCAAATTTCTCCCCCTAGATGGATTTGCCACCTGTGCTGTTATGGAGTGAGAAGTCACCACCCTGGCACATAAATCCTGGAATAATTCTTGGAAAGTAGGAACCTTTATAACCAAATACTTTCTCCCCAGTGCTCAGAGCATGGACGTTTTCTGCTGTCTTTGGAACTTGGTCTGCAAACAGTTCAAAGGAGACGTGGCCCACGGGCTCGCCGTGGAAGGCAATGTCAAAGAACATGGTGGGGTTCAGCATGGCTGGTCACGGTGGCTTCAGGGTATTGGCACCTGCAAAGCCTCAACATATTTTTTGAAATAATATCAAATTATTGAAATGTCGAGCAGTCATCTCAAAATATAAGTTGTCAGTTCCCTATGTCTGCTATATTGCATTGGATTGGCTTTATCCTTCCCTTGAACATTGAAGTAGAAATTGAAATTTGATAACATCATTGTTCTCTTGAAGAACAGAAATATTTTAAAATATTCCATAAGAATTGACACCATTTAGAATTATAAGATTGTAGTTTATGATTAGAAAAAATCTTAAGGATTCACCTAGTGTATGTGTGTGTGTGTTTGAAAGTATGTGTGTATGTATGTATCTGTGTATGCACTTACACATGCATGTATGTATGTGGATAGATATGTGTGTATGTGTGTATGTATATAGTCCTTAAAGTAGCATGAGAAACACAAAGATGAGAAAAAAAGCAGATGAGTTTAAACATCCTCTAATTACACCATCTTGTCAAATTACAAGGCTTCTATTGCAATCTGACATGTCTACACATCTGCTATGGACCTATGGTTACTCTTTTTATAAATTATGAAAATATGTTCTTAATTTTGTGCATCTATATAAACAATTGAACTTTCAAAAAACAATAGAATTCTATATATCAGATTCACAAATCCTCCAGTGGTTTTCTAATACCAATTTTATTTTCTGCACCAATACATCATGATGATAAGATAAACATATCAAATAGCCATTAGTGATAAACATTATGAAGCTTTAGGAAATGCAGTGAATTTCTGTGCCATTAGAGCACACAAAGTTAGGCAACGACAGAGCACTCACATAGATGCCAGATGGTCACTAGAAGAGAGACAAAGGACTGATGCAGTGGGATCAGAAAAAAACATGCATTTTGAAAGAACAAACTGAAATAGTGTGGGATGCGCAGGAATTATTTCAATTAATCTTATTATATAAGTTAACCCTTAAATAAGCTGGCCTAGCATATTTTAAGTTATATATGGGATAATTATAATACACTTGTTACAATAAAAACATCAACAGCACCAATGTTACTTGTCCACTTGCAAAAATACAAACATCATTCACAATTTTGAATTGTGATCTAAAAATACAATAGCTATTTAAGGCAACAATTGAAATAACTTAGGATCTATACAGTTTTTTAATACCTATGAGAGAAGTTTTTGTTCTGCCAACTGTAAACAAAAGTCAACTAGAAATTTTGTCACCAAAAATGATTGATTTGGCAGGGAAATAATTGAAAACTGGTACATATAGCAACAAAGAGCCACAGGCACACCCGGACACAAGAAACAGCAAGCCCCTTTTCCCTGAGGAAAGACAAGAGGCTGCTCCAACCACAACTGATGTGAACCTAGTTTTTCCTGTTGGGGTTTTCCAAAGACACAGGATGTGCGAGCCCCTCCTAGCAGTCCTTAAGTTGAAGTCTCTGTCATATTCTGACGGTTTTTAACCATACATGTATACCAATTGGATTCTGTTGGTTGATTGTGTCATTCAAGTGTTCTATATCTTTTTGCTTTAGAGAAAGGTTGTAGGAGTTCCAGCATTGTGCACTAGTGGTGTCCCTTGGCCTGGCTTGTGCCCTCTCGCAATCTGGGCTGAGGGACCTTCTGCCTGAGCAAGAATTTTGTGCACTGGGCCTCTAGTTTTCCTATATTTGACTTGCGTTATAGATAAACTCGAGGCCTGGTGCACAATTTGTACACCAGTGAGGTCCCTCAGCCTGGCCTGCAGGAACAGGTTGAAACTGGCTCTATGACATCCCCTGAGGCAGTGGTCAGCAAACTCCAGCTCATGAGCCACATGAAGCTCTCTGGTCCCTTGAGTGTGGCTCTTCCAAAAACTACCATCTGCAGGTGTACACATACAGTTAATAACAATGTACCTACCTATATAGTTTAAGTTTAAAAAATTTGGCTCTCAAAAGATATTTCAATCTGTGTACTGTTGACTAATGAGTTTGCCAACCACTGCCCTGAAGAGTCCTGGATTGTGAGAGGGCACAGGCCAGGCTGAGGGACCTCACTGGTGTAAGATCAGGGCCAGGAATCGATGCAAGAGGTCTCCAGGGTGTGTCTGTCTCAACTTGCTCAGTCCTGATCAGCTGGACCCCAGAGGCAAGCTAACCTACTGTTTGGAGCATTTACCCCATGGTGGTCAGTGCATGTCATAGTGAGCAGTTGAGTGGCCTTAGCATATCATTAGCATATATACTTTGATTGGTTGAATGGCCAACTGGGTGACTAGACACTTAGCATATGATGTTTTTATTAAATAGGATAGATGTGCTCATATTATTACAAAATAATTACAAACTACATACTTGGGATCCTCTATGTATTTGTAATAACAAAATAATAAAATTTGTCAAAAATAAACAGATACATGTAAGAAAGTAGATTGTCCCTTGGTACATAAGAAAAAAATTATTAATATTCTGCCATTTATATATTTTAATTTCCATCTAAAAAGGGTTACTAGAACATTTACTTCAGGGGTAGTTTTCTAGCTAGCCACCCTAGGTCTAGAATTTATTTGTTGTTTCCCTCCTTTTAAAGTTGAGGTCACTGGTAAGCTCTCAACCTGACATCTTATGTGAAGACTGATCCCCATTATTTTCTGCAGAGATTCAAAGCATACTAGGCCAAATGTTGAATGGAAGCAAACATTTTATTTTTGCTTACCAGATTGGTACTTTGCATCTTAGTTGTGATTTTACAATATCAATCTTCCCCCTAGTAACTGACTATGCATTATCATCAGTTTTTAGAAAGTAACCCGGTGTCTTTCTGAATGCTGTGCGCCGTGACTTGAGTCCCCATTTGGATAATTCCCTAACAGAAATTACAACTAAACATGCAAAACATAATGCTGCTCAAGTAACTAGGCTTCTGGGGACTAAAATGTTTTACACATAATTTATGGCTGCAGAGTGTGTACCAGGCAGCAAGTAAAATAATCTCACAACAAAAGGGAAGTATCAGATTATTTTGGCTTTGTTTCTCATTAGTGGGGTTCTGGGATATTCTGCCCATCCCTTCTTTTCCCAAAGATTTTCTCCAGTGAATTCAATGAAATACCATTTATCACCTGATGTATGCCGGAAGTATTCCACCATCTCAATCTCCAAATCCATGTGTGTGAACACAATGCTTCTAGCCCATTGCTTGACAAACTCATTAGTCAACAGAGTGGCCAACTACGGCTCTCGAGCCACAGTTTGCCGACCACTGTTCTAGCTACATATGTGTTCCTGCCCCTCTTAGTACTCTCTCTCATTTAGCCTCGCTATGAATTTCTGACATATACTGTTTCACATTCATTTTTCGTGCTTCCTAGGGAAACACATTTGGATAATTGAGTCAGGTGGCCTCAGTTCCTACAAGGCTGTTTATTGAATGCACTCTTAACCCTACAGTCCACATTTCAAGAGAATCAATCAGAGGGCAAAGTATCTTTCTATCTGCTCCTGTTACACCTTATATGGCTTAGACACTAAGTCAGTATTTCTTTGTGCTCTCAATATATATGAAAATGGAACAGTTTGATTTTTTCCTCTACTTCCTCTTGTCAGAACTCTGACAGACTTCGCCTTGCAGAACAGTGGGTGAGAATGTATATTAATATCACATACTCTTCTTTTCTGATCAAAACCACTGGTTCCCTTTGATATGACCCACTGATTTAAGAAGAGATGAATACAGCTCTCTTGCCATAGGAGATCCCTTCTGACTCTTCATGCCAACACAGGCAAGCATGTCTGTTGTAAAATCCAGCAGATCTGCAGACAGTCTTCTTGTTGGATCTTGAGAGGCCAAGGGCAAGGTAGAATATAGTCCACAGATGACAGGAGAAGCATTTTCTCCCAGAGCATTTCAAAGAGGCTCTGATCAGGCACTGGGGCTGCCAGATATTGTTCTATGGACCTTTCCAAAGTTGTTTGCACTTGATCCGGTTGACTGCCAACTTCACTTGCCACCTTCCGGTGTCCTTTCTTTGCCGTCAAAATGCGCCTCCTTCTAATATCTTTAGTCATATATGACTTGCTATGCTGATGGCAAGGTCCTGGATTCTCCTGCCTCATTGGAGCTTTGCTTCAGAACTCTGTCCCTGTATATTAAATAAATAAAAGCCTTTCCATTGGCCACTTTTTAATAATTAGTCAGAGAATGCAATGGTAATTCCAATTAAACAACTGAACACTTGTAGAAATGAACGTGTACAATGTGTACAGCCAGGAATATATATGTATACAAACACTTGGCACCATATGAAAGAATGCGACTGAAAGGAAATTCTAAACATTTAAACATTGGCACCCATTAGAACTTAGCCTACCATGAGATACTAGAAACCCTATATAGGCCTGGGTTATAAAAGCTGCTTTTATAGAAGACAAATATAAAGGGATGCCCTTGTTTAACTTTTCTTTTTCTCTTTTCCTCTGCACATTTTAATTATAGCCATTTCCTTTGAAAACGTATTTTTGGATCATGTTACTCTAATCATCAGTTTTAAAAATGTTTCAGTAAAATTCTTACTGAATGAATTCTGGCTCTTGAATATGATTTTTTTGGCCTTGTTCATATCTCCAGTTTATTGAACTCCTGCTCCCCTTAATTGACTCCCTTCCTTGCATCACCTAACTATGATGCGCGATGCTACATCTGGGAAACTCAAATGAGTGATGTCACTTCTCCTCAATTAGCTGTCCTAGATTTCTCCTCTCTAAAAGGAAAACACAAAGGAAGCCTGATCAATCACTATTCCTGAAATGCAGAGATGGCTGTGGCCTCCTTGTTACGAGGGACCTGACAACGGAATCCCATGCTCACACAGCCAGGCGCCGGGCTTCCTGCACCATAACTGTACTCTGTGCCAATGTCAGTGAGCTACATTAGAGGTTTAATGGACTTCCAGAAAGCACAGGTCTCTTATTCCTCAGAATGTGAAAGACTTGACGCAAAGTTAGCGTGGCTCTTCCCTAGTTCTAATCATTAACATTGTCTGTGATCGCTGTCGCCCTTTGTGGTGCAATGCCTTTGGAGCTAGCGCAGTAACCGTGTATTATCTCTATGGTGCTTTCTCCATCAGCACATTTCACAGATGAGCCAAGCCAAGTCCAAAAATACCATTTGAATGACAACCTGTAACTCCATTGTCCAGCACATTATAACATGGGCAGTTTTATATTTCCCTAAAAATTGTAATTTTAAGGTTGAGAAGAATCACCACTACTTTAGAATTTCTTTGCATGTGTTAATATTGAGTCTACACCTTTTATATGGTCAGAGATAAATTTCCAGTTTTAATCGAACAGCAAGCTTTTGTCTATCAGTGAGATTTGTGTGGCCTTACAGGCTCAGAAACAGTCTTTTTTTTTTCACTCCAGTGGTGACAGTTACATTTAATGATGTCATGACTTCATTTCCAAATTCTTTTCAAAATAAATACATTCAGGATAATAGAGATAAGGAGAGCACAGGAAATAAGCATAAATATTTATAAAATATATGTCAAATTCAAGTTCTCATGTCATATAAGAAGTTTTTAATGTGATTAAGATGTTTCAAGGAAAGCCAACATTCTCAAGAGATTAAACTCTATCCCTTAATGATACAGCTTATTGTGCTACACTAAACAGGATATTAGAATACATTCTGTTTGCACAAAATGTGTTTTCTGAGAGATTATGAAGCAAATCCAATTTCTAACCTTCTAAAAGAAAAGAGTGGAGGGATCTTGCATGTGACATTTCTATCCCTTGCTTTTTTTAAACATGACACAAATTTTGATATCAGCATTTTGAACCTGATATTTTTTTTTACGGCTTCAAGAATGTGCCCACTGTCTGCTTCCTGCTTGGGACTAAGCCAGCTCATGATGAGGTGTTATGCAATTTAAAATAGCCTGAGGAAACCTCCTGGCAGAGCCTGCAGTTCATTCTGTGTTTATATATATGTGTGTGTGTTTTTTCCTAGTTATATTTTATTTTTAAAAATCTACATTAAAATATAGTTGGATGGAGTTTAGTTTGGGCTCATGATAGCTGCACATACTATTTAGAATTGAACACTTTACAGTGATAAATGTTAGTTATTTTCCTGTCAACTGCCATTCTGGAGGCAAATATTAATGTGGGCACTTGCTGTCTTCTTTGTCTTGAGGTGGGTAAAATCGACAAAGCTCCACCGTAATTATGCCACCTCAGGAGAAATAGTGACTTTGTGCCTTATGAGGAAAGAAAAAGCTAAGGAATGAGCATGTATGTGTGGTCGCCTCTTATGTGACAGTCACTGTCTTGCTATATCAGATCTGTCAGCAGAAATGCTATTCACCATTTTATTAAATTATCTTGTCTTCTTAGTTAAAACTAGTGGGGAAAAAAGCCAAAAAACTTTTAGCTGTTATCAAAGTGTATCCTGATTAAATCTTTTTGTTGTCATTCAAGGAAATTTCATTGAGAAATGCTCCAGATAATGATACTGAACACACATGAAACTACAGAAAAATTGAATGTTTTCTGAAGAAAACATGGCCTTCAGTACTTGTGCATATGCTTAAAATCCTACACAAATATTTTTACTTAACAAGACTGAAGACATAAACCTAATTCTCTTGCCATCTCTCCCTTCCTCCAAATTTGCTATTTGAAGTAATAATAACCTAGCTTAAAATTTGCATATGCTAATCTCCTTTAAAACTTATAATAACATTTTATGGGTATAAAATATTAAATGAAATAATAATGCACCATCTTCTTCAAGGGAAAAATGTTTTGTGGGAAAGCAAGGTATCTGGGTCATGGAAATTGAATAGACATTAAGTGACAAATATTACTTTCATAATGCATTTTCACACACTACCAAAACTACTCCATCCAACTACTCTGACATCTGAATTTGTGTTTTATTTTTTTCAAATATAGTCTTCTACCACAAAACTATTTCTAAGAATAAGCACTCAGGTAGTTACAGGAACACAGATAATGACTTTAGTATCTAGTGTCTTGATAAGATAGCTGAACACAATTTCCCTTAAGTAGCTTAAGAGAAACTTTATTTTTCTTTCTATAATTAAACATAGTAAATGTTAGACCTTGCCAAGGTAACTCACTCAGTAAAATAAGCCTTTAGATAATAAAACAAATAAAAATCTAAACAATAACCATTATAGTAATGATCTACCTACCACCATAATTAAATTTGTTCTTAATTTCTACATTGTATTTGGCAAATTACTATCTTAGAAATATTTGTTTTGTTTTACCTTTCATGGCAATTATTAACTGAACTCACAGTTGATTAAAAAATTAAGTGTTTTATTATTTTAATGTTTTAAATCGATTTTTTAAGAGAGGAAAGGAGAAACATCAATGGGAGAGAAACACTGACCTGCTGCCTCCTGAATGTTCCATAGTTGGGATTGAGCCCTCAATTCTGGCATGTGCCTTGATTGGGAATTGATCCATTGATCAATCATGGGTTGAGTTTTATTATTTTTGCTAATTCAGATGTAAAATAAAATAATTTACTTTTTTTAATTAATTTTTTCCCTCACCTTTATCTCCTCTATGCTCTCTTCCTCTTCCTCCCTGTGCCCTCGCCCCTCTGAAATCACCACACTATTGTCCTTGTCCATGAGTTCTCTCTCTCTCTCTTTATTATTTGCTCAAATAACTTTCTAATATTTGAATTAAAAAGTTATTTATGTTTGGATATATACTCAGTTCCTCTTGTATTGATATATATAATGATATGGATATTATAAGGGACTCTAGAGACAAGCATTTTTTTGAAAATAATTTTGTCAGGCCGAAACTGGTTTGGCTCAATAGATAGAGTGTTGGCCTGCAGACTGAAGGTCCGGGGTTCAATTCTGGTAATGGGCATGTAACTTGGTTGCGGGCACATCCCCAGAAGCTGATCGATGTTTCTCTCTCACCGATGTTTCTGGCTTTCTGTCCCTCTCCCCTCCTCTCTGTAAAATATCAATAAAATATATTTTTAAAAAAGAAATTAATTTTGTCAGATATAGGAATAAAAAAGATACACAAAGTAATTAGAGTCATCAGAGTTTTCTGTAGCATCATGGAAACTAAAATACCAGGCAACAGGTTTTTAAAATCCTTCAGGGAATCCTTTCCCAAACTTGAGTTTTATCCACAGGCATAGTATCAATTGCTATAATCAAATAAACATATTTTCTTGGAACTATATGCCTGGTGTTAGAATACAATGAAAAAAAATTAATGGTTGTTGTTAGTGATTCCATCAATTCTAGTGCACATTTTATAGAATTTCAGGAGGTAGTCTGGCACTATGTCATACTCTCTCAGCTGAAGTATTTCATGGCATGTAACATGATTACAAAAATGAGTAGGGGATTAGCTGGTTTGGCTCAGTGGATAGACTGAAGGGTTCTGGGTTTAATTCCAGTAAAGGGCACATGCTAGGGTTGTGGGCTCGATTCCCAGTAGGAGGCATGCAGGAGACAGCTGATCAATGATTCTCTCTCATCATTGATGTTTCTGTCTCTCCCTCTTCCTTCCTCTCTGAAATCAATATATAGATATATAGATATATAGATATATAGATATATAGATATATAGATATATACATATACTAGTATATAAGAAAGAAAAGAAAATAGGTAGGATGGTTGTTGTTTTTCTTAATGGCCATTCAATAGGGTAAATTGTCCCCTAAGTACTTTCATTCTAAAGGTTGACTGAGAAAAGCCATGGATAGTCACTGCTGAGCAAAGAACTGCTATTGACCATCATTAACCATCATTTACTATGAAAACCTTCTCCTGGAAATTGTAAGTCTTCAATAGACTCCAAAGTTCCAAAATAGTGTCAGATAGATTCTATCAGATAAATTGTTGTGTAGGTAGGAGACAGATTCCTGGGATTTCCAACTCTGCCATTTTCCTATAATTTTCTTATGAATGTCTATGTGTTTTTGAAGCTTTTTAGTTTTTGTGGTTTTGTTTAATTATCTTCTTTTCACAGATTTTTTAAATTTTAGATTTTCTTTCCTTCAGCTCCCAGTAGGACATTATAAAATAAACTTCTTTTTTATGTCTTTGACCAACAAAATTAGAGCTCTATGAAGATTCCTTTGATGTTCCTTCTAACCATTTACAGAAAGACTGTATGTTGGGGATTCTATAAATGAAAGAGAAGTGCTTGTATTATATATAAAATTTTGAAATGGAAGAACCTGTCTTTCGTTATACTTGGTTGAAATCATAATCTCTATCTAAATGCCCAAATTCATACTGGACATTTCTCAAAATATGAGTTTTTATAAGTAGGCATTTACTCAGCCAGGGAATATTGAAGGTCATGTTCAATATTTTTACTGAATTCTCCTTGGACTTGACCACTGCAAGTAAAATATTTTGATTACAGGATTAAATAGTAATTTCTAGACTCATCACAAATTCAAATTACTAGTCATTATATTTTTAACCCATCTTGAACTTCTTTGACTTACCTGTGTCCACCTTTGTTGTCATTGTTGTGGTTGAGAAATGGGCACTGGCTTCTGAGAGGGATTGGATGGTTCCATGAGCAGGAGAGGCTGAAAGCTAGCACCTAAACTATGTTAAGTCCTTGAATTTAAGGCCAAAATGTAGGAAATGCCTTTCAATTATTTTCCCTGATTTTGGCTTCTTGTTCTTATCTCTTCAACTAGTCCCCTCCTCCAACATTTCATCTTTTTTTAATAATGATGTACTGAAATGTAACAGGCAATGAGATCTCATATTTACTTTTCATTTTGACATCTTTTAGTAATTTTTATCTGATTTCATACAAATTTTTCACAAAATAATTAAAAACAGATATATCTCATTTATTTGTTAAGTGTTTTGGGGTACTAAGGATGTGTCACAGACTGTAGAATAGTACAAAGTTTGTAAGAAGTAACCTGAGCCTGATCTCCAGCAGCTAACCCTTTAATGCAAGCACGGCAAACTTGTGGCCACACAGGCCGCATGCCTCATTTATTTGGCCCATGTTAGCCTTTGAGTTTGACATGCTTGCTTTAATGCATGGCATGGATAATTTTGTAAAGATTTCTAATTAGGGATGTTTTATAACATAAAGATAAATATGAATTAATTAATCTCAGAAGAGGGAGTGAATCATTTGGGGGTACCATGTGCCAAGGAATCTGGGCAGAAAAGAATGCAGATGATAATGATGATAATGTAAATACTAATAATAGCTTTGTATAATGCTTAAAATATGTCTTTCTAATCTCTATATAGACCCAGTGAAATACCAAGATAAATCAAATGTGGAGATGATACATACTTGCTCTTGTCCTTTATCTTGAACCCATCACCACTGCTAACCCCAAGCCATCCTCTCCTACACCTGTGCTATCAAAACCCCCAGATTAAAGTCTTATCTTCTCCTGGGAGTCTGTAGGCTACACACAGAGGTGAGGGTTGATAACAATGGGTTGTACAGGGTGAGAACTAGACTGGGTAGAATTCCAAAGCATCCAAGGACCCCACGTCCTTCCCAAGAATATATTAGCCTAGAGTTGACCATGGCCTCCAGAATGCAGTGAGTCTTGCTGGCAAAGTGGTAGATTTGGAGGACTCCAGCTCAATCCTGGGTCTTATGGGCAGCTGGCTACACAAATCCCTCCTGGTCATTTCATGAATCTGCAGGTAGATACGCATAATATTTCTTCCACGTCTGTGCGGGCACAGAAAGATCAACTATTTGCTCCAGGTAAAACAGTGATTTTATGAAAAAGTAGGCTTCCAATCCATACTTCTTAGCTCTGTGCTCCAGTTACTACTGATGAAAATGCTCACATAAATTAAAATGTGAAGAGAAAAAGCAGGGGGTTAGCTCAGGGGAAAAATAAAATGTAAAATGTTTTTTGAACTCCTATTTATACTGTGGAAGGACCTTTGGCTGGATGTTGACATTGGATGGCTCATTTCAGTGACTTCATTTGGAATCAAACTTGTTGACTGGTATGTCCTGTCACTGCCTTAAGGACCAGTTATCAGATCATATTAAGATGCATGCTAAGTTTGTTGTGTTGGCTGGCTTTTGGAGATCATGCTCTGCACTTTATCCTGAAGAAACAGAGATGAAGGGATTCACCTCACAGCATGAGATGAGTTAGAACTATAAGAGCTTTCAAACTGGCCCTTCTGACTTCAGGCCCCATTGATCATTTCCAAACTGCCTCTTCTCATGAATGTGAAAGCCTAAAGATAATACATGGAACCCAAACTTCACACATTTATGATATGTTTTCTCATGGGTCAAGTAAGTCATTCATTATTTTTAAATATTGTCAACAAATAGATGAAATGGTTATATGAAGTAAAGAATCAGATACATTCAAGTAACTGAGCAGACCCATTAACTAAACACTAAAATCTTACTTATTATTAAAAGTATGATTAAATTTTAAATAAATTAGTGTTTCTAAAACTTTCAGATTTGACAACACTGCATAAAATAGCATCATCAAGGTAATGAAAAGTAATAAAACAATTCTATTTTTTTTTACCTATCTTATGTGCCCAGCATTTTCTTTAGTGTTTTATTTCTGTAATTTTTAATATGTTTGAAACTATGGCCAACAAACTAATTTTGTCGCCAATGACTGAACAATTGATAACAGATTTTCAATAAGATTCAAAATATATTTGCTTAAGATTACTTAAAAATAGATATTGAAACAAGTAATAGTATTCTCAGGCATAGCATGTGTAAGATAGAAAATGAAATAAACTTGCTCTTCAGTCACATGTGTCTAACTACACAGAAATGATACCAGCAAAATGTTCATCAGTTATAAAATAACAGAAATCCTTAAACTATTTTTAATATTATTTTCATATAATAATAATTATGTATCATCTTTATTAATATTCATTTATACTCATTCTGAAGGTTTGTTTTGTTTTAACTGCCACATTCTTAGGTAGCCATGACATTGACTAATCTGTAGTAACTAGTCAGATGCACAAAACTATCTGGGAAAGTCTCTAATTTAGGAAAACAAGTCTATCTATAATTATAGCCTTCTTACTACATACCCAACAATGTCACCATGCTTGTTTTCAAGTTGAAACATATATTTAGTTAGTCTTTTGACAGACACAGCCATATCCAATGGTGTTTGCTTATGAAAAAGTATTCAAACAGTTCAAGAATAGCTGGAAGACTTCAAATTTTACAAATAGAAGGGCCATCTATTTCTAATAGACACCTTATTACCTGTGCAATATTCAAATTCCCCTACTAAGTACACACTGCATGGAGGCACAAACTCAGTAGCTGCCCCAACAGACCCTTGGGGCACTTTTCAATATGTAGTGCTGCCTTGATGATGCCAACCATTCTTATTTGTCCTTTAAGATATATCCTGCAATAAATGGAAAAATCAGCATAACAATCTATATCTGACAGCTAGAAAAGGAGGGGGAAACAGAAGACCACTTTAGCTTTATTCATTTTAAATAAATCAATTGTGTTATAAATAGATTAGGAACACTTCTGCTGGGAAGAAAATAACAAGAGTCACAGTTTTTATTTTCACGAGGTTCTGAATATGCCATCCTTGTTCAGTGAAATCCCAAGGAAAGTTTGGGTTTGCTCCCTTACTTATTTTCACTTGGAAGTGAACAATTCTTTGAAGCAACATTATCAGAACTGAGAACACTTCTACAACCTTTCCTAATTCCACATGCTCTGTTGTATTTGTTGGGTAAAAACTAATATTTATGAATGGTGATGCCTAAAATATCTGTCCATATTCTAATTCCCAGTCCCTGCAAATGTGAGGAGATTATCCTGTATTATCCAGATGGACCCTAAATTAAATCCCAAGTATCCTTATAATAAAGAGATTGACACATGAAAGAGAAGACCATGAAGCCAGTCAGAGATTGGAGTCATGTGGCCCTAAACCATGGAAACCAGCAGCCACCGGACCTTAAAAGAGGCAACGAACAAATTGTCCCCTCAACCCTCTGAAAGGAGTGCAGCATTGTGACACCTTGAATTTGCCCTTCCACCTCTAGAATTAAGAGAGAATAAATTTCTGTCATTTTAAGCCACCGATTTTTGGCAGCCCTATGAAAGTAATACAAAAGTCACAGGAAAGTGCTATAAGTCCTACATAAGCAAAAGTAGTTGTAAAACATGCTCCGGCGATCGAATGACTTGCAAACCAATATTCTGCCACGTGCTTTCTAATGTAAATACAAACACTGGCATTTTTGAAGACACAATTATGTTCCTTTTCCACATGCTGGTGGACACAGATGAATCATTTTTATACTTTAACATATGGTCTTATATCCATGCTCAGAATTGAGATATGTGATATGCCATCATTCACATCCCTTCCATTGGAACAAAACATTTTCTTCAGATTGTGCAACCTGCTTGGGAGAGTCAGTTGTCAATATGTTTTCTCAACTTGTAAAATAATTAATGTGACTGGCAGAGAAACATCCTACATGAGCCATATGGGAATACCTTTCCTGCTCATTTTAGTTCTCAGGGAAGTGCAAACCTTCTGTTCAGGCTTGTTTGTTACCTTGTAGGAATTCCACTGGGTTGAACTATCCTAATTCATATTAGATGTAACAATTGAGGGATTATTTTTTATTATTAGCTCTGAGAGAAAGTAGAGCATGTATTAAGCAGAACATACAGTTAGTTTTCTAAGGAAAATACCATATTTCTTAAAGCTTTGAATATTTTAAAAGAACACACACACACACACACACACACACACACACCTCATAAACCCCTAACATATTCCAGTCATTGGATGCACACTTACACTCTAGCTTCTATTATTCTGCCATTTGCTGTTCACTTTACTGTGTACCTGCCACTTTTTTAATGCTAAAGGGAAGGTAATACCCATTAACATATTATGTATTTTACAGGAAAAGTTAATCCAGGTCACCTTTATTTATAATCCCAATCATAATTTAATCTCTTAATTTGTTGGTTGCTTCCCAACACTGAGTATGACCTACAGGTATAAGATCTCTGTGTGCTTTTTGGCTCAATGAGTAGTGAATCTCAGGCACCTTAGGGCAGCTCCTGGCATATTATGTTTAATAATAAATGTCTGTGGAATTTCTAAAAGAACAGTCAACTTGATATGAGATTGTCTAACTTATCAGACTGTCACAATTATATCTGTATTCAATATAAATCAGTGTTAATATGTGTATTATTTGATATAATTGAATAAAATTGCACTATACATATGGATTTTATAAAGGGCAACAATTAGTAAGACATAGGCCCTGTCCTAAAGATATATTGTAGTTAAGAAACTACTTTAATATTCAGCAGAGTAAAATATGTTCAATAATGAAGTATAAACTATAATAACTACTAGAAACATGAGATTATATAACTTCAGTAAAACAAAGTTATGTTCTTTATTTGTATTTAGCAGAAAAAATACATGAAGTTTTATGAAAAATACATGACAGTGCAGCTTTTAATGGATATGCCAATATCATCAAGCTATGTAACTCTTCACAAAATATATTCTGATTTTTGTTTGTATTTGAGCATGGATTATTTTTTGTTTGTTTGTTTGTTTAATAATAGAGAGACAGGAGGGTACATTATTATCAAACTTTTGAACATCTATGCTGCCCACATTTGCTTTATATAGATTGTGTCATTTAATTTTAGAACATAACACATTTTACACTTGATGGGTTTTGTATAGGTTCATGTGTTGGCAGACCCTTGAAAAATTATCTTACAGTAATGTGTCAATTAAGAGCTCATCATAAAAAATGTTAACACCAAATATACCCACAAAAGATGTTTGAGTTCTTACATTACCTTTACATGTTTTGTTACTAAATTTTCAGAAAAAAAACGACTAATTTTTAATAAATTATTGACATATAAATTGTAATGACAGTTGAATATTTAAGCAGGAAAATTGGGGGAGGGGGTGTTAGAACAGTGGTCGGCAAACTCAGTCAATGGAGCGGCAAACCACAGCCGCCTGTGGCTTGCGAGCCGCGGTTTGCTGACCATTGTGTTAGAAGAACTGACTCTTGTTTGTTCTTGTGTTGGGTGATTGGGAAGACACTTTTTATACACTTATTTCCAAACCGTGCAGAACAAATAATATGGAATCACAATTGTGTTCCAATAGTACCATATTGCTGTTTGGTGAGGAATGTCTTCCAGATGTAACCTCACTAGATGTAGGAAGTGAAGGAATTCTGTGGGTCTTCTCCTCTGAGGCACTAATCCCAACTATCAGCGCCTCACCCTCACAACCAAGTCACCTGAAAGGTCCCACCTGAAAGGTTCCAACATCATAACCTTAGGGAAGAGATCTTCAACATATGAATTTTGGGGACCCAGACACTCAAACTATTGCAGGCACTAATACCCTCATGAGGGCTGTACCTTCTTGACCTAATTATCTTCCAAAATCTCTACCTCCAAACATGATCACATTGGGATGTTAAGGTTTCATATAATAAACACTATTAGAAGAAGTTACATTTCTGATGAGATATTCATTATCCAATTAGGAACATAAATGATCTCACAAGTCTGATATTATAAGTATATAAGAGATTATAAGGGCTGTGACTGTGACCATAAGTCAAAAAGAAGGAAGGGATAAAACAACAAACATCCCAGACACATGCAACATGAACTTTACTGATTTTACTTCAGATTGATTTCTTCCTGTCAACTTCACTGTTCAAGTATTTTATTGGAAATGTTACTTTGCAAGTAGCATTTTACAGCAAATAAACACTTGCTAGGAAATTGCCATTGGGGCTGACTTAGGCTACAAAAGAAACTACACTTGGGAACTAATCTATGTAAATACCAATCTCTGCTCATTCCATACAAAAAAAAGCATTGTAGAAATATCTCAAGAGATGAGAATATGCTGTTCCACATTCTTCCATTAGTGTCTTAATTTTAATACACTTTGTATAGTGTATAAAAGTGTATAGTGTAATACACTAGGAATGAAATAACTATTTTAATGGCATAGACACAAATACAATGAAAGGGCATTAAGAATTAATCCAGTATTAATAAATCCAGTAATAGGAAAAACACAATGATATTCCTGTAAATATAAGGAACAGAATATTCTCCTACCAACAAATTAAAAGAGAACATTAATTACAGCAAGAGCAGGCAGGAAGAATTATTTTAATACAGTGTATTTTAACTGTAATTATACTAAGTGTCCATTGGTCAGCAGGATGGTATACTTAGCAAAGAAGACTGTGAATTGAAACTGACAACCCACTTGTGACATAAAATTAAAGTTACAATTGTTTTTTTTAAAAAACAACCTTTTGTCTATTTGGCAAGTTTTGTGCTAGAATGAAGAAATATTGAGCATTATAAGTTATAGAGTATTGTATCAGCTACTGGGTGTTTTTTTAACTTAATAAAACTAATAAGCTGCTCATGGTTATAAGAGGATATTTTAAATACAGTCATTGTATATGAAAAGACATAGAATAAAGTATCTCTCAAGTAATGGTGAGAATTTGGGGTATTTGTAGTGTGGAATATTTAGGGAGAATAAAAGATTGTCATGTCATAAAACTTAGCCTAAAATATAGCCTAAGCGGCAATAATATTTACTTCACAAGGTCGTTGTAGGAATTCAAATAAGATAAGCTCCCGAAAACTTCAAGCATGGAGCACATCCCTCAGTCCACTTTTGTTCTACCACAGCTATGATGAGCATTTCCTTGGGTTCTTAGATCCAAGCAGAAAATCTGTTCTAAGCACCAAATATACTTCCATCTTCTACCTCAGGGAAAGCCCCTACTCTGCACACTTTGCTTCTGTGCAAGTTCATGGAGAACTGTGGGTGAGTTCATGCCATCAAACTATGGTGCCAAAGCACAGAATAGCAAGCTGGATAATACACCATTCAATTGGTTTTCTGCCTTGCCTGACTCCATCTCTCTCTCCCAATATTTCTTCCCCTGAGATGTCCTCTCTAATAAACTACCTGTACCCAGTACTTGTCTTAGCCTCTGTCTCCAGGGAAACTCAAATGAACATACAGACACATGATAGGTACACAAATGATAGACTCCTTTCTTTCCTTGTTTTAATGCTTTTAAGCTTTCTCAATTGCCTACCAAAGTATGTGTGATTTTTTTCCTTTCTGGCAAATAAAGTCATCCTCAGAAATGGCCACCTCCATTTTCTGTAGAACACTTTAGGATCTGCTATTTCCCCCATGGGAAAATGACTCAGCTACTGATGGATCCTTTAATGCATTTCCTGGCCAGCACAGTTATAATTTTCTACATCATCTTTCAACTGCTTATAATGCTCTTAGTCTCATGATAGTACTTCTGGATTTTAGAGAATTGCTGAAATTCTCATCACATACCTTCACAAAGCCTTTCAGATCCTTTCTTACCAAATTTTCCATTTCCTTTGGGGTTCAATTGAACCCCCAGAATATTTTATCTGTACTTCTTATTTGCATTTCAGTTCAATAATAAAGTAGGTTGTATCTGTTTCATAAATTCTACTACTAGTAAATTCTAGGCTGCACAGGCACAAGGATAAATGTTCATATTTTTATCTCTCCCATGGCCGGACACCTTAACAGAGCGTGTGTGTGCTCTGTAGATCTGTATATGTACTCATGGATATTAATTTATTTGCAGTAATTGAAAACTATGCTAATTGTAGAAACAATTTTTAAAACCAGTAAACTGTCCAGCCAATGTTGCTCAGTTGTTGATCATCCACCTATGAACCAGGAGGTCATTGTTCAATTTCAACTTAGGACACATGCCCTGGTTGCAGGCTCTATCCTCATTAAGAGGTGTGCAGCAGGCAGCTGACCAACGCTTCTCTCTCATCACTATTTCTATTGCTCCCTCTCCCTGTCTTTCTGAAATCAAGAAAAAATATTTTAAAAAACAATAAAAAATATATTTCCCAAAATCTCAGTGTCCAGAGAATACTCCTATTGATAATGTTACTGTTCCATAGCTTTAAAATTATTTAATTAATGACATTATTTTAGTCCAAGATATAAAATTTAATAATACCCATTTTATTAATAGTCATTCTTAATATTTTACATAAAATTGATGAAAATAATAAACACATTCATATTTGATGAATTATAGACATGTAAATATTGAAAAAATATTTTATACGCACATTCACCTACATGGATTTCATATTTAAACCTCATTTATTTATAGTCAGCATATCATGTATTGCTTTATTTTTAAATATTTTTACTTCTGCTTGAAATTAGAGTGTTTAAACCATTTCTTATTAAGTGAGTTATTGATATATTTATAAATAAACTAGTGGTCTGGTGTACAAAATTGTGCACATTAAAAGAATATTAATTAGAGGAAATAATTTAATATGGCTATTTGCTCTTTCTCTATAATAGAAGTATCAGAGACTAAATTTGTGCACAGTGAGGGGTTCCCTCAGCTCAGCCTGCCCTCTTTCATAGACTGGGAGCCCTCAGGAGATGTCCTACTGAGGCCCGCTCCCCATCAGTCTGGCCACCCTCTGTAGGAGGTGACTGGGCTGATGAAGAGAAAGTGCCAGCCCCATTACCCTGCTGCTGCAGCCACTGGCAGCCACTGCAGCCCCCAAGGTGTTTTCATCAACATGGAATCTAGTCTCTTCACTGTGAAAAATGACAACTTTCTTTAGGCATTTTTAAGATGTGTCTTTCATTCTTTTTATTATCCTCACCTGAGGATATGCATCTGGGGGTGGGGCGGGAACATCCCTGTCTCTGAAGGCGAGCAGTCAGTCCTGTCATGGGCTCCCAGCTGGGAGGCATGCGGGGACCCCTGAGCCACACACAGCAGCAGCCACCAGGGTCTCCACATGCTCCAGAGGCCAGCAGCCAACCCTTTCGTGGGTGCCAACCCGGGGCATAGACCCAAACTACTGCTTGGCTTCAGAGCACACAAAGAAGCTGGGACAGTGCTGGAACATCTCCGCCCTCAGCTGCTGGGGTGCTGCACTCATAGTCCCGCAGTGGCTGGGGGTGTTCTGGGACACCTGCCACTCAGGGCCTAAGTGAAGAGCCGGTCTGGGGGACATGGAGGGCCTGCGGAATGGGCACCACAGGCCTGCACTGCAGGCCTGCCAAGACTGGCAGCACAAAGTCTGCTCCCTAGGCTGCCCCTTGTGCTCTGCCCCTTGTGCCACCTCCATGTGGCCTGAGGAAGGGTGCCGCAGGCCAGCGCAGTGGGCCTGCAGGAACCACCCGCACAGCATCCCCTCCCCAGGCTTGCGGCCCTGCCCCCGACTCCTGATTGGCTGGAAGCATAGTGAAGGTACGGTCAAATTTTCATGTTTCTCTTTTGTTATATAGGATATGCCAATCTATTTACATGTTATTTTCCCAAATATCATGGTGTCAGTCTATATTTTCCATAATGGAAAATAAAGTTTATTTCTTTATATGAAGTTGAGGCCCTAGATCTCTTAAAGATATTGCTTTCATTATTATTGTTCTAAAAGAAACCTAAGAACAGAAACACATTAATAAAAGTAAGTCAAGAAATAGACATTGTAAATAAAAAAATGAATTTTCACAACACAACTTTATTAAATTGACTCAAGACTCTAGGGAATGAAAATGGAAGACAAAGAAAGTGAAAGTTGCAGAAAAGATGTCAAGGATACAAAATTGTATCATGGGATGCCTCCCTTAATGTAATTATAAGAAATGAAACATTTCTTGAAAATGGGAAGCACACAATTAAGTGACTGTAGTATTACAGTAATCAAACGAAAAATTTTCAGGAAGTATTTAGTTAAGTGGGAATCAAGCAAAATCCAATCTGAAAATGAATAATAACCCCAAAGAGCTCAAATAGGAAACTTGACAACCATTTTCTGATAGTGGAGTGGACTGCCATGGGCCCTGACAATTGAAATAACTGCTTTAAGTGATAAACCTCAATAGATGTTTAAATGCAAATCTTGAATTAATGGAGGATTGTAGGAAGCAGCCTCAAAATGATCTATCTTAAACTTCAATGCCAGATATCATGATGTAAAATGCATAGAGTTTCTAGGGAAATTGTGGTCCCACAATGTCAATACAGATTCAAATTGTCCTTCAATTGTAAAACAGTGGACAAAGAGTAACCACATGGATTATCAGGGAATACAACATGCATGTGTCCTGTAAACTGTTCAGTATAAAGTATAAAGAAAAATGAAGCAATTGGGATCATGTTTTTCATATTATACTAGGAGTCTACACCTCTACACACATGAAATCCTATGCTAGAGTTTAGCAGTATAAAGTGGCCCAATTAAAATAACTTAGTTTGTTATTTTATAACACCTTAATAAAGTGGGGTTTTTATTGTTTGTTTTTTGTGTCTTTTATACAGAACAATTGGCAAAATACTTGTCAGAGTATTTTAATATCATACATCTGTTCTATACTCTAAGTATTCTGTACTTTTGAAGAAAAAGAGTGGAGAAGCCTCTTGGCTCACACTGTGGGATATCTGTGTGTTATCCCTCCAAACCAGAGAAACGCATGCAAAAAGAAAGCCACTTTTCCTCGAAAGGCTAAATCAGGCTTTGTCTAAACTGACCACTTCATTTTCTATCTGGCTTGAATTTTAATTTAATTTAATCTTGTCTTCCAAGAAACAAGAAGTAGATCATAGTTCTGTGCTCTTTTGAAAATATTAGCTGCATAGGAACTACAAGATGCTACAGAAAAGTACTACCCTTAAGAAGAGCTTCCCCCCCTCTTCTGAAAATATTTTCTTATTACATCTTCAAAATACTGTGTCTGTGATGAATTAACTTTGCCAGTAATCCATATAAAAACTCAGTGTGGATAGGAGAAAATCTTGAATTCATGCTCATGGTTTGAATGGGTGGCCACCTATGATCAGTGAGATAAATCAAGTTAGATTACATGGTCAGACCCTTGAATAGTCACCGAAAATTTTAGCTGTGCCTCTTACATTCACTCATGTCTTCTTTTCACAATTAATGATATTTTTTACTTTCAAAAGTTTATAAGACTAAGTGGAGTTTATAGTTCTATTCGGTGTGATAAACAAAACAGGATTTACTATTAGACAATGTAAACAAAATATGTACTTCTCAATTAGCATCTGTGCTTATATTTCGAATTTTTTCAACAGTGAGCAATCAATGCGTGCTTATTGGAAAATTCAAATAAAATATGCCATTGTTACTATGAAAACATTTCAATTTTATTTATAAGAGGAAGTAAATTTTCTACATAAAATTCAATAATTTTCTTTGAGATAGAGTGAATTTACTGACATACTGAAGGATACTGAAATTAGTAATTGAAACTGATAGGTAGATAGTAACTTGTAACTTGTCTTTGCTCTATATTGTCTCAAATCCTGTCTTAGATACTTGGAGATATTGCTTTTATATGTAAAAGGTTAACTTGACAGTGTTATTAAGTCACTCCAGAGCTGGATAGCCTTAACTAAAATGATATTCCACAGTGAAGCATGATATTTTAAAAAGCTTCAAATATTGTTTCCATAACTATTGCATGCTCAAGATGCAGATCAGCTAAGGCTTGTGCTTTATACAGTACAAGAAATGCCTAATGTTCAAGCTGGATTCAGAAAAGGTAGAGACACTCAAAGTGAATTCTGAGCATTAGCTGAATACTGGAGGGCTCCAAGGAATTTCAGGAGAGTCGGTGTTTATGGAATACAGCCTATGACTGCATGTATCATGCAGATCTATGGGTTACTCTGAAAGAAACGGGCGAGTCGTGATGAGTAGTTTGTGCTATGGACAGGAAGCTACTATCAGGACACAATAGAAACAAAAGTTTCCAATAGGCAATGATGTCAGACAAGGGTGCATTTTATTTTCCTGTTGGTTTAATCTGTACACAGACATAGCATATGAAAAACGGGGGTAAAGTCAGAGGAAGGAGAAATAAAAATGAGCGATATGCGGATGACACCATCTTCCTGGTAGAAAGTAGCAATGATTTGAAATGACTTCTGACACGAGTGAAAGAAGAAAGCAGCAAAGCAGGATGCATTTGAACATTAAGATTCAAATCATCATGACTACAGAAGATACAACTTCCATATACACAATGAAGACATTGAAAATGTTAAAGATGTTGCTTACCTTGGTTCAGTCATCAATCCAAACTGAGACTGCAACAGGAAATCAGAAAAGGCTGAGACTGGGAAGGACAATGATAGAAGAATTAGGAAAGATCTCCAAAAGCAAAGATGTATCATTAGAAACCAAGGCTAAGATCATCCATATCCTAGTATTCCTGATTACATTTGACCCTTGACTAACACAGATTGACCTGCCTGGGTCCACATATAGATGGATTTTGTTTTTCAAAAAGCAGTGGGCCCTTGGTGTCTATGGGTTTTGTATCCATAGATTCAACCAACCACAGATTGAAAACAGCATTTCACAATCCCAGCACTGCTTTCCAAATTGCAGATTCTCAACCACAGATTGAAAATACTGTTTTCAATCTATAGCCAGTTGAAACCACAGATAAGAAGTACTGAAAGTAGTGTCAAAAGTTATACCTGGATGTTCATCTATTAGGGTTCAGCACCACTAACCCCCATTGTTCATGAGTCAACTGTGCTAAGAACAGAGGTAAAAGTTGGACAGTGAAGAAGTCTGATAAGAAAAAAGTTGATGTACTTGAAATATGGTACTGGAGAAGAGTTTGATCATTATTACCCAGAACTGCCAGAAAGACAAACAAGCGAGCCCTACAGAAAATTAATTCTGAAACAACTCTGAAGGCAAAAATGACAAAATGAAGCTTAGCTAATTTGGGCATATCCTGAGAAGGCAGGGTTCTTTGAAAAAGACAATAATGTAGAAAATAGAAGAAATCAGGAAAAGAGGAAGAGCAAATATGAGATGGATTGATTCTGTAAAAGAAGCATAGGCATGACTAGATAGGAGCAGCCAAGGTTGTTGAGGACAAGACACTGTGGACATCAGTCATGCACAGGTCATCAGGAGTCAGAGTGGACTCAATAACCTGTAACACATACGGATATTGTATAAGATTTGAGTAATTAGAAAGTGATATAAATGGAAAACAAATGCATTTACTATTCTTGTTAGTCATTAGCATAAATGGAATAACACAGGTAAAGGGTTCACTTTTTTGCAACTTCTATACTAAGAATTGTATCTATACTAATTTTTTTTTCTTAACCTGAAACTACAGATGTACTATCCCAGATTTGCCTAAACTTTCCTTTTTTTGGTAAAATTCAAATATATAGAAAGTACTGTCTGGAGTTGCTTATCCTCAGGTCATCTACTTGCAAAAACTGATAATGAAACATTTTCTCTCCTTTGTACATCACAATTCTATTTCCTTGTTCGATTTTTTTATTTCTGACCAATATGAGTGCCTGTAATATATAAAACCTTTGCTACCTACTTTCCAAACTATTTCT
The DNA here is from genome assembly GCA_027563665.1 of Antrozous pallidus. Taxonomy (NCBI): domain Eukaryota; kingdom Metazoa; phylum Chordata; class Mammalia; order Chiroptera; family Vespertilionidae; genus Antrozous; species Antrozous pallidus. The sequence continues at coordinate 53,513,943 of CM050518.1, forward strand.
GCTCCTAGCAGTGAACAAAGACTTTCTCTTTGTTGCACTTCTGTGGTCTTTATTTCAGAACCCTTCTCCCTCATATAAGTCCTAAATTGATTCAGTTTTACAGCATAGATGAGGAAAGCAAGCTGAGTGAACATATTCTGAATTCTCATTTTCTAAGTTTAAAAATAATCTTCAACAGGTACTCACTTTTGGTCTGTTAGAAAGATATTTCAACATTATGAACCCCAAATTTTTCATCGGTAAAATAGTACTCATATTATAGGTTATCAAAGAATCAATTAGAAAGGATATAAATCAATTAGACTCATCCCTGGGACAGGTTTTACAAGAAAACCATTAGCATCTGTAATCTTTAAGAATGAAATCTATTCTTTTATAATTATTACATAAAGGGAGTGTATTTTCTAATGTTAAAACTATACCTGAAACTTTTTGAAAATTATTGAAATATCTCATCAAAAGCATTTTCATTTTACATAGGAACAGGAAGATTGACAGGCACAATTGTGGAGATTTGACATAGGCATAAAGGTAAAATAGCTATTGTGTTTCCTTAGGATCATATTTTCCCAAAGATAACTTGTGAGTGGACAGAGAGTTTATAAATATGTGTTGTTTTATATTTACACTCCTCATAAGGCATCTATTACCTGACAGGAAATAATCACTAATGATTAAAGTAGCCTTCTAGCAATAAGTAAGTTCATGTTGGTGATCGATGTGGAAAACAGGGAACGACACAGCCAGAGTCAGGAAAGATGCATAAAGAGGTGCAGTAACGGAGAACCAGCTGCAATCCACAACTGGTACCGAACTCTGCTACCTCGTGACTTTTATTCTGTTTATCTAATCACAATCGCCACCTGGAGTAAAGCAGGCTGATCAAATCACAAGGACGAATCTTTTTCTAAAATTTCCTCGTTCCTACTTGCCCTGACTGTGGTCACGTAGGACCCCCAATCACATACCATAAAATGTCATGAGGGATAATTTACAAACGTTAAAGGATTGCGTCAGAACGCCCCAGACCATGCTCCCAGGAATATCCCTGCATGCAGGGGTTCAAGGAAACGTGCCCAGAATTGTTCTTACTCAAAACCTGTATCTACAAGTTCACTTCATTATTTAAATGAAAGATTTAAAAAATCTTGTTTTTAGAGGCATTATAATATTGAAATGAAATGAGAAAACTATGATGTATCCAGTAAAATACAATGTTTATAAATGATACACCAAATGTTTCCACGGATATTGTATATTTTAAAAATGCAATGTCTAATTCAACCTCTTTACTTGAATGTTAATATTGCAAGTAATATTGCTCCTTCTCATTCACTGGTGGTCCCCTCTGTCTATTGCTCAAGCTACAACTTGTGCAGTCATACTGGGGTCCTGTCATTCTCCCACACACCATATCCAGATTAGATAATGCCTGAAAATCCTCCTACTTTCACTCAGAGCAAAGCCATAATCAATTCAAAACTGAGTTTATGCATGATTTGCCCCCAAATATTTCTCACTTCTGCTCCTTGCCCACTCACTCTGCTCTAGCCATTCCACTAGTCCTGATTATGCTTGCAATATACATTTCCTCATTTCAAGGTTTGGTGTTTAACACATTTGTTTGATTCATCTTCTATCAGGTATCTCCATGACTCCATACTTCCTGTGAGTCACTCTGCTCAAATATTATTTATTCAACAAGGTTTTCCTGGTTAGCAATTAAAATCTCAATCTGCTTTCAAAATTTCCATCACCGGCTAGGAAATTTTCTCTGGTCACATAACAGCATTCAATTTGAGTTTTAAAAGTATTTGTTTATCATATATTTATTGGAACATAAATTTCAAAAGAATTGAAATTTTTTTCATTCTATTGGCTATTAGGTACTCTGTACCTGGAACGGTAGAAGCTCAGTAAATAGTTGTTCAATGAAGAGATACCTATAATTATTTGCAAAAAGGAGGACACAGGTGTATATACAATAATAGTGATTATTCATTTCTGAGAGCCCAGGAAGAAATAGTGACCTCCAAGGTTGACAATTTTAACTGAGACATATAAGTATTTCCTACAGGAGTAAGAATATAAGAGTAATTAAGTTCTCTCTGTCTTTCACCATTTGGCATGGCAAGTTCTAAAGTATGCTTTCATTTAAATTAGATAAGATAGATATCTAGTAATAACTATCACTTATTTCAATAAACAAATGTCTTAATCATTCACTTTAAGGTATCCCAGTATAAAAATCGCCAGTGGATTTTCTGACATCTCATACTCAATAATGTTTAAGGTGATAGTATTTTTATAAGCTTTATAAATCACAAAACACAGTTCTAAGAGAATTAAATGATGTCTGTGTTTTCTTTATGTCCAACTTTTCTTTCTCTTGATTGGAAGGAAAATCGTAACAAATTGTCTCATCCTCTCTGTTCTCCCTGTCTCTTCCTCCCTCTCACCCTTCTTCTATTCCTCCTTCTACTTCCTTTTTTTTCTTTCTCCCTTCCTTTTTCAATCCCTCTCTTCTCTGATCTAAAAATATTCATTTGAAAACTACTATGTTTTTAAAAATTACAAAATAAGGTTAAATAATTTAATGGTGATCTCGACCTCCACACACTTTTCTTGATCTGGATATAACAGGGTTTTAAAACTGTAATAGTTTGGGTGAAGATAGGATACTTTGTTTAGCAGTGAGTAGATCGGCTTCTCCATTTACAACTAATCAAAGCCTAAACTAGACTTTTAAAAAATTAGAATGAAATTTCATCACTATAACCCCAGATAATATGATATTATGAATAAAGATCAGCCTATAGAAACAAGAGTCTATTCCTCAAAACTGAGAGAGCAAGTGTGAGCGAAGAGGTGGTGTGTTCACCTCAAAGTCATCGAGAAAGGTGAACTCAAATTACACCACTAGGAGCACACCACAAAATATCCTGTACCTAAATTCCACTATGTCCTTTTCATAATTTTCATTGTTTTGACAATAATAAAGAATATTTTATTGTTATAAGGGGAATATACAACAATTGATAATTTAGTATGCACATATGACTTCGAGATGGGTCTTTGTGTGCATATTTATTTATAAAGCATGTATTTTCAACACTTTACTATAAAATTTGAATTAGATACTAGAGAGAAAAAAATCTAGATTGTATATGTCTATCCTTCAGCATATTATGTACAAATTAATAGCTAATGACAGACTCCCAATTTCTAAGGCCAAAATCAAAACAAAATTATTTGGAGGGAAAGATTTAGTTTTTATATATTTGGATGAAGATATATGGTGCCTTTGTATTATGCAACCACCAGAATTATAAGCAGTGGATTCAAAAAACAGTATCTAAACAATTATGTAAAATATTAAGAACAGTAAATAACCACATTTTCTTGATAGATTACAATACTTTCTCATAATTCACTCACAAGCCTGAATCTTTTATTTGACTGCATGCAACATTTCAAATCTCCATTGACTTGTTAGACGTAAAATGAAACTTGTATTTCTGCTGTGTAGATGGAATAATTCCTTTTAGAATAAAGTATCATAAAATGAAGACAATAAAATTATTAGAAATTTTACTAACAAAGTAAAGCTTAAAGCTGTAAAAGGCTGGTTCACTTTCCCAAAAAATCATAACTTTACACATGAACTTACATAAAATTTGCACTGTTTTCTTTGCATAACTAAATTATATGTATTTGTATAGAGTTTATTTTTTCCTCCCGGGGATAACTTGTAATGCCAACTCTGAAAGCCTTTTATAAGTGTTTCACCTGCTGTACCACAACACTTATCAGTGATCCAAAATGAATAACATAAACCTTTTAGAACAGCTGTCAGTAGAGAGCTAAACAAAGTCACCATTGTCCTACTCAAACATTTTAGCCATTAGCAGATGTGTTCTTTGAACAAATTTATTGGTATTATGTATAAAAATAAGCATCCCTCAGTCCAGTTCAGTTGGGAGGAACATTATTCTATAAATGAATATAAAATGAATGCTTTAAGAGAAAAAATAACAGTTTTGTACTAAACTTTCTGAATACTCTCTGGAGTGGCTTTCTCAGGTACACTAGTATTAACATATATAGACTATTCAGCAGCACGTCTGTTTTTAATAATGTGGGGAAATAGAGGTTGAAATATCAGTTAGTGTTTTAGTTAACAATTACTAATGGGACTTTGTTATAGTCATGATTACAATATTATCTACATGCAACCTGATATTATTTATGTTTATTTCTCAGTTCACATGAGTTGTAAATACCGATGCATATTTACACATGTATGATTCATGAAGAATTATGAATGATTCTCTTTCAAATCTCTGGATGGAGTTATATATTTGATTCTAAAATTGTTATTGTAGTTGGGTTGAAATTGAAGATATTCTATTCTCATATGCAATATACTATCAGTCAGAATAGTATTATATAGTGCTGCTCTGTATTTTATGAAGATTAAATATCTGCATGTGTACATTGTAAAATATAGTCTGAAAATAGTTTATTAATGTATGTTTGTTTCTGTCAACCCTCTTAATTTTATCTGAAAGCATGCAGCTTCATCAAAAGCATTTAACTATGTTCATGTGCACAGCTAAGACCTAAGTGCTATAAAGAAGACATGAAGAAGACAGCCCATAACAACCACAGGTTTATAAGTTACAGAATCGTAGCTAGAATTAAATCAAAGACATTTGTGGCTTTCCTTTTCACGTCCTGCATGTCCAGGGTTCCCATGTCAGGGTTCAGCCTCTGGAGAAGGCCGCACACAAATGAAGAGAGACTCGAAAAGCATCCATTTTGGGGGAATAATGGGGGCCAGGCGGGAGTCCACCTCAAGGGGGAGGAAGCCACTGCTCTGGTTTTCCTATCCCCTGTTATTAGGGCCAAGTGATACATCCATGTCCTTCCTCTAGGTCAGGAAATTCCAACAATGAAATCAACCAGCAAGAATTAACATAAGACAAAAGGTGTGGAAGCTTTTACAATTACCAATGTCTCACCTAAACAATGAGTAAACAGTTCATACTTAACATAAGACTAAAGGAGGGGCAACTAAAGTCTCACCTAAACAATGGGTAAACAGATCCATTAAGCTTTGACCAGGTTTCCTGTTTGTTCTATTTACATCTCTATTGATGAGGCAATGTCTGGCTTCCCACAGACATTAAATACTCTCTCATCTAAATTTGTTTTGAAATTCATTTAAAATTTTGACTTGTATGGATACATATAAGCCTAACCAATAGACACAGACAACAGGGTGGGTGAGGGCCGAAGTGAGGGGGGTGGAGGGAATGGGAGGATAAGGACACATATTTAATACCTTAATAAAGAAATTTTAAAAAGTAGCCCTAACTGGTTTGGCTCAGTGGATAGAGCATCAGCCTGCAGACTGAAAAGTCCCAGGTTCGATTCCAGTCAAGGGCATGTACCTTGGTTGTGGGCACATCCCCAGTAGGAGGTGTGCAGGAGGCAGCTAATCAATGTTGCTCTCTCATCGATGTTTCTAACTCTATCCTTCTCCCTTCCTCTCTGTAAAATATCAATAAAACATATAAAAAATTAAAAAATTAAATTTTATACTTTTAAGTTTAATTTGTTATCCTTCTATAAATTGCTTGTAATTTAGGAAACCAGCACATTTATTAATCTTGGTTGTTGAAGCTCTTCTTTTATGGACATAGAACAGTGTGGAAAAGACTAATGTTAGAATATGTCTAATATTTTAAATTGTGCATTTCTTAAAGCAATTAAATGCATTTGGTAAACATATAGTCACACAGATATGTTATATGCACTTATCCATAAAATATACATGTAAGTGCACAATTTTGTTTAACTTTAGTATTAAAAACATCAAATAGGGAATTCTAATTCATTTATATTGTGATACATTTATTATGTGAATAGGATTTCACACGGAGATTTTCAGTTTAAGGTTAGAGAAAACTAAAAGAAGGGAAATAATATCTCCCTCGGTGTGATTTTTAAGGATTAAAGAAACTGGCCAAAAAAAAAGGGAAGAAAGAAAGAAAGTCAAAAGAAATAAAACATTTGAAGTTCCAGGGTTGCCTTTATTCTTTTATGATGGGACAGTGGGTTTCTATTGCTCCCTCAAGAATCTTACAACCTCGAAAGAGTTATAGCAGATTTTAATCTCATGTTTATGTCCAGGACAGTGAAAAAGGCACTCCAATTCTCACCTGCCTAAGACAGCAATGTTTCTTAAGAGCTTAGCAGTGCCTAGGAGCATGATGAAGCAATGCTACCTGGTAGTTCCTTTCTCACAGGCCGAGATCTGAGCTGGAGTTCTATGCCCAAATATCCTTGCAGTATTTTTTGGTGTTTGCCCCTAAAATTCCTCTCCAGATTTTAATAGACAGAAAGATGTCTCTATTCTATGTGTAAATATTTTAGAAATCATCACAGTGAAATATAACTTGTCTCTCTGGAAGAAGCACTTGCTATAAAAAGAATGTAACTTTTTCCAGTTTGGAACCATGTAGCCCAATTAGTATATAGCTGGAGGTATTTGGACTTTTGTATTTAATTTCTGACATTTCACGAAAGACCATTGGGTTCCTTTTCAGAGAAGGTTCCTGAAAGTTTGTAAACAATTGAAGGTCTTTTTCAAGGTCTTCATATATCACTTTAATTGTCTATAATTTTTATGTTGCTTATTATATCTGAGACTAATTTGCATTACTCTACATTTGTCAACACTAAATTTAATTTGCCACATGTCAACCTACTTAAGGTGCAAATTCAAAGTGTGTTAAAATGTACTAGATGTAAATTTGAACATCACTATTTAATAACTCTTTCATCCTAATCTCTTAATTGAAGAGGCTAAATGTCTAATTTCCTTAGTTACTGCAAAATGAAAAACTGGAAGGAAAAATGTATAGGAGAATAGTTTTTACCGAAGAATATTTGCATTTTTAGCTTTTTATAAGTGAATAGCATATAGTTACTAAAATTTCAGTTCAGGTGCATTTATTCAAAGTATCAGGTCTGAGAAGAAATTATAAGAAGTTGATATGTACAAATGCTATTAAAAAGACTGGTAAAGTAAAATTAAACATAGTCAATTGTGCACTATAAAATATCTAACAAATAAATACTTCATTCATTTTAGGGTATTTTTCTCACAGAGTATTATCTAGTTAGTTTAAATAAACTCTTTGGCTATCATTTGCCTCATTATATATATATTTTTCTATCCATCATTCCTTCTTTGCATTTTCTAATTTATTAATTTCACTATGCTTGCATCACTTAAAATTTTCCTGTCTTTCCTCTTTTTTATTCTTTGTTATGATAGGATTTTATTATTATTTCATTGATAATTATTGAGTTGTGAGACAAGAAAATATGTAGATATTCCTACATATAATTTTCCTTCAAACTTTCTCTTCCTAATGGGATTTATATTAGCAGATAGATAGATGATAGATGATAGATAGATAGATAGATAGATAGATAGATAGATAGATATAGACACCTTAGTTAGTCCCATTTCATATAGGTATTCACATGTATTTGTATAACCTCATTCAGTATACTACTTAATGCCTCTCTTTTTTTAATGATTATTTTTTCCTTGCCATTTTTTTTGTATTTATTTTATTTTAATTTTTTGTTCCTCTCTCAACATTTTTTCTTTTGATGTTAGGAAATGATTTTATTAGCTTGTTGATTATTTTTCAGAAGATCCATTTATTTATTATTAGTTTCAATGATTTTTTTTCTTTCCTCTTATTACATTAAGTATGTTAAGCATGTACTGAGATAAAACTCAGCTCTCAAAAAAACACATTTTAAACAAAGGATTGCATAGTTCATAAGTTTATAAATTCAATCTGAAATTTCTATTTGAAGTTTAAGATTACATAGTTTTTGTTTTAACTTTCTTGATTTCACAGTAGTGTCATACACACACATGCACACACATATACATAAAATCTTGGTGTTGTTATAAGTAATATAATTACTTATATGTCTTATATTACACATATAATAATAAAGTCAAAGTAATAATAAATATATTGAATGCCTTTTAAAACATGACAATTTTTTTGAGTACTCAGAAATCCACATGTAATTACAACAAAAACACTATATTGTAAAGTAACTTGAGTAAATTGCTTTCTTTGTGTGTATTATGTACCAACTTAATATATGATTAGGTACATTTCTTTCAGCTTATTTTTTTTAATTTCTTTATTGATTAAGGTATTACATATGTGTCCTCATCAGCTAATTTTTGAATCATATGGTATTGACTATTTGATTTTGAAACAATGAATAAAACAAAACCATATATTATCACAAGTAAAATCACAATAAATTGCAAACATTTGCTAGACCTTATATATAAAAATCTACTTAGTAAAAAGTTCTTTCAACGATAACAGCCACCCTTAATGGGAAATAATGTCATTCCCATTTGTTTTATAGGTATTAATTAATTAACCCAAAGGCATAAAAAATATATTGAAAAAAGAATAAAGAAGAAAAGTAAATTATTTCATGATATGGGTGATTAATACAGCCATGTTATATGAAATATGTTCCAAATAAGCCATTGTCCAATATTTCTCTTTAGGGTCATATTTGTTGAGTGATATTTCAGATTTCAAAGTGATATTCGGTCATGGATCCCACTGAGGGTACCTGTAACACAGTGCTTCTTCTAGGCAAAGACTTCTCACTCTGGAAGCTAAATGGTGCAATAATGTCACAGACTTGCAGGAGTAGAGAAATCAATCAATATGTTGGTAATATAGCAGAGGCACCCTGGGATTTCTCTGACAAGTGAGGAGATTCCAGCCGTCTTTCCTGCTGAACCTCTATAGCACTATTCACTTTCCAACAGAAAATCTGGTAAATGCCGGGGGGGGAGAGAGAAAGAGGAAGAAGGAAACAGAAGTCAAATGTTACAAAATAAAAGAAGCAATGCGTGTGAACTCTCTGACCTTAAATAAAAAGAAAATAAATGTACAAAGTATGGTGCTGCACAAAACCTGGCTAAAAGAAAGGAAAGAAACAATTTGGTTCACTGCCTGTATAGTCGCTCCATATACCAAATGTAACTGTGGATTCTGTTCAGTAAGTTCTTTATTTCACTACAAGTTTGTGTCCAAAATCAACCTCACCAAATACCTTACCAAGTTTCCAAGTCAACAGATAAACCCAAGAATATTCTCACCTAAATGACCTACTGTGGTTGAACATTTGGAAAATAAAATAAATCATAAGTTCCAATGAATTCACAAAGAATTAACACTTTTAAGATATTTCACAAAGAAACTGCAGTAAGAAAGGAATTTTTAACTCTCAAATTAATTTATTTTTATTTAGCCGTTCCTTCTTGATATTATTTACTAAATCATGATTGTAACTAATGCTCCGGAATTAGGAGACTTCTGGATTACGAGAATTTCTACTTGGGGTTTGGGGAGCACATGCTCTTCTAGGCCTAATGGAAGCTCCCCCAGGTCCACAGCCTCAGGAGCCTCCCTTTTACCACTGGAAAGCTTGCCTCTCCTCTGCTTGCCTCCTGATTTCTGTCAAAATGCAACCATCAGTGGCTGGCTCCCATGCTATAAGAAGCTCAGAATGAACAACCTTTTCTTTTCTCACTTGGTTGGTCTTTGTTTGTCCCTGCACTGTATTCAGGGAAAGTCATAAGTGCACAGGGTGTCCGTACCAGGATGTACGGACACAGGGATGGGCATCTTAGATGTACCACCGTGTTCACACAGGCCTTGAATGTGCATTCTCCCAGTCTGTCTCTTTGCTTCCATTGATGCTGGCCAGTAGTGTTTCTGAGTGTGGTGTTCTATCTTTAGAATGATGTGTTGTTGTTTTTGTTTTTTTTTTTAAGAAATGACCCAGGTGATTTGACTCATCATGCCACTCAAGGACTCTCTAAGTGCTTTCCCTGCTGTGAGATGAGAGGAGAGCTGTGCTGTGACTCCCCTAAGTCTCAGTACCCACATCTATTTTACTCCAAGACCCTTATGTTGATTATGATACCCTGACAACATCTAAGAAACAGGTCTCTCTTTATATTTTCCTTTTCATCTGTTGTTCAACAAAGAGTCTATTTCAAAACTGAAGGCTTTGGTCTATTTTCAATTTTCCCATGGCATATTGACTTAGGCTCTCACTTAGGAAATAGATCCTTCACATGTCAAAGTTATTTTTCAGTTTGAAAAGTCACACAGTTATTCATAAAAAGTGCCGCTTTCAAAATAGGAAACAGCAAGAGTGTGATGCATTAATTTATCTGGTCCATTATAATTATCATCTACTTGCATAGTATCATTATCCACTGAGATTCTCATTGTCCCTCTCGCTTCATCCTTATACCAGTGTGTTAACATTCCTATTGCAAATAACTAAATGGTGGCTCCTTGCACATGTCATCCTGCTAAGTACAATGACTGTCATTGAAACAAACTCTCCCTGTTTAAAAAAAAGTTTGATTGTAAGGTACAGAGAAAGAGAATACATGTGAAGTGGGGACAGGAAGAATCTAAGTTCTACAAAAATAAAAGTTCTTAAGAAGAATGTGTGACATGGAGAGAAGACTGAAAAGGCAGTCAGTTTTGTCAGAGGGCTAATCTGAGTGTGGCACACTTCCACTTGAAGAAGCAATGAATGTGGACTCCCGAAGTGCAAGCTTTACAAAAGCATGTGATTCATCAGGGTGATTTTAACTACTCTTGTGTCCATATAAACATTTAGTTTCATGAGACATTGATATGTAGCTGCATAGTCAGGATTATATTTCTCAGTTCTTCAACTATCATTACAATGAAACATCACTCAGAACCCTTTGAGCATATTTATTTTTCTTGAAATTTGCAATAGTTTCACTGAATAATCAACCAAAGGGGAATAAAAAGAGCAAGCGATAAAAAAAATGACAAAACTTAGGACCCACATAACCCAATTACCTTTGGCAATAGTTATGGTCGAAAATGCAAATTAGGCAATAGTGATACCATTGTGAATGCTATATCATTGCAGATATATTTTAGGGACTTTAATTGTTAAACCTTTCTATGTTGTTGAGAATCATGCAGCTATTGGTGGAATCTATATATCTATATATTATGGAGTATCTTTTTCTCCTAGCATATCCTGATGAGAATCTGTTAGAAAGAATAATGCTAGGAGCAAATATGTCAAAAATAAGTCTCTCCAAAATATCTCTACTTTTAATATTATACATAAAGTCACACACTATATCATTTTTAATTAACTAAATGAATCTCATTTCATGGAAAGAACAAAATTTAACCTTATTGTTGACTGTGAAAGTTAAAAATGAATTCGCAATAGTGGCATACTTTTTCCAATAAAATATTTTTGTAACGTTATGCATAAATTATATTGTTTTCTTTTGGAGAACAAGATTTATTGGTTAAAAGATAAGTTAAATTTTCAGTTTTTGAGATATACTGGTGGATTACCAATTGTCCAATATGCAAAAATACTTAGGTGAAATTATATTTTTACTATAGTCATTTCTATCAAATTTTGATTATTATTGGATGTTATTTACCCATTTTTATTATTTTATTGGCAACATATTTATTTACTTGTTCATTTATTCTTTATGAATGGTTATGTCTTCTAATCATTTTCTTTTGATTTTTATCTTTTCTGATTAGCATTTGAGAGATTTTTAAAAATATTCCAAGAATATGAAGCATATGCCTGCTTCTAACTCACTTTAGAATTTGACTTTCCTTCAGACAGGGGCTGTATTGTTCACCTTTGAGATGATTTCTGAATGATCATCATAGAGGAAGGACTCACGTGCTGTTTTCTAGGTTATGCATGCAATGATGAATGAAGAGAAGGCACCTGTGGTCAGGGGAGAACATCCTGTACATAGTAGCAAGTTCTTATGAACCCATTTCTTCTAAACCCCAGAGAAGTCTCCCCTCCCCTTCATTGCTAACCACTAGGAATAAAAACTTATCCGAGAAGAAAAATTAAAAGATGATAAACAATTTGTATGATCTTTCCTCAAACCTCCTTTCCCTCTCAGTTCATGATCTGAGTTCCCAACTCAGAATATATGTTCTTATCTGTTTTCTACTGCAAAGCAGGAATTTACCTACCTTGAAGGGATAAACCAAATGTTCTACCAGGTGGATACAAATTGAATAATGTTGGGACTGAGCATCTGCTCAGTTTACCAATTAAAGATATTTGTTTATTTATTTTTTTATTTGATACATGTGCCAGTGTTAAAAATTTTTTGTGAACTAAATATAAAAAGGAAGGAATTGGTTTATTGAACTCCTGAACCCAAATGCTTTTGTCAAAGTTTTTTTCTGATTTTTATAATGTTTTTCAAATATTAAAGCAAAACTTGTAAATGTAAGATTCTCTAAAGTTGTATACTTCTACCGGTATATTTTTATTCCAAAGACAGATATAAATCAATTAGGGATAACTGTAGAAAAGGCATCCCACTTATTAGATGAAGTCTGAGGGTTACGTAAGTCGTCTATCTTATTATCCAATTTTGCAAAGGAAAAAAAACCTAACACACTAAGAGGGAAGTGACAAGTTATTATAATAAGCCAAATCATAAATTCACTTACTTTGCCTTAATTCTCTTGTTTGTAGAGATGTTCTCTGATCTACATTTTCTGCTAATTTCTATTACATTTGCACCACATGTCTAGCTTCTCACATCCTATCTAATAAAAAGGTAATATGGAAATTGACTGTCACTCCAACACACAACATGGCTGCCCCCATATGGACACAAGATGGCCGCCACAAGATGGCCGACAAGAGAGAGCAGTTGGGGGCAACCAGGCCTGCAGGAGAGGGTACTTGTTGGGGAGGGGGTCCAGGTCTGTAGGGGAGGGCAGTTGGGGATGTCTGGGCTGACAGTAGAAGCTAGTTAGGGGTGACCAGGACTGCAGAGGAGAGCTATTGGGGGTGGGGGGCAGGCCAGCAGGGAAGGGCAGTTGAGTGGGAACAGGTCTTCAGGGCAGGGCAGTTGGGGACAACAAGGCCTGCAGGGGAGGGCAGCTGGGGAGGACCAGGCCTGTAGGGAAGGGCAGTTGGGGGTGACCGGGCTGGCAGGGGAAGTCAGATAGGGGCAATTGGCCTGGCAGGGGAGGGCAATTGGGGCGACCAGGCTGACAAGGGAGGGAAGTTAGGGGTGACTAGGACAGCAGGGGAGGGCAGTTAGGGATGACCAGATAGGCAAGAGAGGGTGGTTGTGGGCAATCAGACTGGCAGGGGAGTAGTTAGGCACCAATCTGGCAGACAGGGGAGTGGTTAGGGGGTGATCAGGCTTGCAGGAAAAACGGTTAGGGGCAATCAGGCAGGCAGGTGAGCAGTTTGGAGCTCGCAGTCCTGGATTGTGAGAGGGATGTCCAACTGCTCATTTAGGCCCGATCCCAGTGGACAGTCAGACATCCCTCAAGAGGTCCCAGATTGGAGAGCATGCAGGTTGGGCTGAGGGACACCCCTCTCCATGCACACATTTTGTGCACCAGGCCTCTAGTAATATATAAATTGCATACTTAATATAGAAGTATAAAATTGTGTTGTAATGTTATTTATTTCAAAATGCTCTATTTTGTGAAAACAGTATAGAAATGACACCCTAATACACATTGGAATGAATATTAATCTCAGTCCTTAATTATATTTTCTAACATAAAAATATAACTGACTCTCCCTACATATGTTTATGCATATGAATAATGAAAAATGTTCACAATAAGACTATAAATTATAAGTTGGAATACATTTATGCTTGTGTAGTGTATAGGCACACACCCAACAAGATATGTGAACAACATAATCAAAAAAATGTTGAGAATAGATGTATTAGTCAGTTCTCATTGAGTAACAGTCTCAAATCTTAGTGGTTTATGTCAACTTTTGTTTTCATTCAGCAATCTACAATTGGCTGGAGTTTGATCAATTTTGGGCTGGGCTTGTCTACCACTGGTTGGGAGTCAGATCTGCTTGACCTGTGCTCTCTGATAGGGCTAGTGACTCTCCATATGTTCAGGGAATATTATTGTAGTCACTAGTAGAAATACAAGAGGGAATAAAAATAATATGAGCATATTTAAATGTTCTAATGTACTCTTTTGTTCATATCATGTCTCAATATTGCATTTGTAAAAAAAAATGTCCAACCTTTAACTTATGTGGTAGGCACTACAAAGTTACATGACAATGACTTCAATAATTAGAAACAAAAATATAATCTACTACATGGGATATATCCACAGTGGTAGGGGTTCAGGTAATTTTATTTTCATGTCTTTGTTAGTTTAAAAGAAGAAAGAAACATCGATTAATAATAATGACAAAGTCTAAATATAGCAAGTAGTTGAGTTACACCCCAATACATATCTGTTTCATTCTAAAATTAAATTTTCTCCTTGAGTAAATCTTTATCTATATTTTATGACATATCTTTGTTTTTCTAATTCTAATATATTTAGAACTTAAATACATTTTACTCTATGACTTCTCTTCAGTATTCTTTTGAAATTTCAACATAATCCATTTTGAATATTTTTTATTTTTTCTAATGCTAATATAAATGTTTTGAGATATGATCTAAATTGTACTTAGTACTTTTTAGAACCTGGCCTTTTATCTAAAATCTCATTGTAGGAAAAGACCTGAGGAGATAGCTAAGTCCTCTTCTTGAAAACTTCATAAAATCCCTCCATTATATACCCATCCAGAGTCAATTCAGCTTTTGTTTAAGTGATTAAAGTTTCCACACATTTATTCTTATGTGTCTCCTAACATGAAGCAATAGGTAATTGCATCCACTTCTTCACAGTAGAACAGATGCATCACAGCGGTCCTTGTAAACAGGGTCAGATGAGAATTCAATACACACCCCATCCTCACTACACTGCTCAGATGCCTCATGATCTCTATCCTATGAAACCTATAAAGCATGAATGCTAATGCTACTCTAAACTACTTTTGTGACAATTCTGAGATTTCTTATGCAATGTAGCTGACAAACAACATTCTTGATTGGTCACTTTAATATTAAACCCAAGTTATCTTTTATATTTTGGAAATGCATGAAAGCTTAAATTCAAAATGCTCTTACTCACATAATTATGTATTTATACAGTGGTTATTCCACTTGAATCTTAACTGCTGAGTATTATAATATACCTCTTACATAATTCAATGTTCAAAATCAGTGAGAAAGAAACAAGAGAGCAATCCATCCACATAAATTACTAGTTTTAAAAGTATGAGAGACACTCAACATGCAGCCATTCATTGGATATTCATGTTAAATTTTCACTCAGTTATTTACATTTTAAATATACTACACACAGAATGAGTTCAAAATCAAAACATAGAAATAGGAATTTTGAGAATATTCTTTTAATAAAAATTAATCACAATTTTTAACAAAAGGAAAAAAATTGAAAATGGCTGCCGAAACCGGTTTGGCTCAGCCTGCAGACTGAAAGGTCACAGGTTCGATTCTGGTCAAGGGCATGTATCTTGATTGTGGGCACATCCCCAGGGGGGGTTGTGCAGGAGGCAGCTGATCGATGTTTCTCTCTCATCAATATTTCTAATTCTCTATCCATCTCTCTTCCTCTCTGTAAAAAATCAATAAAATACATTAAAAAAAAGAAAATGGCTATTAAATTGCTGAAATTAATGGAATAAAAATCCAAATAATATAACCTCACATCAAAACTCAAACAAAAATGTCTATTCTTCTAAATTTGTGTTGTAAATTAAAGTGTTAATTTTTCAAGTTATCACTACTGTTTAAATATTAAAATATATTAATATACATATGCATCTATGGTTGCTAAATAATTGTAAAGATTCTTTTTTAACCCAAGATTTCATATGCATATAGTCATATATTCGTGTAAATGGTTTATAATGCATTATCACACTTCCTCATTTATTTCTATCTGGAGTTATTTTTGTCATAATAACAACAATGGGTCAATTATTCCAGCACTTTTTTTTATTTTTCCACTAATATAAAATTGAACATTTATAAGATACAAAATTTGTGTAATTTTAAATTTAATTTTTTTGCTATATGATCTATGCCCTTTATTAGATTCGTTACTGCTTTGCTTACATTATTGGAACTTTTTAATGTTTAATATAAGTAAATAAGAACCTACTATATCCTATCTTTCCTAATTATTGTTTTAATTATTCTTCAAAATATCAATCTTCAACTATTTTTAATTATGTGGTTTTCACTGAGATCCAATTGAAATTAAAACAGTTAACACACTTAAAGTGTTACATCATTCAAAGAAAAATAAGTTTTCCTTTTGTCCAATTCTTTCACCCATCAGCACATTTTCACATGATGATGTATATTGAGTGTTATTATGCTAAGTTTGTTTTCATTCATATTGTGTTTACTATTGCAAGTAGAATTACCCAATTGACCTATTTTTTTTACCATAAATGAGAAAACTATTGATCTAGATTATTTTATAAGAAGGATACTTTCTGAATTTTTTCATGTTAATATTACTATATTGATTTCTCATCATTTTAAAATATACATTTTTATCTTATTTATCTGTCTGATTGAATAGTCTACATATTTCATAACACCATTAAAATTTTAAAAAGAAGGAAACCTTCCTTTCTTCCTATTTTCTAATTAGCATGCTCCTGTTATCTCCCCTCTCAGCATTCTGCATTTTAGTCCACACTTTTCATCATGCTGAGAAAATATCCCTGTGTTCACATTATAGTAGACTATTTTATCAATGATCCCTTTTCAAAATCAGTAAATATTTTTAGACTTTTCTTATTTTGACTAGTTAATATTATAAAATATATTTAGTTAATTTCCTAGTTCTGAATTATTTCTACCTTGCCAAAATAAATTATATTTTAGTATATTATTCGTTTAATGCTTTTATTCTATGTGTTAATGTTTTATTTATGACTTGGAATCAATATTTATAAGTCAAATATTCTCTATGAGCCATCTTTGTCAGGATAACACTCTTTTGTAAATATATTGAGAATCTATCCTTTTCCTGCATGCTACTGAAAAGTAGACTAGTATCAGAGTTATCTATTCCAAATCTGCAGTAATTCACCTATAAAATTATCTGGGGGGAAAATCTATTTGGAAGAAGTCTAATTTTTTCGTGTATCTTGATATGCTTAGGTTTTCTGTATCTCCATGATCATCCCCCTCTAATTTAATTTTATCCTATGCATTTATTAGAAAGCTAATATGTTGATATTTGTTCTTAATCAGTAAGTGTTTGCTTTTTTTTCTTTTTTAAAATCAATACATTTTGGCACTAAATGAATGCTTGTCACTCTGCTGACTACTGACTTGGAGTGTCCACTAAGCAAACAAAGCTTCTGAGGTGCTGGAACTTTCATGCTAGACTACCAAGGAACATGGAAAAGAGCACACACAGAGCAAGGCTCTGGAAGTGGCAGAAAATAATAGCAAGGCACTCGTTTAGGAGGGATGGTCAGGAAAGCTTCTCCGGTGATGTAATATTTGAGCCAATAGGTCAGAGTATGTGGGGGATTGTGATAAACACAATCCTCATTGAAGCAAACAGTGTAAAGTTTTGAAAAAGTACACTAATTGATTCATAAATAAATGACCCATAGAAACTTGACTATAAATATGAATAACCTATCCAATAAGGGACTCCTACTATTTGACCACCTCTTACCTACTGAACCTCCAATTCTCATCCAATAGTGGGGCATCTTTTTACTGCCAAAGGCCATTTGGATATTTATAACATCATCCCCAAGCCATGTAAAATTAGCAACTTAAAATATTAGCCTGTTATATTTGGTCAAATATTTAATTCAATCAACCCTAATGCCTTGGCAGGACCAGACAAAATGATTTTACAGGTCTTACATGGCCTATTGGAAGGATGTTCCCCACCCCTGCTAAGCTCACTTTTTAAACTGTCCTCATCTTGCCCTGACCAGTTTGTGGGCACATCCCCAGTAGGGGGTGTGCAGGAGGCAGCTGATTGATGTTTCTCTCTCATCGATGTTTCTAACTATCTCTCTCCTTTCCTCTCTGTAAAAAAATCAATTAAAAAGTATATATATTAATATATATATATATATATATATATATCCTCATCTATTAGTTAAAGTAAGTATGCAAGCATTTGACTCCATCAGATGTTCCTGCAGATGACTTGTGAAAACACCAACATAATCATTCTTCAGCCATTTCGGCTATTGCAAAGCAACCATTGCCCTTAATTCCTCCTTTCTCCCTTATTCAACTTAGATGTCTTATGAGTGAATCAGGTCATTTCTTGGTAAGATATTTAGAGTGGCAACACACTCCAAGGTGTTGGGTAAGTCCTTTTTCTGTTGATAATTTCAAGCCTTTGCATCATGATGCCAATGCCTGGAGTGCTATTGTCCCTCAACCATGTGGACACCCCTGGAGATCTAACTCAATGTTAAAATTTGAAGCTCGTCACTTTTTAGAACCCTAATTTTCATATTAATTCCCAGAAGAGGTTTTTAAACAAAATATCACCCTCTGGTTGGCATGATTTCTTTCTTTTTTACAACTAGTTTATTTATATCTTTGAAGATTTTTATGGTAAGTTCTCTGCAGGCTCTTACATTTTTTTTTGAAATGCTTAAAATTCTTTTTGAACTAAGTTTATCCACATACCATATTCAGTGTTCTTTTGTTTTGTATTTGAGACATATTGAAAGAGCACTTTAATAGAGTATAGTTTTAGGGAGAAATGAAGAGACTTCAGCCTACTTTTGAAGGATCAACTATTCTTCAATAGAAATAGATTTAAAATAAACTCAGAACACAGTGAATCATTATACTTTACATTGTACTTTTATCTCAAGACAATTTGTAATTGAAGTGATTTTAATGTTATCACTTTTGATAAGTAATAATTCACTAGTAAAGTCAACAGAATTTTACTGTCATAGTTGACTAAATTAGTGAATTAAATAGTCACTAAGTGTGAGCACATGTTACCACTTCTAACGAAATAGAAAGAGCAATTGCAATCCAATGTAGCAATCACTGGGTGAACTCACTGTCTTTAAGCCTTAGATGTACATTCTTAAAATATATAAAATGGAAAAACGGATCAGGTGCAAAGTATGGTTTTACCCAATGATTAATTGTATCCAATGCTATTCACACTCCCACTTACTCTATGTTGTTGTGATGTGGCTGTACTTTAATGGAAGGAGTTGTGGCGGTCAGAACAGTATCCTTCAGGCAGAGAGTGAGACTCACAGCAGATGGATGCAGCCAACACCTGTCACACAGGACATTTTCACTGCCAGCAATTTTAACAAAATATTGTTTCTGACCAATTTCTTTTCTAGAGAGACTCTTTTATTAATTACTGTTTCTCTGTCTTGCAATGAAATACAAGTGTTTCAAAATGGCCTTGAGAAGTATTCACAGTTGATGAAAGTAAACTTTGCTCCTGAATGGATTTTCTTTTCCCCTTACCTACTCAAGGCCAGATGTTGATATGAAAGAAACTCACATGAGAAACTGTGTTTGAGACTCAAAATCAATGAAGTCTTTTTTCTTCATTTCTGTAAAAAAAAAAGGTAACTGTTTTTCAATAAAGCAGAATTAATAATACATAAATGCCGTCATGTTTAAAGAATTTATTTTTCATATTTTTGGCTAAGTTCAGAACAGTGTTTAAATTCTGGTAGATATATATTTTTAAATTATGGTTGCATTTATGATATTTGCAAGCCTAATTTTATTTCTGTCCAGGTAACTCTGTTTATTAATTTCAATGCCCATGAAAAGGGCATATTTATTATGTGTATATTTTCATATTTTTACTCTAAAGACTGTTAAGTGGACCAAGGTACATTTGTTCAGAAAGCATGTCATTGTATAATATAGTACTCTCCAACATTATTTATTAAGATTCAAGAGAATTAGCTTTAAGACTCTTAGCTAATGATTGAATGTTTTTGAATGACTTTATAATTAAACCACTTACTGCTTTACAAAGCTTCCCATCACACAAGGGGAAAATACTGCAAACTTCTCACTGTGGTTTATAAAGGATTACAAAACCTGGTTCTGACTTAACCCCACAGCACTGTCCCCCTTGTCCCCTGTGTTAGAGCCACTTTTGTCCTCATTCTGTTCTTTAGTGCCATCAATCAACTGTGCTTTCACAGTATGAGTTATATGGAGTAACTCTCCTGTTAGAAACCCTAGTACGACTCCGTTGCTTTGAGAATCCTATATAATACAAGAGAAACATGCAAATTTGACCATACCTTCACTACTCTACCAGGCAATCAGAAGAGGGCAGGGCCGAGGAGCAGGCCAGGCAAGGGGCAGCGGCAGTAGGGGCCCTGGCATGGGGCGCGGATGCTGCACTGGCAGTCCCTGCCAGGGCTCCGTGGAAGGGTGGGGTGGGCACTGCAGGCTGGCCAGCGGTGACAGGGCAGCGTCTGCTGCTTCCCAGGCCAGGACATCGCGGAGGGGGGTGCAGGCACCATAGGCCAGCCGGTGGTGGCAATGCAGCGTCCGCTGCTCCCAAGGCTGGGGCATTGTGGAGGGGTGGAACCCCATAGGGTTAGGCCGGACTGGGCTGTGAGCGGGGTGCCTGCAGCTGCCTGTGGCTGTGGCTGGCATGTGTGAAGCTGGCCCAGGTGCTGGGTGCCTATAGCTGGCCAGAGGGAAGGAAGCCTGGGTCCCAGGTGTGGGCAAGGCAGAGGCAGTTAGGAGCAATCAGGTTATCAGGGGAGCACTTAGGGATGATCAGGCAGCAGGAAGAGATGGTTAGGGGTAATCAGGCAGGCAGAGGTGGTTAGGAGCGATCATACAGGCAGGCAGAGGGGTTAGGGGTGATAAGTCAGGCAGGCCAGTGAGCAGTTAGGAGCCAGTGTTCCTAGATTGCAAGAAGGATGTCCGACTGCCAACAGTCAGTCACCTCTGACTGCCAACAATCAGACATCCCCAAAGGGGTCCCTGATTGGAGCGGGTGCAGGCTGGGCTGAGGGAACTCCCCTTCTGTGCACTAGTATAATATAATCCTATCTAATAAAAGAGTTATATGCAAATTAACCATACCTCTGCTACAACCATAAGCCATGCCACCAGCCAATCAAGAGCAAATATGCAAATAAACCCAACCAAGATGGCTTCTGCCATGGAGAGCAAGAGGGAGGCTTGGGTGTCCCCAGAAATGGAGGAAGCCAAGCTTTCCACTGGCCTAGGCTTTCACTCAATGCTACAAAGTTTCAATTATAGAAGTTAAATACATCCTGAAAAAAATGGCAGTGGACAGGGAGCTGGAGAAAGCAGGAGGGTAGGGATTCCCCTGGCAAAGAAGGAAGCCAAGCTTCCCTGCTGCCCTTGCTGGCCTAGACCTCCACTCAATGCTACAAAGTTTCAATTATAGAAGATAAATAAAATCCAACAGAAATGGCTGCTGCCACTGAGTGAGCAGAAGGCTTGCCTCGGCTTCAGGCTACAAAGTTTCAATGTAGAAGATAAATAAATCCCAATACCAGGGCCTGTGCTTGGGTCACTGGCAGGCGTGATCAGCCTATAAACCAACACAGGCTCCTTGCCCAGGCCACCCCAAACCCCAAGGGAGCCCCCACCCTGATCTGGTATGCCCTTCAGGGTAAACCAGCTGGCCCCCACCCATGTACCAGGCCTCTATTTTATCTAATAAAAGAGTAATATGCAGATTTATCATCACTCCAACAAACAAGATGGCTGCCTCCATGTAACCAAGATCCTGCCCCCATGTAGACACAAGATGGACACCACAAGATGGGCAGCAGGAGAGAGTATTTTGGAGACCTGTAAGGGAGGGCAGTTGAGAGGGACCAGGCCTGCAGGGGAGGGCAGTTAGGGGTGACCAGGCTGGCAGAGGAGGAAACTTGGAGGTGACCAGGCCTGCAAAGAAGAGAAGGGCAGTTAGGGGAAAACAGGCTGGCAGGGAAGCGGTTAGGCATCAGTCAGCCTGGCAGGGGAGTGGTTTGGGGGTGATCAGGCTCGCAGGCAGAAGCGGTTAGGAGTAAATCAGTCAGGCAGGCAGGTTAGAAGTTAGGAGCCAGCAGTCCTAGATTGTGAGAGGGATGTCCGACTGCCCATTTAGGCCCAATCCCACCAGGCAGTTGGACATCCCTTGAGGGGTCCCAAATTGGAGAGGGTGCAGGCAGTGTTGAGGGACACCCCACTTCCTTGTGCATAAATTGCATGCACTGGGCCTCTAATTTCATAAATAGGGTTCTTGCCTAATTTAACATCTGAACCAAGTCACTTTAAAACTGAAAAGAACTGTTGTTAGTACTCTAGAACAACAGGCGTAAAACTAGATTGTCTTGAGCATCCTGGGTTTATGCTTTCCTGCTCTGCAAGTTGCTCCATACACTTTATTTTATTTTCGGTCCTTATCTTGTAGCCCACTCTGAGTTACTTCCGTGGAAATCCCAAACCACTCATCAATTTGTTTTTCATATGTATGTTAACAATTTCAAAATTTCTCTTTTTATTTAAATCTTCTTACTGAACTCCAGGTAAACTCATCGGCATGTGCAACATACCAGGGTTCTTCTATTAATTAATGCTCTGCTATCTTTCTGTTGTTATGCTTATTGTTTGAATATCCTAGAGGAAGTTTTAGAGGCTCATGAGGAAATACTGAGGTTAGTTTCACCTTGCAAGAGAAAAGAAAAAACAAGCATGTGCAAAGAAGTCTCCACTGTCCAGCATCTGGGGTGGAGAATGAGCCTGAAATCCTTAGCTGACAGACCTGTGAAACTGCCGCTATCAAGACACTGGAAACAGGGATATGAATTATTTAACCTACTTAGCATGTAAGCCAGTTCAGCTAGTTATTTCTGTAAATGATTTTCAAGGCGAATTACTAAAGCATGTCCCCATGCAAAACCAGAGACTATGTTTGAAAAGAAGCATATTTCCTTTTTTTCCATGGAAAGACTGATACAATTTCTCTCATCTTGATGCATTTCCCTTGTATATGCTGCATCTGTTTTTGACGTTAACTACTTTGAAACAATCTGACTCTCTCCAAAACAAAAATAAGCTCCAACAACAGCAAAAAAAGTTATATCCTTTTACTGACGTTCTGAAAGCACTTATTTACGTAGGATTGTGAATATTGTCAGTGAGTAAAAATTATCTCCCAAAATAGGTAAAAGAAAAGTACTGCATATAAAAATATTGCAGCTTAAAATTACATCTCTGGATGCTGATAAAAGAGAGAAGTAAAACCGAGGAAACAAATAAGCCAATATTAGATCCTGCCACAGCCCCCTTTGTGGGTGCAGGATATTTCTTCATGAATAAAGATGGAGTAAACCACATTTGTAGCATAATAAGAAAAGGTAATTAGTGTCATCTATTCAGCACTGTTAGAATTTGACTAGAGCAATTTGATTATGTTTATCACATTTTAAACTTTGAGAAAGTTTCTCAGCTCTGTAATGCGGTTAGTGGTGCAGTGTGGAGAATATAAGTCAGCTTCTCTGTGTGATTGATGAGCGTGAACGCAGAGGGATAGGAATGCAAATAAAAACCTCCAACACCAAGATATTGCAATATATATAGGTACTGCCTACTAGTTTTACAGTAAATGTCTTCTAAATCAGTGTGAACCTGTTACCAGCATGGCCTCTTCCCAAACAAATCCCCAATGGAATACAGGTGTCCTGGAAGGTCTCGGTGTGTCCACACAGAGTAAAAGGAAATCATTTTCAGAAAAATAAACTGTTTGGCCTTGTTATAATAGAAAATTAACTTTTCATTTCAACATAAAGTCAACAAAGATAATGTTTCAAAATAAATTAATCGAAACAAGCCAGAGTCTCTTTTTGGTAGCACTGAAGACTCTAAACAATAATATGATTTCATTCTTAGACAATGACACTTTGTAGCTGAAGAGTCTATTAATTTTAGTGGTTTATTTTCTCCACAATTGAGACCATCCCTTACATATTGTTCAGAGATACTTTGAGTCAATTAAAACAGTTACATGTGGAGACAGTCCCAGGAACACCTGCTGTTCAGAGTAATCTGAGGGAATTCAAAATAGGAGGACCTGGACAAATTTGAGATTGGAGATGTCTGAAGCCATCAGTGTTCTGGGAGGAGGCTGTGGGAGCCTTGGTAAAGGAAACAATAAACAACATGGAGATGCAAATCCAAACAAATGAGATATCACTTCACACCTGTTTGGAGGGCTGGTACCAAAAAAGACAACAGGTAAGTATTGGCCAGGATGTAGAGAAAAAGGAAACCTTGTGCACTGCTGGTGGGGATGTACATTGGTGCCGACTCCATGGAAAACAGCATGAAGGTTCCTCCAAAAATTAAAGAGCTAACATATGAACCATGATCCCATTTCTGGGATCCACATATACAAAGGAAGTGAAATCATGGTCTTGAGGAGCCACCTGCATTTCCTGAGCTTTAATTGACAACCATCAGTGACACTAAGATCACAAACTGCGTAGGTCTCAAGCTTTAACCAAACGAAAATTATAAAAGAAGTACATTTGGTCTTAAAATAATAAATCCAGCTCTGCCAAGAGCTCTATGTGTGCTGAGAACAGAGACATGAGGTGCTTTGAAAATCACAAAAAAGGCAAATGTGCTAAGTCAATCCTCTGAGGACATCTAGAAAAATGCAAGTTATAGGTGAAGGCATTATCTCTTTTCCTCTCCCGAATCCATCTTTTAAGAGTCAGTTGCTTTCTTCTTGCCAACCACAGTGTAAGAGAAACATTTAGTCTTCTTTTCAGTAATTCCCACTCTACTTTCTCAGACAATTTAGGAAATAGCTCTGTGGGGATCTTACGCGATAATGTTCTAGTGCTGGAAGAGCTGTTTGCCTGTGAAAGCATTTCTGGGCATGCTATCAAAGTGCCTGGTGCTGGTGAGACCTGAAGGCCCTCTGCAGCCAACGGGTAGTAAATCAGGAAGCCTTCCCAGAGAAGTAAATTGTCATAAATATCTGAACTGCATCAGCTACTTCTTTAAAACCTTTGTAAAATTACAGTAATGCCAGCACTTAAAATCAGGCGTGCGTTCATACACACACACACACACACACACACACACACACACACACACACTTCTATAAATTTTCAGAAAATGACCTGTTTAAAGAGTACAAAAGTTTTGTGATGGGACAGATTTATACAAAAGATTTAAAAATTTTTCTTTAAAAAGAAAAACATGCTATGGCTTTGCTGATTATTTAAAATGTCTGCATACTAGCTCACCCTCTTTGTTTTCCTGTTTTATAAAAAAAACTTGATAATAAAGCAAGTAAAAAATTAAGTAATCTAGTCACATATCAAAGATATATATGGAAATATATGGTCTAGATATATGAACATTTAAACATAATAAATATAAATTTTCATTTTTTGTCATTGTTTACTTTTTCTATGTATGATTTGCATTTATATTAGCCATTGAACATTTATTGAACACCTACTAGACATTAAGTGATCTAGGGAAACAACAAGACATTTAATACTAAGTGTCTTTCCTCAGACATCATAGAAAAGGCACAATTCACAGAATGAAGGTTTCTATGAACCTTTATTTGAAATGTTCAGTAAGTAAATCCATAGACACAGAAATTATATTATGGTTGCTGGAGTCTGGTGCACGGGGAATGAGGAGTGATAGTTAAGTGAGTGGGGTTTCTTCTGTGGGGGTATTAAACGTTTGAGAATGAGATAGTGATGATGATCTGTATAATTTAGTGAATGTACTGAAACCACTCAATTTTACACTTAACAAGGATAAGTTGTATAGCATATTAATTAGATCTTAATAAAGCTGTTTAAAACTTAACGTGGATGATGCTATCATGTAAATATAAAATATACC
Organism: Antrozous pallidus; assembly: GCA_027563665.1. Lineage (NCBI taxonomy): Eukaryota > Metazoa > Chordata > Mammalia > Chiroptera > Vespertilionidae > Antrozous > Antrozous pallidus. Next base: position 53,539,921 of record CM050518.1, read on the forward strand.
TTATTTTACAATCTGTTGTCTAAAAAGGCAAGTAATTTTGATCAATCTATAAACCTAGTAAACTTATTCAAAATATTTCCCTGAATTTTAAAATTATATGATATAAATTTTGGTCAAATTTTTACTTTTAGAATTCTTCAATAACTCAAACAAAATTTAAAGTTAATTGAAAATTAGACTTATATTTGTTTCCTCTTTTGATAAATAGATATAAATAATAGAAAGTTTATTTTGATAATATACTACATATTTCTATAGCAAAACTTTTAAATACACCTCAGTAATTACATGGAGAAAACAGTATATTTTGAGACATCAAGAATATTATTTATGTATCTTTTTCATTTATAATGAAAAAGCAAGGAGATAATATATGAAAACTAGAGGCCCAGGGCATGAAATTAGTGCACGGGAAAGGCGGGTGTCCCTAGCCCAGCCTGCACCTTTTCCAATATGGGATCCATCTCACAATCCAGGATTGCTGGCTTCCAACCACTCCCCTGCCAGCCTGAGTGATGCCTAACTTCTCCCCTGCTAGCCCAATTGCCCATAACTGCCCTCTCCTGCTGGCCTGGTCACTCCTAAGTGCCCTCCCTTGCCAGCCTGGTTGCCCCTAACATCCCTCCCCTGCAGGCCTGGGTCCCTCCCCAACTGTCCTCCCATGCCAGCTGGGCACCCATAATTGCCATCCCTTGCCAGCTTAGTCCCTCTCCAACTGTCCTCTCCTGCAGGCTAGATCACCCCCAACTGCTCTCCTCTGCAGCCTGGTTGCCCCTAATTGCCCTCCCCTGAAGGCCTGGGTTCCTCCCTAACTGTTCTTCCCTGCAGGCCTGGTCGCCCCCAACTGCCCTCCTCTTCCAGGCTTATCACCCCTAACTGCCTTGCTTTGTTGACCCAGTCATCCCTAAATGCCCTCCCCTGCAGGCCATCTTGTGGCAGCCATCTTGTGTCCACATGAGGGTGGCCATTTTTGACCACATAGGGCAGCCATCTTCTGTGTTGGAGTGATGGTCAATTTGCATATTATCTCTTTATTATATAGGATATTATGCTGCCCTGGCCAGTGTTTCTTAGTGATTAGCGTCTGGTCATGCACCCAATGGTCTCAGGTTCAATTCCTGTTCAGGGGTACATACCTGGGTTGCAGGTGTGATCCTTGCCTCGCAGATGCAAGAGCAACCAGTCATTGTGTCACTCACACACTGATAGTTCTCTGTTCTTCACCTTGTCTCCCTTTTGCTCTTTCTAAAATATCAGTGGAAAAAAAGATCCTCTGGTAAGGATTTTAAAAAAATATAAGGTATCACAGTATTCCATTCCATAATAAAATTTCTAAAACTTTTATGCTGATTGATAATTCACAATCTCTTTGTGAATTTTAATAAAAAGTAAATATTTTGTCAAAATATTATTTGCTTAATGTCATTTCCAATATAAAATATTTTAAACAGTAATAATTTTATTTTTTTCAGAAAGATTATATATATATTAAATATTCACTCTAAATAGAAGGTTATTAATTTATCTATTACTTAATTAAATAGAATTTAGTGATATAGTTATTATAAAAATTTGTCACATAAAGTTTATTTCCAAACATAAATTGTGATCAATTTTGAAACCTGCTAAGTGCATAGCTTTCTTCTACTAATATCTTTGTTCTATTTTCCTTAGGGTTTCCATAGGCTTTCTTTTACTAGTAATTGGCTGCTGTTAAAATTGTTAAATTATCAGCGCTCTAAAATAAAGTGGATTTTGAGTGAGGTTGAAAATGCTATAAAAACCTTATATAGAAAATGTCTCCTTACACTTTTTAATCAATACTCTTGAGCTTTCAGACTATTTTGTGGAAAGCCTACCTTCTTGATAAAAAATACAGCTTTGTGACCTAGCTCAGTTATAGGCATGTCTAGAAATAAGATTCTTGGATTATGAGAACATACTCAGAGATTCAGGTGACTGTCACACACACAAGTGCACCAGTACCATACTTCCCTTGTGTACCCACCAGACACAAAACCTAATTTTCTTCAGATCATTGCAAATATACCAAAGTGATTTTTGAGTATATATTGGTTTCCAGAAGTTTTTATAATAAAACTGTAATAATCCTATATAATAAAGATGGACTATGCAAATTGACCCTCACACCCTCACATCACAAGTTGGCCACCCTCACGTTGTCACAAGATGGCTGCTCCGACATAATCACAAGATGACTGGCAGGTGAGGGCAGTTAGGGGTGATCAGGCCAACAGGGGACCAGTTAGGTATTAATCATGACAGTAAGGAAGTGGTTAGGTGTCAATCAGGCTGGCAAGGGAGTGGTTAGGGTACTATCAGACTGGCATGCAGAGTGGTTAGGGGCAATCAGGCAGCCAGGCAGGTGAGTGGTTAGGAGACAGTAGACACAGATTGTGTGAGAGATGTCTGACTGCCAGTTTAGGGATCAGGCCTAAACTGGCAGTCAGACATCCCCGAAGGGTCCCAGGTTGGAGAGGGTACAAGCTGGGCTGAGGGGCACCACCTCCCCTCCCAGTGCACAGACTTCATACACTGAGCCTTTATATCATTAATAAAATGATATAAATATGAAATACTACACTTCATTTTTACACTTTATTTATCAATCAGGTCATCTCAGTTACCCATTTTCTCTATCCTTCTCATTCTTCCTACCCTTAGTTAAAGGAAAATCGGGGTCACATGACGAGGGAACTATCACTAAGAACATTTAAATAAGAGAAAGAAAGAAAATATACATCAGTATGACCAATGGGCCACAAACATGATTTCATAGTAGTCAAGGGAAGAACAGGAGCAGAGCCATTGACCTTAGTGAACACAGGAGTGTTCTCCCATTTCGGAAGTGTTATTTAGAAGCTCTAATATCAATTTTCATACTGCAAGGAGAGTGTATCACAGACTGGAAAGCCAGTTCCTGTACTTTCTTCATTTTGATTGTTACATGTGTTGTTTTTAAAAAAAAAAAACGGGTTGTTAGCTAACATATTCACATGTAACTGTCAGCTGATTTTGTCATTAAAATTGTCCAGGACCCTTTCCAAATATTGCAGTTGTCTTTGCTCATGCTCTTACAGCTATAAAAGTAGTCTGCATGGATTCACTTTCTTACTGAAGAAATGATGTAGGGGTGTGAGGAATCTTGGGGACAACTAGAAAAATGCCTCATTGTCACTATTCTATCCAAAAATTCAATTTCTTTGAAAACAGAACAAACATAAGTTTGTTTTGTAGTTAATATCTTCCCTTTTCTACAAAATACATATACTTTCCAAAATAAATACTTGATTTTTTTTGTTTGTATGAAATTACTTAGAAAGCAGGCCTTCTTGGAGAAGTAGTACAGAAACTGAAAATATAACACTCAAGCTTGGAGTAAGTTACAACTCTTTAAAGATCTCGTCTTATAAGCATTAGCATTGGCTTGAGGCAAATACCATTTTGTGTATGTTCACCATTTATTCTTGTATTATTACTTATTAATTATTATATTATTTATTTGTATTACAACTCTAAACCTACTTTGCCCACCCTTGTATAAATGACCAAAATGCCAGAATTTTAATCTATATGGGCACAGGGGAAATGTCTTTCATTTATGCATACATTTGGTGGCTAATGAAGTGACCCACAGGGAATGTTAAACACAGACTTATCAAAGGGAAGAACCAGCTATTATTCCCATTGTTTCACAGGCAAAGAAACTGACTTAAAGAGACTAACAGGCTCTTTAGAACCAAATAGCTAAAAAGAGAAAAAGATAAGGAGTCAAATATGTTTTCTAATATAAAAATATAATTATAGTCCTACCTATGTCTTTGGTTTTCAATTTGCTTAAAAAATTATCCAACTATTTAAAAATGTGACTGGTAATACATAATTTTACCAATGACAAAGCACAAGAGGGCAATGAAATGCTAATTTTATGCATTATTTTATGTTAATCACTTGATAAGAGCAAGGAAAGTGCTAATAGTGTATATGCATTTACTTATTATTGTGGGGTTCATAATTTGCATAATACTCCTTCAGGTCTTTTAATGATGTGAATACTCACTTCTACATCATTTTCCTAGAAAAAAATATAACATTTGATCTAATGCACACATGTGCTAATAATTCATTATACTAGTAAAATACAGAGAGCCCTGACTAACTGATATCATGTTTGGAGCTCAAGGTGCCAGCAGCAAAACAATGCAAATTAAGGCCATTATTTCACCCTCACACTGTATCAACGCATATTCACTGACATTCAGTGCCAAAGGGTATTGAACTTGTGTGTATGTGCAAAGTTCAGTTGTGTTTTTTGACAATACATCATTTTATGAGTAATTATTTTAAATTAAAATGAAAATTCTCTTTAAAATTGTAGCTGCAATTTCTAAGAACACTACTATCCAGGTCTTTGGAAGTTTTTGAATAAAAGATTTGACGTTTGTATTATTCATTATTTGGGGTAAAGAATGAACTTATTGGCAACAATACTTAATGCCTCCCCAGAAGAATCAAATTAACTTAAATAGGAGCAAAAGAGATGCCTGGGACAGACATTTCACTTCTGCAAGGGAATATTTGACATCTTTCGGTCAACTGTTTCTTGAAGTGAAATCCTCATTTATTTTATTTTGAATAGTAGGCACAGTGCTAGGAAACATGATTATTTGTAGAAAGATTTTTATCATGAAATTCTTCATGACTTAGAACAGTTTGACTGTAAGATATAAAAATCATAGCATTATTCTAATTTGAATAATTTGTTATAAAAGAACATCTTTAGAGTTAACAATTGAATGCATTTCTGATAAGAACATAGGCTCTTGGTACTCTATATTGCTAATAAGTACAGATTTTTATTCTTTGGGAAATCATATAGGTAATCGGTGAGACTGACAACATTTTTAGGAGTATGGCTATTTTTCTTTCCATAATTGAAAGACTGCCCATCTCAACAGGGGGTGGCCACAGGATTCCAGGGACAGCAGGGTGAGGGCCTGCTCAGGAGCTGTGTGAGCTGCAACAGTGCCTATACAAACACTTTATTGAGTCCCCTGTGTTCTAAGGTGTAGCAGGGAGAATGGACTTAAGCCTGGAAACATATCAAAGCAGGTGTTAGCAGTAGTTTCACAGCCTGCACCAGCACAGCAGTAAGGCTCTGTATTGTTCTAGTCATGCAGCCTCTGACTTGTTGGCAAAGAGAAGTAGCAGGAAGAGATATCATGATGTAAGTGAAAATACTAATTAACTGAGGGCTATTAAACCATATTGGTCAGTCAAATTCTGAATCATGTATGTCATATTGAATAGTTTTTTTCTTAATCTTTGTCATTTTCAAGAAATACTGAGAGTGACATATTTTTAGCTGCAATTCTGGCTTTAATGTAATAATTTGATAGCATTAGTTTGAAGGAGCATATTTACCTGTATTTTATGTTTTCTCAAAGGAATTGTGTCCAACTCATATAAATTTGAAAACATATAGAAAATGCTTTAAAACATATTTATCCATTGCTATCTCTACCTGTATAAGCAAGAGAATAGATTTGTTTTCATTGGTTCTTGATGGTAGTAAAAGCTTAATTTCCAAAAGCATCATTAATTGAGAACCTAAGTAATATTGACATTAATTGGCCTATTGTCAGAACTTGTCCAAAGCCCCTATCCTTGGCCAGACCTAGGGACCCTCCCCATGCAGAATTTCGTGCACTGAGCCTCTAGCTTGTTCATAATGTAAAACAACTGACCAAACAGTCCTGTGTACAAAGGATTAGACATTACACTCTTCTAATCCTCCCCATTTAACTAAGGGCATATGATTTTGTGAAGTGTCACATTTTGAGCCTGTCCACAAGGGAGTAATTCAAACAGACTGAAGTAAACACTTCCATTAATATCACACACAAAAAATCTTTTAATTGTCTCAGTGCACTAGGTTACATGTCTATCTCTGCACTGGGCAACTGGCAAGCCTGGCTTGTTAAATTTGCCAATTGTTCTCATGGAGCAATGGATGACAGCCCTTATAAAGGTCACTGGATTACCACATCCTAATGGGGGCATCCTTCATGGCAGGTATTTATTTCTAAACTGATGCCTCAGCTCCAGCTTTTTCCTGTAACAAGCTGCAATCTCTCTGTGGTGTATTATCCGAAAGAACCGGTACCCTTGCTGTGCTATAAATGGGGGTAATGGTCAAAGGTGATGGTGTACAGGATTCTACTTCAGCAGATCCAACATTCTGTAAGCCCTCATAGCCAAGTTGGCTAAGGTCCTGAAGGCAGAAAATGCAAGTTCTTATCTGGAGTAGGTGAAAGCAGCCTGATGTTATGAAGTCCTTGCACCATGTAGCAATTTGACTTCCCTGTGGTATGTATCATGTGGGGATTAGCATTGGATTAAATTATTGGCAATATAGACATTCACCAGTAGCAGTAACTAAACAATCTTGGTAAGTGGGAACACAAGTTGCTATCCAATCCCTAGGTCCCATAACTACCGTTATGATTTCTGCATCCCTGAGGCCGTTAATAACAGTCCCAGGGTGGGAGATGACAGGCTAACTGGCATTGACTGTCAATATTTCTGTTGACCTATTTCACCTGGATTCTCTCCAGTGGGCTTCGTCATGCAATACAAAGATATTTATACTTTTTGGCTACCACAATATATCTGTCCAGATGCCTCTTTCAGGAAGGAGACTGTTTTATTGTCTTCAAACAATAAATGTTGCCACAAACTAGAGTTTTCCATGCATTAAAAAATAAGCACTGATCTATATATCATACCTACTGAAATTAACCCAAAGAGAATCATAATCCTAAATGCAAAACCTAAAGCAGCACTATTTTAAAAAGAAAACCGAGGACCTTGGGTTATGCAAATAGTTTTAAGTAAGACACTCAAAGTCTTATTTTTAATGAAAATGATGTGGGAAATTGGACTTTATCAAAACTAAAAATCTGTGCATGGCAAAAAATACTATTAAGAAAATGAAAAAATCCAGAAATGAGAAGAAATATTTGCAAGCCATATATATGATTTAAAAAAAATACTTTGTATCCATAGCTTATAAAAGTAAATAAGAATAAAGCAAACAACATAATTAAAAGAATATGTAAGAAGTTTGAATAGATACTTTATAAAATACATAAGGGTGGAAAATGAGTACATTAAATATTTTTAAATGCCATTAATCATTAAGGAAGTGAAGATGAAAACAATGAATTAGCAGTCTGTCTGCATTTTAGTAACCAAAATTAATAAGATAGACCATGCCAGATGTCAGCATGGATATGGTGGAGCTGACATTCATACAATGCTAGTGAGAACTGGAAATATGAGGACCACTTTGGAAAAGTTTGGCAGTTTCTTAAAAATTTAAACACACACCTACCATGATTCAACCCCTTCATACCTATGTACCCAGGAAAGCACATACCATACAAAGATCTGTGCTCTAAGGTCAGTGTAGCTTTATTCGTAAAAACCAAGCCAGAAGCAACCTAAATAACCACAAAGTCAGTGAGTAAATAGATTGTGGCATACCTGTATAAGAGGGTACTGCTTAGCATTAAAAATGAATGAGATATTGTTGCACCCATCAATTAACCTTGAAGAAATGATATTCCACGAAAGACGAAAGACAAAAGGAATGAGAGCTGTATGATTCCATTTAATTAAAATCTTTAAGATAGAAAATAATTTATTGCTATAGATTTATTTTTTGAGAGAGGTATGTATAGAGAGGAGACTGAGGTTCTACACACAGGGGCATGAAGACCCATTAACGATGACAGAGATTTCCATTAATGTGTGTGTATGTGGTAACTTATCTAATCATAGGCATTCACTATATACAGTTTATTGTATATGAGTTGCATCTCAATAATGTTTAAAAATTAAAATAAATCAGAACAAGATAAATAGGTTCTAGATGCATCACTTTATTTGTTTAAAGATATTTTTAGAGAAATATAAAGTTTAAAACAAAATTTAGAGGTAGGTACAGAGATTTCCCATATGCCCTCATTCCCCACACATGCACAGCCTTCCCCCATTATCAACATCATTCATCAGAAGGATGCATTTTCATGATTTCTGAGCTGAGTTTGGAAGTAATTCTTATCTTAGGTCATTTAGAAGGAAGGTGTTTATTCCCTCTGACTTCTGTCAAGATTTTTTTCTCTATGTTTGAGTTTCTGTAATTTGGAATAATAAGTCTAGGTATAGTTTGGCATTTATCTTGCTTGGTGTTCACTGAGCTTCCTATATATTTGTTTTGGTATCTGACATTAATTTGGAGAAATTCTCAGTTTATTATTGCTTCCAATATTACTTCTGCTCCTTTCTCTCTTTTCTATATTTTTGGCTTTCCATTATGCCTATGGTACATCTTTTATTATTATTACTAGAGGCCCGCTGCATGATATTCATGCAAGAATAGGCCCCTGAGAGCCGGCATGTCCCTGCTCCTGGGCTGCTGGCAAGTCCTCGCTTCTGTCTGGAGCACCAATCCAGTAGCTCCCTCTGCTGCTCCCTTCCCCGCATAGCAGGTTTCACACTGCTCTACACCTGCACATGCAAATTAACCTCCATCTTTGTTGGGTTGATTTGCATACTCACTCTGATTGGCTGTGGGTGTAGTGGAGTGATGGTTAATTTGCATGTTTCTCTTTTATTCGGTAAGACTAGAAGCCTGGTGCATGGATTTGTGCACTGGTGGAGTCCCTTGGCCTGGCCTGGGGAGATCAGTGGACCTCCATGCCACTGCAGCCCAGCCTTACCTGCCAGCTCGTGGGGCTCCAAGACCCCTGTCCATGTCAATCCCATACAGTAGGAAGCGGCAGGCGGCAAGCAGCTGAAGAGGAGCCCAAGCCTGGGCTGGGCGCTGCTCCACTTCTACTTGTCCAGGCCCTACCAAGCCTGCCACCATCGCTGTTGCTCAGGCACACAGGGGGAGTGCCTGTGGGAGAGGCTGGCACCTCTGCTGCTGTGCTTGCCAGCCATGAGCCTGGCATTTGTTGCCCGTCTGCCAGCTGAGCAGCACTCCTGCTGTGGGAGCCCACTGACCACCAGGGAATAGCTCCTGCATTGAGAGTCTGCCCCCTGGTGGTCAGTGTGCATCATAGCTACTGGTCAGTTGCCCAGTTGGCCAGTTGCTTAGGCTTTTATATATATAGATTCTGTAGCCCTTCGTTATTCTGATTACTTTTCAGTCTTTGTTCTCTTTGCTCTTCAGTTTTTGGGGATTCTATAGATACATCCTCCAGCTCAGAGATTCTCAGCTCAGCTAGCCATGTCTAATTACTAATAAGCTCATCAAAGACATCATTGCTGATATAGTGTTGTTGTTGTTATTGTTTTTTATCTCAAGCATTCATTAAAATATCCATTTACCTTTTTACATTATCCATCTAATTTTGCATGCTGCCTACTGTGTCAAATAGAGTCATTTTCATTTTAATAATAGTTATTTTAAATTCTCTAATAATACCAACACTCCTGTCATGTCTGATTCTTGCTATGTCTCTTCAAACTATGTTTTTGCCTTTTTGTATGCCCTGCAATTTTTATTGATAGCTGGATACAATTGACTGGGTGAATTGGATTTTTGAACTGGGTAAATCGGATTTTTGAACTGGGTAAATGGGCCTTTAGTGATGTGGTGGTGAGGTGTAGGGTGAGTGGAAGCATCCTATAGTCCTATGATTATCCTTTTAGTAGGACTGTGTCTCTGGATTGTGAGTCTCATAAGAGTTTCTCAGGTTTCCCTCCCCATTCAGATGGGACAGGATGACTAGAGTCAGCTGGAGATGATATTTTTCTTCTCTAGGTTAGCTGTAATAGTACCTCTGCAAGTTAGGCTCTGGTTGGCTAGTTTTCTCAGGTTAAGACATTGTTAAGAATAGAAGGCTCTAGTTTAGTTCAAAGTGCTTTTTTGCCAGGGCTGGCCAGCAGACCCTGAGCAATGGAAAAATGGGTTACTCTGACACAGTTTGACTGTGAAAGAGAGGCTAAGGGACGGCCCAGTTGAACAAACCAGGTAGCCTTGATTGCCTGTCTCATTAGGCTTTTACTGAAATTTTTATCTTTAGATATAATCAGCAAGATGAGTAATCTTGGGAGGACACATGTGTTTACATTATCCTCTAGGCAAGGGCATCCAGGGATTAAGCATAAGGATTCCAGTAAACACCCAGGTGTCTGTACATGCAAAGACTCATTTGAAAAGGTCAAGGAATAATTAAGGGCACCACTTTTGATACTCCCCTAAGTCTCCCCTAAGACAAAATTCCAATAAATAGGGCATTGCACCCTTCCATACAATTTCCTTTTCTCAAAATGTCCTCCTTTCGAACTTTCTAACCAAGTCTCCAATGCTCTCCAACATTTTTCTTTTCTTCTTCTCCTGCCAAAATCCCAAAGGAATTTTTCTTTAATATAAACTGGAATCTGATCAACTTCTTGAAGATAAATCTCAAACTCTGGTGGGACTCCCTGTGACTGGGTCCACAGCAACTGTTCACAGTGAGACTGCAGTTGCCTATCAATGATAGTTCAGGTTTTTCTACGTAGCACAGGTCCCTGTGGTGGTTTCCAGTTTCTACATCATCCTATAGCATTTAATTTCAGAAAAGCATCTCATTTTAAGAAATTTACATTAACTGATTTTTCTAATACATTCTGCTTAATTTTCATCAAAACCGATCTATTTTTGCATTCATAGTTAATGCTATATAATAAAGAGTTAATATGCTAATGGTATTGATGCCCTCAAGTCATCAGCAGGCGGTTGTGTGCACATGTCTGGTGGGGCAGAACCCCCGCATTTTCCAGAGACAGGCAGCAGAAGTGGGGAGGCACCTGGAGGAGGCAAGACCATTCCACAGCAAGGAGAGTGGGGGTGAGAGCCCATAGCACCCTCCTCACCAGTCCTTCACCAAGGAGCGCCCTGCCACCTACCTGCCAGGGAAGGAGTACAGCGCATGCACCAGCAGGAAGTGGCACTCAAACTCTGTAGCGGGTGTGAGGCTTCCATGCTCTTTTCCAGCACCATGATGGAGCAGAGCCTCCATGTCGCTCCAGAGTCAGAGTGCAAGTGGGGAGGTGCCCGGTGGAGGCAAGACCAGCCTGAGGAGACTAGGGGACCATGGGTGGGGCTTGAAGCGGCCAGAGAAGACCAAGAGGGGTTGGGGACGGGGCCAGGTGCACTCAAGTTCTGAGAAGAGAGGTAGGGTGTCAAGGTGGGGCATCAGGCAGGTGGGTGAGTTGTGTGCAAGTGGGTGGGGCCACACTATTGCTCTCTCTGGGACTCTAGTAAGCTTATAAAATATTTAATTAAATTTAATAATACCAATAACAAAGTCAGCTGACATAATCAGGTTTTCAATAAACACAAATGAATCTCATAAGTATGTAACTCAAGTGTTGCAGTCAGGACTATACGGTCATATTAGGGAGTCGTCTACTTGCAATCAGAATTCTGTCTTCCTTTGGGCATCAATAAATATATTGTACAGACTGAAGAAAAAAACAGTCAGCAATTAAAATAAACTATAATTAACAAATATTCTATTATACTATGTTTTGCTGTCTCATTAAATATACACTTAATATTAGCATTAAAATTTGACTTAGCTTCTATTGCTCATTAATCATTCCCGTCTAGTGTTTTTTCACATAACAACTAATTCATCACTGTGGTCCACTGTTCAAAGGATAGTTCAGGTTCTTCTCAATACATACAACACACATCTAACATTGAAAAAAAATCTGGCCTGGACAGTGTATCTCAGTTGATTGAGCATTGTCCCATGCACCAGAGAGTCACCAGTTCGATTGCGGGTCAGGGCACATGCAGGGGTTACAGGCCAATCCCCAATAGGCGGCATGCAGGAGGCACTCAACCAATATTTTTTCTCTCATAGATGTTTCTATCTCTCTCCCTCTCCCTTTCTCTCTCTGAAATAAATAAAAACATATTTAAAAAAAACAAATATGTACTATCTATCACACTTGGAAGGCTAGACCACATGACACTCTACCACCTTTATTATGAGATCCCAAATCCTAAAGAAGGTCATATACATTAGACTAAATTTATGGAAGCCATGTCACTTCCTGAATCTCTTCATCCCTTAAAAATATAGCTGTGCTTTGAACAAATTAATGTTAAATGAATGATCTATCCCATTAAATGGTTTTAGTGCATTAGAAAATAGCAAAAATTGGGAGCAGGGGCAGAATCACCAGTTCTATTAAAATAAAAGTGTATATTTCAGTGCTTTTTCACTATTTCCAGTTTTCCAATAAAACAGTTGCCAGAGGAACCTTATGCTGAACAAAAACTGCTATCAAATGTCATCATTGAAGCGAGCTAACATCAGCCAGGGGACTCTTCTTTTGGAGGCCTTATTCATTATTTTCTAAATCTGTAAAGCTATCATTTCCAGGGTTACTTCTGAGGACTAACATAAAAAGGAACAATCATAATTTGTAAGCGTGTCAGTGGAAAATGCTCTCCCCTCCCCCAAAGTGCTATTCTCAAAGAAAGAAAAGATTACAGTTTTCATCTCCTGTGTTCCCCCAAAGAACCGGAAAATATTAGTAGTTGCTTTCAAAAGGAAAGAAAACATTTTGAAACTAAGTTGAACTAACCTCTTTCATGACTATGGGAAAGGATAACTTTTTGATGTGTATGAAAGGAAAAGAGCCAAGATATGAAATATGTTTTGTTCTCATTTTATTCCTTGCTCTGTGGCCTAAATGTGTTTGGAGAGAAATGCTGAGTGCTCTGGGAAGTCTAAGTGGTCCACTAGTAGACACAGAGCCTCAGAGCATCCAATGTAGCCCTGGAGAAAAGCTTAAGACAAAGAAAAATGAGGGTGGAGTATGAGCATGTCATTGAAGTATTTGATCAATTGTTCTATAACTTCTAAATTGGACATATAATTGGAGGATGTATAAAAGCTGGTCAAGGCAATTAGAGGTCATTGTCAGACTGTGAAGTTACCAGGGTCAGATTTTCCATGCTACTTTATCTACATGTTATTTTTATTCATATGACTTCTTTTTTTATTAAATTTAAAAATAGAAAGGATAGTTTTGCTGGATAGTAATCTCATTGGGGAATGAAATAATGACTCTAAGCTAAAATCTAGTAAATATTTAATAACTGGAGATGCTACTAATATTATTAACATCCTGCTAAAATGCATATTAGATAGAGTACAGGTTATTTAAAATATCCTCTAATTTTAAATTTTGAATAATTTTTTAATGCAGAAATTGTTTAAGCAATGAAACTACCAGAGTAACTAGTGACTTAGCTATTTGTTAACAAAGTACTTGAAGTTACAGTCAATGCATATAAAATTGAATGCCTCCTTGTTGTAAAATAATATTTCTGAATGAATGTACACATCATGATATAGGATCAGTACATTAAAATATTTTTTGGGTCATTTAACTTTATATTTATAATAAAATATTTTAGTGAGGAAACTCTTCAGATCATAGGAAGCCGTGGGAACATTAAAATTATTTCTCTACCATCAGGGTCCATCCTTATCCCATCATGACCTAGTCCGGTGATGGCGAATCTATGACACACATGTCAGCTCTGACAAGTATAGCCATTGTGAAATGACACGCAGCTACATGCAGTCACATACAGAGAAGTATGGGGCCACATGACAAGAAGGAGGTTTCATCCTCGCCTACTGCAGGCCAGGTGCAATAGCCAAGGATAAAACATTTGCTGTAGTATAGTGTAGACACTCTGTGCCAGAAGTCTATAGGCCAAAACAACAGAACTCCATCACAGATTGTCCAGTTCTGGGACTTCTGGTTAGGCCCTTAGGTGATCTTTGACCTCACATCCGGCCAGCGGAGCAGGGAGCAGCAGAATGCCACAGGGGACACATCTCTGAGGGCCCTGTGATCGCCATTACCAGCAACCACATAACCACGGCAACCATCATCCAATCTACTGTTCTGGAGTGTTGTGGATTTCTAATTGGCAATCATTACTGAGTTAAGTGAGGGGGAGCCTGTGCTATGGGTGCCTTTTCCTGCAGCAGGAAATAAGCAGCAGGCATCTTAATTTATATAAGGAACGTCATTTTGCAGCGTAGTGCATACTCCATTTCACCACTATTACTGTTGTGCATTCTTATTAACTCTTATTTCTGCTTATTAAACCTGCCCTTTCCTAAAAGACAGTTACATGTGCCATCTTGTGGTCAGTTAGGCTAGTTAACCCCTAATTACCTGCAGGGCTAACAGGCTATCTATAATTCTGTCTTCTGTCACTGCCCCCATGATTGAGAACCCAAAAAAATAAAAAAAACAAGGTTAAGTAAAGGAAGTGGTAGTAGCAGAAGCCGACCCTGTCAAGAGACATGGACCAAAATGTATGGCTATATAGAAAAAAATAGCAGATCATTTTGTGTTCTATGTACTGAAACAGTAGTAAGCAGAATGTGGAATATAAATAGACATTTTAAAATTAATAATTCCCAGCTCTTGGAAAAAAAGTGAGGATGAAAGGAAAGAATACATTTCCAGGCAGCTACACCTTTATAAGAGCCAATCTAATTCCATCCTTAAATTTATAAAAGGCTCTACAAACTTAACATCTGCAAGTTTGAGCATTGCTCACTCCATAGCTCAGCATGGAAAAGCACTCAGTGAGGGAGAATTTATTAAAGAAACTCTCCTAAGATGTGCACCAGTTCTATTTCACAATATGCAGAATAAATATGCAATTATTAAGAGAATATCTCAGTTACCACTCAGTAGAAATATCATAAAAGACCGAATAATGAGACTGAACACAAAGGTACAACATCACACTTAAAGAGAGACATAAGTAATTGTAAATATTTTTCTAACTCTGTTAATGAAACTACTGATGTCACATCACATGCTCAGTTGGCCATTATTGGTCAATATTCTGATGATCTCACAATGAGAGAAGAGTTGATAAAGTTAGTATTAGTGCCAACAAGTACATCAAGAAGCAAAATATGTAAGGTTGTTATACAAACATGCTGTGACCTAAGCATTGATATTTCTAAAGTTGTGTCAGTGATGACAATTGGGGCACCAAATATGGTGGGGGGAAAAGTCGGATTTGTCAAATTGTTTACAGAAGTTATTGGACATCCGATTGTACCTTTTCATTGTATGATCCATCAGGAGGTTTTATGTGCCAAGGCAGGATTCACCAACTTAAACGACTTAATATCAGTTGTTACAAAAATAGTTAATTTAATAGCTGCTCACCCCCTTCACAAGCGAGAATTTTCTGCACTTTTACTGAAGGTTGATTCCATCTACAGTGGACTGCTGATGTATAATAATGTAAGATGACTGAGCCGAGGCAAAGTTCTTGAGTGCTTTGTGGAGTGCTTTGAAGAAATTAAGGTATTTCTTGAAGATAAGGATCTGAGAAATTTTTCTCAGCTCAATGATGATAAGTGGGTCAACATCCTGATATTTTTTAAAGATCTCTCTGTTCATATTAATGAACTGAACTTAAAGTTATAAGGTTTTGGCAAAAGTATTGAGGTTATGTTTGGATACATAAAAGCTTTTGAAAGTAAACTTAAAAATTTCAAGAGAGATGTAGAAACTGAAACTTATAAGTATTTTCCTGGAGCAACAAAGTATTTTGAGAAGGCCAGTGCAGCTGTACAAAATGAAATGAAACCCTTGCATATAAAGTACCAGCATGTTTTAGACTTTTTACTTGACCATTTCAGTAATAGATTTAATCAATTTAGAAGCCTAGAACAGATCATAAAAATAATTAAGTATCCTGATGTAGTAGTCTACAGTAGTTTGTAATTAAATTGTTTCCAATGGATGCAAATTGATGATTTGGAGATGCAACTTGCAGAATTTCAAGACAGCATCTGGGCTCAGATGTTTGTTGACTTGAGGTAAAGCTTGAGATCTGGAAAGGTGCCACTTGGAGAATCAAGAAGAGAGCCACTATTAACAGGACATTTGGAGTGCCTGGAACCAATTACCAGACATTTTTAGCACCCTGAAAAATAAAGCAATGGCATTACTCACAATTTTTCCCTCTATGTACTTTTGTGAGACCTTATTCTCAATGTTAAATAATATCAAAACCAACAAAAGAAACAGACTGACAGATGAAGTTAGTGGTGCTTGCTTGGGCTGGAAGTGTACAAAATACCAAACTTCAATTGAATATTTAGCCAATGAAATTTAGCAACAAAAAGTCACTAATAGGCAGGTTAGTTAAATAATTCCCCTTCCCCGTCACTTATCTTAGTTCACAGCACCCCACACAAGTTAAATAATATCAAGACCAACAAAAGAAAACGACTGACAGATGAACGAAGAAGTCACTAAGCAGGTAAGTTAAATAATTAGTTTTTGGTTTATTAAATACAATTATGTATTACAATTATACATTTTCGTTATTTAAACTATAAATATCGCAAAATTATGGGGTTTTTTTTCTCGAAGTAACACACCACCTGAGTTATGCTCGGTTTTTTGGTGTATTTTGATACACCAAGCTCAAAAGTTTGCCCATCACTGACCTAGTCCTCAGCCAGATCACTCTGAGCTCAAATATTGAATCCTCGTATCCAGGAATCTGAATGAGGAGGGAATTCCCAGTCTTTTTTCTATGAATACTGGAAAATAGAGTTTTTAAAACCTATTTTCATGTGAATAGTATCATATTCAATTTTAAAAGATTGCAAAGAACTTATATAAACATTTTTGAAAGTAAACATACAGAAGGCCAAGAGACATATGAAAACATGCTCAAATTTACTGATCATCTGAGAGATGTAAATCAAAATGACACTGAGATACCATCTCGCACTTGTCAGAATGGCCATCATCAACAAATCAGCAAATGACAAGTGCTGGTGAGGATGCGGAGATAAAGGAAGCCTTGTGCACTGCCAGTGGGAATGCAGACTGGTGCAGCCATTGTGGAAAACAGTATGGAGTTTCCTCAAAAAATTAAAAAATGGAACTCCTGTTTGACCCAGTAATCCCATATCTAGGAATATATCCCAAGAAACCATAAACACCAATCAGAAAGGACATATGCTCACCTATGTTCATAGCTTCACAATTTACAATAGCTAAGATTTGGAAACATCCTAAGTGTCCATTAGCAGATGAGTGGATTAGAAAACTGTGGTACATCTACACAACAGAATACTACACTGCTTTAAAAAAAGAGAGAACTCCATTGACAGCAGCTTGGATGGACATGGAGAGCATTTTGCTAAATGAAATAACCAAGTCAGAGAAAGATAAATATATCATGATCTCACTCATTTGTGAAATATAATGAACAACATAAATTGATGAACAAAAATAGAACCAGTACAGAGAAGCATGGAATACACCATCAAACTTCAGAGGGAAGGTGGGAGTGATAGGGGCGAAGAGGTCAACAAAGAACTTGTATGCATGCATATAAGCCTAACCAATGGACACAGACGCTAGGGTGATGAAGGCATGTGCTGAGGGATGGGAGTTGCCAGAGAGAGGTCAAGGGGGTGGGGGGGGCGGGGAGGAGACATATGTAATACTATATGTAATACTTTAAACAGTTAAGAATTAAATAAATGAATAAATAAATAAATAAATAAATAAATAAATAAATAAATGTGTGAAGAGTGCAAAAAGTGAACAAGAGAACTGGGAACTATGAGAATCATTCTTCAGAAAGCAATCATAAACTATTACAAAATCCAATTGGACACTAGACATAGCAAGTGAGGAAACTAAGGGAAATGGCAGTAAGAAGTACACTAGCTCTCACCTATCACTACAGATTAAAATGCATTCCCAAGTGAAAGGCATCATGTTATTCAGTCTAAATAAAAGCTCTGTAAATAACATTCCAATTTTATTTTCAAATGCTTTCTTTCTTCTCACAGTATGTTAAATAGGAAACATTTTTTTCCAATAATTATTTTTAATCACCAGATTCTTTGCAAAACAAACAAAAATTATTTGGTATTTTAATTCAATTTGAGATTTTACAAATATATTTTTCAATACTATAGACAAAAGAAAGAAAGATTTCAGAACTTTGATATTTTATTTGTAGTAATCATGACCACATTTACTAGTCTATATATGAGGTGTCAGTCATAGTTGCAAAGTAAACCTGTGACTTATGAAACATTTTTGAAAAGATTAAAAATATAAGCCAAAAGAAAGAACTTTAATTAATTTGTTCTACTTTTAATAAAGAAGTTATTTTCCAATTATGGCTTTTGTACACTGGAGATTAAAGCAAAAATAGATGAAAATAGATGTAATAAAAATAAATTGTCTTATAATTCATACATGATTTTAGTTACATTAAGTTTTAATATAAGTAAATGCAGTCAATATAATGGCATTTACATAGTATATATTTAAATATTATTTGGGTTACTTACTATTCTTATGTAAAACATAGCACTCCAATGTTTGTTAAAATATTATCCTATTATCAAGATTAAATAATTTTCCCAATCCTTGAGAACCAAGGCATATTTTCAGGGTTTGAATCACCATTCTTCTGCCTATTAGCAGTAGAATTGGAAAAATAACTTCTTTGTATGATAGCTTCTTTTTAATAAAATGATAATAAAATAGAGCAGGTATCTTCTAGGAATTAAATTACTTAATCATGTAAAGTTCTTGAAGCTACAATTGAGAAATAGTAAACATTTACTTTAAAACATAGTAATGGAGATTTTTAGCTAAATGTTAGGGCAAGTCTGAGATAAATTTACTGAAAAATATATATAAGGTAATCTTGTTGGCAAAAGAAAGCTAGACTACATGTATAATTTGTACTCTAACCAACAGCAAAGCACATTCTATTTCAATTTTATTTATTTTCTGATACCATAAAAAAATCTTCTCTTTTTAATTGCCTTTATTGACCTGACAAAATGTTGAACAATATTACAAATGAATATTAGAATTTGCATTCCTTTTTTTTGTCATTGAGACATATTTTGCATTGTATATTTTTTGTGATAATTAAATATATCTACATCTATCTACTTGCCTAATTTTTAAAAGCAGGAATGCCTTACCTGCTATGGTGTTAGAACACCGCTTGTCCCATTTTTTTAGCTTCACTTTCAAAATTTATTATGTGTTTTGTCATATAGTACTATTTAATTATAGGAATTAATGTTACTCCTCTTAGATTATTCTTACTTTGTCATTGTACTTATTAAATACTAGTGACCTGGTGCACAAAATTCATGCACATTAAAAGATAATTAATTAGAAGAAATATTTTAATATTGCTGTTTGCCCTTTCTCTATAGTAGAAGTGTCAGAGATAAAAGAAAATTAGTAAAATGTTTATGAAAATCTTCCTCCCATTAGAGTCTGGGGGGTGCACAGGAACCAGAGTAAACTCCCCGCCCACTCATGTGCAACTCCAAATCATAGGAGACCCATACTGGCTGGCCCTACCCCTGTCAAACCCTGCCGGGTGGGGAACACAGCCTCAGGTCACCTGGCCTGGCACTGGAACAGGGGGTGTGGCCTGAGGTTCCCTGTTAAGCCCTACCAGGCGAGGTCACAACCTCAGGTCCCCTGCCCCAGCCCAGCACCAAGCAGACTCAAGTCCCTATTGATTGCTTATTAAGGCTCATTTGGGAACTTGCCCTTCACTGTGGGTGCAGCCATCTTGTTATGGTGTGGTGGTAAATTTGCATATTCCCTCTTTATTATATAGGATACTCCAACCAAAAATTATAGACATATCTATCTGTACCAATTTCTGATGAATGTTAGGTTGACTCTCTTTACTCTAAAAATTTTCTGGATTTTGTTATGTTGAATATTTTGAAAGGGATAATATTTAATTTCATAGTTTCTTATAGGGATCTAGCTAGTTGTCTAATCATTTTATATGTAGTAAACCATCATGTAACATATTAAGATAATAAAATAGCAAAGCCAAATACTTATTCTTAGGCCATGCTAATTATTGTAAAATATATTAATAGAGCAATATTATTATAATATCAATTTTGGAAAACATATTCATCTCTAGAATATCTGAAACATGTATTCTTATTGAGAGAGAGTAAACTGTATGTAAAATATTTATTTCAATCATTCATGTAAAACATGATAGGAGCTTAAAACTGGGAGCTTCAGTGATAGAAAGGTAGTGCCAGAATCCTAGTGAGGACGGGAAACCTGTGAGAAGATAGGCATCACTCTTGTGCTATAGCAATTGTACATTTCTAACATCTAAAATATTTCTGATGACTCTTAAGTCAGCGAAGGAGGGGAGACAGGAAGAAAAAGTGGACAAAGTCACTTGCATTTCTTTAGTCGGTAATTTGGAGGGCAATTTCGGCCAAAGAAATCAGTAATTTTGGTGTTCAAGACAAACTTGCTAGATTTCACATCCTCTCCACTGCTTTCCATTCATTCCCTGGCTTGTGGGTCAGTGTGATAAACAGCACTCACTATCTGTCCTTCTATTTTAACTGGACTGTTCTTATTAAGTAGGTACCCAAATCATTTGTCTTAGTACTGCCTAGGAATGCAGTCATTCATCACCTGCTAGCTGTCAGTCAACTATGTCAGGTCTGGGGACAACAGCAGCACACACACAAAAAGACACAAAAATCCCTGCTTTTATATTATTATGGTTGGAAAAAAACACAATAATGAAATAAACAATAAATACATGGAATAGAGTATACATTAGGTGATGAAAATGCTAGGTATATGCAGAAAAATAGAACAGAAGAGGGTGATAAGATTTTGTGATGATCTTTGCAGTTTTTAACTGAGTAAATGAAAGAAAACAAAGTGGGAGGTAACATCTAAGCAGAGGCTTGAAGGTGGAGGTGGAGCTGGGTTAATCTGGGTGTAATGTTAGGTATTCCTGGGGCTGCTGGAGAAGCAAATGAAGGGGAGAATGCCTGCAGGGGGTCCCGAAACTTGGAGGGGGTTATGTGGCCTGAGCCAAATGACCTTAGGGATATTGTGAGACATGAGTGTAGAGTGTTAACAAAAGTGGCACAATTGTGCATCCAGCATTTTGAAGAAGCTTGGAAACTAAAAAATAATCCTGTAAAATGTGAGTTTAGAAGCAAGGTCCCCATCACTCTACTCAATTTTTAAGCATCAGAAATCAAAATGAATGATGTTGATGGGCTAGAAGCCTGGGGAACTTGGAAATATTAACTTGACTCTAAAACTTGGCAAATGAGTTAGCCTAACCTGTCTGCTCCATTATAAAGAGAAATTTGATTTCTACAAATGTACTTTTTACTTCCAACTATAAAGTGGTGACAGCTACTTGGAAATCACCAGTAGGTAATCTGAAATGTGGGCCTAAGGGAATGGACCATGTTAGTGGTTATTCTAATAAATAGACAGAAAACACACATATATGCATTTATATTTATTTATATATTAAATGCAAAACATATACTGATATACTAATTATAAAAACAGAAAAATATTGATATTTGTAGGTATATAAAACAAATATTTAAATATGCATCTAAATGTAGCCTATGAAAAACATTCGTATTCAAATAAATAATTGACATATGTATCCTATCTAATAAAAGAGTAACAATCAAATTGACCATCACTCCAACACACAAGATGGCTGCCCCCATGTGGTCAAAGATGGCTGCTCCCATGTGGACACAAGATGCCCATCAGAAGATCAGGAAAGGACAGTTGGGAGAGACCACATCTGCAAGGGAGGGCAGTTGTGGGCGATCAGGCCAGTAGGGGAGTGCAGTTGGAAGGGACCAGACCTGTAAGGGAGGGTAGTTGGGGGCAATCATATCTGCAGGGGAGGAAGTTAGGGATGGCCGGGCCAGCAGAGGAGGGAAATTGGGGGTGACAAGGCCTGCAGGAAAAGGCAGTTGGGGAAAACTCAGGCCTGCAGGAGAGGGCAGTTAGGGGTGACCAGACCTATAGGGGAAAGCAGTTAGGGGCAAACAAGCCTGTAGGGGAGGGCAGTTAGGGGCAATCAGGATGGCAGGGGAGGAGTTAGGCATTAATCAGGCTGGCAGGGGAGTGGTTAGGGGTGATCAGGCTGGCAGGCAAAAGCAGTTAGGGGCTATCAGGAAGGTAGGCAGGTGAGCAGTTGGGAGCCAGCAGTCCTGGATTGTGAGAGGGATGTCTGATTGCTCATTTCAGCTCAGTCCTACCTTAGGATCGGGCCTAAATGGGCAGTCAGACATCCCTCTAGGGTCCCAGATTGGAGAGGATTCAGGCTGGGCTGAGGGACAACACCCCCCACTATGCATGAATTTCATACACTGGGCCTCTAGTATATAAATAAATGTGTATATGCACATATTTCTATTCCATAGGTCTTTTTGTTTTCCCTCCACTTCTATTTGCATCTGAAGATCTGAAAGCTTCTGTTGCCTTCCTCCGTTAGCCACATCATCCCATGTTACTATTTTTAAAATATGTTTTTATTAATTTTATAAAGAGAGTAAGGGACATGGAGAGATAGAAACATCAATGAAAGGAACCATTGATCAGCTGCCTGCTGCAGGCCCCCTACTATTCATTGGGCCTGCAAGCTGGGCATGTGCCCTGATTGGGAATAAAACCAGGCACCTCTTGGTATATGGGTTGACATTCATCTAACTTAGCTTCACCTGCTGGACTCAAGGATTAATTTTGTTGACACTTATACAAGGGTTCTTTTCAAACTCAGTATCATTCCTTAGGTTATTTTTTTCCTGTGGTAGTCTGTATTCTATGTGTTTATTCTTATCCTATACTAGTACTAGAGGCCTGGTGCATGAAATTTGTGTATGGAATTTGTATCCTGCACCCTTTCCAATCTGGGACCCATTGCGGGATGTCTGATTGCTAGTTTAGGCCTGATTCCATTGATCAGGCCTAAACTGGCAGTCGGACATCCATCTCACAATCCTGAACCACTAGCTCCTAATTACTCACCTGCCTGCCTGCCTGGTCACCCCTAACTGCCCCCTCCCTGCCGGCCTGGTTGCTCCTAAGTGCCTCCCCCACCAGTCTGGTCACCCCTTAATGACCACCTCCTGGGGGACAGTTACCCCCAACTGTCCCACTCTACTGGCCTGTTTGCCCCTAACTGCCTCCTCTTATGATCTGCTTGCCCCATGCATCCTGCTGTTCAGTCATTTGATTGTCCCTCACTAACCTCCCTTTCTGTCTGGTTGTAGGCAGCCATCTTGTGAGCATGTGAGGGTCAATTTGCATATTACCTCTTTATTATATAGGATGATTGGTAGCAATCCAACCAGGAAAGGATGATAACATTGAATTTATAAACAAGGAACCTGTTTTTCTTATATATTTTTCCTTGCTTGACTCCCACACAGGAGGTATATATGATGACCTTGGTTCCCTTAGAATGAAAGATATATTACCAGACCCACCCTCAATTTATAAACAAGGAACCTGCTTTTCTTAGATATTTTCCCTTGCTTGATTCCCACACAGGAAATATATAATGATGACCTTGGTTCCCACAGAATGAAAGATATATTACCAGACCACCTCAGTGTTCTTTTCAACAGTAATGGTATGAGTGGGTATGCTTCATATCCATATCACAAAATGTTGTACTTTTGAGTTTTTATAGTTTTTAAACATAATATTTTTAATAAAAAGTATATGAGACTAAGACAGGGCACTGCTTCTGATTGTAATAAAAATTATGAGATAGACAAAATAAGAAAGAATATTTTAAATAGTACAAGATTTTAAATAGTATAAACTTTTAAATAATAAACATTTATCCTCAATTCTTATACTATTCATAATGTTACTGCCTTACTCCATAAAAGCATTTATTTCTGTAAAATGACTGATTTTCAAAAAAGGCTTTGAAGTTTGATGAACATTGGATCATACAAAAATATTTCTGATAAAATAGAATATTTTTAAAACATTCATAAATCTGTAGTCTAAGTTTTAATAGTAAGAAAGTAGTTCAAGATGTTAATAAATGCCTTTCCTAACTAGTCAGTTTTTGATTCTGCATTTAGCTAAGGCTTAATATAAATTCCAAACACATACTTTTTAACCACATGAAATATAGTTAATGCATTTATAGTTTATTGTATTTATTTCAGAGGGTAGTCATGAATTTTTCCAAATGTTTAGAGTTGTCTGAAGGAAATACACTGTTTAAAAAGAGTTTATTTTTCAAGCTATTGTTATTTCAAGTGAGTTAAACGGCAATTTGGGGGAAGAAAATGCACCTATAAATATGGAAAAGCATAGAAAAGAGTACTTGAAAGCAAAATGAACTGTATTAAGTCCAAAATATTATCAATTTTATTCTTTTGAATATTTTTCTAAATATGATTTGTTCAAAGATTATTTTCTTGTTGAAACTCAATTTCTATTTAGATAGAGAAAAAGCACTTATGGGGAATACAATACAGCACAATTGCTTCAAATTATACCAGCTCGCATATTGGTATTTTGTGAGAAAAAAATCAATGACAGTATGGCACTCTTTATAATAGTTTCATTAAAAATCACCTCGGTAGTCTGTTATTTTTTTCAGAAGTCAATGGAAAAAGAATACTTATTTTGTTTATGTTGTTTGACCAACTACCAGCTTCAATTAAAATTCTTAGCTGGATACATTGACTCTGAAGGAGAGGAAATCAAAATATATTACTTACCTTTCTCTACACCTATAGCTCTGATGACTGGAATTATTTTTCTGGCTCAATAGTTGGCACATTTGTATCTTGATATTGTTATATTTCATAGCATATGAAAAAATTTTAAAATTATGTCAAGTATACTTTACTCATTGGTTGGAATAAATAGTAATGAGAAAGATATTTGTTCTTAAGATTTTTTTCAGAAAGTGTCAAATATCTAATCTTAGGCAGTTTTGTTCTGTACATTGAGAATTTTGACTATTTATTCATTCAAAACATTTATTGAATTATTGTCCTATTCTGGTGAAACCATGTAGAATTATACAGAAAAGTTAAATAGATGCATTTAACTTCTTTAATTATGAAAGATCAGTGAAGAAGGCAACTAAGCAGAGAATGTTACAAATCATTATAAAATTTAAACTCTGAAGGCAAGATTGCTGGCTGTTTACTGCACTAGAGGTTCGGTACACGAATTAGTAGTGCACAGGTGTGGTCTGACCAGCCTGGCCTGATTGGGTGATTGAGCCAGCCTGGGGGAGGGGACACAGGAGGTCAGCCAGCCAGCTCCACCCCTGGTAGAACTCCAGGTTGAGCTCCCAGTTGAGGGAACAATTTGCATGTTAGCCTTTTATTATTTAGGATGCCATAAAACTATATAATGAGATAACTTGGACTAAAGAAAGAAAATTGCTTTTTTGGGGGGGAGGGGATTAGATTTATCTGAGAAAGTGATGATAAAACAGGAGTGGGAAGTCATTAGGAAAATGGGAAGCGAACTCTTTCAGAGAAGAGGGAATGCAAGTACAGTACTAGAAAATGACCAGTTGGACACGAAGAGTAGACTGTACATGGAGTGAGGGACACTGGATAGCAGGGAGCACCTCTCAGCCAGTCAAGCCACATGAAGGGTTTGATCTTCAAACAGCCATGAGAATTATAGCAGCATTTTTGCCATAATAAGACCTGCATTTTGAAAAGACCATTTGAAGCCAGGCTTGCAAATAGCTGTTAGTCACCTGCTTTGCAATGCTGGTCTCCCTGGCTGACAGGCATTAAGCCATTTGCTGACATATTCTGTATCTGCCACTTCTCAACTTCAAAGTATGTGAACTATTCTTTTGTGTGTTAGGTAATCAATGGAGGGAATCTGGTGTAAAAAGGGGGGCTACATATTAATATTATACATCCCCCCTATGCAATGACATATAAGACAAAGTCCTCAGCAATATTACAATCTACCTGGACACATAAATGTATGATTTTTAAAAATAACATGATTTAAGATTTGATTATATATCATTGTTAGAGTATTCTTAGAAAGAACAATTTTTTCTGGAAGAATATGGTAAAAGAAACTTCCAAACATACATTTCATTGTGGCAGTGGCTATTCCAGAGGTGATCTATCTAAATAAAGACACCCATCCAAATTACTGTCTGACCTAGGTCTAATAACATTCTTTGGTAGCTTCTTAATGAGAAAAATAAAACAAAACGTCTTAGAAGGTTTTGGAGCAATAGTTGCAAGCCAATAAAATAGCATTTAGGAACTTGTCAAATTAATACAAATGGCATTGCATTAAGTTCTAGTTATGACTTCAGTTAAGAAAATTGTCTCATCCTGATAATTAAACTCATTTTTACTGAAATCATTTTAGCAAATTATTTGGGAAATGTAATATCACATACTTACTAAAGTAAACCATGGTAGCAGTTGCATGAAGAATGCCCAAGGATTTTCTCACAATTGCCCAAAGAAACAGAATAGTGTAAATGAGCTGAAACCTTTGTATAGCAAAGACCCTGTACCATTTTAATAAAATATGCAAACATCTAACTGGAAATTCATGACCTGAGGACATTTATCATAAAATGTACTTCTCTATTCACTCAGAGTTTACTGAGTATGAATCAGAAACTTTTTAAATTGTATGCATTTGCAATTAGTACATAATCTTACCTACCTGGTGTATGCTTTCTGGAAGACCTGGGCTGATACATTTATTATTTTGAATAAGTTTATGAAAATTTGGTAAATATAATTTAGAATGTTGATATCTACAAGGTATCTTAGAGATAATCATTTAACTTACACAAGGGGGAAGAAAAGAATAGCCTGAGAGGCTGAATGGATTTCCTAAGTATATGCGGTTATTGAGATAATCCAGGAATCACTAGACTGGCTGAACTTTCACTAACAAAATACAACTGTAGGCAGAAGGTAAATTGTGTCCTTAATCTGGGGTGGTATCCAAATCACCTGTGAGAAGAAAGCTCACTGTTGTTGTAGTATTAAATGTTGTTTCTAGCATACCTACAACCAAGTCATAGCTCAAAGGAAAATGATAGACAGAACTCATGAAAACTGTGTTGAGGACGCCATTCCTTCCTATACAGATCCTAAATGATAGGACCTTCCTTTTCTTTAACACTTTGGATATATTTCTTCTAATAAAGACTCCATTTTTTCAATGTATAATCACTAAATTATAGTATTTTCTCATTTATAAAATTGTCCAATGGATATTTTCATAATTTCTTATAAATCAATATTATTAAGCAAACAATTAAACAGTAGATTGCCAAGAGCAGTAACATCAAATGAGAAAATAGCTTAAATACAAATTCATTTAGCATATCTTCTTTGCATAACCAACACTAACACACTAAATATACCTAACTCTTTGACATCTGATGTTTAATACCCATTTTAAATTGTGACCCTCTATTCACAGACAGACCAAATAACAGAAATGAATCAGTTTTCTGGAAACAAGCTGCCTTTCTTTACAGTACACCTGTTCTGTTTCCAGTAGATTTCCATGTGCACAAAAAGAGGGATGCACTTTCTTTGTCTTTACTCCATTGAATTTTCAAAGAAATCATATTATTAATGAAAATATTAATACTTTCTAGATTAAAAGCATATATTGTGTAACAAAAGTAGGAAAAATTGAAAATATATAATTGATACCTAAGAATATCACTAATTGCCCAAATTAAGAAAAACTAAACTTGTTTTACAATCAGAGGACAAAATTCATTCAACATATTCTTTCTTCTCTTCCTCCTCCCCCTTATCCTTCTCCTCTTCTCATCTTCCTCTTCTTCTTCCTCATCTTCTTCCTTCTCCTCCTCCTCCTTCTTCTTCATCTCCTTCTTCATCATCTTCTTTTTCTTCTTCTTTAGTTTTTTTTTTTTTGGTTGGTTTGGTTTGTTTGTTGTTGTTGTTGTTGTTGTTGTGTTTTGTTTTGTTATTAATCCTTACCTAAAGATATTTTTCCATTGATTTTAGGGCAATTGGAAGAGAGAGGGAAAGACAGAGAGAAACATGGATGTGAGAAACACATGGATTGGTTACCTCCTGCATTCGCCCTGACCAGGACCTGGGCTGGGGAGGAGCCTGCAACCAAGGTACATGCCCTTGACTGGACTCTAACCCAGGACTTTTTGGTTCACAGGTCGGCACTCTATCCACAGAGCAAAATGGCTAGAGAAACATATTTTAATTTGTGATTTTGAAGTTACGACTTATTTCTGCATTATTTCTCAAATGTAAAATAGGCGAAAAAGGAACCACCAAAAAAAGCCATGGAGTTGGATGAAACATAGTGCCTGCCACATTGTAAATCTTCTCAATCTATAATCTCCTATTAAAACAAATTTATAATTTTACAAAAGAAATTATAGTTCAGTGTTAATTTTTATATTAGTGCATTTGAACTTAGAAATGGCTAGCTACTTAATATGATTCACACAGGAATCATATGAGATACATAATACCATATTCATTAGCAGACAAGTACAATTCTTAAAGAACCGCAATGGTTTGGTTAAAGTCATGATGCTTCTAAAGATGTAGTTGCTATTGCTCAGTGAGATTTTTTTTATGATTTCAATTTTTTTTCAGTTTCATTGGGATGTACTACTAATTGACATATGGCTCTGTCTAAGATGTACCAAAGATGTTTCATTTTGATTATGAAACTGGTGATAAGCGTATTCTGTGCTGTGGGAATAACCATTTTTTCCTGACAGGTGAGACTATCACTGACTTGCCTTTGTACTTATGTCTATGATTATATTGGAGCCAGCCAATTCTGTCACATGTCTTATCTATGGTAGGCAACAGAACTGCATTCAGTGTCCAACTGATAACTTCTCAGCAAGATCAAGTGAATGATGCTCTAAGTTTGGTAGTAGAGGAAAGAATGGCAATCAGTCATCATATAACACAGCACTAAAGAAACAATGGCAGTGACATTTTATAGTGATTAAAATTTGTATTTTGAAATTTATCCATATTGTTTGAATCACCATTTAATTTCTTTTTATTGCTGAGTAGTATTTCATTGTATGTATATCCACACTCTATCCATTTACAATGATGGACATTTGAATTATTTCCAGTTTGGCATTATTACCAATAAAGTTCATATAGACACTCGTATATAAATCCTGATGTGGAAATGATGCTTTGGTCTGGTCAAGAGTCCCCCATTGCCTCTGCAGATCTCTTTGGGAGAAAGTCACACCCAAGGATGTGATTTTGTGTGCTTTTGATCTTATTTTCTTAGATTAAAGCCATTCTATTTTGCAGTCATTCCCTTTGGAGTAATTCTGAAATGCTAAGTAGGAGTCTCCAAAGCTCTATGGACATGCCATTTACACATTTTCTTTTCACCTTTACTCCTGCTGTGAACCACTCTTTCACAAAAGAAACAAAAAACAACAAAAGTTCTCTAAGCTGTTCTGTTTTTATGCAAACTTTATCAGTCAAAATGACCTTTGAAAATACACAAAGAGTCTTGCCAACAAGGACACTTTTCTGTACACTGTCACCTGTAGGTAGGGACTACAAACATGGTGACAAATTTGAAAGGGAAGATGGGAGGAAAGCACTGTGAATATCACTTAGCAAATTTTAAAAATATATTTTTATTGATTTCAGAGAGGAAGGGAGAGGGAGAGAGATAGAAAAATCAATGATGAGAGAATCATTGATTGGCTGCCTCCTGCCCATCCCACACTGGAGATCGAGCCTGCAACCTAGGGATGTGCCCTGACTGACAATCTAACCATGACCTCCTGGTTCACAGATCGATGCTCAACCACTGAGCCATGCCAATCAGGGAATCGTTTAGCAATTTTTGAGTGGAAGTTTTGTACCTACCCAGTTTTACATTTATACATGCTTAGGTAGCATTTGAAGGGAAGTAATAGAAGTCAGTGATTTTTGGGTTGTTTTCTTTTTAGAAACAGTTCATATATCACCAAAATTTAGGAGTCATTGTAAAGTATAGAAATTCCATTGACTGTAACCTACATGATTAAGTAAGGCTTTTGCCTGTCAAGCAATTTCTAATCTGGACAATGATCATGCACATCCCAGTAAGCAAAGGCAATGCCTGAAGTAGTTAAGAGCTGTAACACTATCAGGCTGGGCAATTAAGAACAGACAGTGGACATCAACAATTGGTGAGGCCATACTAATGAACCCCAGCGGAATACCAATTCAGACTAAGGATAATTACATAGAGTTATAAACACAAGTTTGCAACATATTTTTCTTCTCTGCTTTAATTCATGCACTTTTCATTAATTTGTTAGCAGATGAGAACTCAAAAGTGTTATCTTATCAGAAGCTAGTCTTTTGAGTCCCAAGTTGTTAAATTATGTACATCATTGTCTCTGTCTTAATCTCCTTGCTCCAAAATAAGGGATCTTTTTTAAAGCAGAATAAATTCTTTTTTTATTTTTCCATCTTTTCATATCTATATTCTTCAGGTTTTTAAGTCCATTATGTGGCTTAGAAATTGTCTCTCCTACCTAAATTTGCTAATAAACTGAGAGGATAATTTTTGAACTCTTAAATAAATTATGAGGTAATTTAGAATTGGGGATTGGATTTTATAAAAGCAAAATGTTTTACCTTGCCTACTGTCTCCCTTCCTTTTTATCTAGATTTCAATTTGCAGAGAGTTTTAAGCTTCCAGTTTTCCTCTTATCCTGTTTCCTCCCTCACCACCCCCCCAATTTCTCATGACTGCATAAAAGGTGGCTTGTGGAGACTCAAGATCTTTCGAAAGAACAGTTATCACATTTTTCAACAGCTCAGGTAGTAGGATTCTGCTTTTCTCACCGTGCTTTTTTTTTTTGAAAGGTACATATTTTTTCCCAACTGTAAATGGAACTCAAACCCCTGGGAGTTGAAGCTCATTTCTAGGTTTGGAATGTACATTACTCAAGTGTGTCTGAAACATGCAAAAATCATTTCCTCTCCAGCTCAGCGATGTCCAAGGGGCTCCAAACCTGAGCTAAACCATGATGATTGCCAGGAATAGAGACATAACTTAATACTTGATTACTGTTATTTGTTCCTTTGTGTTAGTCATAGGTGGTCCCACAGCCTTACCTGAGGTATTTTGCACTACCTCAGAATGTATGGTAAGTTTTTAATGATTTTCCTTGTAAAATATATTTTGAAACTCCACCAAGAGAACACCTGAGGTTTTTCAGCTCAATTTTACACATAAAACCTTCAAAATGTGTTAACAAAATCATTTTCAAGTTCATGTGGGGTGTTTGACAACGCTTTACATTACTGCTGTTTACAAAATTTACACATTTAAATACTTTTACTAAAACCATCTGAAGGCAGTAGAATTTTGCCACCCAATATTTACCTCTTTAGCACAGGATTATTCTGGGCTTGTTATTTTTCTTTAAAAAAAAAAGGCAACACTGAAGAAGCTCCACAAACTGAGTAGAAATTAATCTTCTGTAAGAGTCATGAACATTTCTAAGGCAAACCTCTCTTTGTAAAGGTGTCTCTCTGTTTCCATAAGAGGACATTGTCTAAACCTCTAGAAATTCATATCAGCAGAGAAGGCAGGGATTTAAATATGTGTTGCAACCTTCCCCTGGTTTACTGTGTTTTTCCCATAACTGACCCCCACCCCCATTTTCCTTTTGTCTTTAGCTGAAGATGATATTTAAGGTGGTGACTTGGGCTATTTCAGGGAGTTACTGTTATCCTGGTACTTTCCCACATATACCAGAGATAGACATGTTATTAAACTTCTGTTTGCTTTCCTCCTATTAATCTGTTAAGCTGCAGATACAGATACAGATGTAAATATAGATATTAATTTATTTCAATGAGGAATGGATAGAGAAAAATAGAAACATCAATGATGAGAGATAATCATTGCTTGGCTGCCTCCTGTAGGCCTCACACTGAGAGTGGTGCTTGCAACCCAGGCATATGCCCTCACCAGGAATCAAACCCTGACTTCCTTGTTCATAGGTCATCGCTCAACCCCTGAACCATGCTGGCTGGGCTTAGTCTAGTTTTTAATACTGGGGATCTCAGCCAAGAATTTAGGAGAGTTGAAGTAAATTATAATTTTCTTCCCTGCACTGTCTCTCTCTCAAGCTGTTTCCATCTGTCTTCTGGAGAGGGAAGCTTTTCCATGATAGGAAATGTGAGGAATCTCCACAGAGAGCAAATAAAAGGGACTACATAACCTCTAGAATTTTCCCAGAATTTCTTTGCATGACTCATTTATCTGAATTCAACCACGATATTTTCAAATCTGTTTATATACCTACTAGAGGCCCGGTGCACGGAATTCTGCAGGGGGCAGTGGGGTGAGGGGGAGGTGTCACTTAGCACAAACTGCACCCTCTTCAATCTGACATTCACCAGGATTGGGCCTAAATGGGCACTTGGACATCCCTCTCACAATCCAGAACTGCTGGCTCCCAACTGCTCACCTGCCTGCCTTCCTGATTGCCCCTAACCGCTTCTGCCTGCCAGCCTGATCACCCCCTAACCACTCCCCTGCCAGCTTGATTGATGCCTAACTGCTCCCCTGCCAGCCTGTTTGCCCCTAACTGCCCTTCCTTGCAGGCCCATTCACCCCCAACTTCCCCCCTCTGCTGGCCTGTCACTCCTTACTGCCCTCCCCTGCTGGCCACCTTTTCTCCTTAATATTTAGTACATCGTTAAGCAGTTCTTTGATGTCTACTAAATTTAAAATTTCTAAGCTTCAAGTCCAATTCCCCTCAGTGTAATCAATATTTTTTCATTGTTAGTGTTTTTAGCATTTGGTTTTCTAAGGTATTTTCGTCATAAATTTATCATCTTCAGTTATATCCAGGTTTTTTTTTAATTTCCTTGAAACTACAATACTGCCTTCATAGTTAGAATTGTCAACATTTAATAGCATAAGGAAAATGAAAGCAAATCCTCAGGTCAGGAGTCTGCTGACACATTCTGTTAAAGACCAGATAACAAATAATTTTTGTTCTGTGGACTACAGAGCCTGGTCCTGCTGCTTCTTTGTATTAAGCCTTGAACAATGAAAAACTTTATAGATACCACATAAAACACAGGCTTACCTCCCCTTGCTTACCTCTAGCTCCAATAGTAAGAACACTGGCTCCTACCTTCTGCCCCACTCTTACTGCTTTGTTCAGTAACAGTGAACAAGTATAGAGTTTTCAGAACTATCCCTGAGCCCCGTGGGAAATAATTTTACAACGTGTAGGACGGTGGTGCTGGGGTAGTTTCTTTTACTTTGAGTCTTACTAAATCCACTCATTTACAAAGTTAGGTGAGCAGTTTTTTCTCCCACTCCCTTCAGTAAGGTTGTTTCATACATTTTTAATCAAATGAGATCATTTTGATACATTCTGCATTATATCATGGGGTTCTCTAACTTCCTAAATATATTTCCATATTATTATTATTTGTGTATGTTAAGATTCATTTTTTTTTCTAGGAAGTTCTATGGGTTTTGACAAATGCAGCGTCATGTATACATCATCATACAATATTTTCATTGTGACAAAAATTCCAAACTTTGTCTACTCTGCACTATTCTCCCCAATCACTGAATTTGTTGTACCTACTGACCTGTTTACTATGGCCATATAATTGAAATCAAGTATCCCTTATTGACCGGTGTCTTCCACTTAACAATATGCATTTAAAATTATCCACATCTATACATGGCTCAATAGCACCTTCCTTTTAATAGCTGTCCAGTATTGCCTGTTATGGGTACACTCAAGTTTGTTTATCCATTCACTTATTAAAGAAAATGTTGATTGCTTCCAGTTTTTGTCAGTCTATAATAATCAAAGGGCAATAACGCTGATTAGACCAGACATCATTCCAGATGTCCTTCCTGACAAAGCCGGGGCCAGGGGGAAGCCAGCCTGGGTCCTGGGTGCCAGAGGGAAGCCAGTGCTGGCAGCCAGGGGAAGGAAGGACTACTCTTGCACAAATTTTGCGCAATGGGCCTCTAGTTATTAATACAACTACTGTAAACATTTGCGCCTAGGGTTTGGTGTGTATCTAAAGGTTCACATCATTTGGCTAAGTACTAAGGAACATGACTGCTGTATAGGATGCTGAGATTGAGTTTAGCTCTCTATGAAACCACCACTCAGCTTTCTATGCCATTTCACATTCCCACTAGTATTAAGTGAGAGTTCCCGTGTCTGCTTCTCACCAGTAATTGGTGTCCTCAGTTTTGGGATCTGGGTAATTCTGTTAGGTATGTAGTGATATTTTACTGTTATAATTTGCCATTCCCAATTTAAAAAATCATAGTGAACATCTTTTCACATATGTGCTCTCTGTAATCTGTGTATCTCCTCTGGTTAAGTCTTTTGGTCATTTTTCAATTGATTTACTTGTGTTTTATCATTGAACTTTGTGTTATTTATTTATTTCTTGTGTAAGTACTTTGTTAGGCTTTTTAAAAAATATATTTTATTGATTTTTTACAGAGAGGGAAGGAGAGGTATAGAGACTTAGAAACATCGATGAGAGAGAAATATTGATCAGCTGCTTCCTGCATACCCCCTTTTGTTTTAATGGTATATGTTCCTAAGTCTATGCCTTGTCTTTTCATTCTCTTAAATGAATTTTTCAGATAATTGAGGTTTTTAAGTTTAATATTTTCTAACTAAGCATTTTTTCTTTTATGTAGTAGTTTTTGTTTTGGTGTTGTATCTAAAAACTTCACCATTCCCAAAGTCACATTGATTTGGTCCTATGTTTTGACCTCAAAGTTTTATTCTCTTAAAACATCACATTTAGATATTGGACTGTTTTGAGTTACCTTTTGTGAAAAGTGTGAGATCTGTGGCTAGGTTTATTGTCTTGTGTATGAGATGGAATTGTTCCCCCACTATTTGTTGAAAATATCACTTCTCCGTTGAATGTCCTTTGTTAAGAATCAGTTGACTACATTTGTGTGGCTGTATTTCTGGACTCTCTGTTCTGTCTCATTGATCTGTGTGCCATTCTTTAGCAATACCACGCTGTGTCATAACTGTGGCTTTATAATAACTCTTGAAATCAAGTAGCATGTGTTCTCCAGCTTTGTTCACCAGTAGTCTTAAATTGACTACACTTGGTTCTTACCTTTCCATGTACATTGTAGAATAGGGTTGTCAATCCCTACAAAACAATTTACAATAGCTTCAAGATAGGGATTTTAACACAGTTTAGCCATAGCTTCCTTTATAAGGATGTATATAATAACTCCTTTCTGAAATGTATTGCCAAAAGTAAAGTTTGTTTTTCTTCAAGACATGAAATATTTTTCAATGAAATTCATATAAGCTGGATCATTCCATTATTAATATTCACATCAAGGGAGTGACAAAATTAATCATATTGTAAATTATTATAGTCTTTCAGTTGGTTATTTTTTATATAATTATTAATGATTTGTTGTTTTTTTTAACACCCAATATATGCATTCATCAATTCTATTAATGAATCACTGGGAACAAAAGTAAAATAACATATATGAAAAAACAACTATTATAGTTAACATAGATAACAAATTGATACAAATGATGAAAATATGAAAACAAGATATATTAACATGTTATTGATATTTTAATTTAAATTTCTACTTTTTTATTTGTATAGTCATATTTATTCTACCTCTAACAAAATTTTTGATACTCCAATAACCAAAAGCACCCTTACAAATTATCTCCTCTTTGTGGGTAATAGGAACTTTGCATTTACATGTAAAATATTCATCAATAAAATGTTAATACATCTTGTTTTCATATTTTTATCATTTGTATCAATTTGTTATCTATGTTAAATATAATAGTTGTTTTTCCATATATGTTATTTTACTTTTGTTCCTAGTGATTCATTAATAGAATTGATGAATATTTTACATGTAAATGCAAAGTTCCTATTACCCACAAAGAGGAGATAATTTGTAAGGGTGCTTTTGGTTATTGGAGTATCAAAAATTTTTGTTAGAGGTAGAATTCAAATTTTTATAATCTCAGCAAATTATATTTAGAAATACATTGAGCATTATAAAGGAAACTACAATGGGCCTTATTTTATGTAGATTGTGATGTTAGTAGAATCTACAGTTAGTTTATCCTATAACTCAATGATAGAAAGAAGGAACACTTTAGTTTTAAATGGTTAAACCACTCACTCCAGCTTACCTTTTGTAGTTCATAGAAAATATATTCTATATGATGCTCGCTCTTCCCTTTGTACATAAAGAGATCTTTTCATCAATACCCTTGAGCAAGAACAAACAACTCATTTTGGAAAAGGAGCATGCTGGAGAGCTACCACATATATAAAAGAGTAGTAGAACTGAAACTAGGCCCAGAAATCTTGTAAAGTTTTTGTATTCACAAAGTATACTATACTTTTCTTATTTGAAGTATTGCAAAACTAAAATAATATTCCTAAAATGAATTATCTTCAGAAGCCATTTGTAAATTCAAAATATCACCCACACAGAGATCTCACCTCACCTCGTAGTTAGTTAGTAAACTCATTATTATTCTTTAAAGCCCATCCCAAATGGCAAACCTTTGGCAATTGTTTCCTGAGCCAATTCCAAGTATACAAGGGATCTATTATGCTACACTTTTAAACCATACTCTTAAATATTGGTGTCTAACTAAGCAGTTTAATATTCTTACCCGAAATAGCATACTATTTACAGATAGTTTTTAAGGACTCTTTATAGTATGTATTTTGATTTTGTAAAATCATATATTTTGAGGACAGAACCACCTCTTCAGTGAGAAGGTTCCACATTGGCTCAAATTCATGAATTGAGCAACAGATCATGTCTTCTTAGGAAGGTGACTACACTCAGTTTCATTCATCCTGATCTTAACTTGATGGCAGATGTGAAACAGCATCTCTGTTGGATGTATAACTCTTTTGCCTCTAAGGATGCCAGGTTCTATTACCATATCATTAGTGATTATCCATTTGATTGCTTTTTCCCCTCCTGGATTTAAGCCTCTTGATGGCAGAAGTGTTTGTTTTGTTTACTGATAAACCCCAAGTGCCTAGAATTATACTTGAAATGTAGTAGGTGATCAATAATAATTGAATAAGTTAGTGAATATTTAGATGCATCCTCACACTGCCATCTCATTCCTTCCCTTTGGAATTTAAATATGTTTAAATCTTTGCCATCGTGGAAAAATAAATTCCTATTTAACACCATGTCTTACATTCTTCTATCACTTTTATAATATTGATAAGCAATTTCTAAAAAGAAGTGATTAAGTTCATTGTTTTTACTCTTAGTGTTCCCATTCATTCCTCAATCATTTCCTGTCTATTAAGCACATCATTTCAACAAAATATTTTTCAAAAGATCATTAATGGAGAGAGGAACCAAGATGGTGGCAGAGGTGAGCACCTATACTGCTGCCCTGCACAATTTCAAAACTACAACTAAAAGATAAGGCGGACATTGTCCAGAACCACCAGAAAGCTGGCTGAGTGGAAATTCCACAAAGAGAAGGAAAGATAAAGGGACACTGTGACTCAGGGGAGCTGTGGAGGGCAGAGTTGCAGAGAAGCGCAGAGTAAGAGGAATGGAGCCGAGGGCAAGCAGAAAGGGTGAGTGGCTGAATACCCGGCTGGTTTTCTTGAACGGGGAAGGAGACAAAAGTGTCCCACTGCACTGACCCTCCAGTTCCAGGTGAGTCACAGGGAACCCAGACTCTTACGGGATGAAACTGGACTGTAAGGAGGAAACACACTGAGATTTGGGAGTTGCAGAGGTGCGCAAGCTTGCAGAAAGGGAGCTTACTGCACGATCACGCAGAGAGGACAAGTGGCTGGTTCTCTTGTTCGGGAAGAAAAAGAAAAGGAAAGAACCCACTGGACTGCATTGCTTCCCAGTTCTGGGTGAGAATTTGGGTGTGCAGACTCATTTGGAGAGAAACTGAACTGTCTGCCAGTGGGCACAGCTCAGGGACAGCTTTCTCTCCATTGCTTCAGGGCACAGAGACCCAAGTGCTGTTTAAGGCAGGGCTGACAGAAAACCAAGGCTGTCAGCTTGGAGACTCTGCCCCAACCAAGCTGAGCACAGTGGCTCTCCCAGTGTAAATACAGCTGATTCTCACTGCCAATTGGCCTGGAGGTCAACACCTCCCAGTGATACCAAAAACAATCTAGGCTTACCTACAACAAGACTGTGCAACCCATAAAAAGGT
Organism: Antrozous pallidus; assembly: GCA_027563665.1. Classification (NCBI taxonomy): domain Eukaryota; kingdom Metazoa; phylum Chordata; class Mammalia; order Chiroptera; family Vespertilionidae; genus Antrozous; species Antrozous pallidus. Next base: position 53,578,181 of record CM050518.1, read on the forward strand.
GCACCAAGAGCATTTACGTCAGATAACGAGGGAGGCTGAGTCACTGTCCCCTAGCAGACACCTACCACACAAAGCTATGCGACCAACTCAGGGAAGCAGCCAAAATGCAGAGAAAAGGAAACAAATCACATTGGAAAGAAATAGAGGGGAAAAAATGACTAGACATAGAGCTCAAAACCATGGTTATAAGGTTTTCCAAGAGGCTCTTAGAAAAGACTGATAAATTTAACTTCCCCTATCTGATGAAAGAAATAGACTTAAAAGTCCAGGAATCACACAGAACCCCAAACAATAGGAATCTAAAGAGGACCACACAGAGACAAATCATAATTAAAATGCCAAGAGCAGAAGACAAAGAGAGAATATTAAAAGCAGCAAGAGGAAAACAGTTAGTCTGCAAGGGAGCACCCATCTGATTTGTCAACAGAAACTATGCAGGCCAGACAGGAATGGCAAGAAATATTTAAAATGATGAATAACAAGAACCTACAAACAAGATTACTCTACCAAGCAAAGCTATCATTCAGAATTGAAGGTCAGATAAAGTGCTTCACAGATAAGAAAAAGCTAAAGGAGTTGATCACCGCCAAACCAGTATTATATGAAATGCTGAAAGACATTCTTTAAGAAGAGGAAGAAGAAGAAAAAGGTAAAAATAAAAATTATGAACAATAAATACATATCTATCAACAAATGAATCTAAAAATCAAGTGAATAAAAAACTGATGAACAGAAAAACTGGTGAATATAATAGAATCAGGGGCATAGAAAGGGAGTGGACTGACAATTCTTAGGAGGAAAGGGGTGTGGGAGGTGCAGGAAGAGACTGGACAAAAATCGTACACCTATGGATGAGGACAGTGGGGTGGGAGGAGGTAAGGGCAGAGGGTGGGATGGGTACCAGTGAGGGAAAGAGGAACATTAAATTTATAATCTGAACAATAAAGATTTATTAAATTTTTTAAAAAGATCATTAATGACCTTCATGAGAGGTCTCACCAGTATTTCACAATACTGTTCTCTTGGTCTCCCACAATGTCAACTTTCCTTGGTCACCCTTTAGGTTCTTTGTTTTTAGCCATTCACTATATTTTAAAATGTATTTTTATTGATTTCAAAGAGGAAGGAAGAAGGAGAGAGAGAGAGAATCATCAATCGTGACAAAGAATCATTGATTGGCTGCTTCCTGATTACACCCTACTGGGCATCAAGACTGCAACCTAGGCATGTGCCTTGACCATGAATCAAACCATACCTTCTTGTTCATTGTCAACTCTCAACCACTAAGCCATGCTAGCTGGGCAGGTATGTCTAACAACTTACCTCTTCTCTCCCTACAATTTCTCTATAGGAAATATTTTTCACACATGTGTTTTTCATCACCACATGCATTTTTGACTTTGTGACTTCTCATTTTCACAACAGATTCATATTTTAGCTCTTAATTTGAATATTTACTTATAGATCTCACAGGCAATTCAAACTCAACCTGTCTAAAATCAAATAAGTCATTGTTGCCTACATTGGAGAGGTGCCCCTATTTTAATTCATGGGAGGAGCAGATATCTAAGTCCTCAAGCAAGAAATAGAGTCCTCAAGATTTCTCACTCTTTCTCATATGCTATTACCCTAATGTCCTACAAATTTTTATCCTAAACGTATCCCAACCTAAAGACCTTCTATATATTTACCCCTAGCTTTCAGCTCGTTGGGCCACTATAACAGTTAGTATAATAGTTTTTTGGTCATACCACAGCTACTTTTTGCCATTTCCAAATTCTTAAAATAAAAATAAATGAGTAAATTTAATAAATTGTAGTGGTACAAATAAACTAAATATACAAACTACAAAACATGCTCTAATTCTTAACTTTCAGAATCATATAAAAATCCATATATCTGTAATTATTATAAATCTTAAGTATAGCATAGTGGCTAAGATTTAGTGAAATACTCAATAAATGGTTATACATATTTAAAGGCATAAAAGGCACAGAAATTAGATGATGTTAATATGTTACATGAGTATATAACTTATATTTCTAAATTAATTATTCCATTTGTATATTTGCTATGATTCTCTGTGAGTTTCAGGATATGGTACAATTTTATTTCTTCAAGAAATACATATGAGTGAAACTAAAACAGAATCTGAATTTGTAAAACAATTTAAGAAGCTTTTGAGGGCATACTTTTTGTGACTTGTTGAAGAAGTAAATCTTAATGGTCAGAAAAATATTTTATAAGGTGGTTAGAAAATTAAAAAAAATAATCTGTGTCCATATAAAATCATGTCATTCATTCTTTTCTAAAACCCTCAATAAAAACATACTTAATATCTCTGCACTGAACATTTACTTTTCACATTATGAATCATGTGATTTATATTTAAAACCTAAATTAAGCAGTTATTACTTTGTATGAAAACTGAACACATAGTTTGAGCTATAGATGGGGAATTTGAATTTATACAACCCAGGCACCTGTCAATATTATGAAAACTGAACTCCTCTGTAAATAGTAGAGTGGAGCATCCCAGCACAGGTTGAACATCCACATTGACGTGCCCATAATGTGGCCACCAAGGAGACAGTAGTTTAGTCTTCATCATTTTCTATGCTCCAAGAAGGGATAAATCAGATACAATGGTGTGTAGTTTGGTCATTAAGAAAATATCATATCATTTCTGGTTGTGTATCATTGGTCCATAGTTACTCACATGGTCTTCCAATATGTATAGAAGACTGAGAAATGCAATCCTGGATGAGTAATGAGCAAACCAGAAAGAATAGCTATCAAACAGTTGTATAAATTTGCATAACGTAAACAGAATATGGAATGACAAGAAGAAAGCAAAGTGGTCGAGAATATTTTATTGTTGAGACTGATTTTGCTTCATTTTTTTCCCAAAAAATAGACAAGAGTGTAGAAAGATTATGATTTGATAAAATGTATTTGTTAGGAATAATTGAAATGGGACAAAAAGTGTTGCAGGACTTCCATAAAATACTAATTTATGAACAATCAAACAGTATGGGGTTCTGAATGAGATCAGTTCTGACAGGACACAAAATGGAGAAAAATTCCCTATTATATCAGGAGAAACAGGGAAGTCTGATGATGAAGGTGGATTTAGGTTTGATAATGGTATAAGAGGATCCTGGCCAACACCTAGTTAGAATGTTAAGAACTAAATCTTAGCGCACATGGATACACACACACACACTCAGGGGAAGACCCAGAGGCTCAGTAATATGTATTAAGTCATTTTTCTGTTCACATACTAATATACAGTACAGATTTTGTCATATTACTGTACTCCATGTCGAGCTGAAAACATTTTTTTTTTATTTTACTTCATAGAGAGAATTTAAATTTGTAAATAATTTGCCTGGAACCTGCTTTACCATCTTTATTTACCAAGAACAGACGGACTGCTGAGATGAAATAAATAATATTTTCATGTCTTATATGCCCATGACTATGAGGAAATAATTACCTACTTAAACAGAATCACTTACTCTTTCTAACAGATGACTTTGGAAACTCTTCTTACTTTGTGTTTACTGTTGCTGAAGATTAGATGTTATTTGTTCATGGGACAATGTTTAATTCAAGAATATTAAATAGTAAAATAAAACTCAATAATTTACAGGAAAGTGCTAGCACAGCTGAAAAATGCCATTATTATTCTCCTGTGCAAAACAGTATTTTCATATTTCTGACTGATACGTGATTATCGTTGCATCTGAAATGCTAACCAATCATTTACTAGCATATAATAGGGTAATAAGCTTAGGAAGTGGAGCTAACTGCGGGCTACTCCTCATTACTATGAAACAGTGTGCTTAACAATATACTCCAAACTTGGGAAGAATCAAAATGGCCAGATATAAATAAAAAGTAAGCAAACCAACAGGATGCTAGCTTTCCTTTACTTTACAGCCAAAAACATTACTCTTGATGAAAAGTAAGAGACAGTATAATAGGCTAATCATGTCATGAAGTTATAACACATTAAAATTAAAACATTATGCTTCTACAGACACATATATATTCTTTTTAGATGCTATGCTTACATTAGTATTCAAAAATGTTGTTTTTTGCACTACTACAAAAGGATATATTGTCAGATAGACTCACGCAGATTATAGCTCTTGCCCAATAAGAAAACTTACTAATGATGGAGGAGTGTTATACCATGAGTCTCTCAGCTGCAGCCGTATAAAGTGCATTTTTCAGGGTGATGAGGTAAAATGCTTATGGCAGGGATTGGTACAGTGAAGCTACTGAATATGGAAGTATTTCTGTGTTTATAATTTGGTAATTGCAAAGCTACACATTCTATAAGATTCATGTTAATTCTGCTGATAGTAGTACCCCATAAGGAGGGAGGGAGGAAGGGAGAGAGGGAGGGAGGGAGGGAGGGAGGAAGGGAGAGAGGGAGGGAGGGAGGGAGGGGGAAAGGTGAGGTTTTAAGAATGTTGAGCCTATAGTTAATAGGATGAGAAAATTGAAGACTCACTCTTAAGGAAAAATAGTTATGCTTTGCATTTGAAAATAGCTTTATTGATAACAATTATATTATGTAATGTTTTAGTCAACAAGCCCAGCTGATAGACAAGATTAAATCAGTGATGAAAACTAGAAAGGAAAGGTATTGGAACAATTTTAATAAGTTTATTTTAAGGTGAGCATAACAGTGGAACAATATTAGGAAAACAATGTAGTCTCAAAAAGATTTTATTGCTTAGATTAATTTTCTGTTTAATTTTGTTTTATTTTCTAAATTGAAATATAACTCTCATATAGAACATAATAGTCCCAGGTGTGCAGAATAATGACTTGATATTTGTCTATATTATAAAATGATCATCATAATAAGCCTAGTTAATATCCATCATCACACATTTACAATTTTTTTCTTGTGATGAGAACTTTTAGGATTTATCCTCTTAGCGACTTTCAAATATGCAATACAGTATTGTTATCTATAGTCACCATGCTGCATAGAACATCCCATTTTATAACTAGAAGTTTGTGCCTTTTGATCCCCTTTACTCATTTGCCACAACACAAATCCCCACATCTGGCACCCAACAATCTGGATCTATGAGTTTGTTTATATTTTTTTTAATTCTAATATAACTGCTATCATACATTAATTGTCTTTATCTTTTTCACTTAATGTAATGCCTGCAAGGTGCATGCATATTGTATTAAGTAACAAGAATTCCGTCTTTGTAATATTTATTTATGCGTGCATACATGCATACACATCCCACCATCTCATGACCTAGATTTCTTTTATATTTCAATGCTTGGTAGATCATTAATTTCATGAATGCTCCTCACCTCAACCCAGTTTATACATTTTCATAGTTCTCTAAACTTTCCATTTATATATCTGCACGATCAAAATTTCACATTCTACTGGGTAATTAATTGTTTAAAACCTGTCAGGAAGTATTAAACAATAATTTTATATAATAAAAGCCTAATATGCTAAGTGTCCAGTCGTCTGGTGACCAATTAACTGTTTAACCAATCAAAGCGAAATATGCTATGTTAAGGCCATTCAACTGCTTGCTATGGCATGCACTGACCACCAAGGGGCAGACACTCCAACCAATATGTTAGTTTGCTGCTGGGGTTCGGCCCATAGGGACTGGTTGAGGAAGGGCCAGACACACCCTAGGGGCCTCTTGTTCTCCCTTCCTGACCCTAGTCATGTGCACCAGTGGGGTCCCTTGGTCTGGCCTGTGCCCTTTCCCAATCTGGACCCCTCAGGGGATGTCAGAGAGCTGGTTTCAGCCCCATCCCACAGGCCACTCTCCTCAGGAGGCCACCAGAAGCAGGACTCATGGCTGGTAAGCGCTGCTGCAATGATGCGAGCCTCTTCTGATCAGGACTGATTGGACATGAGCCCATGGCAGGTGCAGTGGGGCCAGGATGAAGAAGAGCAGCAGGTAGGAACTGCAGCAGGCATTGGACTGTGGTTGGCCGATCCCTGCAGGACACCGCAAGAGACCCCACACATGCACGAATTCGTGCACCAGATCTCAAGTCAATTATAATAATGTAGATGGTCTAGCTTTAGGGTAGTATCCCCAGAACCTATGTTTCTGTTTGTTTATAGAGAAGACTATACAAAAATACTGCTTAATTGAAGTGAATTAAGTTTTACTCCCCAATAAGAAAGTACTTCATATTCTTAAACAAAATATTATGTTGAAATGATTGCACTAATTCGGTTTCCCCAAGAAAACTGCTGTACTACAAGATTAAAATTTCTAAAATAAGATGGGCTTCATTCTCCAGAATATAGTGTTTATCCCTTAGACTTTTTAGGTTACATCCCATAGTGAAGAATCTATTATATCTGAAAAATAACACTTTAAAATATCATATGAAACCATGAGTGTGAGTATGCATGCTTTTTTATAAATACACATTATTTTATTTTAAAATATATTTTATGACTTAGTTGAAGATAAATACACATACTCACTTTAGCAACATAAATTTTAATTATGTTAATTGTATACATGTTCAACTCAAAAAAGTAGTGGCAATATTTTTTCTCTCTTGTCTTAATAAAATACATTATATCATAATGTAAAATGTGTAATGAACATTGTTTTTTGCTTTAATTTTAAATAATTTATTAGGCAAGTATCAGTTATACATTCTCATACTAAAAATGGTATGTACTTTTATAATGAAAATTTTGACTTTACAGTATCTTAGGTTCACAGCAAAACTGAGGGAATGATATATATAATTTTTATGTCTGTCTGCCCACACATATGCACAGCCTACACATTATCAGAACTTTCCAAAAGACTGGTTCATTTATTAAAATCAGTGAACCTACATTGACATATTAAAAGCACCCAAGGTTCATAGATTACATTACAGTTCACTCATTGCATAAATTATTTGGGTTTGGACAAATATATAATAACATCCTCTTTGCTTTACCTAATCATGTCCCTCACCCTGGAAACCATTAATCTTTTTTACTGTCATTACATATTTGCCTTTTCCAGAATGCTATAAGGTTGGAATTATACAGTATGTATCCTTATTAGATTAACTTCTTTATTTAATAACTAGAGGCACAGTGTACAAAATTTGTGCACAGGAAGGGGGTGTTCCTCAGCCCAGCCTGCACCCTCTGCAATCTGGGACACCTTGAGGGATGTCCAACTGCCCATTTAGGCCCGATCTAGGTAGCATCAGGCTTAAACGGGCAGGCGGATATCCCTCTCACAATCCAGGACTGCTGGCCCCCAACTGCTTGCCTGCCTATCTTTCTGATTGCCCATAACTACTTCTGCCTGCCAGCCTGATCACCCCTAACCACTCCCCTGCCAGCCTGATTTATGCTTTACTGCTAACCTGCCAGCCTGTTTGCCCCCAGCTGCCCTCCCTTTCAGGCCTGGTCCCTCCGAAATGCCCTCCCCTGGAGGCCTGGTTCTCCCCAACAGTCTTCCCCTGCAGGCCTGGTCACCCCTAACTGCTCTTCCCTGCTGGCCTGTTCACCCCCTACTTCCCTCCTCTGCCAGCCTGGTCACCCCTAACTGCCCTCCCCTGCAGGCTTGATTGCCCCCTACTTCCATTCCTTGCAGGCCTGGTTTCTCCCAACTGCCCTCCCCTGCTTGCCTGATCACCCACAACTGCCCTGTCTTACAGACAAGGTCCCTCCCAACTGCCTTCCCTTGCTGGCCATCTTGTGGTGGCCATCTTCTCTCCACATGGGAGCAGCCATCTTTGACCACATGGGGACAGCCATCTTGTGTGTTGGAGTGAGAGTCAATTTGCACATTATTCTTTTATTAGATGGGGTTAGATAGGATAGAGGCCTGGTGCATGGGAGGGGGCCAGCTGGTTTGCCCTGAAGGGTGTGCTGGATCAGGGTGGGGATTTCCTTGGGGCATGTGGTGGCCTGGGTGAGGGGCCTGTGGTGGTTTTCGGGTTGGCCACACCCCTGGTGACCCAAGGCGTGGCCCTGGTATCTAGGATTTATTTATCTTCCATAATTGAAACTTTGTAGCCTTGACTGGAAGACTGATCCAGCAAGGGGCTGTGGAAAGCTTGGCTTCCTCCATTGCTGGGGAAACCTGAGCCTCTTGTTCTCTCCATGGCCGCAACCATCTTGGTTGGGTTAATTTGCATACTTGGTCCTGATTGGCTGGTGGGTGTGGCTTGTGGGTGTAACAGAGGTAAAGTCAGATAGAATAAGCAAGTAATGTTCCTCTGTGGTTTTTCATAGCTTGGTGGTCCTTTTTCTTTTCATCACTGAATAGTATTCCATTGTCTAGATGTACCACAATTTATTTATTAACCATCTACTGATGAATATCTTGGTTGCTTCAAAGTGTTGGCAATTATGAGTAAAATTGCTATAAACATCCATGAGCATGTTTTTGTATGGATATATGTTTTTAGTTCCTTTGGGTAAATACCTAAGAGCATGATTCCTAAATCAAATTGTCTATCTGCCAAAGTAGATGCACCATTTTGCACTGCCACCAGCAATAAATGAGAGTTTCTATTGTTCCATATTGTCATCAGCACTTGGTGTTGTCAGTTTTGAATTCTGGACATCCTAGTAGTTGTATAATAGTGTATTTTTATTAAGTATGTTATTGCATATTACTAAGCAACCTACCATAAAATTTTAATCAACTTATAGTCCCTCAAGAAGAATACATGGCCTATATATATTATGAAACTGAGAAATTCAATGATTAAAAGTATAACATTGATTATTAATAATTTCAACTAAGTTTTTATTTAAATGGAAAATAATGTCACTTTCTAAATGTTACTCTTTTTGTGCTTGTACACACAAAAGCCACCTACATAACTATATTAGTCAGAGTTCTCCAAATAAAAAGGAACAAATAGAACACACACACACACACACACACACACACACACACACACACACAGATTTATTTTAAGGAATTGGCTCTTGCAGTTATGAAAACTGACAAGTCCAAAATCCAAAATCTCAGTTACAGTCTGAAAGCCAACTCTCTGCAGAATTTGGTCTTGTTCAGGGAAGATCAGGCTTTTGTTCTATTCAGACTTTCATGCCACTTTATTTTACCTATTTGCATCATTAGTTGCCTTTGTGTCTAGAGTTGTTTAAAAAACAAATCAATGAGTGTTAACTTTCAATCATTAAATAATAAAATGCCTTTTTGCATAAAATACAAGACAACAGATCTGTTTTAAATTATTGAAAAACAATTTCAGTCTTTAAAGCCACTTGGAAAAGAGTCAGACTTTTGCCTGAAACCTGCAGTCAACACTGTAATGTTTGATTCTGTTGCCCTATACCAACAATTGAAACCCAAATCTAACTTATGAAAAGTAGTTTCAGGAAGTCTGTATCTTTGGAAAATTATGAACATGAAATGCATTTTGATCTGCACTTTTTTTTCCCATTTTCCATTTCAAAAGTTTCAGGAGCCTTTTCATCCCCAAACTAGGCAGCCTCAGATGTGTTTCATTTTAAAATTGTGTGGCTCTTTGAATGTCATTATTCAAAGTAAAATGGAATGAATTGAGACTTATCAACCAACATAAAATGAAAAATGTATTTCAAAGGGAGACCTATGATGACTTTTTTTTCTTCAGAATTTGTCACCAGCCCTCCTATGTGCAGGACCAAGTCCTGTGAACTTGAGCCTTTGGTGGTGAAGGACTGTCCAGCAGAGTGCCCTGAGCTGGTTCAATTCTATAAGTGGTAGTGAACATTTTATATCAGATTTGGTCTTATACATTCTATAAAATGCATCTGATATGAAAGCTGACCAACCAAACTCGATAAACTAAACTACATTAAGATATTAGTCACAGTAATGTATCATATGTATACTAGTATATTCACTTTTAAGAGTGCAAACACTTTGATATGAAGCAATGCATCTCAAGTAAAAGTGTAGTATGTCAGACTAATCAAGGAGGGCTTTGTCCCCTTTGCTAATAATAGACAACAGATAATAGAGCTTTGAACTACAAAACAGAGTAACCAAATGTGGGGTATTTGTGCGCGAGTGTGTGTGTGTGTGTGTGTGTGTGTGTGTGTGTGTGTGTGTGTGTGTGTGTTGTGGGGAGGTAGAGATCTTTAGATATGCAGACCACAGGCTAGCAGACTCTAAATTGAAGATCAGAAAGCCCAGGTGTGTGCAATGGCATGTTGGAGACAGGCGATGATATAAGACAATCTGTGTGAGGAGAGACCTTTCTGAAGGGGGCTTATTGTGTGGCACTTACAGAAAAAGATGGAAGAAACAGGTGGGAAGTAAGATATTTTGCACCAGATTTAACCCTGGGTATGGAGCCTACAAAAAATGCAATGAGTTTTATTTATGGGGGTTTCTGGGGAACTCAAAAAGACAAAATATCAAGCATCTTTTCATATACCTGTTGGCCATAGTATATCTTCTTTTTTTTTGGAGAAGTATCTATTTAGTTCCTGGACAACAGGTATATGAAAAGATGCTCAACTTCACTAGTCATCAGGGAAATGCAAGTGAAAAACCACATGAGATATCACCTCATACGTGTTAGAATAGCTATTATATAAAAGACAAAAAATAAGTGTTGGCTAGGATGTGGAGAAAAGGCAATACTTGTGTACTGTTAGGAATGTAAGTTGGTTCAGCCACTATGGGAAACAGCATGGAGTTTCCTTAAAAAATTAAATATAGAACTAACATATTATCCAGTAATTCCACTTTTATGTCCTTATTCAAAGAAATTAAAAATCAGAGTCTTGAAGTTTTATCTGCTATCCATGGTTATTGCAGCATTATAATATTCCAAAAATTATTATTAAAGGTTATTTTACCCTTAAAGATATATGTACATATATATACCTTTTCATTAGAATTAGTCTCTCTATATTTACATTTTAGTCAATGTTCCCATGAATGTTCCCCCCGCATACCTATGTAAACTTTTCATCTAGTGATCTCTTGCATTCATTGCTCCACAAAGAGTATTTTTCACTTAGACTCTTTATATTTAATTGATAATAAAACTGTTAAATAAAATTATTTTTTGTTTTAAACTTTTTTTCTTTTCTTCTTTTTTTGAGTATCTGAAGAACTATATTTTGTTTAATTATGATTAAGCCAAACTAACCTGAGGTTGCGTCTGCTATTGGCCATGTATTACATGTGTAATTCAATAAGGATAAGGGCAAAACCCTGTCTCAGCTTTGGACTCTTCATATGTAAGATAAGTTGTGGCAAGAAAATAAAGTAAAGCATATAAAGCATTAAAGAAGGGTCTAACAAGCTATATTTAGCTATTTTTATGTAGAATGAAAATTCCTTCATCAGAAAACAAGCCTATAATTCTGTTTTGTGCAGTGTTCAACACATTGCTATCATTTATTAATGTGATATTATAATAAGCTCTTGTATTATTATAATATTTTTCAGTGTCAGCCATGATATTATTGTTATATAAGGTAGAGCAATAAGCTTACATAACTAGAGTTTCAAATATCTTCAATAATAACACATTTGCTCTTCACTGAAATTAAAATATGCAGAGCTCCTTGGCCATCAATGCTAAAAGTAGAGCCTGCTTTATTTTTCCTATTATTTTACAAATAATGTCTAACTACGACATACTCTTTTCTCATAGCATATATTCTTTTGTAGATAATCAGTGAATTTCAATGAGAATTTTAATAAGTCCTAAGGATTGTATTAGATTTGCTTTGCTGGGTGTTTATTGTGCCTCTTGAGAGTTCTGGGAAAGGAACGTGTGAATAGACTCTTATTTACTGGACTTCAGAATTTCAGGCATATTGTGAATTTGATTCATTATTTCAGTTTTTATGTACAGTGCTTTTATGTTATCTATCCCTTCTGTAGACAGTTTCTAATTGCCCTAATCAGCTAGAGATCCAATTGAGGCTGATAACTTCTTACATTATTGATTTGGTAGGGAAAAAAAGATGTGATTGAAATAATTATTCAGTGAAATATCATAAAAAAGTGATCATACAGCTTTATAAAGGCATGCTACTTTGAATATTAGTATTAACATTTTCCTGTACTTCAGAGTCTTAGAGTAAATATAATTTATGATATATAATAACATTATTAAAGGGATAACAACAATATGCCCACACTAAGATCATGCTAGATAAATGTGGAAAGACCATAATTTTTCTGTGAGAAATATGGGCCTGTTACTATGGCAAAATGAAAAGAAGCAAAATACTTCAATGCTCATATATAAATGGAAATAATTTTTATTTGCATAAATTTTAAATGCATTTTATTTGCATAGTCCTAACCACTTAGAAATGACGATAAACAAGTTAATAATCAGTGAGCTTATTTTTATGTTGTAAAAGAAAAATATATGAAACTATAGAAAGAGCCAACTACAAAAAAACCACGAATTTTTAAGGTTGGGTAAAATAAACAATACAAAAGCCAAGAAACAAAATATCATAGAGCAAAGTTTTAAACAAATATTAACCTGGACTTTATTTCTTTTTTAAAGGGTTATGTGAACCAAAGACAGTTTCATGTTATCGTAGGGGTAGATTTTTTTTCTGTTTTTAATAAATCGTAATCATAATCACATTGTATTATCCTAAGATAAATCTAACTAAGTTGTCTACTTTTTATGGTCTTTTGCTGACCTTAGTACAAAGTTGAAAAAGAGTAGAACTTTGTCCAAGAATATAAGAAATGTTGTTAGTATTACTAGATCATGATTTGATTCAAGTATTCTGCCAGGACTATTTTTTTTCTACCTCTAGTGAAGACATTCTATGAGGTTAATACTGAGACTTACCAAAAAATGTTGCTATTCCTTATGGAAAGTTAGTAACTGAAAGCAGGAAAAGCAATAATGCAAAGTATGATGAATATGATAAATGGAGCTTTTAGCCTGGTTTGCTCTTTTCAAGGAGGTTCTCCTTCACGGGTATTGAACTATATGCAAAAGTAAGATACTAACTCAGTGGTTTGTTGCAGAACATGGTAATTAACTTCTAACTAACACATCAGGAAATAAGTGCTTCAGTGAAATATCAACCCTAGTTATTATGTGGTGTGTGTGTGTTTTCTTAAAACTGCAGGTGTTTTTTATTATCTCTTTCTACTAAAATAAGATAAAAATAATGATCAACATTAAGAATATAAACACCATCAAGAACCATAGACATTTCTCAAAAAGGCCAGCACATTGACACAGGCAAGTTATTTCATTAGAGATGCGATTGGTCTTTATTCCTTTTAGTCACTTAAAAAAGTAAATAAGAGTTTCAATCATGCCTTCAAGAAGAAAATGCAGTATTACTTGTTTATACAAATTGTGAGAGAAAAATGCATATTTAAATCCTAAATCAGTCACTCTGTGCCCAGAATGCATATGCCATCAAGAAGCACATATAGACATAATCATGTTATGTGCTGTTTTATCTACCAATTAGAGTGATAAAACCCGCAAAAGTTTTATTCAGATTCACAAGAAAATAGAAAACGCATTATTTTATTAATTTAATTACTTCTCAAATCCAAGAAAGGTTTGTTGAGTTTATTAGGGTGATATACATACATATATATATACAGAATCTCAGCTATGTGTCATATATATATATATATATATATATATATATATATATATATATACACACACACACACACACATATACATACTAGAGGCCCACTGCACGAAAGTCATGCATGGGGGGGCTGGGGATGTCCCTTAGTCCAGCCTGCACCCTCTCCAATCTGGGACCCCTTGAGGGCAGTCAGACATCCTTCTCACAATCCAGGACTGCTGGATCCAAACTGCTTACCTGCCTGCCTCCTGATTGCCCCTAACCGCTTCTGCCTGCCAGCCTGATCACCCACTAACCACTTCCCTGCCAGCCTAATTGATGTCTAACTGCTCTCCTGCCAGCCTCTTTGCCCACAACTTCCCTCCTCTGCCACCCTGGTCACCCCTAACTGCCCTCCCTTGCAGGCTTGGTCCCTCCCAACTACCCTCCCCTGATGGCCTGATCGCCCACAACTGCAGGGACTGGAACCTTCCAACAGCCCTCCCCTGCTGGCCATCTTGTGGTAGTCATCTTTGGTCCACAAGGGGCAACATGGGGGTAGCTCTCTTGTGTGTTGGAGTGATGGTCAATCTGCATATTACTATTTTATTAGATAGGATAGAGGCCTGGTGCATGGGTGGGGGCCAGCTGGTTTGTCCTGAAGAGTGTCCCAGATCAGGGTGGGGGTTCCCTTGAAGTGAGGGGCAGCCTGGGCGAGGGGCCTGTGGAGGTTTGCAGGCTGGCCGTGCTCCCCAGAGACCCAAGCGGGAGGCCCTGGGATCTGGGATTAATCTATGTCTACAATTGAAACTTTGTAGCCTAGAGCAGAGCCAAGTCTTCTGCTCACTCTGTGGCAGCTGCCATTTCTGTTTGAAACTTTGTATCATTGAGTGGAGGCCTAGGCTGGCAATGGCAGTTAGAAAGCTTGGCTTTCTCTGTTGCCAGGGAAACCCAAGACTCTGTTCTTTCCAGCTCAGTGGCTTCAGCCATTTCTGTATATTTTATTATTGAAATTTTGTAGCATTGACTGGAGGCCTAGGCCAGCAAAGGCAGGCAGAAAGCTTGGCTTCTTCCATTGTCAGAGAAACCCAAGCCTTCCTCCTGCTCTCAGTGGTGGCAGCCATCTTGGTTGAGGTTTATTTGATAATCTGCTCCCGACTGGCTAGTGGGCATGGCTGTGGGCATGGCTTGTGGGTATAGCGAAGGTATGGTCAAATTTGCATATTACTCTTTTATTAGATAGGATATGTATATCACCCTAATAGAATGTAAATTTGTCACAGTCATCCTTTTCAGCCTCACCTACAAAATCTCTTCCTCCAAACGCATCCAATTATTGAGAAACAGTGCTTTGTCCAAATGATGCACATGTTCCCCAGAGGTTAGGGTTAAGCTTACCCCTCCTTTTCTTCATCCAACAGTGTTTTCTCCATCTTCTTAGACTAATTCACCTTCAATATTTTGTTACATTTATCCTAATCCTTACTATTCAAAAGAAAGAGACTTCTTTTCTCCATTCCCTGTGTGTGTGTGTGTGTGTGTGTGTGTGTGTGTGTGTGTGTGTGTATCACATTTTGGGGAACAAAACAGCACTTCTTCTAGCTGGTTTACGTCAAAGTGGTAATGGACTGGGAAGCTGGCAATTGGATTTGTTGTCCCATCGGAAGAGGGACTGGAAGCAGAAGGGCAGACATCTTCAGCTCTCCTTCTCTTTCCCTCTCTTTATTAGAATCCACATAGTATTTGTCTATAAATCATACCACATGTTTTTGTGTTTTTTCTTTCTATCCGAGAATGAGTTTTCTGTAGGTCTCTGAGCACATGACGAAACACGGCCTACCCAGACATTTAAAACCTTCAATTTGTGAGCTTGTAACAGACTTGAAAAAGTCCCTGTATTCCAATAAACATTTCAAAAGCTTGAGAATCCAGTCAACAAGGCCTGGGTCAGATGTCTACCCTGATGAAAAAAGCGTTGACCAGTTGGTATGGATATCAGCACATGTTTCACCACAGCATTTTAGTTGAACTTTTTAGAAAGCATGTTTGGAAAAAAGTGCATTGAAAATTTTTATTATACCTTCTAAGTATTGCTATTATGGCTCCTAATGCATTATATTTAAGTAAGGTATTTCCCCTGACAAACGGTGAGTTTGGTGAAAATATGAATCATAACTTATTCTTTTTTTTTGCCCAGAGCAAGCTTGTAGTCAGTTACCAAAAAAAGTTAAATGAATTAGAATGAATGCAATGTGTTGTCTCTGAAGATTATTCCAACCAGTGTAACATCATGAGAACTTCCTAGACTTGTTTTACAAAGGGAATTTGTTCAAGTAGCTGAATAAATATATATTTAAAACAATACACAAAGGGATGGATATACCAAAGAAGGCTGTAAAGAAAGCTGAGACTAGATTCCAGGATGTGAAATTATCAACACTCAGATTTTATTTATCCTAAGAAAACAATGGATATATTAAAACATAATTGATTATTTGTATGTCAGTTATCTATTGCATTAACAAGCTACCCCAAGCAGTGATGTTGAATCTGGGTGTAAATGTTTATGCACTGAGTTCTGAAATTAAAGTAGGGTGACATAAATTCTATGTCCCATTCAGCCAATGAGAATATGGGAGACCTTAGACAAATGCTACCTGAAGCATATCACTATATCCATGGATCAAAAGGATATCAAAGAAAACAACAATGATAAATGAGCAGCCATTTATCATGAAATGAAATGTCTCAATTATCATGCACATGATGAAAAAATGAGAAAACATATAATTTTCACTCATATCTCATTGGTCAGGACTCTGTAGCATGACCACCCCTAATTCTAAATAAAGGTGTTTGGGAAATTGGTATTATTACCACCCTAACTGATTATGTAAGAAAGGAAGGAGAAATGGATTTGAAATATTTGGTTGGCAGCATCTATCATAATAACTAATACGTGTGTAGATGCTAAGTCTCACACATTCATTGATTTCCTTCATCAATCTTTTATATATATATATATATATATATATATATATATATATACATATATATATATATATTTACTAGAGGCCCAGTGCATGAAATTCGTGCACTGGTAGGGTTCCTAGGCCTGGCAGGCGATCAGGGCCAATCACAGTCTTCTGGCTGATGGCAAGGGCCTTTCTTCATTCTGTGCCTGCACTTCATCCTTTCCCCCTGCCTCCATGGTCAGCACATGTCATAAGGTGTGATCAAACTTTCTGTCTCCAGGTTAAACTCCTGAGGGGCCACTTTGCATATTAGATACACACACACACGCACACACACACACACACACACACATACTAGAGGCTTGGTGCACAAAATCCATGCACTGGGGCAGGGGATGTCCCTTAGCCCAGCCTGCACCCTCTCTAATCTGGGACCCCTCAAGGAATGTCTGATTGCCCCAGGATCGGGGCTAAACGGGCAATTGGACATCCTTCTCACAATCCAGGACTGCTGGCTCCAAACTGTCCACCTGCCTGCCTCCCTGATTGCCCCTAACTGCTTTTGCCTGCCAGCCTGATCATCCCCTAACCTCTACCCTGCCAGACTAATTGATGTCTAACTGCTCCCCTGCCAGCCTGTTTGCCCCCAAATTCCCTCCTTTGCTGGCCTGCTCACCCCTAACTGCCCTCCCCTGCAGGCTTGATTGCCCCCAAATGCCATCCCTTGCAGGCCTGGTCCCTCCCAACTGCCCTCCTCTGCTGGCCTGATTGCCCACAACTTCCCTCCCTTCAGGGCCTGGAACCTCCCAAGAGCCCACCCCTGCTGGCCATCTTGTGGTGGCCATCTTGTGTCCAATGGGGGCAGGATCTTTGACAACATGGGGGCAGCCCTCTTCTGTGCTGGAGTGATGATCAATGTGCAAATTACTCTTTTATTAAATAGGATAAAGGCCTGCTAAATAGGTGGGGGCCAGCTGGTTTGCCCTGAGGAGTGTCCCAGATCAGGGTGAGGGTTCTCTTGGGATGAGGGGTGGCCTTGGCGAGGGACCTGTGGAGGTTTGCAGGCTGGCCAAGTCCCCCAGTAACCCAAGCAGAGGCCCTGGTATCTGGGATTATCTATGTCTACAATTGAAACTTTGTAGACTGGAGCAGAGTCAAGCCTTCTGCTCACTCTCGGGCAGCAGCCATTTCTGTTTGATATTTTGTAACCTAGAGTGGAGGCCTAGGCCTGACAATGACAGGCTGAAAGCTTGGCTTCTTCCGTTGCCAGGGAAACCCAAGCCTCTGTTCTTTCCAGTTCAGTGGCTGCTGCCATTTCTGTATCTTTTATAATTGAAATGTTGTAACATTGAGCAGAGACGTAGGCCCACAATGGCACGTGGAATGCCTGGCTTCCTCTGTTGCTGGGGAATCCCAAGCCTTCCTTCTGTTCTCAATGGTGGCAGCCATCTCGGTTAGGGTTTATTTGCATAATCTGTTCCTGATTGGCTGGTCGGTGTGGCTTGTGGGTGTGGCAAAGGTATGGTCAAATTTGCATATTACTTGTTATTAGATATATATATATATAATCCATATATATGATTTTCCCACAATAAGAACTGTTCTGGATGTTCTTATAGCTATTATGATCAAATTATTACCACTGTGATACTTACATTATAGTGAAGGAAAAATGAGAAATAGTACATGCATAAGGCCGGGCAATAAGATCCTGTGGCTGGCCTGGTTAATCTAAATGAACTTGATTAGAAGATCTTTCTGAGGCTGAGATGACAGGATATTAGAAGGAATCAGCCATGCAAAATATCAGGACAGAAGCAGGTAGGCATTGAGGAGAGTTAGTGACAGAGTCTCTGACAAGTGGCTTTCCATGTGGGAGCAAGTAACAGGACATAGTGATTAGGGGATTATATGAGATTCAAACAATATTCCAATCCAGGCATTGTGGCTATTTGTAGACCATGGTAGGGACTTTGAATTTCATTATAATGCTGTAGGCATCTGTGGGGCATTTTAAAGAGACAACTGATGTGATGTGACTTTTATTGGTAGAAATGAGGTCATTGATGAGAATCAGTCAAATCCTATTTACATGGTTACATATGCTTTGTGTTCAAATCAGAATTACAGTGTTTCTTTGGCGACTACTCCTAATGTTGTAATAAAGAAAAATAAAAAACACATACAACACACTGATCCCATTTGCCACCCAATTTGGAAGAATTACCAAAACTGATTGATTTGATGACTATTTTGTAACTGTGAGGTTTGCTGGAAGTGTCAACAAAATGAAGTGTCAAGAACAGCCTAATGAAGGTGCTGTGATCGGCATTCTGTGCTGAGTATGCAGAGAGCACACTACCCATTATTTTCCACTGCTATTCAGCCCATCACCTCCACTGCAACCTTCCTGAGTCTGGATTGCATTTCCAGATTTCCTGGACAGCAGTGTAGTTTCAGGGCCACTGGAAGTGTGTACCCAGGACTGTGGTTGAGGAGGCAGAAGCACCTGCTCCCACACTTGACTTGTGTGTCATTATGATTGCAGGAGAGCAGGCATTTTCAACAGGATGGGGTGTTGGGACTCCACCATGGACTCAGCAGCAGGGTGGCAGTTACAGCAGAGCTGATGACACAAATGCGTACTCATTGAGGCTGGACACAATCTTCCTCCTCTAGCTAAAGAGCTAAAGGGCATGGTTGTCTGGTGATCACACACTGTCTGCCTGTCCTATTCCAATTTTCCCACCTCTCAGTAAGCTTGACCAGCCTCCTTCTCCATGTCACTCAATAACATAAGCTTCATTAAACTGATGTTTTTCAACACTTATTTTTGAAATCATATCAAATGTATTTATCTAAACATGTGAAGAGGTGATAATGAAATAAGATGCTCTCTAGACAATAGAACTGTATGTAACAGTCCTTGAAACACACAGGTGATCATGTTTTTATATTTTATTTTATTTTTAGTTTAGTGACTTGCAAACACACCTACAGAAGCAGATAGTCATTACAACAAGAAGAAAAACAACTAATAATCAACCAAAAAATGTAAACAACATAATCCTATCTAATAAAAGAGTAATATGCAAATTGACTGTACCTCTGATCAAGCCACACCTATAGCCATGCCCATCAGCCAATCAGGAGCAAATTATGCAAATAAACCCCAACCAAGATGGCTGCAGCCACTGAGAGCAGGAGGGAAGCTTGGGTTTCCCTGGCAATGGAGGAAACCAAGCTTTCTGCCTGCCCTTGCTGGCCTAGGCCTCCACTTCAATGTTACAAAGTTTCAATTATAGAAATTACATAATCCCAAAAGTAATGGCAGCAGCCACCAGGCTGGAGAGAGCAGAGGCTAGGGTTGCCTGGGCAATGGAGGAAATTAAGCTTCTGCAGCTGTAGCACCCAGGCCTCCACTCTAGGCTATAAAGTTTCAATTATAGAATTTAAATAAAACCAAACAGAAATGGCTGTCACCACAGAGCAAGCAGAAGGGTTGTCTCTGCACCAGGCTACAAAGTTTCAATTGTAAAACATAAATTAATCCCAGATCCCAGGGCCTCTGCTTGGGTCTCTGGGGGACATGGCCAGCCTTCAAAATACCACAGGCCCCTTGCCCAGGCCACCCCACGCCCCAAAGGAATACCCACCCTGATCCTGTGATTTCATTTTCAATGTACATGGCACTGTTTCCCTGGTGCCTAAATCAGAAATACCACATAAGACTTAGGTCAGGTTTGACAAAAGCTTACTTTTTTGAGATGTCCATCGACATGAAAAAGGACTGTTAATGATTGCCACTGAAATTTAATTCCTATTTTCTTTCTTCTGAAGAGACATATCTTACAATACTTGTTTTCAAAATTAAGCTCCAGAACTTTTTATGAGAAGGACATAACAGAGCAATTAAAAGTGTATACCCTGGGGACAGACCAACAGGGTTCAATTCTGACTCAATTTTAATGCCAACTATTTACTAATTTACTTCCATTGAAATTTGTTTCTTCAGCTAAAAAATAGAAATAATACTACTGTGATAGTTAATTTCATGCGGTTGCTTGACAGTGCCATGGGGTGCCTAAATATTTGTTCAGACATTATTCTGAGGGTGTCTGAGAGGGTGTTTGGGAATGAGATTGGCATTTGAGTTGGTGAACGGAGTAGAGCAGATGGCCTTCCCTGAAGTGGGTGCACATAGGAGGCCTAGGCCAGGAAGCAGGCACAAAATTGATGTTGAATACATATCCCGAGGTGTGTCCTTACTTGGCTATGGAAACTCTAGGATGCCCTTTCTACCAGAGGTGGGACAGGAGTTCATCTAGACCAGTGGTCAGCAAGCTCATTAGTCAACAGAGCCAAATATCAACAGTACAATGATTGAAATTTCTTTTGAGAGCCAATTTTTTTAAACATAAACTTTTTCTAACGACATTTCTTCAAATAGACTCACCCAGGCCATGATATTTTGTGGAAGAGGCACATTCAAGGAGCCAAATAACCACATGTGGCTCGCGAGCCATGGTTTGCTGAACATTGATCTAGACAAACATACATGAGCACCTTGCCTATGTCAGGTGCACCTCAATCAGTAAACAGAATTGCCTAAATATTCCTGAAGGCTGATGAGTGCAGGAAGTCACTGCCAATGTTTGTTCATGGGACCCGGAAATGTAGGAGTAGACAAGAATTACTCTTGACTTTGAAAGAGCCCATCTTTTTTGTGTTGAGGGGAGAGCCTTCACAATCCCTCAGCTTCACTAAACTTCATCAGGTTTCTTTCTGTCCTGATGGGTCCTTCCCTCCCCTCTCATTGTTCCTTAAGGAATTCACAGTGTTAGAGCATTTACTTTAGAGAACTTGCTATCATTTCTCTTCTCCTTTGAAATGTATATCTTCTTAAAGACCTCTTGAAAGTGTTCTAACCAGCCTCTGGTCTCCAAGGACCACCACAGAGAGGGCCCTTCCTCCAGGCTGTGAAGTTGCCTCTGTTCATGAGAAAATGTACTAAAATCACATGCAGTTGTCCAATAGTAACCCCTGACATGCAGAAAACAATTTTCCATGTGGAAATAAAACCAGAGAACAGCCCAACTGTTTGCCTTATATATCATTTCGAGCTTATCCTAGTAGAAGTTTTATTAATCACAGAGAAGATGTCCTTGTAGAAATTCTGTTCACCTCAGACAAGATAAGTTATTTCCTGGGGAAATTTCTATTTTCTATCTAGTCAGATAATTCTTACATAAGCAAGTAGACAACAGGAAGAAGGGAGTATAGTATTAATAATAAACAAATATCTATATCACTCGATTACTTTGTATTGGAATCAGAAGTGAGCTAGTGTCACCAGAGTTGGAACTAGGGACCCACAGGAGTGACCCTGCAAGAGGAGTGGGGAGGCTTTCTGTCTACCTGAGTTTACAGCCCTGGGGCATTCGCTTTCTGCTTTCTAATCCACTTGATGAAAATGTTCTTGTCCCTTTCTTAACCTTTAAGTTTTCACAAGCTTGAAGAATAATGAAGAAAAGGAGAGAAAACTCAGACTATTGGTCCCCCCCCCTTACTTTCTTTGCTGAGTTCAACATATTCAAACTTAACATTAGTCAGCTAAAATTTCTGTGCCCAGAAGTGATCCTTGTCATGACACAGATACAAGATGAATTTCTCAGATGAGGGCCTCATAAAACTAGAGAATCAGTGCATTCATCTACAGGAAAAAATACAACTAGGTGTACCATTGACTTCATTCCTGATATACTAGCTACCAAAAGCATCCAATGATATGACATTATCTCAGGAAGGACAGATGAAAAACAATTACATTTAGTTGCAAATGATAAATATTTAATGTTGGCAAGATTAAGATATACATTTCTTCATTCTTCAATAAGAGATTAAAGTGTCAAGAACTGATGGGTTTTCCAAAGCCCCTGAACTCTGTCCATGGTCAGTGTGGCCTCTTTGACTTCTAGATAGTTCCATAGATCATCAAGCAGCATTGGTGACTGATACATTCCTATTTTAGACGTGTCCATTGTAATCTATGAGGTACATATCACATCTTGCTAGCAAGATAAAACAGGTTGGTGTTTCATTTGCTGCTGTGGCTCTTTCCTTTAAGGTGACGGTGTGTATCTCTTAGATATTACCTTTTGTCTAAATTTATACTTGACATCTCAAAGGTTGATCCCATGGCCCTCTTTTATAAGGATGTAGAAGATACATCTACAGATCTGTAAGTGCTGACATTAAATTCCTCCATAACAGGAGCCTTGATGTTTAAAAGAAAACTATTGATTCCTTTCTAAGAAATAGACCTTATTTCTCTGTCTGACCTTGGAGAGGACTTTGGATAAAATGTCAAATGCTCCTCCATTTTAAGAAACTTGTCAATTTTAGGAATTGGCAAGTTACTGAACATAAAATTTCCAAACATTGATAGCATTTAAAGAATTAGTCATTATTCTGCTCAGATAGACTTCTATTTGTATAACATTATTAACTACTGTTAAAATCTCATCACAGATTAGATTGTTTTTTTAAAGATTTTCTCCTGTGGTTCAAACAAGAAGTATAGGAGCATATTTTTAAAATATCCAACTTCCTGTAAATTGGCAGAAGTAAGGCAATAGAGAAGAAAGTTGACTACTGTAAGTTGTCATTCAGACTCCATAGATGCAGTTACCATGGTGATAGGACCTAGCTAAATACATAGAAAGACTGACAGATAAATAGATGGAATAAAATCCTATTTCTAAAGCCACATCTTATCTAAGTTGCTCTTTTTTGATGAACAATTTCTATTATCCCCATGAAGATATATATATTAGAATCATTTGAAAATTTGTTAAGATTTCAAAATTATTTTTATTTATTTCAAATGAAAAAGTACCTGATTTTGTTCAATATCGTCACTTTTCAGGTATCAGAAAGTGCAATAGTGGCCCATGAAGAGAAGTGTGTCACCAGGATGTTGAGAAGGTATGACAACCCCTGGGCCTTTCTTGCCACTGACTTAGAGCTTGGATCTGACTTAAGGAAAGCTTTCCACTCACAAGACCTCTGAGCAACACAACTTCTGGTACTTTCGTCACCTCTGCTTAAAAAGTTAATGTTGGCTTTAACATCCTGAAATCAAAATGTGATTTCAAAGGTTCTATAGCATCTTTGTGTCACCAGAAGTAGACATCAATATGATTTTTTTCCTTTTTATTGAATTTACTGGGGTGACATTGGTTAATGAAATTATGTTGTCTCAGGTGAATAATTCTATTCACCATGCACTTTTAAATGAAGCTATATTCTTGTTTTGCGAAACATGACCTCCCAAACAGCTCTGTATGCTCGATGTGGATATAAAACAAGCGGCAGGGATTGCAGGGTGGGACCAAGGTCCTCAGAAATGGGATGGGATTGCAGAGGCCAGTCCCTGAGGAACTCCTGCAGAGCACACACAGCACAGAAGCTACCTGAGTCTGTCACCCTTTCACCTGGCACAGCTCTCTCATGTGTCCTCATGATAGAGCAAAAATGCAAAGCTTAAAGGGTCCTTAGGAGAGTATATTTGAGGTTAAGAGAAAATTGACTTCCTTTAGTACAATCTGTAGAAAAGAAGCAGTGACAGTATTATAAAAAACAGAGATCAGACACACACACACACACACACACACACACACACAGCCTAGTCTGAAGCTGCAGCCAAAGGGAGGAGAAGTCAGTGGGGTATTTAGGTAAATACCACTAGACACTACTGAACTTTTTCTTTCTATTATGCAAGTATGAGCATAATATACAGTTACTTAAATAGGAGAGGAGTCATGGCCCTTCCCATAGAATGAATACTTATGTTATATATTTATTTCACATGTAGAGAGCAGATTCGCTACATATGTAAAATAAATATATTTTGGCTAAAAATAAAAAAGCTGCAAAAATACCCAAGTGAGAGACCTATATCTTAAAGCAAAAGGATACTTGAATAGAGAATGCCTACATATAGAATGTAAATCTCTAAATGTAAAACATATAAATCTATATAAAATGTAAATATGAAATCACCCCTCTGTTCATAGTAGCAGAATTCACCATAGCTAAGATTTGGAAACAGCCTAAGTGCCCACCAGCAGATGAGTGGATTAAAGATATGTGGTACATTTACACAATAGAATACTACCCTGTGTGAAAAAGGAGTTCTTACCATTTGCAACAGCATGCATGAAACTGGAAAGCATTATGCTAAGTGAAATAAGCCAGTCAGAGAAAGATAAATATCGCATGATCTTACTCATTTATGGAATATAATGAACAACATAAACTGATAAACAAAAACAGATTCAGAGACAGAGAAACATCAATCAGACTGTCAAACCTCAGAGGGAAGACAGGGGAGAGAGGGGGTAAGGAGGAGAGATCAACCAAAGGGCTTGTATGCATGCATATAAGCCTAACCAATGGACACAAACAAATTGGGGGTGAGGGCATGAATGGAGTTTTGGGAGCATGAGTGGGGGGCTTATATGGTAATGGGAGGATAAGGACACATATAAAATACCTCAACCAATAAAGAAATTTAAAAATCCTATGGATTTTTCATCCTGAAATTTGTGCACGGGTTGTGTGTCCCTCAGCCCAGCCTGCACCCTCTCCAATCTGGGACCCCTTGAGGGATGTCCCACTGCCCACTTGGGAATCCCAAGCCTTCTGCTCTCTCCAGCTCAGTGGCTGCTACCTTCTTTTTGGGATTTATTTATCTTATGTAATTGATAGGGGAGGCCAGAGCCAGCCAGGAAGCTTGGCTTCCTCCATTGCCAGAAAAACCAAGCCTCCTGCTTGCTCTGTAACCCCAGCCATCTTGGTTGAGTTAATTTGCATATTCACACCTGAGTGGCTTGTGGGCATGGCTTATGGGCATAGCGGAGATATTATCAATTTGCATGTTTCTCTTTTATTAGTGTAGATATATAATATAGATGAAGTGTATAGTAATAGCAACTGACAACATTTGAAGAAAAAAAGCTTTTAATATTTCTGTAAGATATTCTTCCAAATACCCTACTTGCATCTAATTTTCTAAAGCAGTTATTCCAGTTCACTGTTATTTAGTCAAGAGACTAGTGAAAGGATTTAATATTAGGCATATTAATTTTAAGAATGACTAGAAAGACTTATTTTTTTTAAAAAATTAACATAAAGAATTGAGTGTTTCTAGGCAGAGATTCAAAGATTAGTCTGATACAGCTGTGGTCATCAAGAAGTATAGGCTTAGTGGTGCATGTGATGGGATGAACAAGGAGGTAAAGAAGAAGCAGAAAGTGACTATATTAGAACTGAATTTCATAAAAGCCAAAGGTGACAACATTACATTAGCGACCTCAGGAGGAAGATAAGAAGTGGATTAGGTCATGCAGGATGAAAGGACAGAGTTCCAGGTATTTTATAGCTGCATTTTCATAACTGATTTCAAATAAAATAATAATTAAAGAGGAAAAATGTAGGTAAAAGGATATTTTTCAATGGCTGATAAGTTTTAATTTTATTAGTTATTTTTATATGTCAACGCCTAAAAATAAATAATTAGCTTTTTTCTTTCACATGAAAAACCATAATTCAATGCAGTGAGTGAAATCAAAGCATTGGCTACAAGTGTAGTAATGTTACCTCATTCTTACAACAAAAGCAAGCTAGTTTGTCACTGATAGCTGCACATGTATTATATCCCCTTAACAGATGCTTCCCATCAGGACCACTGATAGTACATATGATGCTTCCATCAGCAATTTAAACATGTCCTACTGAGATCTGTGTGTGGAGTGTTGTTAAAAGCTAAGGATTTCCTAAAAATTCAATGAGATATGTTCATTATTTTAGAAAATATAAAGATGAATTGAGCATAGTTCTATTTCTTCCCGAGTAGACAAACAACTAAAACATGATCCATAACGTTGTCAATATTCCAAATCAGAACAAATAAAGGATTTCACTGGAGAGAGAAATCCCAACTGACTGCTATAATCAGAAAAGGCCTAGTAAGATATTGGTTTCATGGTAGAAATATGAATGCAGGGAAAGCATTCCAGGAAGAGGGTTCATTATATGCAAAAGGAGAAAATGTGCAGAGAGGAGTGGGCAAGATCCAACTGCCTGCTGCACAGAGCCTATGAGCGGATGTTGAGACTGAAAGAACTCAGAGGCTAGGTATAGGGAGATTCTGTTTAAAACACAGTAGGTAATTATTTTAGGGTCATGAAGAATCATATGCCAGAAAGAAGAGTTTGACTCTCAATCTATTTCTCTTTAGCTACATTGTACAAATGTCACAATGTCTAATTGACTGAAGCATACCACATAGTAATTAGAGAATAATTGTTGGGATAAACTCATGTCCACTTAATAGGCTCGTTGTCAAAAGAGCAGTGAATAGGTTTTCTTACTGGAAAATGTGTCTAAACAATCTGTAAAGTAGCTGGAACTCTTCTAAGCAATAAAATGAATTAGTCATTTTTGATTCATCTAAGTACCACATGCACTGCTTGAACCATAATAGAATATCAATAGGCAAAAAATGCATAAATAAATTATTGGCATCAATTCATATAATGGAAAATTATTTGTTATTATTCTTCATATTTTCTTAATCACCTAGTTAAATGTGTTTCTTAATTACATTATTTTTTTTTCCTTTTGTAGCTATTGGCTATGCCTTTAAGCATGAATTTTGCTGCTTTATAGAAAATCACACGGGTGTGTATTTTATAAATAAAACCTTTAAAATCCACACATGTAATTTACGATTTCAAAGAAAATAATCACAAAGGATAAATTATCAATATAAATTTTATTTTTAGTGATTAAGAGGTCATATGATCAACCACAGTGTACTGCTTATATTATAAAGCATTTGCTGTGTTCTTTGTTCTTTTTCTTTTATTTTCTTTATTTTTTTCACTTGTAATACCAAGATTATTTGGTGTTGGAAAAGGAAATAATAATAAAAATATTTCTTAACATCCGTTTAAAAATCATAACTTTGCAGTGGTAAGGAGTGTTTATATTTCTTTATAACTAGATCACTAGGGTATTGATAGAGCAGATGGTAACAGACACTAACATCATTAATTTCAGTATGAGGACTATGCAGGGGGTCAATTATCTTTGGAAAAATTAAAACATTTTCTTTCTCCAAAAAAAATCTATATCCATGCAACATATATCTTTATGGGAATTTCCTGATAAATAAAATACATATATATCTATATATCTATAGATATACACTGAGTGGCCAGATTATTATGATCTCTGAATGCATAATAATATGTACTTCTCTTTAGTACCTCATTTATTTTACATCAAAGATACTACAAAGCATGCACCTGATCAGTTTTCCCCTTTGGACTGCCTGATAGAAAGCTCAGGGCAAATAGATGGTTGATCTCCAGCAAAAGTCTAGAATACTTTTGATACCCATTTGAGATACAAATATACTGAGTTTCCAGATTATTATGCACTCAGAGATCATAATATTCTGGCTACTCAGTGTATATTAGTCTTTGAGAATAACAATGCAGATTACCAAATAAAGTTATGACAAGTCTAATATAGCATTTCTTAAAAATGTTTAGCACTAAATCTGTTCTCACATTTAATGAAACAATTAATGTAGATCAGAATTGATCTTGCATTTTTGGGCCAGTCAGAGGAAGGAAAGAGAAATTGGGGCAAGAAACAGTAATGGAATCTTAGAAAGGAAACCACTTTTTCAACACTACATAAAAAAAAAAGCTATTCTAAACGTAATAAAAGCTCAGGAAAGCAAACTCCACATCGAAATGAGCAATAAAAAAGCATCAAGTTTATGGGAGAAACAAAGGAGATGAGGCAGGAAGTATGGAAGAGCTACAAGGCCATTGCTACTGCCCAAGCCAATGAATGGAACCAGCAGGTGGGGTGGGCTGCAGAAACCGCTGGAAATTGTTAACTGTCAGAGCACAAGCTGCTGCTTCACTTCTGTCTTCTGTGTCTCATGCAAATTTCTGCTCATTTCAAATCTAAGCTGGTACCATAAAAGGGAGGAAGAAAAGTTACAGGTTAGCTAGCTCATTTGGCACTATTGGAAACCACCAAGGCAGCATGTTCAGGGTATGCCTAAGGAAGGCAACATACACAGTGGAGCCTGCAAAACACCACATAGCCCAGAGGGTTCCAATAGTCAGCTATCCAGGTTGGGCTTAAGCACATTATGTTCCAGATCAGGACCTGCCAGAGAAACTCATTAGCACTGAGGGCAAAGGAAGAGGCAACATGATTCACAAATCATGGGGATTGTGAAGCACCAATCCAGAAAACAATTCTCTATATTCAATGACAACAAACTAATATGAGGACGAGAAAAATTCTGTAGGAATACTAATACTTAGTATTAAAGATATGACATGTTGCTACAATACAGAAATAACATACTTTTTTTTCTGCCCAAGAAAAAGTGAAATCTTGGATATCCTGAAGCTATTTGAAGTATAGCTGCAAATATTGCAGCAAATTACTTAAAGCTAAAGTTGTCACAAACTACAATCATGAAAGTCCCTGGGTTTTTTGTTTTGTTTTGTTTTGTTTTGTTTTGTTTTCTTTGTGATTTTTTTTTTTTGCAAACAAGAGATATTTATATCCTCACTGATAGCCTGTGTATTGATGTACACTTGCATTACATTTGTTTGTATAATGGATCAGGGCAATGAATTAGTATCTGAAAGATGGTCTGGCCGAGTGTGCTAACCTGATTGGTTTTAAGAGCCAAAATTCTAGCAAAGGATTATCTTCCTTAACACAAATGTGCATATTTATTCCTGGGTAATTAAAGCCAAAGTCTATCAAAAAGCAAAGTAATTGTGTTGGTGGATCATGTTTGCTGGGACAGACAAACAGGGAGGTTTATATAGGCTGCATAACTGATATAAATCAGCTGCTCAGTTTTTCCCCCTTCTATGTTGGTTCAAATATCAGAAGTATCAGACATGCATTTTCCTTGGGGACAGAAGAGTGGGCCCTGGTCTTATAGTCACCATTGACAAACCATGTGAGGTGACACAAATCATTTGTATCTGGGCAACTCACAGTTTGCACTGTACGTGCAGATCACCTCCCAGCATTCCTATGAAAACAAAGACACACTGGCTAAGGTATGTAAAAATGCTGCGATGTGTAAATCCCTAATCAAGTGTAAGGTAGATACAGTAAATTATTTTCATCAAATGTATAATCTCAAAAAAAAAAGATGAAAAAGGATTTCTTTTCAAAACTAAATTTTAGAATAAAATATGTGACTTATTGCAGACTCATAAGGCCACTGTCTGCAGACTTTTGTGTA
The DNA here is from genome assembly GCA_027563665.1 of Antrozous pallidus. Classification (NCBI taxonomy): domain Eukaryota; kingdom Metazoa; phylum Chordata; class Mammalia; order Chiroptera; family Vespertilionidae; genus Antrozous; species Antrozous pallidus. The sequence goes on from CM050518.1 coordinate 53,608,119, forward strand.
ACAGTAATGGTTGCCAAGGCTGTGTCTTCTGTCCCAGGATTCTGTTAAATTCTATTTTATGTAAGTACCTTTTCAGACAGCAAAACCTCCCTCCGTTTCCTGACAAGTGGTTCTAACACTTGGAAAAGGCAGACCATGACAACCTCTGTTCTAGGGTAATACTGATTTTTCAGACATGCAAAGCCCACCGCCTCCATGGGAAAGTGGTGCCACCATTAGCCCTCACATTTCCATCTGACACATTTGAAATCCACAGCTAGACCTGCAGAAAAGCGTGAGGGCAGCTGAAATCACAGAGAACACCTGATTACTTGTATCAAGTTTGCAGATGCTTTCATGATTTTGAAAATCAATCTTTCACCAAAGAAATTTCTATTTAATTAAACTTGCTGAAAGGATATGATTGAGATATTTACGTTATTGAAAAGTCCCCACGCAGCACGTTTTCAGGAAATATCATACTATCTTTTCTTTTGTTTAACATCTTTATTATTGAAAGTATTACATAGGTTCCCTTTTTCCCCCCTTTGTCCCCTTGTAGGATACCCCCTCCCTACCTCACCCCCACCCCAGGCCTTCACCACCCTATTGTCTGTGTGCATGGGTTAAGCCTATTTGCATAGAAATTCTTTGGTTGATCTCTTCCCACCCACCTACTCACCTACATCTTCCCCCTGAGATTTGACATTCTGTTCCATGCTTCTATGTCTCTGGATCTATTTCATGTTATCTTTTATAAAAGATGAATTATTCTTTCTTTTCAGAAATTTTATAAAAATGAATTATCAGCTTGTTCGCTTCATGCCAATTGAAAACTGGTAATTCCTTGGGTCCTGTTTCGCTAAGAAAGTAGGACATGACAACCTCTTTCGGAATAGATGTAAGTATTTATATTTCAAAATATAGCTTTCTATCTGGATGAAATATAGGCAACTTTTCTGCAGTTTCTTTACCTAAAGAGGCTTGACTCCTGTTCTTTCCTTACAGGTGGGGAAAGTTTGTCTGCAATGATGCAATTGATTTGTTTCTGGCTAAAAGACTCCCATTGACCCAGGGATGCCTGACCATCTCACGGGGGCAGAGGGCTCTTCTTTTCACCTGAGCCCCAAAAGTTGGGGATATTTGCCTGGGCTCTAAGGGAAAATGTGTCCTGCTTATCTCATACGGTGTAGAACCATGATGGCAAACCTATGCTGAGGATGAAACATTTGCTGTAGTGTAGTGTAGACACTCTTTGCCTGAGATCTGTAGGCCAAAACAACAGAACTCTGGCACTGAGCATCTAGTTCTGGGACTTCTGGTTAGGCCCTTAGGGGATCTCTGACCACTTCCGGCCAGCGGAGCAGGGAGCAGCAGAATGACACAGCGAATGCATCTCTGGGGGCCCTGTAAATGCCATTTCCAGCAACCACATAACCACAGCAACCATCATCCAAACTACTGTGCTGGGGTGTTATGAATTTCTAATTGTCCATCATTACTGAGGCAAGTGAGGGGGAGGCTGGGAGAGATGAGGGCCTGTGCTATGGGTGCTATATCCCACCATTAGAAATAGTGGCAACCATCTTAATTTATATAAGGAACATCATTTTGCAGCATAGTGCAGACTCCATTCCACCACTATTACTGTTGTGCATCCTTATTAAACTCTATTTCTGCTTATTAACCCTGCCCTTTCATAAAAGACAGTTACATGTGCCATCTTGTGTTCAGTTAGGCTAGTTAACCCCTAATTTTCTGCAGGGCTAAAAGGCTATCTATAATTCTATCTTCTGTCACTGCACTCCTGATGGAGAACCCAAAAAATAAAAAAGCAAGGTTAAGTAAAGGAGGTGGTAGTAGCAGTAGCCACCCTTTCAAGAGACATGGACTGAGATGTATGGTATTATAGAAAAAAATGGCAGATCATTTTGCGTTCTATGTACTGAAATGGTAGTAAGCAGAATGTGGAATATAAATAGACATTTTGAAACTAATCATTCCCAGCTCTTGAAAAAAAGTGAGGGTGAAAGGAAGGAATACATTTCCAGGCAGCTACACCTTTACAAGAGCCAATCTAATTCCATCCTTAAATTTATAAAAGGCTCTACAATTTAACATTTTCAAGTTTGAGCATCACTCACTCCATAGCTCAGCATGGAAAAGCACTCAGTGAGGGAGAATTTATTAAAGAAACTCTCCTAAGATGTGCGCTAGTTCTATTTCACTATATGCAAAATAAAGATCCAATTATTAAGAGAATATCTGAGTTACAACTCAGTAGAAATATCATAAAACACAGAAACATGAGACCGAACACAAAGATACAACATCAATTAAAGAGAGACATAAATAATTGTAAATATTTTTCGATCTCTCTTGATGAAACTACTGAAGTCATATCACATGCTCAGTTGGCCATTATTGGTCGATATTCTGATGGTCTCACAATAAGAGAAGAGTTGATAAAGTTAGTATTAGTGCCAACAAGTACATCAGGAAGTGAAATATGTAAGGTTGTTATACAAACATTCCGTGACATAAGCATTGATATCTCTGAAGTTGTATCAGTGATGACAGATGGGGCACCAAACATGGTGGGGAAAAAGTCGGATTTGTCAAATTGTTTACAGAAGCTATTAGACATCCGATTGTGCCTTTTCATTGTATGATCCATCAGGAGGTTTTATGTGCCAAGGCAGGATTCACCAACTTAAACGACTTAATATCAGTTGTTACAAAAATAGTTAATTTAATAGCTGCTCACCCCCTTCACAAGCGAGAATTTTCTGCATTTTTACTGAAGGTTGATTCCACCTACAGTGGACTGCTGATGTACAATAATGTAAGATGGCTGAGCCGAGGCAAAGTTCTTGAGTGCTTTGTGGAGTGCTTTGAAGAAATTAAGGTATTTCATGAGGATAAGGATCTGGGAAACTTTTCTTAGCTCAATGATGATCAGTGGGTCAACATCCTGATATTTTTTAAAGATCTCTCTGTTCATATTAATGAACTGAACTTAAAGTTACAAGATTTTGGCAAAAATATTGATGTTATGTTTGAATATATAAACGCTTTTGAAAGTAAACTTAAAATTTTCAAGAGAGATGTAGAAACTAAAGCTTATAAGTATTTTCCTCGAATAAATTTTGAGAAGGCCAGTTCAGCTGTACAAATGAAATGGAACCCTTGTATGTAAAGGACCAGCATGTTTTAGACTTGTTACTTGACCAGTTCAGTGATAGATTTAATCAATTTAGAAGCCTAGAACAGACCATAAAAATAATTGAGTATCATGATGTAGTAGTCTACAGTAGTTTGGAATTAAATTGTTTCCAATGGATGCAAATTGATGATTTGGAGATGCAACTTGCAGAATTTCAAGACAGCATCTGGGCTCAGGTGTTTGTCGACTTGAGGTCAAAGCTTGAGAATCTGAAAAGGTGCCGCTTGGAGAATCAATAGGAGTGCCACTATGATCAGGAAATTTGGAGTGCTTGGAATCGATTACCAGACACTTTTAGCAGCCTGAAAAATATAGCAATGGCTTTACTCACAATTTTTCCCTCTATGTACTTTTGTGACACCTCAGCATTAAATAATATCAAAAGCAACAAAAGAAACAGATTGGCAGATGAAGTCAGTGGTGCTTGCTTGGGCTGGAAGTGTACAAAATACCAAACTTCAATTGAAGGTTTAGCCAATGAAATTCAGCAACAAAAAGTCACTAATAGACAGGTTAGTTAAAGAATTCCCCCTTCTCCTTACTTATCTTAGTTCACAGCACCCCACACAAGTTAAATAATATCAAGACCAACAAAAGAAACTAACTGACAGATGAACAAAGAAGTCACTAAGCAGGTAAGTTAAATAATTAGTTTTTAGTTTATTAAATACAATTATATATTACAATTATACATTTTCGTTATTTAAACTATAAATATCATGAAATTATGGTTTGTTTGTTTTTTTTCTCTAAGTGACACACCACCCGAGTTATGCTCAGTTTTTTGGCGAATTTTGACACACAAGCTCAAAAGGTTGCCCATCACTGGTGTAGACTCTGCTTGTTGTTAGAGAAGGGCTGGTAAGAGAGTGAAATTTCATGCCTCTGCACCACCAATTTGGATAATTCCAAGTCACCTGCCCAGCCCTAGAGGACTCATGGGCACCCCATGCAGGCCTTGGAAAAGAGCTTGCAATTGATTGCAAATGCCTATGTCTGGAGCTCTAAGCTGTCCGTGTACCACAGTGGTCTTGACCCACTCATATAGTGATTACCTCTATCTCTGTGCTCTGACAAAGTGGGAACATTTTCAGCATTATCTTGGATGGGCTTGCCCGTTTTTAAATTCAGTCCACCTGTTTGCCTGGCTGACCTCAGGACCCTGATGGACTCTGGGAAAAATATTTTAAAGGTTCCCAAACTTTCTGTCATTGCTTTGTTGGAAACCATGGTCCATTGCAGCTTTCTACATGTTGAATAGAAGTATAAGGCCACCAGTAAATTTTGGTGTTTGTGCAAGTCATCTAATTGTAATATTTTTTATTATCTTTATGTCTGATGAAGTTATATGAAATATTTAATTTAAAGTTAACCCTGTGTTCATTAATTTTGTGAATTCACTTATTATTTCTAATTCTTCATAGATCCTTTTGGATTTCCTATACACATAATATCTGCAAATAATGATATTGTATGTTTTCTCACAACTCTTTATACTGTTTGTATCTTTTTTTAGATTTATTGCCATTCTAATATAATATTAAAGAAAATTCTGAAAAATTAGTGTAGGTATCTCTCTCAATATCAGGGAAACAGTTTTCAACATATCACCATTAAGTGATATTAAGTATTATGGTGCCTATAGTTTCTTATAGATGCTCTTTTACAGATTTAGGGACAGTACCTTCTATTCTATTATTTGTATGCATTCTTACTTGTAAATAATAAATTTATGTTGCATTTGTGTACATACATTTTCCCTGACCTCACAAGTTAGTCATTTCTTTTGCTATATGTTTTTTTCCTCCGATACTCTTCGTTAATTTTGTGAGTAATGAATTCCTCTAAATCAAACTAATCTAATGATAAATAGTTTAATTTGAAGGCACCTTAGAATAAAGGTTAGAGACCACAAGTTATTAGTATAATAAATAATACAAATAAGTCAGAACTAAAATTTTGTTCTATTTTTTGTTGTCTAATTAATATGTACCTTACTCTTACCATTTCATTTAGTTTTTTAATTCTCATTATGTTAGTGTAAGAAATAAATCAACTGTTTTTTCTTTAGATTTCTTATAGATTTTATGGACTAAAATTCTATCTGATAATATCTTATGTATTATTCACTAGGGAGACATTAAAATAAAAGTCTTAAAAGCTAGAAATATATTGAGTCTTTCTCGTATATCATGTAGGCTTTGAAAACACAGGGGAGGAACAATGTGCACATATGCAATCATACTTTAAAAGAAAACTTTTGATGAAAATTTTACTTGGAGGTAAAGGGAATAAAAGTCCATGTTGACTCATTTCTACAATTCTAAGTGCAAGATTACATCCATTGGCAGCATAGATTTCATAATTTTTAGTCATCAACCAAGTTAGAAACACAATTAAAACCAAATTATTTTTATCACAACACACTGCAACAACCTAATAGTTTACAAAGTTAAAACTATTAACAAACACTATCTTTGTATTTTTTGTTTCTAAATCTATTATTTTAAAATAAAGCTTATTTACTAAGCTACTAAAAATTTTACACACTTTCTAAGATTGCAAATAAGACCTACTTTCAACTAATCAGCCACTTTCAACTTTAAAACATTGTCTCCTTGTGGGTGATGCATATTTCATGACACAAATTTACAGCCATGTTTCATTGGCTGATGTATTGGAGATGAGGAGTTTCAATATGAGAGTTTTTCTTTGTAGCACTTTTTTCTTCCATAGTTATTATCTTAAAAATAGGTATTGATGGCGCTACCCGTGCGGTGGAAAAATTACAGCTACACAACTTTTAGGTATTTTATATAAATTTTTGCTATAATGTCATTGCTGCTAACCAGCTGTGCTGTGATATGTCACAATGATGAATCATAAAATGTGGTAAAAATCTAAAGGACAGTTATATAAGGACCTGCATTAATAAACATAATTTTTGTAAGTGCAAAACAAACATTTGCATATACTCTGAAAACCTCCATAGCATTGACTCCAAAGTTTTTAGTTTATGACTATATTTTTGAATCATAATGATTTACCTGTGGTAGTTCACAGAGAAAAAAATCCCTTCTGGAAAAATAAAACATACTTAAAACTCAATTAATTGTACAGTGTGTGACCATGTTACAGCAAGACCTAATATAAGTACACTAGAGGCCCAGTGCACAAATTCATGTATGGGTAGGGTCTGGCAGGCCCACCGCAGTGAGAGCCAATTGTGCTGGGCTGATGATGGGGAGGGACTATGGGAGGTTGGCCAGCTGGTCCTATCCCCAATCAGGGTGAAAGGGCCGATTGGGGGTGGGGCCAGCTGGGGGAAGAATCTGTGGCCGCCAGGGGGAGGGACCATGGGCAGTTGAGGCCATAGTGCACATTATAGCAAGTGGTCTTTCTGGTCATTCAGTTGTTCTGTCTTTCAGTCGATTGGCTTTTATATATATAGATTAGAAAATTACACTGGATCTCTAGTCTGGGCAAAAAGAGTTTGATCTCCTTTCTCCTGGCTTCCCCGTGTTAAATGAAAATAATATTCCTTCATCTGCTTGTAATACTCCAATGAAATAAAAATAGTTTAATTTTAATAATAGACTGAAGTAATGGCATTTAACACTTTGTTTACTCAGATTCCTAAGGTGTAAGTGTTTCTGTGACAGCTCTGAGGAGAGAATTGTGTTACTACTTCTACTTTTAATTGAAGTGATATTCTGAGTTACTTCTGTCGGTACAGTTGAAAGGAATTGCTGAGATGTGGTTGTAACCACAGCAGGGAAATTAAGCATGTCTTGCAGACTTGATAATATATACTTACCATTACCCACTAAAGCAGATTCCACCTTTCTTGTGTCTAACATCCAGAGGAAATTGGTTAGGGGTGTTAGCACATTTGTCTGTGATGGTGTAATAAATCACATTTCTGCTACTATTAGCTTTGGTAGAAATCAGGCCTGGTTCATTGCATGGGTAGCAGAGCACACTTCCTGTAATGTCTCACTCCAGTAAGGGAACATCACTGTAACTATAAAAAAAATGAGCTAAAAATAATATGAGGAATTTATTGTCTGGGCGCCACGGGAAAACAATGGATGCCTGTTTATTATTATAAGATGGATATTTAATAGTTCTTGACCCACATTTTATATAGCATGTGTATGGGTTCCTATGAAATGTAAAATGAGAAAATGTATTTAAAAGCAATGAATACATTATATTGGGTTTAAAAGTGTGATTTCAAAAGGAAACATGGATTGAAACTTTTGCATTTTTCCTCTGTCCCACTTTGAAATGATTTGACATCACACTTTGCACTCGGTCCTATTCCTCATTCCCAGAATCAATAACTACCTGATGTTGTAGGTAATTCAATCAGCCCAACTTCTGTAGACTAAGACCAAACTCACATGACCTGTTTGGTCCACCAGACATGCTTTTCTGTGTAAAACTGAGTCATTTACTGGAGCTGTTTCCTTTTTCTTTTCTTTTTTTTCTTTTTTTTTAAATATATTTTTGTTGATTTCAGAGAGGAAGGGAGAGGGGGAGAGAGAGAGAGAGACAACAATGATGAGAAGGAATCACAGATCAGCTGCCTCCTACATGCCCCCCTCTGAGGATTGAGCCAACACCCCAGGCATGTGCTGGGACCAGAATCGAACTGTGACCTCCTGGTTCATAAGCCAACATTCAACTACAGAACCACCGTGCCAGCGGGACAAGGAGCAGTTTTCTTATTAAGGATATCCCATTGACAGCTTAGCCCTGGCTAAGTCTGAAGAAAACTGTGTTTCTCTGGCACCATTATTCATCCCAATTCAAATTCTGCTCTTATTCAGAAAGTTGAGCTGGGCTCCCACATCCCTTCTTCTTTAGTGCTCAGATGAAATGACAGGCAGCACACCTCCCCAGTTACACTTTTTTTTTTCTGAGGAAATGTGCATCATTGCTTATAAACTCTACTTACTGAGTTCTTGAGATGGCCATATAAATTTTAAGTTTTAATATTTAAGCAAAATTTTACAACTTTGTTATCCTTATTTTCTAACCAGAAATCACTATAAAATTTCAAAAATTGTTTTATTTAATTTTTAAATATGATACAACACAATATGAAATGCTGGTAAATAATAGAAAACAATTTCATCACCATGTAAAATTAGCACGTGGTTTTGCAGGAAACAGTTATCTTAAGTATTATTGGAAATGATATTATTGGAATATCATATGATTCTTTTAAAATGTCAGATTATTGAATCATGGTGAGGCTTAATTAGAGATAACTTGAGGGGTTCAGGCTGGAGAACTGTGCACAAAGAAGCCATATGTTTGGGAGAAGAGACTGGGACAAGGACATTTATCCAGGAAAACCTAGTAGCATTCTGCCAGATGCTGACTGTCCTTAGAACCAAGAGATAATCAACTGATACATAAAGAATTTCATGAAAAAAACAAAGTGGTGCCCAGCCAATGTAGCTTAGTTGGTTGAGTGTCATACAATGCACCCAGAGTTTACAGATTTAATTTGTGTTGCAGGCTGGATCCTCAGTGGGAGGCGAATAGGAAGCAGCCAATTGATGTTGATGTTTCTCTCTCATAGATATTTCTAACTTTCTCTCCCTCTCCCTTCCTATCTAAAATCATTACCATCTATTTTTAAAAGAAAAAGAAAGAAAGCAAAGTGGTGATAATTTCTAAAATACATGTATTTTGATCAATGCAGAATACCATGGAATTAAGAACAGAACAATTACTCTGTTTGTTGTTGTCCTTAATTCTCACCAAAGATACTTTTCCATTGATTTTTTGGAAGAATGGAAGAGTGAGGGAAAGACAGTGAGAATTATCAATGTGAGAAAAACACAACAATTGGTTAATTCCTGTACAAGCACTGACCAGGGACCAGGCTGGGGAGAAGCCTGCAGCCCTTGACTGTAATTGAACCCAGGATCCTCTGGTCCACAGGCTGATGCTCTATCCACTGAGCCAAACCTGCTACACTATTAACACGTGAAATTCATGAGCTTTCCCTTGCTTCCTTCCTTCTTATCTTCCTTTCTTTTATATTATATATTAGGTACAATTATGTAATTATATAGTAACTACTAATTCTGATATATGCAATAATTATTATGGACTGAATTGTGTCCTTCTTCTAAATTCATGTATTGAAGCCCTTTCCCTAAAGATGACTGTATTTGGAGAATAAGGCCCTTAGGGAGGTGATTAAAGTTAATACATTTGGAGCCCTCATCTTATAGGATCACTGTCCTTATTAGAAGAGACAGAGGAGAGAGTTCACTTTCTCTCTCCAAGGAGGAAAGGAAAGGTGAGCACACAGCAAGGAGACAACCTCTGCAACAAAGAAGATGCCCCTCTCCAAACCCAACCACACTGACACCCTGATCGCACCCTGCTGGCTTTCAGAATTGTGAGAAAATTAATTTTTGCTGTTTAAGCCATCACATTTACAATGAATTGGGGTTTTGTGGTTTTTTCTTTCTTTCTTTCTTTCTTTTTGCACTCCAAACTGACTGAAATAATATTTACTTTGACACATATCCAAGCAATACAAGATGAGAAAAGTAATGTTTAGTGAAAAGCATCATATTTGAAAAATTCAGGTTGGAAATGATTTTATGCAATGTATAATATGTGTCTATGTATTTCAAATTCAATATATACACAATTTTAAATAAGGTATAAATCTAGCACTTTATCCAAACTATACCTAGCATTTAGGAGAAATTTAGAGCTGTGAAAAGAGAGCTGTGTGTGAGGTTGAAAGAATCATTTTTATCACTAGTATTATTTTAAATTGGTGCCCAAATTCTGTGGTCCTTGGCCTTCTTTGCTTCAACATTAAAGGTAGAAATGGAGGGTCAAGTCCATCTCACTGACCTACTTGTCATCTATCTTCTTCCATTTTTAGTAACTCCTGTGATTAGGTAGGCCCACACAAATTATCCAGAATAATCTTCCTATTTTAGGGTCAGCTAATTACAAAACCTAACTGTGCCAATAACAGTATCTGCCATTGAGATGTGACAGAAACATATTGTATGAGTTTATTAAGATTATCATAACAAAATACCACGATCTTGGTAGATTAATCAACAGAATTGTTTTATCTCACAGTTCTGGAGGCTAGAAGTCCAAGAAAAAGGCGTCAGCAGGTGGATTCCTTTAAATGAAAATATATTTCATGTCTTCCTATGGCTTCTGGTAGCCTTTGGTATTCCATGGCTTATAGATGGTGTTCTAGTGTCTTCACAGCATCTTCCCTCCATATATATGTCTAGAAACCCTTGTAATAGGGACACCAATCATGTTGGATGAGGACTTAACCTAATGTCCTCATCATAACTGATAATCTGCAAAGAACCTATTTCCAAATAAGGCCACAGGCACGGACTTATTTGGAAATAGCACCTTTTAGGGGAGCACAATCCTATCTAATAAAAGTGTAAAATGCAAATTTGACCATACCTTTGCTACGCTACCAGCCAATCAGGAGTAGGGGGGGGGTGCTGAGGCCCATGAGACGGGGCCCATGGAGGGATACAACAGGCACCAAGGGCAGGGCCATCACAGCTCTGTCGACGGGGACACAGACTGCAGAGTGGCTCCTGAGCCCCTGGACACCTGGCCGTGCTCCCTGAGGCCAGATCCTGGCCACAAGGCCCCCACCAGACGGAGCCATGGGAAATGGCAGTTCTATTCCTGATGCAGCCTCTTTCCTAGAACTGGGACAGCCAGGCTGGGCACTGGGAGGAGGGGGGGTCCTCTGTGTGCCTTGGAGTCACCCTGAGTCTGCGTCTGGCTGTCCACATGGCCCAAAGGCCCTGCCTATGGCTGCTCTGGCCAGCTCCCCATCAGCTGTATTGTGGAACCCTCAGCCTCCTGCTAGCTGCACTGTGGGCCCCTCAGCTCCCACCCAATGCACTGTGGGCCCCTCATCTTCCTGCCGGCTACACTATAGGCACAGGAGCCCCTGGGCCTCATCTCACTTCTCCAGCATTGCCTCCTCCCCTCCAGGCTGGGCCGGCACAGATTGCACCACAGCCACATGGGCACTGCAACCAGATGCCAGGCTCTCCCCCTCAGAGGCAGTGGCACGTGTCCCAACACTGACTTCCTGGGTCGCCCTCACCTCCTAAGACCCGAGGGACCACCAGGTGTAACAGGGTTGAGTCTGAGGCCAGTGTTATCCTGAACTGTCTGCTCTTCTCCAAAGATGACAGATGGGCTCCATGGACTGCCGAGTGGGGTGATGAGTGTGCTTGCGGTGCAGATGGGAGGGGCAAGGCTTCCATACCAGGCCTTGCCTGCAGCCCTGCTTGGCTACAGGCCAAATGATGCTGCTGCCCCTCAGGCCCTGCCTTTCTCTGCAGCCCTGGCCAGCAGCTCAGTTGGTTGAGCGTCATCCCCGACGAGATGGGCCAGACATGCCCTAACCTTCCACGTCTTTTCTTGGCCCTTATTGTGCCCTGGTGGGGTCCCTTTGCTTAAGCGCCACCCCCCCCCCGCCAGTGCATGAATTTTGTGCACCAGGCTTCTAGTTAATTACATAATACACATTCACAGATGTAATATGGGGACTGGATGCAGATATTTTTTGGAGGTGATCTTTTTCCTTACCACAAGTGATTTGGACTACCTAAACACATCTGTGATATAGGAAAAGAGACAATACAGTGAAATGGGTAGATCTGAGTTAGTTACAGCTAGTATTCTTTACATCTTTTGGTTGGATAAATATGTCCTTATATTTCCCTCTTGGTTTTTTTTGTACTAAGGATAATTAAAGGAGGTTTAGTGGGTCAAGAATTCCCTGGTAGCAGTGCCTTCTCTGAGTGCAGTATAGAAATGGTGTGGATAATATGTGAGTGATTCCAGGAAAATGAATATCAGAACATATTAGCAAAGGTTTTGTTTCTGTTTCCTGTTCTCCAATTCCTTCAGGGCCCTCCCTGCAGGGATTCTGCTTTCTTTAAATGAAGGTCCATCAACAGGTTAGTGTTTTGCCAATTGTATCTAGTTTGTTGACTATTATAATTGTAAGAATATTTCAGTTCCATTGTATTTGTTAAGAATACCATAATCATATTTTCTATATATGAATTGCCTACTGCAGTATTCAAGAGAAATTATAAAGTACTGAGTTGCTACATCACTGCTTTTCCATCTTAGAAATAATTTCATTGAAATACAGCAAAACCAATTTGATCTTAGTAAGTCCTACTTTGGCAAATATAATTTCCTCTGTTTCTGAGATGGTGAAATAGATATGAAATTAATCTACTGTTCTCTTATCAAGGCCAATAAAATTGAGCAATAAAATATAAACTGATTGTGCCATTAGCAAAAAATGAATTTTTTATCATCTTTTAGCAACTAAATAATAAATTGTTTTTCAGCAGCTCTTAATGAGGTGAAAGATAATCAAAGGATGCGATGAAGTGCTTGTAGCATCCAATTTAAATGATTACACTGTTTCCCATGAAAAATGAAGTCCTTTCCACATATTTGTGTTTTATTAATCATTTTTATCCTGTCCTTGTCATTTTAAATAGCAAAAGCCTTACTAACTTCTATTAAAATGTTTGAATGATATTACTTTACTTAAAAAAATATTCCAGCAAAAATAATGTTAGTCACTCGTGTATAGATTATTTTATTTTTTGATCCCATGACTATGTGCCAGGCATTGTACTAGTTTCCAGAGACAAAATAAAGATAGGATACAATCTCTGTCTTAAAAATGTCAGAGTTTAATAAGAAAAAAAGGCTAACAAAAAGTAACACTTTGGAGTGATAAAGTATGATAAAGGACTAATTAGCTACACACACAAGGAGAGGACTTTTATTCCAAAAAGTGGGAACAGTGGGCAGAAACAAGAGAACATAAAAAGTATCTGCAGTATGGACAAAACAAGTAATTTGGAATGTTTAAATTACAAAGGGCAGAGAAATAGAGAGACCAACCTTAGATGATGTAAAGAATAAGCAGAGACTAGAGAAATGTCAAGATATGGTCAGCAATAGTAATTAATATGAATATTCCAAAATCCTATGAGTTCATTATCACATTAGAACTGTGCATCCCAATGGGCATATCTAATTTATCTTTAGGCATTTGGTATGGTAATGTGTTAACATTTATATTTTGCAACAGAAGACAGACTAATGAGGAAAACAAATATGCTACCCATCCATTTTCTAGACTTAGTGACTAGCAAAATCATCATCCAAAGTTTTAATTTCTGAGTTAAACATTCATTTTTTATTTAATTAAGTTATTAGAGTTTTTCTTTTGAATAAAATTAGAATTGGATCTATTTCATAATTACATATGAACTAGATCCCTCATATATGGTATTAGTTATGTTACTAGAATAAACATGATTATGTTTATTATTTGGAGGATGGAAATGGATATGGCTCTTCTAGAGCATAATCATTACTCTGCCACCAAATCAATCATCTTGGTCTCAATCATGTTTACTGTTTGCTCCTTTGGCTCTATTTATATAGATTATTGATTGAACATCCTGGCCCCTTAATTATTTTACTTACTTACTTTCTACTGTCTGTCATCTCCTTATTCACACAAAACTCTAGTTCTTACCAATAATTATGTACCTCCAATACTTTAATTTCAAGTATCTCATTTTCTTATCACTCTCAGTTCCCATCTCTTTCATTATAACAATTAATTACCTCTTATATCATTTCAGGATTTATAGTTGTACTTACTCAAAGACTATAACCTCCATGTGGAAACCAGTTACCTCTGTGTATTCTAGTTATTCTTTACTCAGCATTATCAAATGTACTTAAAACATAGTAATTGGTGAGTATATATTTGTCTAATGAATGAATCAATGAATAGTTTAAACTTGTTTTTAGGAAGCCAAGAAGAGCAGTAACCAACCATCATGGCAATGAGTGTACAGTCTTAAGTTAGCATTTTGGCATTTCACCATAGGTTTAAGTCTACTGAATGATGGTTGGATTGTATTTTACTGAGCGATCTCAAGAATTCTATTCCATCATGAATGAGTCAACTTTGTAACTAAATTATAACTAAACAAAGTGGCCCAGTACATGAAATTCATGCACATTAAAAGGGAATTAATTAGAGGAAATATTTTAATATTGCTATTTGCCCTTTCTCTGTAATAGAAGTGTCAGAGATGAAAAAAAATTAATAGAATATATATGAAAATATCCCTCCTGTCAGAGTCTGGGGCATGCTGAGGGACCTAGAGTCATTTCTCCACCCACCACCTGCATGCACTTCAAAAATGCAGGAGACCCAGACCTGGCCAGCCCTAACCCCTTCAAGCCCCTCTGGGCAGGGGGCACAGCTTTAGGTGCCCCAGCCTGGCACTGGAGGGGGGGCATGGCCTGAGGTCCCCCACCCCAGCATTGGGGTAAAGGGGGCATGGACTGAGGTCCCTCGTCAAGCTCTGCCAGGCAGTGGATGTGGCCTGAGGTCCCTCAGCCCGGCTAGGCACCATGCAGCCTCAGTTCTCTCTGTTTGGTTGTGATGTTACTGCATCCCAGCTAATTTGCATATTCCTCTATTATATGTATAGATGCTCATTACTACTTTCCATAATTTGAATATTATGTAAGACAATGGGGTACAAAGACATACACACTATTTGCATAAAGTATCCTGATTTAATGAAGACAAAATATATTTCTATGATTAGATTATGTGGAGAAACATAAGACTTGATTGGAAAGCTTCTTGTAAGGAGGATATCGCAAGAAAAGGGAAGTGTGCAGAAGGTTGCCTGCCCTATTTATCAGAATTCAGACTTATGGGAGACTTAGGGGAGTGTCAAAGGTGGAGCCCCTAATTATTTCTTGACCTTTTCAAACAAGTCTGTACACGTGCAGACACCTGAGTGTTTACTGGAATCCTTATATCTAATCCCTGGATGCCCTTGTCTAGAGGACATTGTAAACACATGTGTCCTCCCAAGATTACTCACCCTACTGATTATATCTAAAGATAAAAATTCCAATTAAAGCTTAAGGAAGCAGGCAATTGAGGATTGCCAGGATTCTTCAGCCAGGCTGTCCCTTAGCCCTCTCCTCATAGTAAAACTGTGTCAGAATAACCTGTTCATCCATCATTCAGGGACTGCTGGACAGCCCCAGTAAGACAGTGCCCCATATGAGGAGCCCCGACAAGATTATATTGTGATGAATATTAACTCTCTCAATATTTGAATATTTGAAGCAGACAAGAAATAAAGAATGCAGAAAGAACAAGTCAAAAATCATGCATGATAAACTCAGGAAAGCTCAATTACCTTAACATAGCCAGAATCTAGGATAAAATTAATTGTCAGTAAGTGAGGCCAAAAAGTGGGCTTATTTTCACCAAGTTAACTGTTTTGATTTTGCCCAGTAATTGTGGAAAGATCTATCTTCTTCAAAAGCCAACTTTAGTTGCAATAAGGACAATGAGGGAGATTTGAGACTTATCATGAATTAAAAAACAAAACAAACAAACCAACAAAAAGACTGTCTCTGTGTGTTCCAAAAAAATACATGATAATGGTATCAATCAAAAACTTTTGTAACAGGGACCTAGCATGTTTGGCTCAGTGGATAGAGCATCGGCCCACAGACTGAAGAGTCCCAGGTTTCACTCCTGGCAAGTTGGGTTGCGTGCTTGATCCCCAGAAGGGGGCATGCAGAAGGCAACTGATCAATGATTCTCTCTCATCATTGATGTTTCTATCTCTCTTTTCCTCTCCCTTTCTCTCTGAAATCAGTAAAAGTATATTTAAAACAAAAAATAAATGAAAATATTTATTAAGAGAGAATATTAATTAAATAACAGTTTTGGAGACTTCTAATATAACTTTAAAAGCATGTGGTTGTGGTTGAAAGAAAGCAATAAATGCCACAGATAGCTAAGTATATCCAGACATTTAATTGTTTTATGAAAAATTTGAATATCAGAAAAATATCTTTTAAAACTAAGGTGATCTTCATTCATTGCAATCACACTATTTAAGTTGCCTGATCATATATGTATTCAAGGTAAGTGAAGGTTGAGTGGTTTTTGTCAGGTCTTCAAACACATAATCCTTGCATATTCATTCAAATCTTGTTACTGTGACTCAGAAATGTTGACAATTTATTACCCTGATTTTCATGTTTTGCCTTGATGTTGTATACTGGTATGAATAATTAAGGAAGGATTTGCTATTTATCTTTTCTGATAGCATTATAGAAGTTTCAATCTTTGAGTAACTATTTTCCACACTTGTGCTTCTCTCAAAAATGTAGTAATTAAGAATATTCCTAATAATTCATCTCTGCATTCTAAGGTTTGCTTCTCATTATATTAGGCACCCAAACAGCTGGAGGCTGCTCCTCCTTTTCCTCCAATTTGCTGGTTGTTGCAGCAAGAATGTGAGACTCTGAAGTATTAATTATGAATGCATAACAGTCCATTAAAAATCAAAAAGCTATGACAGTGACAACCTAGCCATCTATTTTTATTATTTCTTGGTCCATTAGTATACTACTTATAAGTTTATACAATATGTTATGTTTAATAAACTTCCTAGAGATATTATAATTTTATTCAAATATTAACTTATTGTGCAATCATGACCATCCTCTACCTCCAGGACTTTTCCATATTTCCCAACTGAAACTCTATACCCTGACAAACACCCTTCTACTTTCCATCTCTATGAATTTGATACTTTAAGAATCTCATATAAGTAGAATCATGCAATATTTTTTTGTGTGACTCGTTTATTGCACCTAGTATAGTTACTCAAGATTCTTCCATGTAGTAGCATGTGTCAGAAGTTTCTTCCTTTTTAAAGCTGAATAACCACTGTATGTAGAGACTACATTTGCATTGTCCATTCATCTGTCAATGGACACTTAGGTTGTTTTTACCTTTACTATTCTAAATAATGCTTCTATAAACATAGAAATGCAAACAGCTATTTAACTTCCTACTTTCAATTCTTTGGGGTATATAATTAGAAGTTAAGTTTATGGATTACATGATAATTCTATGTTTAATTTTTGACATAACTGTTATATTTCCCAAAGTTCCTTCACCATTTCACATTCCTACCAGCCATGCACAAGGATTCCAATTCCATCATTTTCTTATAAGCTTTAAATTCCATTTAAATTTTTTAATAATCACCCTAGGGGGTATATAAATACCCTTCAAACAAAGGTTTATATAAACAGTCCTAGAAACAGGTAAGATAAAAAAATATTGAATAACTTAGCTTGCCATTTCCCAGTTTATGAGTTCCCATTCACCAGAGCAAAATTTTTTGTGATAGGAGGACATTGAGTATACTTCAAATAACCATGACCACCCAACAGCTTGGTGATTGCCTGGAAGCACCCCCAGGATTCCATAAGTTAAACTCACAGATAAGATTTATTATAGCAAAGGACACAGTACAGAAACAGTAGAAAAATATATACAGAAGAGATGGTAAAATGGTTATTCGCATACTTCTAAGGCCTCCTTCTCTCTGTAAGGACTACAGGACTTTCTTCTCCAATCACAATCAGCAAAGACGCATGTAAGATATCTCCACGCATGGAAGCCCATTGCAGTCTTGGGATCCATAACTCTTCATTGGAGCTGTATACATAGCTATACAACCAGCTCAAACCAAGTACCAGGTGTCCATCAATAATCTTTGTTTAAACAAAGCTGATAACTTGGTTCATCATCCATCCACTTCTTCAAGTATATAGAATAGCCCTAATCAGTGGCTATGTGATCACACCATTGACTTTGTTCTCAGAATTTGACTGATGATCATTACTGTGGCTGCAGAGATTACCAAGGATTGAGTAAAACAGACCTGCTGTCTTAACTTTTTCCTCTCAGGCTATGAATAAATAAAGGACTGCATGAGTATATAAGTAGATAAATATATTCTAAGAAAGATATTGGATATAAAAGTAAGCAATTTTTTTTTAATTTTTTATCCAGATTAAAAAGTTCTTAGATATAACCTAATTTGAATTACATATCCAATCCTTTTGCAAAAAAATAAAAGTCTCCATGAGCAGCTTTTAAAAAATTACCTATGTCGCCCTAGCTGGTTTGGCTCAATGGTTAGAGTGTTGACCTGTGGACTGAAGGGTCCCGTGTTTGATTCCAGTCAAGGGCATGTGCCTTGGTTGCGGGCATATCCCTAGTAGGATATGTGCAGGAGGCAGTTCATCAATGTTCCTCTCTCATCGATGTTTCTAACTCTCTATCCCTCTCCCTTCATATCTGTAAAAAAAAATCAATAAAATATATTTTAAAAATAAAATACTTTAAAAAATTAAATATATTTTTTAAAAATACATATGTCTACCATCTTGTTTGAACTATACAAAAGTCAAAACTATTTATTTCACTGAATCAGATTTTTTTCTTTGCCAGTGCACAATATTTAAAACCATAATTATTCAGAGGGAAGGGAGAGCAAAGGAAGGGTGGGGGTGGGCAAAGGGGGTGGGCAAAGGGGGTGTGGTAATAGTGTCAACAATAAAAATAAAGAAAAAAGAAGAAAACATATTATTGTCAACATTTTAAAAACAGACGATTATTTCCAGGAAGCAGTGTATAATGTTCAATGTGAAATTTATATAATAGATATTAGTTGTCTCTTGCTGTGTTAAAAATGGCTCCCAAACTTAGCAGTTGAAAACAAGAAAGTTATCATATTATAGCATAGCTTCCAGGAGTCAGGAATCTGTCCCGTGCAGCTTAGCTGGGTGCTGCCAGTGCAAGTTCCATCATGAGACTGCAGACAAGCTCCTAGCCCAGGCTGCAGTTTAATTTGAAGCCTCAACTAGTGGGAAGAGGATCTATGTGAAAGTTCAGTCTGTTAGTATGTGGCAGACCTAGCCTGGCTCCACAGGGATTCCTTGCATAGGGCAGAGAGAGTGAGCTAGGAATGAGCAGTAGGAAAAGGGTGAGAAAGAGAGGAGAGAGAACTTCCAATATGGAAGCCATCATTTTCTTATAAGCTCAGCTCAGGTTCCACTCTCTGTATAACCTCAAAATCATTTTAATTTATTACCACCAGTGAGCTGAATGGTGTTTTTAACAGAGAAAAAAAAACGAAAGCATATTTTCATCCACTCTGTACTTGGGATTCTCATGCTAACCCTGAAAGCTTAAGTGACCTCAAATGTCAGACTCAGAGTTTCTCTCTTTAGGAGAAGATTGAAAAACCACAGCAAATAAGATTGTCTGACAGCTCATTTTATCTTAATATAATTAGGTTATATAAAGCAGTGTGAGAATGGGGACATCTGTAATATAAGCTCAGTTCAGGTTGCACTCTCTGATATCATATATAGGCAATGATGCAATTGAAGTAGGAATGTGACATAATTATATCTGATGATATAAGTTAGCTATTTCCAATATAGATGTGAACATCGCAATTACTGAGAGTGCAACATTGTAAAAACCCAGATACTCAATCCCACACAAATGCACTAAATCAGAATTTCTGGAGTGATCCCATTCAAGGGATGAATTTGAAGAAGGCATTGAAATCTTCAATGCCTATTGAAACGCCACTGAGCTTAGTACGACCCTATGTGGGTGCTGTTGAAAGCCTCATCTGTCCTTGTGATGGTTGGATGAAGGGAAGAGCAGGCAGGTTTGACCTTCTCTGCTCTCTCTCTCTCTGTGAGAGTTCACACCCAGCATCACGTGGCTCACTGTGGTTGCAGATGCAACTCCTTCCTGTCCCTCCTGGCACTCTTCTCATGAGTCACAGGTTGAGCTTTGTCCCATGTTTCAGAGTTCCTTCACCTTCTGGTGGAGGAATATGAAGCTGCAAAGTTTATGTTTCATTTCAGGGATCTACCAAATTCCCTTGCCCCAAATCCACATGAACAAGAGAGTGACAGTCAATTTTAATCATGAGGCTACTATGGGGAGAAAGGGTGAGAAGCAGGGACTGGTGTAAGCGGGAATGCCATTTCAAGTCAGCTATATTACTACACAGGCCAGATGGGCTGGCACTGGAAGGGGTCAGAGAACAATATCACTAGCAAGAATCAGAGTGGCTTGGATTAGAGCATTATTAGAAAAAATAGTAGAATTTTATAAATTTGGAATATATTCTCATCATAGATGTGACATAAGTTGCTAATGGAGTAAATGCAAAGGTCAGAGAAAGAGAGAAATCTCACATAGTGCCACCATGACTTAGATACAAGTATTTTAGTGATGTATTTTGAACAGGAGACTAGTGGGCAGGGGAGATGTTTTAAAACTGATTTGTTCTTTACATATTTGAAATGTCTATTAGAAGTTCATCTGCTGTTGTTAATTAGGCAATCAGATGCTGCATATCTAGAATATTAGGGACAGTTCAGCTATATACAGTGATACAAATACACATACACATGTAAATTCAAATTAGAGATAAGAGTGGTAGAAAGCATCTGCTTATAGAGGAGGATGTCCTGTATTCGAAGGCTGACTCACCAATGACACTATTTTTTTTAATAATCTGCCAACACCTATGATCCATTTCTATTTATATATCTGTCTTGGCTGTATCAATGTTCCCTTCCACTACCCACATCCTTCATTCACTCCACTCTTCTCCAGCCCAATATACTCCAAGCATTTATATATTCTGTTTCTTCATCAGAGCAAACTCACTTGGCCTCAAGATCTTTGCATTAGCTCTTCCCTCTGCCAGGAATTTTCTTCACCTTCATCTTTCTCCAATTACCTCCACTGAATTTCATGTCATTTTTGCTGACATTAATATATGTCTTTCTTATCTTGCATTCCAGTTTCACACAAGAGAGAGACAGTAGTCATCTCTCCTTTTATCTCTCTTACAGATTCATTCATTTCCCAACAATGAAATTAACCTATTTTCTAAACTATTTAGAAGCTATTTTCCTATTTTCCATATTTCAATGTTAATTTAAATCTAGTAGCTGTCATTTTATAGGGATTTTCTTATAGATCTTAAGTTTAGTCATATTCTCTGGCTAAGAGTTCATCAAAATTATGAATAAAAAATGTGTCATCATTAACATTTCATTAAACCACCAGAAAACCTGAAAAATTCTGAGAAGACCACTGAAATGTCCAGAGACACCTCAATTATTGAAACCTCAGCCCAAAGGCTACAAACGGTAGGAAACTTGAATGATTTATCAATTTACACATTACACAGTTATTCACTGGAATAAACAGCACTTTCAATTTTAAGATATGACTTCTGTTTCTTTTTTATTATTGTTAATCCTCACCCAAGGATATTTTTCCATTGATTTTAGAGAGAGTGGAAGGGAAGGGGAGAGACAAAGAAAGAAAAATATTGATGGGAGAGAGATACAACCATTGGTTGCCTGTCAAAAGTGCCCCGGCCAGGGATTGAGTCTACAACTGAAATAAGTGCCATTGATTGGAAACGAACCTGGGACCCTTCAATCCACAGGCCAGCCTCTATCCACTGAGCAAAACCAGCTAGGTGGCTTGTTTCTTTTCAAAACAGTTCCTGAGTGCTTTCAGAAGTTTCCTAAGAATTTTTCTCCCATGGGAGTGTTAATGACTTAATAAAGCATGATCTAAATGGCTTTTCATAAATACTTTTGGGGGAAAAAAATAAACTAAATCACATGAAAAATTATTATTGTCCACTAACACCTACAGTGATGATGCAATATGCTATAACTGACCAACCACTAGATATTTGTACCTATTGAGCAAGTGAGATGTAGCCAGTAAAGCAGGAAAACTTATTTTATTCTATTTTGACTTAATTAATTAGAATTTAAATTTAAACACCCACATAGACTTAGTGGCTACTGTAATGGACAGTATAACTTTAGATTTTTAAAAATATAGTTTTTCAGAAATCTATACTTCTATTTAATTGTTATGATTTATCTCTACTTTGAAGAAATTAAAACTATTATTCTTTGCAGTCTCTACTTCCTCATACAAAATATTTTAAGGAAGTCTGATTTGTTTGTTAAGAACCTTTTAAAATGTTAATTGTAAGACTTGTAGATTTTTCTTGGAATTGCAAAGTTATATTTTGCCAATTATACAAAAATTAACTTTAAATTACACAGATATGCTAAAATGTCAGAATTTTTCTAAAAGAAGGTGCTGAGGAAAGCAAATCTTTAGAAAACAAAGAGAACCCTGTGCATTTTCCTTAATATTAAAGTCATGATTTTAATTTTTAAAAATTAACACTCAAAATTTACACGGCTTAAGTAAACCCAGAGCTAAACAAAATAAATCTCTTCAAAGAACTTTGTAAACAAATAAATTGGTTCTTATGAGAGAAATAAAGTATAGAATTAAGATAAATAATAAAAAATACCTCCCCATTTTCAAGAGTTAGATTACTAGTTTTTGTAAGAATAAACAGAAACCCCATTTCTTACAAATAAAACTTTATAAAACTGTAGTTGTGCTAGTTATATTTTTAAAACCATTTCTAAGATTAAGTGTGTATAAAATCTCAGGATGAGACACAAAGGAATTGTTTATTAGCTTTAAAATAGTAGAATATTTTAAAATATCACTTGGTTAAATTGAAAACTTGAATGTATTTTGCTAAAAATATCACATTGATTTCCAGATGGTCAGTTTGGCAAAAATCCTTGAATCGTAACTGATATCAAAAGTAAGCTGCTGTGTGCAGAACACACTGGTATCACCAGAGATTTTCAGCCAGTGTGGTACAATAATTTTTAATACATGCAATACCTGACTATTTAGTCAGAGGCACTGACCTCTTTTCCTTTAGATGGTCAAGTGAAAAAATGACAATAGCCAAAACAACAATAGCCTTCAAGAATAAATGAATGAATCAGCCCTAACCAGTTTGGCTCAGTGGATAGAGCGTCAACCTGCGGACTCAGGGTCCCAGGTTCAATTCCAGTCAAGGGCATGTACCTTGGTTGCGGACACATCGCCAGTGTGGGTGTGTGTGCAGGAGGCAGCTGTTTGATGTTTCTCTCTCATTGATGTTTCTAACTCTCTATCCCTCTCCCTTCCTCTCTGTAAAAAAAATCAATTATATATATGTATGAGAATAATGAATCAAAATTGTACTTTTTTTTGGTCAGATGGGCAAAAAATACATTTTTGGAGTGTTGGTAATTACTTTATGTGTGTCATGGAGATGTTAAAACCAGTTTAAAATGGCTGTTCTAAGCCATCAAAAATGAGAACACTGAATTTTGGAAGTTCATATTTTTGTATTTAAATTACTCTATTTTTAAATCTTTGGTAGAGAGCTTATGTTTTATACTTTTAAAATTGGTTTTGTGACACATTTTATATAAAACAGAAGTTATTTGCCTATATCTATAGAAATAAATGTACCTGCAAAAACTTTAAGTTATTCTGTTCCAAAGAAAACATAATATACATGTACCTAAATTAATAGAATACAGTAGATAAGATCAGAAATGTTCTTAGAAATTATTATTAATGAACTACTATGAGAAATAAGTCAATAGCTTAGACAAAATTAACTTGTTGGTTCCCATATATGAGAGCTCCTAGGATGGCATTAGTGTTTCCAATTGCATATGGTGACATGTTCTCTGTAGCAACACCACCTCACACCTCTCCAGGTTCGGGTTCCATGGGAAAGAACCACAACTCCTGCAAAAGTCACAGCAGTCTGCTGGCTCAGAAGGACTCGAGTGCCTTCACCCAAATTTATCATTATGACCCAGGAAATATAAAGTGATTCAGTAATGTGCTAATTATGGTGCCAGGTATGTTGTCAGCCATTGGAGTCTCTAGGTGAGGACGAGTGCTCACGTAAATCAGAAGCTTCAAAACTAGTGGCAGTAGACACATTGAGGTTCATGAACTGACCTAATTATCCAAGAGAGTAGAACCCCCACCTTTCTGAGGAAGCATATATGAATACTAGAGAGAGGGAAGTTGATAACTAAAATTGAAGTATATTATTAAATTATGTAAAACATTAATAATATTACACTTATTACTCTCCTGGAGCTTTCCAAGAGAGCATAAGAAAAAAGAAAAGAGAATTTCTAATACTAATCTCAGGCAGTTTAGGAGAGCTACACTATAATGAAGGGCCCACAGTGATATCCTGGTTTCAGACTCAGCATCTGGCAAGGTGGGTGTGGCACACAGTAGGACCACATCGCACCTTGATGAGAAGCTATTACACCATAGGAATTAACTCCTTCTTCCCTTCCCTCCCTCCCTCCCTTTCCTCCCTCCTTCCTTCTTTCTTTCATTCTTTCCTTTCTTGTTTTCTCCCTCTCTCCTTCCCTCCCTCCCTCCTTCTCACTCTTTCTTCTTTCTTTTTAGACTTTATTTTTCAGAGTACTTATAGGTTCACAGCAAAATTGAGCTGAGAGTACAGAGTCTGCATAATCTCCCTGCCCCAACATAAGCATGGTGTCCCAACCATGGGCACTTTCATACCAGATGGTACATTTGTTATAATTGAGGAGCCACATGGCACATTATTAAGTCCATAACTGACATTAGGATTCATGCAGATTCTACTACTTTTGAAGAGTGTATAATAACATGTATCCATCATTATAGTATCACACAGAACCTATCTGCATATTTAGTTTGGAAGAATAAATTGATGATGTTAGAGGTTCAGGCTCCCTTTCTTTCAGTATTTGAGCTGCCAGCAGAAAGCAACATTCTCCCCCTGAAACTCCATGTTATGAATTTCCACATGAAGACTCTCCTTCTACTGAGATATGTACATGGTTGAACACTGTATCTTTGCAAGAAGCCTCTCCCGTTATGAAGCTCAGCATTAGAAAGCCTAAATGCTCCCAGATAAAATACACACCTTTTTTTAGGAATAGAACTGGTACTTTCTTTGCCCATCTTCTATTCTCCATATCTATCCTTCAAATTTTTGTCAAAAACTAGTTACCTATTAGGTCCCCCAACAGTTTTATCGCCAGGTACAGCCTCAGGGTTACTGCGCTCTAGCATTCATTCCAGGAGCTCGGCATTTCTGACTCAACTCAGAATTATGAAAATCATCAAAAGACAGAGTCTCTATTTTGGTGGATCTAATCTATTACCCAGATCTATAATTTTGAGTAATTGTATAAGACTAATAGCACTTCAGTGGGCTGCCCAGCAATTATCATTCCAGTGGACCAATCAGCAACTAACAATTGCCTAAATCCTTGTGAGTGAAATCACTCTGAATTGGTAAATATATAAAATGCACATGCCTTTTCTCTGGTCGTCCCATTCAGGACCCAACCATACCAAATGAATTCATGGAGCCCATTTGAATACAGAGTGTGCTACTGGCCTGTAGAGATCCACTACAGCAGTGCTTTCTAAGGAAATTCTATGTCAGTCTATTTGTAAAAGATATAGAAAAGGAATAGGCTTAGTGGTGAAAGTTTGATTGCACATCATAAATCCATTCCAGCATTCCAATTCCACAATCCTTAGGTTCGTTTCATTATAACAAGAATTTTGAGCGGCATGGAAATAATTAGAACCCTCCCAATAACTTACTTTACCACATAGATGAATCTAGAATCTCTAGGAAGTGTATTGCATTAAAAATTTCAGCCCTTTCTATAATTACATTCTTTTCTCATTGATATAAGTTCTGGCATAGCATGCCTAGTATTGTACTGAGTTTCATTTCTCCCAGTCCTCTTATCTTCCTATATTTCATCATTTTCAATCTCAGAGTCTGACTCGTTCATCATCAATGCACTAAATTTTTATAAGAGGCCTTCTCAGATGGTGAATTGTACTGATATTGCATCTCAGCCACCTGCAAAATCAATATTTGAGTTTGTTTTTTAAGTATCTTTGCTGCAGGGCTGGAAGACATAAGAAATTATTTCAATGGTTAAAGAAAAGCCCTTGGTTTTTGGTCTATTACATGAGCTAGGGATTTAAGAGTTTGAGGTTTTCTTTCTTTTCTCAGCTGTCTAGTTCTAGTTAAATATGGCATCTCCATCCTTAAATACAGACTCTCCACTGTTGAGTCCTTGACTTCTTTAAGCACTTATCACTGGGTCTTTACCAGTCAAGGTCCCAATAGAAAAGATAAAGTTCAAAGGGGGCAAAAGAGGAAAGGTTAATTATAGGAGTACTTAAAAAGTTGTGAGCAGGATTAATCATTTCATCCCAAGGCTAAAAAGGATAGAAAAGCTCTTATTACCTGGACTGAATTAGATAGGCTCCTTCCTAGATCCATGTTCTTCCCAGAATATCAGAATCTGACCTTATTTGGGAATCAGGCCATTATAGATGTAATTAATGAAGATGAAGTCATACTGAAGTAGGTGGGTTTTCCATCTAGTGAGACTCATATTTAAAAAAAAAAAAGAAGAAGAGAAGAGACAGAGACCCAGTGCAGAGCACCATGTGATGACAGATGCAAAAATGGGGTGATTAGCCTATAAACCAAGGAACACCAAGGATTGCTGGCTACAGTAGAAGTCAAAAGAAATGCATGGAATAGATTCTCCCTCAGAGCCCTCTAAAAAGAACAACTTTTGCTGACACTGGATATCTCATTTCCCACAGAACTTTGGGAGAATAACTTTCAGTTTGTGTCTTAGGAAAGGAATCACCACCCACAGAGTCAGAGAAGGAAGCAACTACAGATAAGAAGAGGTCCCAGGACAGAGACTGTGCCATTGGTAGGTAAATATGGTCATTGAAATCCTGTAGCCTGACAGGGAGGAATTCAGGAACAGCCTCACTTGTCTGTGGTCCATTCTTCTGCTAGTGTCTCTACACTGTGTGCAGCACAGCCAGAGCTCAAGAACCAAGGAACCTGTTGATTCAGTCCTTCAAAGTCAACTTCAGGCAGGAAGCAGCGTGAAGGAAGATGGAGATATATTGGAGAGAAAAGAATTATTTCAGTGCATTATCCCAAACCTTGATTATTAAAGGTCTTCTTTTCTAGCATGTGATAACTTCATTAGCCATTTTTCCATTTTGTGTTATTTCAGGATGTTGAGTAACTCTGTATGAAGGGTGAGGAAAGAGAATCTGGCTCAGAAAAATAGACAAGCAATAATGTGGTTAAAGTGACCATGATCACTGTACTATCATAGCTGGTTAGCACATTAACATCATCACTACCCATAGGATGCTTCTATTCTTTACCTTTCTCCAATCTCTACAACCTCTGAAATCATGCACCTTCCAGATCAAGGGCATTGTCAGCAAAGCCCCACATCCTGCTCCTACTTCTTAAATGCCCCTTCTATTTTTGCTCCAATGTTAACTTGGCTTCCCACTGTGATGTACCATCTTCTATTGTCGAATTACTGCAATCACTCCCTCACTGATACTTCTACTCCTATAGTCAACTTCTCCCAGACAACCAAGTGAGCCTTCCAAAGTGTAACTCAGCTCATGTCACTTCTCTGCCTCCCTTTTTAATTCACAGTAGAACCCAAATCCTTCTCATGTCCTGTGAAGTACTTACAACATCCAGCTCCCAGAAACTTTATGGTCTAACCTCCTTCTCAAAACCCCCTCATTCTCTTTGGATATATCTGCACCGCCATTCCTGAGACAAACCATTCTTCCCTTCTAGATGGGTTTCCCTTCTGTGTCCCTGTGCCTGAAACAACCTTTCCCTAGATATTATCACCTTCAAATTTTGGTCAAATGTCATTTTCTGACTGAGCTCATCCTAACCAAATTAGATAACATAACTGCCTTTACTCTTCCTGGGTTTCCTGGTCCTCCTTAACCTACTATACTTAATCATTATTTTGTAACAGATACCATGAACCAAGATACTACACGACAGACATATTTGTTAGGCAATGCTAAAATGGTCAGTGTCTTTGCTAGAATATTACTTCAAAGAGCAGGAATCAGTGTCCATTTGGTTCACTGATCTATCCCAAGATCTGAAAAGTCCTTGTGATTATAGGGCTGAGTAAATATTCTGAGTTCATGTTTTGAACATCATCAATTTAGATAAAATTTAACCACTGAATTGAAGTGAGAAGCAAAATGCCCCCCTTTGTGTGCTTCACTTGCAGCAATCACAAGTACCACAAAGGACTATGAGAGGATTGTATTTTTTCATCACAAAAATGTATTATAATAACTTTCACTGATATTCCAGTAATTGCTAAAAAGCACCATGTAATTTACATGTCAAGAACACATTCTCTTTTCAATTAAATTAATAAGAATGTATTTTGTGTATACTTCTAAAAAGAATCAATACTCAAATCTTATGACACTGCATTGTCACATAACCTCCTCTTCACTGTTTTAAACAATTTATTTTCCCAACCTTGTCATGAATTATTCAAAAATATCAGCCAAAGCAAGCCATGTAGAATACTTTTCTGTGCACTGCCTCACCTAAGCTCTTCAATAAGTCCCATTTCATGACATGTTAACGCTTGTCACAGACAACGTGTCAGAATTTTTCATATTATTATCTACTAGAGGGCCAATGCATGAAGTTTGTGCACAAGAGGTGTTCCCTTAGCCCAACCTGCACTCTCTCCTATCTAGGACTCCTCAGGGTATGTCTGACTGCTGATTTAGGTCCAATCCCAGAGATCGGAACTAAACCTACAGTCAGATACCCCTGTCACAATTCTGGACCGCTGGCTCCTAATTGATCATGTGCCTGCCTGCCTGATCACCCATAACTGCCCCCTTCCTGCTAGCCTATTGCCCCTCACTACCTCTGCATGCCAGCCCAACTGCCCCTACCCCCTGCTGGCCAGGTTTCCCTGAACTGCACCCCTCACCAGCCTGGTTGCCTCTTACTGCCCTCCCAGCCTGGTCACCCCACACAGCCTGCTGTTCAGTCTTTTGGTCTTCCCTCACTAACCCCCATGCCAGCCTGGTCATAGACAGCCATCTTGTGAGGATGTGAGGGTTAATTTGCATATTACCTCATTATTATATAATATGTTTGAAAAAAAAAATGATCAGACCAGACAGCCTTTGTGAAAGCCATTGTCTCATATTGTAAAGGAAAAATCTACAGATGCCTTATTAAATTTAGAAACTTAATTCATATGGAAAAGCTATTTCTTATTTTGAGGAAATGATTTGCATCTCCATAGACTGCAAATCCTTGGAGGTTGTATGCACACTTAAGAGAGACTCTCTCTCCCCCAAAGGATTCTTTCCTGCAGTTGTGTGTGCCCAGTGGGCACAGGAAAAAGTGTTGGTGATGGTAGCATCATAAAGTAAAATTACATTGTCTTCAAGGCGAGATCTACAGTAACTGAACATCCTATTCTTATTAGTGCATTATATCTTGATAAAGGATTTGTCTCAATAAGCCTGTAGCACTAACTTACTTGAATTGATTATATATATCACAGTTTAAATGGCTTTCATCTGACCCATTTTAAATTCATTGCTTTATAATTTCTTTATGAGACAGGATTAGTAGAAGTAGGCAAGAGAATTCTTTTCCATTACATTCTGATTTTTATATGTTGAAGCATATTTTCCATGTGCCAAAGCCAATTAGGTCTATTTCTCATATCTAAGGAAATTATAAACCCAAACAACAAAGTTAAAATGTGGTAAATTTAATGTATTTACTGAATATTTTAAATAATTTACACTTTTTTTCCACAAGAGTAGTAATTACTAATCAAAGACCCAATTGACAAAAGAAAATTGCTTTTAAAAGCTTTGCTTTTCATAATTTCCTTTATAGTATATTTGCCTTTAAGAATATCTGCTCCATTTTATCTGCTGGTTGTTGTCTCTATCTAAAGTAATCATCATAAATATTTTCATTTCATTTATAAATCTACCCCATAATTTTACTTATTTGTTAATCCTTCTTTAGGTTGTCTTTTTAAGACATTTGGCGCATGGCATGAGCATCCTCTAAAGGGGACCCCAAGAGGTCACCCTAACGCCCTCTCTGTTTTCTTGTAGGGGCTGACAGATAGTGGATAAACTATTTTAAATAAATTTCCTGACCTTGCTTTTTTTTTAATGTGTTTTGGGTCTTTAGAATAAGTCAGCTCTTCACTGAATTAATCATGGGGTTTTAGATAAGCCATCCAATGGACAGATAGTAGCTAAAGCAGAAATGATTGTCATGTTTGAAGTTCAGGTTGTAAAGTGTGTTTTATTTACTTATTTAATTTTTTATTTATTTTTTATATTTTATAATTACTTTTTATTGTTTAAAGTATTACAAATAGTAGTACATATGTCTCCTTTTTTCCCTATTGACCTCCTCCCAGCCTCCCCTACCCCTTAGTACATGCCCTCACCTGCAGTCCCCCCCCGCCGCCACCACCAGTGTCTTGTATCCATTGGTTATGCTTATATGCATTCATACAAGTCCTTCGGTTGATCTCTTTCAGCCCCTCAACCCCAACCTCCTCTAGTGTGTTTCATTTCTAATTAAATAGGTTTAATATATATTTTAGCAAACATTTATTGTTATTTCTTGATATGAGTTACTCATATATGTAATTCAACTTGTTTTCCAAAACATGGGTGGTAGATTATTAAACTGCCTGTTAGGAATGTGTCTTTCTGGCAACTAATGACTGTAGGATTCAAGCCATGTGCTTTGACAGAATCAAACACTAGCAACTTGTTTGTGTGTTTCTGGTACTGTACTCACCCTTCTTGTGATGATGTAAGATGATAAAGTGCCTGGGTCATGAGAAAGTAAGGCGAATGACTTGGCAATGTGACATAGGCTTAGAATGCTGTTGACCTCTGACAACACACACATCAGATGGAGGGTCATCCTTTTTGGGTGATTCTAGCTCATGGAGCCATGACCATGTCCATGGTTGGGTGTCAAGAGTAAATGATGTCCATAGTTGGGGAAATTTAATTAATATTTTATAACCGCAGTTGGAGGGGGCAGGTAACTGAAACCATAGATAGTAAAACTGTAGATCAGTAGGAACTACTGTACATGCTTGTGTTTGTTGTATGTTCTATATTTAGAAAGAAGAAGTGGGGAGAAAGGAGAGATGCATTCCTGCCAAATAGAAGAATATATTAAGAGTTCCTTTGTTAATGACATCATAATGCCTCTGGGGGAATGAATAAACATCAGGCCAAAGCCTAAAGCATGAGGAGGAGATGATGCAAAATGAAAACTAGCAAGGAGGCAGGGACTATAGAGTGTGGGCTTTGAAGGCCATGCTGCACATTTGTGTCTTTATCAAGAAGTAACTGGAACATGGGATTTTTCTCTGGAAGATGTTCCCAGGGGCTATGTGGGAAAGCCTTCAAGTAAACAAGGCAATTGCTAATAAATTGTGCTGAGCAGAGGAGAGAAGGCCAAGGCAAGGGCAGTGGGGTGTACAACATATCTGAGAGATATATAAAAAGAAAAAACTCACCCACGCTGGTTTAGCTCAGTGGATAGAACATCAGCCTTAGAACTGAAGGCTCCTGGGTTAGATTCTGGTCAAGGGCACATGCCTGGGTTGTCGGCTCACAGGAGGCAGTCTATCAATGATTCTCTTTCATCATTGATGTTTCTATCCTTCTTTCCCTTTCCTTTTCTCTATGAAATCAATAAAGACATTTAAAAAATAAAACTCAAAGGCCTTCACTAAAGACTAGAAGAGCATCACATTTGTAATGAGTTCACTGACTCTTGACTTCTATCCACCATTCCCCATGTAAAAAAATAGGAATGCCAAGGAGGAATATCTGAGTTGGGACGGAACAACAAAGACCGGACTAGGATATCTAGTTAGGTCACAAATGGGAGAAGTACTCAAAATTAAAAGGATAAATCAAAAGAGAGGAGATTAATGATCTGGATAAGATAGAGTAGCTCGCAGCAAACTAAAGGTCCTAAGAGGAAGAAGAGAAAAGCCAAATAAAACACAATCACCTGTTTAAAGGCAGCAAAAGGCAGTGGGAGATAGAGCACCAGAGCAAGTAAGGATATAGACAGTGCACTCTTAGGATAAATCCTTCGAGAGATCTGCCACCCTAGCTAATTGATCAAACTAAATGTTATTAATAGTGAGAAATCCACTAGGATAGCCCCCTGATTGGGTAGGCCATATACTAAGTCATCTATAAAATCCCCAGTATTTTAATAGAAATAAAATCAAGCCTCCAGACTTCTTTCCAGTTTCTAGAAAATGCAATAATAAAGAATGGGAATTAAACACATGAGAAATGAAACAGACAAAGTAAGAGTGAGAAATAATCTTGAAAAAAACTATGAGTCTCTTTAAAAAGTCAATGTCATAAACAAGGCATGGACCTCATCTAGATGAAATGAAATTAATAAGACACAGCAATCAGTTCAAAAGATTGAAACTATATTGCATCCTAATTTGAATTTTTACAAAGCATAAATATATTCTTATAACAATTATGCCAATTTTAATGTAGAATCAATACTCAATATTAGGTTGCTCTTTTTAATAATTAAAAATCCAAGAACCTATAGCATTACAAAAAATAAATGACAAAATAGGAAATAAATAAATATTTTCATTCCAGAAATCTTCTTTCTAATAAATGTAGAGCAAATTGCTTTCTAAGAAATGTAGAAGGAATGGTTACAACCCTGTGTTTTGCAACTCTGTGTATAATAATTTCTCCCAGAAACTATTATTAAAGAATGGTGATTGTCCTTGCTCTTCCAAAGATGAATGCCAGTGTATTTAGATGTAAAGCAGCACAATTTTGGCCTTATACTTTCAAGTGTACATGCATCATGTGTGTGTGTGTGTGTGTGTGTGTGTGTGTGTGTGTGTGTGTGTGTGTGTGTCAGAGACAGTGAGGACAAATACACCAAATGTTTACAATTTTCTAGATGGTAGTATTATTTCAATATTTCTCTATGTTTGAAAATTTATATATGGAAGAAAACTTATATATAGGAAGGAGCTTATGTTACTTATTGAAACAAACAAAAAACCATCCACATTGAAAAGGTGAGGTAAAACCAACTGAGTAGGGCATAGAGATAAAGCCATGTTATAGAGCTCTCTGTTTTAGGAAGAGAGTGGGGAGATTAGGCAGATACCTGATAGATGCCTGGATGTATGACAAATAAAAGAAGATAATAGATGCTATGTAGGTAGGTAGGTAGATAGGTAGGTAGATAGATAGATAGATAGATGATAGATAGCAGATAGGTAACTGGATAGCATTCTGATAGTATTTTAAATATGTAAGCCCACAACACATTGAAGAATTAAAGAAGGAATTTTTTCCATTTATTTATGCACTTTGTATTTAATACTAAGCATTTTAATAATCATCCTAAAACTGTATTATTCTGTAAACATAGGCTATTAATAAAATGGTATGCATCAACTTAATATTTTAATGAAATTAAAATGTTGCCTAATAGTTTATCTTTCAAAAATACATATAAATTTCAACTAAGAATGTATAGGTTGTGAGGGGTAAGGTAATTTTTTGTTATAGACTCAGGAAGCAAAGCTTTTCCCTGAGAGGTGTGTTAGTTTAGGTGGCTTGTTCATACAGTTTCAAAGACATGCAGTAATCACTGGCTTCTTGAGGAACATTAATAAAATGTGGTTAGACAGGCTGGAATATGGAATCCCTGTCACAGCAGGCCTGACTCCTGCACACCCCGTAATCATGGGGATGCCACAAGAGTGACCATAACCAGAGCAGAGTGAAGATCAGCCTTCCTGTCAACTCTGCTCTTAGGAGCTTGGACTGAGCACTTAGTAGCAGCTTTCCAAATGCAGCAGGTGAGCACAGCAAAGAGAGATACTGTTCTAGGCAGAGCCTCCATCAATGCTGATCTGTGTGGGTGTGCTAGGAATCGAGCCATACATACTCTCAGCCTTTCCACAGCACAAGGATGCTTATACAGAAACAATGCGCATTTTCCCAAATTCCTGAATTTCCCCTCTTTCACATTCCAAGTAAAATAATTTTTAAAATTCTCTGGTTACCTTAAATACTAGTATTTGTCTTGTTTTGATAATAAATAGAATCAAACTATTCAAGTTGCATATATAATTTTTAAATATTTTAATTAATACAATCTATCTGAATGAATCAGAAGTGAATTCAGAAATGTCTATATATTTTAATCAAATAATTCAAGAAATATTCAGGAGTATATTTATTTAATTTCATGGCAACTTTTTAAAAGGAGGTTAGGTATAAAATTATTTCAGTTCATAAAATAAATTCTTACTTTAAATTACACTGAACATTAATTTCACCTCATGCCTGAGAAGCAACATAATGTAACACTATAAATCATTTTGTACTTTTTAGGAACTTGATCTTCTAGCTTGGCCCAATTTTAAATAAGTTCATGCAGCTGCCTTATCTGTACATGACAAGAAATCAGCCAAGGATCTCGGGCCCTCAGAGGTGTGGGAATACTTGAATGAAATCTCTAATTGCTGACATTGTTGTAGGAGGCTTCTTACAAAGTTCATGCAGTTCTTGTGTCCCTGACTCCACATTTGGAAATCCCCTTGGGTTGTTTCACCTGCACACAATCCTGAATTATAATTGTGTCTTCAAGATATTCTTTATGAACTGCTTTCCTCGTAAACTGCTTTTTCAGGAAACCTAAACACACTCTACATTTTATACATAACAATGTTTCTGAAGGCAAGACAGCTTACAGTAGGAGCCCTGAACCTTTCCTTCTCACCCTGCCCTCATGTCCTTTCCCTGTGTCCTCCAGTTCCTGTTCTGCTGTGTGACCCAGCAACCAATCAGAGGCCCCTGATGGATGTGTTCCAGCCTCTGACTCCTCTTGTGGGAGCAGTGTAACAGGCTAGCCCTTCATTCTCAACCTTACTGGGATTCCAGTAATGCCTGTTCCCCACATTCTTAAATTTAAAAAATAGATTGCCTACAAATAGGTTTGCCTTAAAAAAAATCCTATCTAATAAAAGAGAAACATGCAAATGGACTGTACCTTCGCTACGCTACCAGCCAATAGGAACAATATGTGAATTAACCGCCAACCAAGATGGCTGGCCAGCCCCCTCTGCTCCTGCAAGCCAAAGTGGCCACTGGGCCAGCAAGGGTCCCATCGCAGCCCCAGAGCCAGCAGGACCCCTGCCACTGCCCCAAAGGGCCACGGCAAACCTGGGGTGGTGGCAGGATTCCCCATGGCTGCCCCAGAGGAAGCAGGGGGTCCAGACCTGTGCCACTGCCCTGAGGCCCAACCACAGTAAACCTGGGGCGACAGTGGGGGTCCCAATGGCCGCCACAGAGGCAGCAGGGGATCTGGACCTGCTCTGCCACCTTGAGGCCCAGCCACACCATATTAAAGCTTCTTTAATTAGTAGTATCTTAAATTAATGTGATACATTTATTACAATTGATGAGCCTTTATCGACACATTATTAACAAAAGTAAAATCTGCAGTTTACATTAGGGTTTATTCTTTGTGTTGAACATCTTATGATCTTGACAAATGTATCATTAATGTAGTATCAGACAGAACAGTTTCATTGCCCTAAAGATCACCTGTGGCCCACCTATTCATCCCTCCCTGCTCTGAACCCCTGGCAGCCAGGGGGTGAACAGGTTGTCAGGCAGAAGGGGTTAGGGGCAATCAGGAAGGCAGGCAGGCAAGTAGTTGAGAGCCAGCAGTCCTGGATTGTGAGAAGGATGTCCAACTGCCCTCGAGGGGTCCCAGATTGGAGAGAGTGCAGGCTGGGCTGAGGGACACACATCCCGTGCATGAATTTTGTGCACCGGGCCTCTAGTCTATAATAGTACTTTTCTGTTTGCTTTTCTGATTCCACTGAATGTTTGTGAATAATAAATTTAGGGTTATTATTTTGTACAGTCCATAAAACAGTTCCTGAAAGGTGAAACGTGTCTCCTTGATTGTATTACTGCTCTGACACTAACTTGTTGGGCTTCCTGTCTGTGGCTTAGATACTTCCTGTATAGAATGTGCATAACAGAATACTATCTTATTGGGCTGCTGTGATCACTGAGCCAGTTATAGCATCC
The DNA here is from genome assembly GCA_027563665.1 of Antrozous pallidus. NCBI lineage: Eukaryota > Metazoa > Chordata > Mammalia > Chiroptera > Vespertilionidae > Antrozous > Antrozous pallidus. The sequence goes on from CM050518.1 coordinate 53,644,337, forward strand.
GGGCACTTGGACAGACACCTGGAACCTGTCAAGTGTTAGAGAAGTGCTAACTCAAGTTGAACAATATAATTAACTACCCCTCAGATACAAGCAACTTTGTGGTTAAGGACAGTTATTAAATATGGCATGTTTCTTAAAATACAGCTACAATGCTTAGCCCTCAGGATCAAAGCCCCCCCCCCTTTTCAGTAGAAATTAAGGAATTAATATATTACACTTACTTTTATTCTCCAGAATCCTATGATCATGATACCCGTAGAAATCAGAAGTTTGTGAGTGAATGAGGTTGTTCATAGCAGCCAGCTCCATAATATTATTTCTCCCAACTCCTCATTTATATCTGAAGACCAGGACTCTTCTATAAAATCTAGATTTTTAAATCAATGATCTAGTTGAGAGTTGTAAACTAGCTATCTCAATTGCAACTAGCTACCTTAGAGACAACTTGAATTTCCTACTTACCATGTAGGACTAGCAGTCTGTTATCTGCATAAGGCTCTATGCCCGGGCTTCTCTACTGTAGTGGACTGGAACACTGTCTGTGTACTTGATCAGAGAGAAAAGAAAGAACTCATCTGGGCTATTGGCTCCTTTATTTCCCCCAAATCTAGTCTAAAAAGAAAACATAAAGGAGTGAAAATTTTGCACTGCAATCCATTTATAGAAAGAAGTGCTGTAGAAAATCCGTTTCAGAATCAAAGCTGTTTTGCATTGTTTTTAAGTTGACCAATTTTAAATCTCTGTATAGATTTTTGATTTGTTAGAACAAGGCATCCTATTCTTTCTCCTTATGCATATTAATAAAACATATTATCTTGAAGAAAGGGAGATTTTTCTAAAACAATAAAAATAAAAATAAAAATAAATAAAGCCTAGCAGGGTAATCTATTCAATGTTGTTTCATAGTTTCAACACCAGACCTTGCTTCCCTGACCATATTTTAAAAAGTGAGCTCCCATATGCAAAAAGCCTATGTTCTATCAGCTACTGGCAAGTGACAATGTCTAAAACACAGGGGCAGAAATGTTAGCCACCATTGTGAGAGGTGAAAGGGCTTAAAATACAGGAATAGTGCCATCATTTGAGTTCAGAGGGGTGAGAACTTTGTCTAGCCATCCCTGTTTGTTCCCAGGGAGGAAGGAGGAACCTCAGAAAGGGAAATGCTGGCTAGTCCACAAATCTTCCTGGATTGCTAAACATTCACACAGCCTCCATTTGTGAATAGCGCCCCCACAGGACAAAAAGTACATAACAACTGCTTAATTTCATCCCAGAGATTAGATTAATGGACAGGTGCCTTTCTCTTTGTTCCAAAGCTGGCTTCTTCTGAATTAAAAATCTAGTGCTAAAGACTGAGTAAAACTACTTCAAAAGACCCAGGATAATGTCATGGATAGAAAATCAAATAAAAACAAAACAAACAAACAAAACAGAGTAAATAACATATTATGTAGACAGAATTTGCTGGAAAGGGCTAACAGATTTGATCAGGTGTTTTCTTTGTAACCTATTTTTCTGCCCCTGGTTCTCCAGTTCTAGAGAGTACCTGTATCCCTGTCTGTTTCCTCTCTGTCCACAATTGCTGAGGCTCTAGCTTGCAGGGTTCAGGGACTTCTGTGGGCTTTCCCTTGCTGGATGGCTGAAGGTGTGGGATCATGCCTCTTCTTCAACTGGTTATCTCAGTCAGATTTGGCAGACACCATCTTTGAGCCAAATCTATTCTAAGGCCTATTTCTATAGGCCATTTATCAGTAAATGCATATTTAATGTTAAACTATTTTTTGAAACAAAAGAAACATAAAAATTCATTACATGTGAAATTAGACAAAGTTCAAATATCAATGTCCATAAATAAAGTTTTATTGGACCACAGTCATATTCATCCACTTACCTACTGCCTCTGGTGGCTTTACCCCTGGCTTGTGCAGAGATGAATTAGTTGTTCTAGGATCCATGACCCTCAAACCCTAAACAATGTACTATCTGGCCCTTCACAGAAATGACTGTCAATTTCTGGTCTAGATGCCAGAATGAAGTCTTCTGTCATTTGGCAATAAATTTTAGAGATTTGTTTATCAGTAGCCCTTGCCTTATGCACCTTACCTAGCAGGAAGAGGGTGGAGAAGGGGAACTATCTTCTAAAGTTAAGAATCTAAAGAACAAGGCCTTTCATTTAACACAATGATGCTTCTCAGTGGGTTCCTTTACACAATGGCAGAGAAGGGGAACAGGAACAGGCTGGAGTCAAATAAGTCCCCAGTTTCTCCCTGATCCTATACTACCTCTAACTGCCTTTCTAAGTGTAGGCACTAGTTTGGGAGGTGGGAGGTGGAGGAGAAGGGAGGATGTCATTGTTTCTTTAAGTTCATGATTATATAATTCTCAGCCATTGTAGATTTCACACCAGGCTGAAAAGGCTTCTTTTTACTACAGTTGCATTTTTTCTCTTTGCTTTCAGATATGCTGGTATAGACTGATCATAGCACCACTCCTGTTAAACTTTATGGAATGCAGCAAGAAGTCAACATGTTTCAAAATATTGCCATATCATTACTGAATTTCCTAAAGCCTGAAACTTGGTATGCAAAAATATTAGTCCCAAGTTATTGCAGGGGACATTTTAAACAGCTAGCAATGTTAATGGGGGGGAAAGGAGACATATAGACTACTATTTGTAATTGTAATATTTGAAACAATAAAATAACATTAAACAAACAAACAAAAAACAACTAAAAACAGCTAGCAGTGTTGCTACTGCTTAATGAGATTGCTCACTTCCTGGCTAAAGACAGAGAAATCGCACTTCTTGTTTGTACCTGTGTGGATGTAGACAGTTCACATCCCAGTGCTCCATTCACTCTTCTTCTTCATGTGCTAGTGGTCACATTATTCTGGATTCCTTGGCTACTAAATAAAGAATATGAACCCAGGTTAAGCATAACTGTGATTTTATTGGCACGTGGAATCAAGAAGCTGAAGAGTCTGTGTTTAAATATGATCAGAATTCTGTGCCTCTCCCTTGAGATTGCAGTTCTATATTCTTTGATGTTGCTTCCATATGTACATCTAATTTGAATCACCTACCTCACTAGTCATCAGCTGTGCCTTTACCCCAAACCCAATGAGGCTCATTTTCCAAAGGGGAGTTTCCAGCAAGAAATAACGAACACCCTCTCTGCTTTTCTACAGGCAACTAACTGTTTTAGAAAGCAATGTGGCAACAAGTCTTAAAATTTTAAATAAGCATCCAGGCCCAGATATGATCACTTGAGGCTGTTTATAAACATTAAGTTTAAAGCAGTCTAAAGCTCCATCCATGGGAACTGGCAAATGAATACATTTAATAAAAAGTGGCACACTGAAAATATGGATACTAGACAACATTTTAAATTATATATTTATGTAATTAAATTGGGTACAATCATATGCAGAGCCAAAGAAGCAATCAGATCACAATATCTATAAGATGGTATTATTTACTTGTCTATAGCAAATTATATATGTTAAACTTACATATGTGTTCTTGAAAGCAAAGAAAAGAGGAGATACTAGGAGAAAAAAATTTATTTTCTCTAGGATATTGTATTGGGATTTTTTGCCCTAGACTTGTCTCTGGAGTTTTAACTATTACTACAATAATGTATTCATGTATAAACTATGTGATAAAGATAAATGTTTCTTTAATATTACAAAGTATATATTGAAAATTAGTGATTTTTTTCTGGAAAATTTGAGAAAAGCTCTTAAAAACTGTGGAACTGAGACTTCAGTACAATGCATGGTTATAAATTTTATATGTATATAATCAATAACTTTATCTACAAGAAGTATAAACAGAAGGTTAGAAGATATTATAGCATGAAGTTCCAATTTACAGCAGCAATAAAAAAGATACAATACCCAGGAATAAAGTTGATGAAACATACAGATCTATATAGTGAAAATCATAAAATGCTTCTTAGGAACCAGAAAAAAAATGAGTTCAGAAAATGTAAAATAAAATTCACAATATATTCAATGAAAAATAAATTTATTTTAAGTATATAGAGTTCTTATAATCTCCAATCTCTTGTTATAAAAATAACATTAACCTCCCCCCAAATCCTTAACTGGTTTATACATATGTAAAAAGATGCACAATTTTACTTATATATGGAAATCCAGAGTAACATATCATTTTTCACAGATTAACTTTTCACAGATCAAAATGTTTGTAACCCTTGGAGGAGTGCTGAGGCACTATTGCTCTGGGTAGCCTGAATATGCACAACTTCCCTGAAGGAGGTGTTACAGTGTCTACCAACACTGCAATTACACATTCCTAATGAACAAGTTTCATTTCCAAAAATCTAGTCTGAAAATATACTCAGGCAATGGCATAAAACTGTAAATGCAAAGTATGTTTTTGACACATTGCTTATGCTAAAAACAATTAAGAAATCATCTAGATGTCTATCAACAGAGCACTGGATAAGTAAATTGACATCATTAGAATGGTATGTAGAATAAATTCAAACTATACGTGCAAGATCACAATGTAGTGTGTGTGTGTGTTTGTGTGTGTGTGATTTCTGAAAGACTAAACAAGCAAATCTAAAGAGTGCCTTAGAATTGAATCATTGGTGAGGCACTAGGGTTGAATAACATGTGTCATTGTGTGTAACTAATTGCATTATTTGAAAAAAATTAACTGTAAAATGCTCAACAAAAAGCACTTTAGCTTCCATACCAAGATTACTATAAATTTTTAATTGTAGAATTTTAGGGCTTCAATGACATATTATCTATAAATAAGAATGGTAAGATTTATTTTTGAAAAAACAATTCTCTCCAGGCTTACAGATATATTCTTACATCTTAATTTTCAGCAGAAGTTATTACTCTTATTACCAGTTTCACTCTTCTATGGGAAAAATCATGTTTGGTGCACATTAAGAGCATGGATTTAGAGTCAAACAGTCCTGGATTTAATTCTAACTCTGCATTTTCTGGACATATGACCTCTGTCAATATAATATATATGAGAATCAGTTTTTCCACCCAGAAATTGAAAACGTAGAACTTACCTTAACAGAGCAGTTGTGAAGGAATAAACATATATAATATGTATAGATTCATCATGGTACCTAGCATTTATAAATATTTCAAAAATGGGTATGATTATTATTATACATTGTATTTTTCACAGTTAATTTGGAACTCAGAGAGCTAAACCCCAAGAAGTTGAAAGATGATAAACAAATCAGCCTCACTGATGCCAATTAGCTCTCAGTAAGTCAGCTGAAACAGCAATAATTATGGAAGATTGCTTAAAATATGTATGCTTTGCTGATTCCTTGAAATGTGCCACAGAGGTAATTTAAGGCTCTCCACCAGATATCCCAGGCAATGACTGGGAAATATTGACGCATTCTCTTCATTTGTATCCCTGAACTTACTCCATAGGCCTATGGTGAGAGATGTTCTAAAAATAACTGGTTAATTTCACTAAACAGTGTATAATTTATGAAGGTCCTTAAAAGAAATGCTGTCTTGTCTTAGGATGGAAATAGGCCTACTGTATATTAGGGGATGCTGTAAAATCAGATGTTTCCAAATCAGGAATAACTACGGAACGCCTGAGTTATGGACACAGTGACCTGTATAATGGACGCCACTTCCTTCTCCATATTGGCTAGAAAGCTGAAAGCCAACTTTGTGGCCCACTCACAGCAAATGTGAAAGGTTTTTAAGAATTGATTTTTGTATTAGTCTCATTTCGGGATCCATTTTATGAGTCCCTAACTTTGTATTCCTCTTCTCTTTCCCACCTACTTCTATTCTAGGACATCTTAATGCATTTTATGTATCTATCGTTTCAATAAATATTGATTGATCTTCTACTAATGGGCCAAGAACTAGGATGGACACTATGAGTAAAGAGGATTACAAGTACATGACCTTGCCAAATAGAAAACTTATGTTCAAAGTAGGCTTCCTTGAAGAGGCAATAGACTAATTAATTGCCTAATAAAAGATGCTTATAGTGGACAGATAAGTTAAATCCACTCCAGAATAAGTGTCCATTCCAGTTAGGAAGAACCACCATGTACCCACAACAAAAACAGCCAAACAATCAACCTGACTACTTCTAGCCTAGTCTTTTCTATGATCAGATTGGCACTTGGCACTGGCTGCACCCAGATTGACTTTGGAGAAAGGAAGTCCATTAATTATGCGAATGTGCATCATTCATTTCAAGCACCCAGAAATCCACTGTAAAAACACAGCTATAGAACAGATCTTGTCCATGAAATCATCAGCTTATAGGTTTCTAAGAATTTCACTTACAGCTTTCTGGGGGTTTCATTGTATATGAGGACTTCCCCCCCTCTCTTTTTGTCTCTGGTTTTAGATAGTTTTGTCATAATATATTTTGAAAAGATCTTTTGGGGTTAAAATTGTTTGGAGACCCATGAGCTTTATGAACTTTGATATCCAAAATTTTCCCAATACTTGGGTAGTTTTTAGCCATTATATCTTTGAGTAGCTTTCTGCCACTTTCTCCCTCTTTTCTCCTCCACAACCTCAATAATAGCTAAATTGTTCTTTTATGTGGTATTCCAGAATTCACATAATCTTTCCTCAATAATTTTATTTTTTTCCCCTTTATTTTCTGATGTGGTCACTTCAAGTGACTAGTCTTCTACCTAACAGATTATTTCTCCTGGTTGATCCAGTCTATTATTATCTCTATTGCATATTTTCATTTCATAGATTATATTTTTCAGCTCTAGAATTTCTCATTTTGCTTGTGTCTTGTCTTTCTAATTCTTTAAATTGTTTTTCTGTGTTTTCTTTGTACCTCACTGAGTTTTCCTAAAAGAACTACTTTGGATTTTTTTCTTATAGGTATCCATTTTTGGGGGTTGGTTCCTGGAAAATTATTATGTACCTTTGGTGATGTCATATTTCATTGATTTTTCATGTTCCCTGAAGTCTTGCATTGCTGTCCTTGCATTTGGAAAAGCAGTTACCTCTTTCAGATTCTACTCACTTCAGGATGGAAAAAGCTTCTATCAACCCTATTAGGGATTCTGAGGGTATGTCAGACATTCTATGGATACATCTGTCCCATACTTCTGATTTCTTCTTGGGTAGGAGTTTTAAGATTTCATGACGTCTCCTCAGTCCTGCGAAGCCAGCCAGGTACAGATAGGCTCTTGTGAGCTTTCCCTACAGAGCCGCTGAATGCTCAGTTTGTGTGTTTTTTCCCATTCCTGAAGACTCTGGTCAGCTTTCTACATGTGCTCACTAACATTCTGAGAAACTCGCTCTTGCTCCTGCCAGCAATACGCACAGGGACATGGCCACACATGGGGAGGGGGCACATGGGTGAGGTGCACAGAGAGTACACTGTGAACCATGGTGTCTCTGTATTTCCTACTGATCCATTAATAAATGCTACTAAATTTGCCACTTACTATCAAAGATCAGCTTTTATATAAATTAGCAAATGTATGCGATACATGCATCGAAGATATAATTATAATGTTATTTTTAACCTATAGTTTTAGTGATATTTTTAACCTATAATTATAGTGATATTTTTTTTATCCTCTGCAAATTCCAACTAAGAATATTTCCTTGGCTTCCTTAATTATATTGAGCTAAAACTTAAGAGGCTTCTTAAAAACAGTATGGAAAAAATAAATGAAGATTTATGGGGAATAGGTCATATTTTGTACCAATCCCAATCGGACACATCTAAGAGAAAAATTCCTATTCATTTCAAAGAGAAATACCAACCATGATAATTTCTATGTGGCTTTAAATAAGACATTCACATTTTCATTAAGAATCTTAAATCAAAGGATAAGATCTAAAGTCATGTTGGCACAGGGTTGTGAATAATGGAACATAAAAGCATGATGAATATTTTTAATTTGATATCATGAAATGGGAAATTATATCCAACTTTATCCAATTAAAATAGTGATTTCATTTGTTATGGTGAAGAAAAGAATCTCCACACTGAATTCCTACACAACCAGCATCTTACCTTATTCACTGACCTAGGCACCATCTTACTGAGACTAGCAAATTTAAATGATTGAAGTCCTGATGTATTTTTGAAAATAAGAAATTAAAAAAATGTCCCTTGAATAAAATATCATGGCTTCAGCATATGTGTATATCCTTGGGAGGAAAAAAATCTTTCAGCCAGAACTATTAAAAGTACTAAAAATAGATCAAACTATCTCAAGGACAAAAAATCATAGAAATCAGCAAAATCTTTTTTGCTCTGTGTGCTCAAAGTAATACATATGCCCTCAACTACAACGGCAAAGGCATGCCATAAAAATAATTAGGGAATTCAACGGGGAAAATATCAACTAAAATATTTATTAGAAAACAGAGATAGGAATTATATGTATTACAGAATGTATACATATTGTCATTTGATGTTCTTTACTCACTTTATTTTCCTAAACAATCACATATAATTTACCAAAATTAACATTTTTAATAAATGGGCTTTCTTTTGATGTCATATTGTTTTTCTTAACTGGAATAAGAGGACAAATAAAATAAATTATTCATGGAAAGCATAAGGTATGAGAAAGTAATATGTATATTTTTTCTAATTGCCAGGATCTGTTGTCAAGCTAAACAAAGGTAAAGGAAGAACAGCATCCACACCAAGCCTGCTGAAGAGAACTTCTCAGAAAAGGGGCCCTGCTGCTCTTGTTTTCTAGAAAATTGTTTGTAGATTGACGGGGTAAGACCTCACATTCTGAAAGAGGACATAGCCCTCAGAGGAACTGAACAGTGGTGTGACATGGAGGGACCTGGGGAACAACCCTAATCTAGGAGTTCAGAGGTCATTACTCATGGATGTCAGGATTTTGTTAACATTTGTTAAGCAGAACACAGAGTGCCAGATGGTTAGACAGGTTCGATAAAAGGCCATAAGAGGAACTTAAATAGAGAAGTTTATGACTGACAGGTCGTTGAGAACTTAAAATCTTGCCTAGAGGGGCCGCATGAGCAGGACAAGACAGGATACCGGCAGAGAGATAGAGAGGACCTGGGGAAAATTTTATTAGGGTCCACGGGTGGAACGCTTTGGGATTCCCAGACTAAAGTTGGATTGGTCCATTCAAACCAAATAGAACAGGGTTTTGGTTGACCCCCCAAGGCTCATATCTAAAGAGCATACAGGGAGAAGGTACTGAGGCAGTTGACGAGAAGGGCTGTTGGGGAATTCATACCAGGAATATACCTTTGCTTGTCTCTGCAGGCTGTTGTCTGGGTCTGTGTTTGTGTGAAGGACTTCTGGTGGATGAAGGCCCCCTGGGAATGCTTGTCCAAAAAATAATGGATGCATGCAGAGGCAGCAATGTCAGGTTGTGGAGGCAGCAGAATTATGGAGAAACTTCAAATCTCCTCCTGGGAGCACCTCCCTGGCTCTGTTGTCAGAGCTCTGGATCTTAGGAAACTGGTGGATTCACTTTTCAGGGCAGCCATAACAAACCATCAGCTACTAGGTGGTTTAGAACAGCAGGTATTTACTCTCTCTGGAGGCCAGAAGTCTGAAATCAAGATGTCAGAGGATGAGTTCCTCTGAGGGATAGAAGGGAGAATGTTCCAGGCCCTTCTTCCAGTTCATGGCAGTTTTCTGGCAATCCTTGACTTTCCTGAGCTTGGAGGAACATCTCTCCATCATCATGTGATGGTCTATGCTCTGTGCTTTCATGTGGCCTTTTGTAAGAATAAGTGGCATTGGATTTCTGGTCCACCAATTCAATATGACTTCACCTTTTACTTCTGCTAAGACTCCATTTCTGAAGAAGGTCACATTCAGAGGTCCCAGGTGATCATGAATTTGAATACTATTCAGCACAATAGAGGGTGGCCTCTTGTTCCTCAAAATTGACACCCATCCTAATATTCCCATTCTAAAATCAATTCTAAGTCTGAAATACACATCTATATATCAACTCAAAAATATCATCTAACTCATTTAAATGAGGTATTTAGAGAGGCTCTGGATATGGTGCACCCTAAGAAAACAATCTCCATCTGTGGACCTGTGAAGCTAGAACACAGTTTATCTCCTTGCAAAATATAATGGTGGGACAGGCATAGGATAGGCATTTTCATTCCAAAAGAGAAGAAATGCAGTAATAAATTTATCCAAAGTAAATCTGAAACCAAGCAGGTCAGTTCCATCAGGCTCAAGACCTAATGGTTCTCTGTGGCCTAATCTGCCTGTTGAGTTCATGAAACCTCCATCAGCCTCTGCCTCTGGGCTCAAAAAGGTCCTGTCACCTTGCCCCCTGAGCAGTCTTTGATTGAGGTGGCCCCACCATCTCCACTCTCTGAGTCACTTGTGAATAAATACATGAATTAATAAATGAATAAATAATGAATGTGTTAATTATACACTTCAGATTAATGAAGTTAAAGGGAGAGACCATGGGAAATGATTTAATTTATTTCCATTCCAAATGTGAAATGATTTCTTACATTTTATAAGCCCAGGAGAGCTATTCAGTTAGAGCTGGTTAGCAAGAGCTGAAAGAGAAAGTCTTTTATTAAAAATCAAATCACTTAATTACCTCTCCCAACCTGGGGTCATTATGAGCTCAACAGACAGCAAAGTTAATGAGAAAGAGGGCAAACATGCTTAGACTGTGCGTTCAGGTCAGTTTTACAGGTGAAGTTGTTCATATCCATAGAGAATGAGAATTAATTGAATAAGAGAGTGTAATAGGGTGGACCACTCTTCAGCTTCTCTTGAGTAGCATTTAGAAATATAACTTTATTATTATTCATATAACATATGACTTTATTATTCAATTTAGAATAATATATTTTGATGTGGTGAATTCTCAGAATATTTGACACATACACATATATGTATTTATGTGTGTGTTAAAATACTTTAAATTTAGTTTAACTTGAATGCCTATTATTCAGCAATAGGTATTGTATATCTCAGACATATATATAAGATATGCCAGAAAATGGGCTAGTATCAAGATATAGATCCTACATTTAAAAGCTTGCTTTTTTTTAATAAAAAAGAACCTTAACAAAAGGTACTATTAACTGTTCAATAAAACAGAGTATACAATAGTTTTTCAGTAAATCAGAGAATCTACAAAATATTATGTCAATAAGCTAGTGTTTACTAGCCTTAGTATTACAATACATTAGTGCCAAATCACTATATCAATGAAAAATATTTTGGCATTTTTATGAAATCTATTATTAATTACTATTTGACATCTGAAGAATATTTACTGAATAGTTTTCCCTTGGATTGATTAATAAAATTTAATGATAAATTCAAAACGATAGATACAAATATGTTTTAACAACAGAATAATTATAATTTTGAAAAAATAAGAAAATGGCAGGAGTGGTATATGGTAGATAAGTCAAAATGTAGACAGATATCCATGCACTGCAAGTGAAATTTAAGTTGTTTAAATTCTTTGTTTCTAAATACTTTTATATTAGTTAGATTAGTAAACTGTGATCAAAGTTGCATCAGATTAAACAAAGTTGACTTGTTTATTGGTTAATTTTCAACTAAGCTAAACCATACTTGTTTTGGATTTTTGTTGGGTTTTTTTTGTGTGAAATATTGTTTTGCTTCAAAGCCTTGCCAATTTAGATTTCACTAATGATTGATTCTAGACTTCTTTTATCTTAAATAAATCATATACCAAGGAGACTGTTTTTCTTAAATCCAGAATTAAAATATTATGATTTATTCAATTTTATTAGGCTTAACTTTTAAAGAATCAATACCATTTAATATTTTAAGTAAACAAGCATATACATGCTCACGCATGCACACATATTACACACACACACATACACACACACTTGCTTTGTGCTCTGTATAAACAATAACATAGCTAGAGTGAGACAGAGAAAACCAAGACACATCTTACTGATGCCTGTATGTATGCACATGTGTATTCGTGTATTATGTATTTGGTGGAAGGATATAGACTGGATTTCTATCTTTCTCAAGGAAGCTTCACCCCTCTCACCTGGAATAAGCTATTTTGCTCCCTGGCAGCTGCCTGCTCCTGCTCCTCAACCCTTTCTCTGCACAAGACCCATTGCCTGACCCAATTTTTCCTTTCAGTTCTGCTGCTCTCCCTCGGGCAGCCTTACTGAGCCTCTTATTTGTGGTCAATTAGTACCTTGTTCTGTCCTATCTTGTATCATTAATATTACTTTTACACGATGAACCATTTTATATAAGTTTACAGAGCTAGTTTATACTGACTTTAAAAATAATAATGTGAATTATTTTATTTTTATAACCATACACAGTTTGAAGACAATTGGCAGATACTCAAAACAAGTTTTGTTGAAAGAATGATTGGAGAATCTATGTGATGCATCATTTTGGTCATCCTAATTAAGTTTAAAAGTACATGATTGCATCATTTTCCATAACAGAATTAATTACCAAACAAAATACAGGATAGATAACTTGCATGGGTTTTTTTGCAGCCAATTTAGACCAGAAGCCAAGAAATCAACTGTTTTGTCAGATGTAACTACTGACTTTAAATAAAACTGAGTAATCAGCAAATAAAAGGTAATTTATTCACTAAACATTAAAATGATTGTCCATATGTGATTTCCAACTTTCAGATGAGCAGCACTTTTGCAATATCCTCCCATATAATAAAAGGCTAATATGCAAATATGAACAGCAGAACAACCTGAACAACTGAACAACCGATCACTATGACCACCAGGAGGAGTGCCCAGAACATGGTGGGTGTTGGCTACAGTGGGATGGTGGAGCAGGTGAGCAGCAGCACCAACCAAGGCAGGCACCAGGTCATCAGGGCGAGCCTCTGGTGGTTACTGAAAATTCTCTGCTCCCACGCGCGGAGGTCCCTCCGGGTACTTGCATCTGCTGCCGGTGCTCACCCTGCTTGCACCTACTGCAGGTGTCTGGCGCCGGCCTGGATCACTTGGTACCATTAGCAGGTGCAAGTGGCGGCTGCCAGCCCCAGTCATCTGTCAGGGCTTCTCTATTTTCCCCTGCTCCTGATGGGAGATCAGGGTCAGCAGCCACCTCATATACCCACTTTTAGCAATGGCTCCACTCACACCTGCTGCCGGTGCTCTGTGCCAGTCCTGATTGCTCAGCACTATCAGCAGGTGCAAGTGGCAGCTGCTGGCCCTGATTACCCCCTGAGGACTTCTCCACCTCCCCCTCCTCCTGAGGGGCAATCAGAGCAGCAGCTGTTGCTTGCACCCACTGATGGCGCCGGCCCCACTCACACCTGCAGCTGGTACTGGCCCCAGTTCCTTCATGGTTCCAGTGGGTACAAGCAGGGCTGGTGTTGTCAGCGTGTGGGAGTGGTGGCAGCAGGAGAGGGGCTGCCAGCAGACAGGTGACTGGGGCCATGGCAGGAGGGGCCAAGCAAGGGCCTGGAGGATGGGCCAAGACCCTGCACTGTGCCTACCACAGCCTCACAGTCAACAGTTCCTTTCAAGGTGCACAATTTCTTACACTGGGCCCTTCGTGTGAAACACTGTAAAATTAAAATCAGGTGGTGGTCAGGTACAGTCTCTAAAATCCCAGTTAGCATAAAAGATTTAAAACTGAGGGAGTTAGTTTCTCCTAGAATTTAAATTTGGGACAAAGGTAAGCATCAGTCTAAAGTTTGACAACGTTAAAAACTAGTGACCCTCAGTACATCACTTGTCTTCTCTTCTTCAAATAAAACATGACCACAATAATGCTCACTCCACAAATTTTCTGGGAAGAACAAATGCTATAGGGCAGAACATATTTTTTAAATGTCTCTGTCTGATATTTAAAAAGAAATTTCCTAAATATGAGAAATGTTTTATATCTAGATTTAAATGCGGATTCCTATGGCAGTGAATGTGTTTCTGGTGGTTCCAGAGAGCTCTTGGCAGGGCAATGCACCATTCTACTGTTTTATCATTATATGAAAAACACTATATGAATAAAATTAAAGTTCAGGTTAATCAAAATATTGCTTGACAAAGCAAATAATTGAATTGTACTTGCAGTGCACAGTGGTAGACAGTAATTAACATGCAGCATCTTCAACATTTGAGTACAACTTCCAATTTCCATTTTAACATCATAGAATGCTGTCTACACATTTTTTAATGGTGCCCATGATAATAATATATTCTCTTTTTAATCATATTCCACGTTGCAAGAAATGAAGCTTGCAATTTTCCCAGGTGCTTACCAAATTACTACTGCAAGCTAATTCTCATCCCCCAAGTTAAGAGTTTCAACAGAGTGCACATTAACAGCCTGCTTATGCTCTTCCTGTACAACAGAAGGTAAGTTAATATGTGTGCCTCAATTATATCCAGTTTGTGCATTTATAGCACCCTGTGGGCAGCAGTAAGAAAGCTGTGAATGTACTTATCCTGCTTTTTTGATGGTCTACTATATTACAGTAGAGAAAGCCTGGGAAAATGAAAAAGAAGCAGAGCATACGAAATAGAAGGTGCTAAGAAAGAAATGGGGGAGGGGCATGGCTTAATTGAGAATTGATAAGAAGTGCAAATTAAAAGCATTGATTTTAAAACTTTTGAATTAAATTTATATCTGTATGAATATAAATCTATATGCCTGAAATATACATGCATATGCCCTACTCTATACACTTTATTTTACATATCTTTGTTTATTGTGAATGATGAAATGGCCAAGAATTTATTTGTCAAGAACAGTCTACAAATCAAATCGCAGAAGGAAAGATTTGTAGTCTCTGCCATGAAGTAGACCTTGAGGTTACTAGGTAATTATATTAATTCCTATAAACTCAAGACAAACCTGTTTTCCTTCACTTTTCAGAAACCTTCAATAGATAAGTTGATTTGCAATATGTAATTTGAATTTATAAAATATAGACCCAAGATATTTAAAACATTTTCTCACATATATGCATGAGTCATGAACTTACAACTCTACGCAATAGTGCTTTTAAAATCTATTCAGAAATTACAAGTCAGGAGCAATATTTATTTTTCTTCTGCCATTCAATGTTTAATGGTAAGTAGATTGCTAATAAAGAAATGTATGTTCTGATTATTTTTTCTGCTTTTCTTAAGTAATATTATAAGATATAAACACATTTGTAATGCTTACCTTTATGATACCTAAGGACAAATTTGTAGGCAGTTGACAAAAGAATTTCTAAGTTAAAAATAAAATATATATCAATCATTGATCACATCATTTTCTATATTATTTTCCAAGATACTAAAAACTTTGAAGTTGTTTGTCAAAAACAATAGTTTAAGAAATAATTTTAATTTTTTAAATTACAGCAGAAAAAAAAGACCAAATAAATTACAATCCAAGCAATCAGCATTTAAGTCCTTTCACTGCTCACAGAACTTGCATAGGTTCCTTTTTCTTCTCTTTCATGTTCATTTGACTTAAAATGACGGGATTTGAAAATTGTCTTCTTTGTTAGCTTAAGGGTATTTTCCAATCCTGATACTGAGCAGGGAGGAGGCAAAAGTATCCCTCCTAATTTTGTTTCTGCAAAAAAAACATACCTTGTTACTTTTTTATTACCTTTGAAATCTGGTGACCTCAGCAGCTATCCAGGACAGGAATTGAAAATACAATATGGAGTAGCAATGCACACTGAACTAGTCCTGTGCCCAATACACCTGTTCCCAGTAGATGCTGAGCCAAATTCTAACAGATCTAAGAAAACTTCTGGGTTGGCAGGAAGCTGAAAAGTCTCTCTGTCTGTATTGATCTCCTCTCTTCAATTGGTTTTTGTAAGTGAGGAAAGATTGTCATTAATAAATTACAGACATGATTAATTACCCCCTTTTTAAAACCCTTCAGTGACCCACTATGATATTAAAGGGAAGATAAAATATATTCTAGATATACATGCACATATTTATGTCCTGCTTTTCTTCTTCCTTTCTAGACACATCTTGTCACTCTTCAGCACAAACCCTACAGGTCAGCCACACTGAAGGTTACTCACTCTCCCGCGTATATCCTAGCATTTAAATCACCCATGTCTTTAGGAAAACACTGTGTGGCTTATTCAACAGCTCCCTGCCTCATTTTACTCACCAGCAGCTTCTCCATCTGGGAGAGTTTCAGTGTGTTCTGAGTCCAGCGAACTTGCTGACTTCTTACTGACTTCTCCATTGATGCATTCTCAAAACAATTTTATTTCTTCCTTTGTGCAATTTCTTTCACTGAATATGATTACTAAATAACACACTGGTCTCCAAAACCATACAGTATGTTGTATGTTTTGTTTCTTCTCAATCAGAATCAAACAAGAATAGCCAACCGATATGCATATGAATGTGGTATATGCATCATCAACAACTAAGCCCTTATTGCTTAGGAGACACTCACTTGAAAGTCCAACTCAGTTCTACACATATGTAGTATTTAAACATCAGGTGTGTATTTCAATCTTTAAAGTTGTTAAGGTAAACGAAATTCAGATAAGCTATTGATACTGGAGGATCAACATTTCTGTTAACACTCATAAAAGCCAGGATTGAAGCCTCCTCTCTACTTACAAGACAGATGATAACCATAATCAAGTGATTATTTCTACATCTAGTCTATGTTCTATGGGATGTTTGCTTATCAACGGGAAAGAGAGGTACAACTACTATTTCATCAGCAAATTCTAACTAGGTACTATTGACTCATCAATATCTGTGAGATAAAGCAATATGAGAACTGGCTTGTATAGTTGGATAAAAACATTCCAAAATACATATCAAAAACATATTTTTAGACATTGTGAAAAACCTTTATATTATATGCCCCATAGAGGAAATTACTAAGACCCCTTGATAAATGAAAAAGTCCATTAATAATGCATTGAACATTGAGATGCCAATCAGGGATACTGGCAAGTTTGTGAGTCTATTCAGTGTATTTTTTGTTGTTGTTATTGAAAAAAAATATATGTGTACTCAGAGATGCTTGGTACTATTTCTATTTTGCTAGAATCATTTTTGTGCTAAAATTTTTGGGAAATACATTACTATGACTTAAATGAAACAAAGTTGACTGACAGAGATAGATACTTGAATCATGAATAGATTTTCAATTAATACCTCCTAAGGCTTGTCTAAGCATTTTTAAATTTAATGGAAGCAATTTAATGAACAAATAAATATTTACTTTCTAATTTCTCAAATAAGATTTAAGTTTAATAAATATTTGAACATATTATCTGTTTCCATAGAACACTAATTCAGTATTATGCCATCAGTTTGAATAAACATATATAAATACATATTTATATGAATTGTGCAAATACTTGTCTAGTTACCTATTTTATGCACCAGATGTTATTAAGAACCTACTTAATAAATTTCAAAATATTTCTGCCTTATTACCCTATTACAATAGAGGTTATTGGTAAATACCCAATCTTCTATATAAAAGGCACCAATATTAAGGTGCCTTTAATCTGCAGAGTAAAACTGGAGAACACATATTACTCTGCAGATAAACTTGCCTTGTGTTTCAGATGATAAAAGTGATTATAGTACTCATCTCCGTTTCCTCTAAAATGCCTACCATTATTCTTTATACAAATCCAGTTCAATAAAGTGCTGGGTTGAGTTCATTAATTTTTATCTTACTTGTCAAAAGCATAGGGAAAAGTTTATTCATTTAATAAGCTTGATTTCTATTCATCCTGTTCTATCTTGAGAAGTTTTGTTTTACATTTTTTACTTGTGTTAAGGCAATGCAAAAATTTTGGAAACAGACAGAATATATATTATATGTGGTTGGCTATACTCTTCTAGAATCATAATCTCATTCTACAAGATTGTTATCAGCAAAACACCCATATTATTGAGTTGCATGATAAGAACATGAGTGCTGTGAATACCTACCTAACAGAAAATCATGGCAATAAAAATATAAAATGATAAAAGGTGATAATGTAATAATACATTTATAAAATACTCCCAACTTCCCTTGACTTGATCTACAAACTTGCAATATGCACTCAGCATAAACCTTATCTGGTTGATACCGTGCCATGACTGCAATGATGCTAGGCATTGCTTTTATTTAGACTCTTCTAAAAATTTTGAATTTTAAGATGAAATAACATTTCAACTATAAAAAATAACATTTTTATTATTTCCCTTTTTATTTTTATTTTTAATTTTAAATTGAGTTTTAAAATGAGATGGAGAGAAAGGGAGAGAGAGAGCAGCACGGAGCTGAGAATGAAACATTGATCTGCTGCTTCCCAGGGACTGGAGCATGTGCCCTGGGCATGTGCCCTGACTGAGCAGCAACTCCTTGGTGTACAGGATGACACCCAACCAATGGAGCCACACCAGCCAGGACTACATTTCCTGATTTTTAAGCTAGACTTAATTCACCTACTTTGAAACAACTTTCCCTGGAGAACAAGCTTTTGTATTGATTTTGAAGACAACTGGAGAGTCAATATCAGTGGATAAATTTTCCACTATGTCTTCAACTCTGACTGTCAAGAAAATACAGTCATAAGAAACTCTCCCTGACTTAAAAAATAATTTTATGGCACTGAGGTATAAACATAGAACCAGAAATATATGAAAAATAATATACATAACATACAAGTATGCACACATATACAATGCCAAAAAATGGTGAGTGTGTATAAGTTAAGCAAATCAATCAATTTTGTTAATATCAATTTTATTTCTTACCATAAATGAGTGTAAGAATGATAATTGCTTTGGATTAAAAGGGAGGATGAAGAGAAGGGAGGAGAAAAAAGAAGCATTATGTCACTTATATAAAACTGCTGTGCTTTCTGAGGTGAAAAACGTGTCTTAAATTATGTTCCAATAGCTGGCTAGTTATACTGTGGGAAAAAAAGGAAAAAGAAATATAAAACTACTAAATTTCCCAAACAAACATTAGCCATGATCAATCTTGGCCATACTCCTAACCTCATATGTAGCTTGCTTCCTTTGATAGGTTTGATTCAGTCTTTGTGATATCACAGTAATTTCTAATTTTATAGTAAGATATAGTGACGACATCCTAAAGAATGAATGAAAATATAGCACGAGGAAGTTCTAAATGGAATAATTTTTCGGAGTTCTCTGGGTGCCATCAGAACCAAGTCTTTAAATTTGCATTTTATAATGTCAAAAAGAGGGTTTTTTTCCACACTAGGTTTGCCATGGAGTGACATTAAAAAACAAATTAAAAATGTGTGCCAAGTTAGACAATACTTTTGCATAGTAACTACTCCACTTAGACTGCAGAGGTATCAATCTACTTGTCAGAAAAACAAAACAATGTAATCTTTTAACTACTTGTCTCTTGATTTCTGGCTCAGGTACTTTGGAAGTAATTGCTAACGTTTGAGAATATGTGCATTAGTTAGAGAAGGAATATTTTAACTAGAAAAATCCGTTCCATTGAATGATTAAGCCATTGAATGATTAATGACAATTTTTGACCCAGGTAGATCATTGATATTGTGATTTTCTATAGATTTAATATGGGCCCACCTTTCTATTTAATTCTTTTACTAGATCATTAGACACTATGCCTATGATCAGAATCCTCAGAATAAACAACTAGATATCTACGCCATCATCTCCACTCCAAATGACTCCATGGGATGACAAGTTACCAGAAATATTTCTTAATATCAGAGAGATAGCAGAGGAGATATCAAATTTGTCGGCAGCACTGCAGCTACGACTCCATCAATAATACCTGGCATTCTGTATTCCCCATCGGAGGCTATTCCACGGCTCTGGATGACAGCCCGCTTCAACTTCATCATGTGAGCCACTGGGACAGAAACTCATAACTGGAGGAAAGGTAATAAGAGCAGCTAGGCAGGGTGGGAGGG
The DNA here is from genome assembly GCA_027563665.1 of Antrozous pallidus. Lineage (NCBI taxonomy): Eukaryota > Metazoa > Chordata > Mammalia > Chiroptera > Vespertilionidae > Antrozous > Antrozous pallidus. The sequence continues at coordinate 53,664,250 of CM050518.1, forward strand.
GTTAGGAGTTGGGCACTGAACACAAAAGGTGGAGGGGATGCAGTTTGACATAAAGCTGACAAAAACAAGCCCAGAAGGATAGTTTCTTAAATGTTAAAGGTGAGAAAGAAAGGGGCATCTTTGACAAAGAGACATGCTTTGGAGAGTTCGAAATTGTGTTCTTTCTGGAGCTGGGGCTGATTGTGTTAAAGGGCCCTGAGAAGTTTCCACACACCTCTTCCCACACATACACAATCTCCAAGGATGAGATAAACACTCCTCTGAACATGCCTCCAAGCATATCAGGGTGTCTATTTCTTAAAAACCCTCAGTTTTCTAAATATATCTCTCCCATTATGTGTTGCTTGGGCACAGCCCCATGATGTAGTGGAGATGTTGGACTGATGGTTAAAATTGCAGGAATTGCCTAAACCAGTTTGGCTCAATGGATAGAGAATCGACCTGCGGACTGAAGGGTCCCAGGTTCGATTCCGGTCAAGGAGGCATGTACCTGGGCTGCAGGCACATCTCCAGTAGGGGGTGTGCAGGAGGCAGCTGATTGATGTTTCTAACTCTCTATCCCTCTCCTTTCCCCTCTGTAAAAAATCAATAAAGTATATTGAAAAAAATTGCAGAAATTTTGTGTGCCAATTATTAAACACAAATGTTTTTAAAAATTAGGCAAATTTACAGCTAAAAACATTATACTAAAAAAAAGATACTAGGCCCAGAAATTATTACTTTTTAATACTTACATCAGATTTTACAATTAAGTATACTCTCAAAGTTATTTGTGTGTGTGTATTACCTATAAGGTAGAAGTACTGTAAATGATGTGCTACTGTGCATCTTTCATAACTCTCTCTAGTAATGCTCACTGACATGTCGGTACCTTAAAATCAGCCATAGCAGCAGTATGTACACCATGAAAATCAGCAAATACTACAAATCAGGACTCGGTCTCTCTCCAAGAGCCGGTTGTTCAATATTGACCAGCATATCACGGAGTTAAGCTATTTTATGTTGTCAATACCAGGCTTCCCATTTGCAACGAGAAATACTTATCTTTTCACTATAAACCTTTACTGAACTAGAAACTCATAATTTAACCACCCTTTTTAGATGGTGTTAGAGATAAGAAATAGTTTGTATAGAGCACATGAGATTTTTATTCAACTTAGCAACCAACTTTATCAGTTCATAGGATATCCAAAGTCCTTTAACTCCCATGTCATTTCTTTTAAACTTTTAAAACAATTTCAAGGTAAAAATACCTTAAAACTCTTCTATATATATTAAATAACTAATATGCTAACTAGACCAGATGGCAATACAACCAGTCGGAGGGGCTGTGGGGCCATGAGGCACCCAGGGCTTTGAGGCAGCTGGGCTGCAAGGGCCAACCTCCTTGTTCGGATTTCATGCATCTGGCCTCTAGTTTTAAAATATTGTTCTTATAAGTTTAAAATAGTAGGGATATATCATCTTCCATTCCTAATGAGCGATGGGTGTTTTATACATTGTGGGGTTGACTGAAATAGCATCCATGTAAATGACAATGGATTTAGGGACAACAAAACAGTGTGAATCATTGATTTCATTCAGTGATGGAAATGTGGGTGAAAATATGCCTGTGCAGTGTGCACTTGGTGCAGCTCTGTGGCCAGATTCCAACTTGGGGACAACCTATCTCACTGTCCTCATGAGGCAATGGGAGGAGCCCCATAAATCAGGCAGAAGAGAGATCTGCACATGGTTAGCCAGGTATGCATTCACAGAGTTTTCGCAGAACAATTCTAGGAATTGTTGACCAAATCATCTGGATTGCATATGAAACAGAAATGGATACAGGCTTCAATATCAAGTAGACATTCAAGTTTTAAATGTGAAGAATTTAATAAACTGGTATTAATAAAAGCTAAAGGGCAGTTTTCTCAAGAATTGAAAAATAATTGGAACTACTTTTAATAGGTTGATCATATGAAACATGGCCTTAACCAAAATGATGAGTTGAGTTCAGGGCAACTTCCCTGTTCTGTTAATTAAACTTTGGGACATTGAAACACAGGTCAGGGGAGATGACCGGATAGAAAACATTGCTCTATTCACTTACCTCCCAGCCTACAAAAAATATAAATAAATAAATAAATAAATAAATAAATAAATAAATAAAGCCTTAAGACATTTGCTGGTCTAGCCTCTATTTATTAGAAAACTAGAGTCCTGGTACATGAAATTCATGCACAGGGACAAGGGGGTCCCTATCTAATCTGGGACCCCTTGAGGGATGTCTGACACCCCTCTTACAGTCCAGGACTGTTGACTCCCAACTGCTCCACCTGCCTGCCTTCCTGATTGCCTTTAACTGCTTCTGTCTGCCAGACTGATCACCTTAACCACTCTCCTGCCAGCCAGATTGATGCTAAACTGCTCTTCTGCCAGCCTGTTTGCCCCTAACTTCCCTCCCCTGCAGGCCTCATCCCCCCCAGGTGCACTCTCCTGGAGGCCTGGTTCCCCCAAAACTGCCCTTCCCTGCAGGTCTAGTCACCCCTAACTAATCTCCCCTGCAGGCCTTGGGTTCCCACAACTGCCCTTCCCTGCAGGCACAGTCACCCCCAACTTCCCTCCTCTGTCAAGCTGGTCACCCCTAACTATCCTCCTCTGCAGGCTTGATCACCCCCAACTGCCCTTTTCTTATAGGCCTGGTTCCTCTCAACTACTCTCCCCTGCAGGGCATCTTGTGATGGCCATCTTGTGTCCACATGGGGTCAGGATCTTTGACCACATGGGGATAGCCATTTTGTGTGCTAGAGTGATGGTCAATCTGCATATTATTCTTTTATTAGATAGGATAGAGGCCTGGTGCATGGGTGGGGGCCACCTGGTCTGGCCTGAAGGGTTCCCTTGGGGCATGGGACAGCATGGGTAAAGGGCCTATAGTGGTTTGCAGGCCAGCCACACACCCCCAGGCAATCCAAGCAGAGGCCCTAGTATCTGGGATTCATGTATCTTCTATAATTGAAAATTTGTAGCCTGGAATGGAGCCAAGCCTTCTGCTGGCTCTGCGGCTGCTGCCATTTTTGTTGGGATTCTGTAACTAACAGAAACTAAATGGAAGCCTGAGCCAGCCAGGGCAGGCAGAAAGCTTAGCTTCCTTCATTGCTGGGGAAACCCAAGCCTCACTCCTATTCTCTGTGGTGGCAGCCATCTTGGTTGGGTTTATTTGCATATCTGCTCCTGATTGGCAGGTGTGAGTGAATGTAGGGGAGATATGGTAAATTTGCATATTACTCTTTTATTAGATAGGATAAATGTGTATCCATTGAATTACCATTGCACCCATTCTATTTTGAAATATCTCAAGAGGAAAAAGTTCCTTTGGCATTCATTGCTAATTTAGTCCATGATGTAATAATTATGGTAAATTAATTTCTTGTTTTTAACAACTTTTACTAAAATTATATCTATATATGTTATGCAAAGATTGTTCTTAAAACATATATTAGCCTTTCATCTTTATGTCTACAATAAATCCAATTATTATTGGTCATCATTAAGAGGAAATGCAAAGTAAAAGCACAAAACTATTAAAAAACTCAGATTTGTAATATTTTTTCAGAATTAAGGAAATCACAATTATTTACTTGATTAGAATACAAAAGTACCTAAGTTAATACTACGACTAGAAATATATTGTTTTTGTTTATATAATTTTCATACTGCTTCTATTTTAAATGTAGATGCCATAGATATATTCATATGACAGTGAAATAAAGCATTGAATCTATAGAGTTTGCTAAAAAGTTATTACATTTAAACTGAAAAATGACAGCAATTTAAAACATGTTTTTGCTTGGCCAAATGCTTTGTATAATGATCATTAGGTTAAGAAAGAAAATATTGCTGTAAGGTAGGTGGTGGCAATTATTGCTTGAATGATCATACATTTTTCTTTTGTTTCAATAAGTCATATTTCCCCCATTTCTTGAAAAACAAACTAGCTACATAATGATATATGTATAAATATACTGAATTTTAAAAGCATTTCTGATGCAAATTTCAGTATATGAGAATTTTTTGTGAACTTCAGACTAAAGTTAACGAAGCAATTCATTCTTTCTGAGTTCTATGGGTTGTGTGTTCGCTTGTTGGATGGTCAATTTTTTAAGGTATAATGGAATGTTTCTCATTCTCATTTCAGAATAATACATAAATATTTGGGAACACAATTACTTAGGTGGAACAGCCGCTGTGAAGTTATGTATAAAGTACTTGTTTTTATTATCTACTCTGATGGAAAAGGAAATTTAATCAAAATAAGCAAATTTACATCAATCTGTAAATTTTGAGTTTAGTGAACATTCATTTTATACCTTTAAAAAAAAATCCTCTATTCTTTGACCCTTGGTGAAAGCTAAACAAAAAAAGATAACTATTCCTTACTTCTATTATCTTGCCAATATTTTCTTTGCAACAATAAAATAACTATTTTTATAAATCTGTGTCTATAATGTAGCTGTCAAAAGAAGAAATAACTATTATAAAAATAAAAATTTTAAGTCACATTTAAATTACCTGGCAAAAATTTATATTGGACTCCTGTTAAAATTAATGTTTTTCCATAATTAAAAGTTAGATGTTTAATCTCATGTTTTTTTGAAAAAGTGCCAAAAATTAGGAAGACTATTAAAGGCTAAAAGTGCTTCAAAGCTAAAATAATAAATAATAAAGATAACAAAATGTGATAAATGTAAAAATTTCTTGATCCTCATTCCAACTTATTTTTCTATAAGATGTTGGTAAGTTTCATTATATTTTTAAAAAATGTAAATTGGTGACTTTTATAAATCACAGTTGAGAAAGAGGCTAGATTAATAAATAAATGAATAAATAATAATAATAATGGTACCCTCATCAAAATCAGTGTGAGTTTCCTCAATTCCATTAGGTCTAGATTTCAGCAGTGTTTAATAGGCATTAAATTCAGGTGTGTAATAGGCATTCTTTATTCATTATTCATTTCACTCCAAAGTAATGAACTATAGTTTAGGACTTGAAGAGGAGAAATGTGGATGAGAGTTTTCATCTTTATTTCTACATTCTCCAGTTTAGTTTCAAATCATACTAAGAACAAGTATAATGAGGTGGGGGCGGGTGAGCGCATGTACTGGGGGATAGGGGAGGCTGAGGGGAGGTTAATGGGGGAGAAAAGGAAGCATGTGTACTACTATTTATAGTACTTTAAAGAATAAAAATATCCTATATAATAAAAGAGGAATATGCAAATGTGACCATACCTTTGCTATTCTACTAGCCAATCAGGAGCAGGGGGTGTGGCCATGGACCGGGAGGCCAGCACTGGATGGGAGCAGCACACGGGATGGGAGCAGCGCTCAGGACAGAAGGCTGGTGGAGGGCGTACCTGCGGTGCTGGGCAGCCAGGAGAAGGAAGGCCTATTGCACGAGAGCTTCACAAATTTTCATGTCATCCTTGCACAGGGGGCATGTTAATCTTCTCTGTATCGTTTCAATTTTAGTATATGTGCTGCCAGAGTGGTGCCCGGGACGATTCTGATCAAGGGCATGTACCTAGGTTACAGGCTCCTTCCTGGCTGGGGCCCAGGTCAGGGCTCATACAGGAGGCAACTAATCAAAGTGTCCCTCTCACATTGATGTTTCTCTCTGTCTCTCCCTCTCTCTTCCACACTCTATAAAAATCAATGGAAACATATCCTCAGGTGAGGATAAAAAAAAAAGAAAGAAAGAAAATGTCATATCCTATGAAAGACACATCTTGAAAATGCCTAAAGAAAGTTGTCATTTTTTCGCAGTGAAGGGACTAGAGTCCATGTTGATGGAAACACCTTGGTGGCTGCGTGGTTGGCAGTGACTGCAGCAGCAGGGTAATGGGGGTGGTGCTTTCCCTTCATCATCCCAGTCACCTCCCACAGAGGGTAGCCAGACTGATGGGGAGCGTGCTCCCAGTCTGTGAGAGAGGGCAGACTGGGCTGAGGGAACCCCCCCCCCCCACCATGCATTAATTTAGTCTCTGATACTTCTATTATAGAGAAAGAGCAAATAGCAATATTAAATTATTTCCTCTAAATAATACCCTTTTAATGTGCACAAATTTTGTGCACTGGGCCACTAGTGTATATATGTGTGTGTGTGTGTGTGTGTGTGTGTGTGTGTGTGTGTATTTTTAAAAAAAGAACAAGTATAATGATATGTGGGGATAGAATGGTAAATGTTTACATTCTGCGATTAAAAGAAATAAGAATGATTCAATTCACAATCTTCTGACTTCAGATACCTTTAAAATTCCAAGAGCAGTTTCTTGAGCATGAATATCCCCAGAAGCTAGAGACAAAAAGGCAGGGGATCACAGTTTAATGATAGCTCAATGACAATGAAGCACCAGTTACAGGTCTGCCCAGCCAATCAACTTGTTTATGCCCACTGTGACTTATGGATATAATTAGGCATTTCATTTTTTATGATCTTCTATAGCCTTATATGTATTTTGATGTCCATCATTATGCTTAAGTCAATAATTTGACTGACTCACCCCAACTTATAATCTTTTGGAGATGGTATTTAAGATGTGGCTTGGTCATTTCAGGGAATTAGTTTTCCTGGGTCTCTCCCATGTATACATTCTATTAAACTTCTTTTTGCTTTTCTTTTATTAATCTGTCTTTTATTACAGGGCATTTTGAGGCAAGAACTAAGAGGAGTAGAGGTGAAATTATTTTTCTTCCCCTGCAGTTCAATGAATACATTAAAAAATAAAGTTCAAAAACTATATGATGGAAATATTATTAGACTCAGTTAAGATAATTTTTGCAGGGGAGTACTTGAAAATTTCTTACCACTGTGAGGTTCTTATATATCTTTGTTTGTGACATTTTAAGCAATAAATTTTTAATAATTAAATAAATATTCTTTAATGTTAAATTGCATTTCTTTCTGTTAAAACAAGCTGACAATAAACACACCTACGATTTCAAAATTCTAAACCTAAGCTGGTCTAAATAACTTGATTTTAGAGTATTGGATCTGGAGCCATCTTATGTTGGATCACAAGAACTAAGTGTTTAATTTTCAAGAATTTTGTGACATCTGGATTTTAGCACATTGCTGGCTTAAAATTGATTATAAGCAAATGCAATAAAAGAGGGTCCCCCTTTTACTCCCAAACTGCTCCAGTTGTTAAGTATTACCATAACATCTCTCAGTAAATCCTTGTTTAAGAGAAATATGCAACTATAAAGGTAATTAACTTTTGCAAGCTATATATCCATTATGTGTTCAACAAAAGATTAGCCTAAGGCAAAATTGTGAAGTATGAATCTCTATTTGCATATCTGCCCTTCTTTTTCAGCCCAGAGTCAAAACAAGTATTTGTAGATTTAATAGATCTCAAATTAAATCTTAAATACCAATAAAATTATAAAGTTCCCCAAATTATTCCATCAAATTTTATCTTAAGCCTTCTATACAGTCCAGCAGCTAGCTGTCCCAAGGTGACTTAACCGTTCATTGCCTTGTCCTCTTCAATGCTCTTGGCTTAGTGAATTTAATGGGTTTCCACATTGGGTGTCCATTTTTCAAGCTGCTCTAGAAAACTAATGTGCTCTAATGTGAACTCTGGTGCTCATCTTTATTCCCATCCTTTCTTCCTTACAGCAACAATTGCATTTTATTCAGTCATATACTCAAATGTTAAATTACCATAGGATATCCAATTATTTACACAGTGGTTCTCAGAGCATCAGCATCAGTTGAAGAGCAAATTCAGGGCCCAATTCCAGACTCACTAAGTCAGAAATGCTGCGAGTCAGGCCCAGCTGCCTGTCCTGTAACAAGCTCTACAAGAGCTACTGATGCCAATCAAGTTTGAGAGCTGCGGCATTATACTGAGCATTTTGTAAGGACAACGATCATATCCATTGCCCTGCCGAGTGCCTGGATACACTAGGTAAGGACTGAAAAACATTTTTGAATGAATGTATTAATTGTTCAAAACAAATACTCAATGCTAAAACACTTTGGGGAAAAAATCAGTAAATTGCTGTTGTGTTCCTAAGATCATTCTCCCCAGAAAGGCTTGCACTTAGCATGACATGGACTGATTCCTTTTTGTAGTTCTCATTGCCCTGGAGAAGATGTTGGCAAAACCAGTCAGTGCTTAGCAAAATGCTTGAGGGTGCTTGCAAGAAAGTGCCCAGAATGGAAGAAAGCACAGTGATGTTATTGTGACATTGATCCTCTTAGGAAAACGGATATTTAAGCGTCTATGGTTGGTCCTCTCTTCAAAGCCCTGCAGCAGACTTTTTTTAAATGATGGGAAAGCAGTAAAAGAAAAAAGATTAGGATCCAGACTATAATAGGGAGGGGGGAAATCAAAAGGCTTAAATGAAAGAGAAATATCTAACAGCAGCTTTAATCTTGGACATCCCCCAAACAGCTCCCACACGGAGGCCAGCGTGCCACAGGTGCACTCCACATGAGCAGGTGAGCAAAATAAAAAGACTGTCAGGCTGCTATGGATTCTTGTCTGTAATGCACATTCACTCCAAGGTGCCCTCTGCATCTGGTGTATATCTTAGTGCAGGTAATTTTTTAGCTGGTACTTTTCAAGAACATTAAAGATTTCTCAGAACCAAAAAGAGCTGTGAGTCAGTCAATAAACCTATTGAGGCTGCCTCAGCAATGGTTAGTAAGAATGCTTTCAGGATGACTTGTGTTCACCCAAAGAAATGGATAGGTTCTGTTTTCATTATTTCTAAATTGATGTTATCATTAGTTACCAGAATAGTTCAAACTAGAATTTTTTATTAATCGTAAATGTAATGACAAGCACCATATGATTTTACTTATAAGTGGTATCTAATGAACAAAATAAAATAACAAAATAGAAACAGACGCATAGATAAAGAGAACAGACTAACAGCTACCAGAGGGGAAGGGTGTTGAGGGGCTAGGTGAAAAAGGTGAAGAGAATAAAAAAAAATAGTGCACAGACACAGACAACAATATGGTGATTACTAGAGGGAAAGGGGAATGAGGTGATGTAGAAGAGGTTAAAGTGGGGATAAATGGAATTGGAAGTGTTATTGGTGGGGTGATTTCCATGTCCCCAAACTGTTGCTGGTGGAAGTGAGCTTCTTGCAGTGTCACGAGAAAAGGAAATTTCTGAAACTTGCGCAGGACAATGAGTGATATTTATTTGCATAGAATTAAACCCCTGAGTTTACAAAGTCCCATCTGCCTCCATCCCACCAAGGAAGAATTTTCATTTTGTCTTCAGCAGAACTAAGATTAAAGCCAGGGTCCAGGGTCTCTGCTTCAATTTGCATAGTCCAGTCCAGCATCTGGCTGGGTTAGTTTGTGTTTCTAGTTGCAGTCCATTGTGTGTGGGGTTTGCATGCCCTTGGGCCATATGGCTTCTAGGCCCACATCTATGGAGGGACCATGGATGAGTGCAAGGAAGCAGGAGGGAAGCAAAAGAAACAAAAGTGAATTCCTTTGTCTAGGGGATTTTAACCTAAGATTTTGCTTCCTTACAGTGTCTCCACCCCATCTTTGTTTCCAGGTTAGACTGACAGGCAAACACTTTTCCTATGCCACCCCTACTTAACTACACAGAACCTGGTCCTTCTCTGACTAGCATTTGGCTCAATAAAACCTTTTCTTCAAAACAGCTTTGGGCCATGAACTTTTTTGTTGTTGTTGTTTAACAATTATAACAATTTTTATTGAAAAGATTGCATTAACTTTACTTCTAGTAAAAATGTTGTGAAAAATAATATGATACAGGTATATTTCTAAGAGGCAAAGGCAAAACTACTTTTCTATTTCTTAGTTCTCTGCATCTTAACATCAATAAGGCACTTTTGCTGTTGTTGTTAATCTTCATTCCAGGATATTTTTCCATTGATTTTTAGAATAGTGGAAGAGAGGGAGGGGGGAAAGGAAGAGAGAGAGAGAAACATCAATGTGAGAGAGACACATCAATTGGTTGCCTCCTGCATGCTACCTGACCAAGACAAGAGATTGAACCTGAAGCTCAGGTGCATACCTTTGACCAGGAATCGAACCTGAGATCTTCCAGTACAGAGACTGATGCTCTAACCACCAATCAACGCCACCAAGGGCCACTTTTGTTTTTTGTGGTTTTTTTTTTTGAATGGTTTGAGTCTTTACATAGATTAAGACAAATATCTATCTATGGCTATCCTATCTAATAAAAGAGTAACATGCAAATTGACAGTACCTCTGCTATGCTACCAGCCAATCAGGAGCAGGGGGCACGGCCAGCAGGCGTGGCCAGCAGGCATGGCCAGCACACAGGGGGCATGGCCAGCAGACGGGGTGTGTCCAGCAGACAGGGCATGGCCACAGTGCCGCATAAGCAAGCACCATGCTATAAGCTCTGCCCACATGGTACTGCCCACAGCAAGATTTACTGTTGACTAAATCTTGATCTTTTGTGGTGACCTTGGGACGGTTAGGGGAATTTGATGCCATAAGATTCTCTCACAAGGCTTGCATGTAGGTTGCTCTGATAGGCTGTTACTGAGGTGTGGGGTTTACTTGTCATGTGGGACATGCAAGTGAACTCCAGGGGCACCTTGGGTAATGAGCGCTAGGCCAAGGTGGGGCTGTGAGTGGTTAGGGGCATGTGCTCTGGCTCCAAGAGGTGGAGCACCAGGAATGCTGGGAAATATAGTTCTGGTAGCAGGTGCACTGTTCAAAGTGAGTCTGGAAGAAGTTACTGTTGTGGGTGAGGAATGGAGGGAAAGCAAAGGTTGGGGTCTCAGACAATTCGCTCATGTGATTACAAAGACAGACAGAAACTTCAGATTGGAGGGGGTCCCCTGAGGGTTCCCAGATTAGAGAGGGTGCAGGTCAGGCTGAGGGCCCCATGGTGGCTGCTTCTGTGTGTAGCGAAGTTGCTAAAACCATTAAAAAGGCCCAACTTCTTATTATTGATGAATGTACCATGGCATCCAGTCATGCTATAAACGCCATAGACAGATTACTAAGAGAAATTATGAATTTGAATGTTGCATTTGGTGGAAAAGTTCTCCTTCTCAGAGGGGATTTTCGACAATGTGTCAGTATCATGCCACATGCTATGCGATCAGCCATAGTACAAACAAGTTTAAAGTACTGTGATTTTTGGAGATTTTTCAGAAAGTTGTCTCTTAAAATAAATATGAGATCAGAGGATTGTGCTTATAGAGACTGGTTAATAAAACTTGGAGATGGCAAACCTGATAGTGGTTTTCATTTAGGAATGGATATTATTGAAATTCTCCATGAAATGATTTATAATGGATCTATTATTGAAGCCATCTTTGGAAATAATATATCTCTATAGATAATATTAAAAATATATCTAACCGTGCAATTCTTTGTCCAAAAAAATGAGCATGTTCAAAAACTAATTGAAGAAATTTTGGATATACTAGATGAATATTTTCATACCTATTTTGACTGATGATTCCATTGACTCAACGGATGATGCTGAAAAGGAAAATTTTCCCATTGAATTTCTTAATAGTATTACTCCTTCAGGAATGCCATGTCATAAATTAAAATTGAAAGTGGGTGCAATCATCATGCTATTGAGAAAACTTAACAGTAAATGGGGTCTTTGTAATGATACCAGATTTATTCTCAAAAGATTACTACCTAACATTATCAAAGCTGAAGTATTAATCGGATCGGCAGAGGGAGAGGTTGTTCTGATTCCAAGAATTGATTTGTCCCCATCTGACACTGGCCTCCCATTTAAATTAATTCAATGACAGTTTCCCGTGATGCCAGCATTTGCAATGACTACTACTAAATCACAAGGACAAACTCTAGACAGAGTAGGAATATTCCTACCTGAACCCTTTTTCACACATGGTCAGTTATTATGTTGCTTTCTTTCAAGTTTGAAGAGCATGTGATGTTAAAGTTAAAGTTGTAAATACTTTATCCCAAGGGAAATTAGTCAAGCATTCTGAAAGTGTTTTCACTGTTAATATGGTATACAGGAAGATATTAGAATAAGTTTAATCACTTTATCAGTCATTATTTGCATCAATGTTGTTTTATATCATGAGTTTGTTATTGTTGTTATATCATTTTTGTTATTATTTGTTTATTAATGAAATTATGTATTATTTTCATATACATTGTATTCATTACCTTTTATCTGTCACACTTTTATTATAGAGAAAGGGCAAATAGCACTATTAAAATATTTCTTCTAATTAATACCCTTTTAATGTGCATGAATTTCATGCATGGGGCCACTAGTAAGGTAAATAAAGTGGCCATCTGTAAAAGTTGTTTATGTGAAGCAGAATTCTGGGACAAGAGCAGTAGAAGCCAAGATGGCAACCACAAAGATGGAGGTACCTAGCCTGTAGCCTGGGGAAAAGACAAGATTGGATAGCAGCAGGACCCAACACAAGCCCATAGAGAGCCAAGAAAGGGATTAGATAGTTTGAAAGCCTGAGGTAATAAAATTAAAGCTTAACAAGGCCCTACCAGTAGCACCAGCCACCGTATATTCCTAGATTCCTACACTCACTCAAGCATTCTTTCTCTGTAGATGCTATGCAGGCCCAAGTAAGGAACAGAGACTGAGTTGGATTAAGTTTTGGCATGGACTAACCTAAACTATGGCAACTTTGGATGCTCTGCCAATGCCAGGCCAATGGCACAGAATATCTGGACCCTGGCCCTCCTTCCCACAGTAGGAAGAAGCTGAGCCACCTGGGAATGGATGAGACACTGGGCATCTGGGACAGTCCTTTATGTTTGCCATAGCTTCAATAAATCCTACCATTATACCTCACCCTCCCAGACATGGATTCCCAAAATGCTTTTCTCATGATTTCATGGGAGAACCCTAGTTCCACCAGCAATACCAACTTACTTGCCCAGTCATATCTCCTTGACCTCAGCCCCATTCAAGTCACAGAGATTCTTACTGTCTCTATGCACATTGTTCACTTTCCTCCAAGATCAATTCTATCTATCTGGTTCATTCTAATCTCTGCATCAAGACCAATCTCACTTATGAAGAAATGCCAATATTAAATCTCACATTTCCCAAAAGTCATCTCTGTTCAACACAACTCAATGTGGTAGTTTCAAATCTGTGAAATAATGATACTAAGTACTTATCAATCTTGCAAAAATTTTTAAGCTGGTATGTATTATTGTTTTAAATATTTTTGTGTTGCTGTTACTATTGTATTAATGAGTATATTTTATTTCCTGAAGATAGGAGTCATATGTTTTACATTTTGGCCATATTTCTCTAGCATACTGGCATTTCCAGTTCCTATTATTTGCTAAGCAGCAGAAGTTCATGGGAAGCACTTCTTATCATTTCCTTCAGAAAGGTTTCAAAAGATCTCAGCCAAATAAAATAATTGGCATCATGACTTCGCTTGAAAATTTAATTTCACAAAATTGGACATTTGTTTTTGTGGGGGTTTTTTTCATTTTTTTTATTCCTAAAATTTTTATTTTACTGACATTCACTCTGGACAAGTATAACGATATAAACATTTCCTAAGAAAGTGTTATACATAAACAAATACCATGATAATTAATTCCTTAAGATGGCACCACACTTAATGTTATATGCCAATTATTCCTTAATAATAATATTTTAAAAATGGCACCAGGCTAATGAAATCAAGCACTACTAAATAGAGCCATTATTTGAATAATATATTTAATACAGTGTTAGGCAAAAGTAGTTTATAGTTTTGAGTATGCAAATCAGAGCTTATTCTTATAGTATTATTACTATTTAAATATATTTTTAAATTATTTCAGAGAAGAAGGGAGAGGGAGAGCTGGAAATATCAATGATGAGAGATGAAACATTGATTGGCTGCCTCCTGCAGTCCCTCTATTGGGGATCAAGACCTCAACCCAGGCATGTGCCCTTGATCGGAATTGAACCTAGGACCCTTCAGTCAGCAAGCCACATTCTATCCAGTGAACCAAACTGACCAGGGCTCTTATAGTATTATTTATTCATTTTTATATTATTATCCATAAAACAACTGCAAACCTACTTTTCTCCACCCATATTTACTTGTGAGTTATTCTCAACTTAAACCTTAATTTGCTGTTAAATATCATAAAAAATTACATTTCACAAAAGGTATGAAAAGGTTACCTTTAGATTATAGTGATATGAATTACTTATACCTAAAAAGGAATTCAGAATCTGTCTACTCCAAAGCTTTGGGAATGTAAAGCAAAGAATTCATCTATAAAATAAAAGTGATGGCTAGGGACAAGTGTAAAATCATTGTTAAGAGACAATTGCCCACCCGGTGTTGCTCAGTGGTTGAGCATCAATCCATTAACCAGGAGGTCATGGTTTGATTTCTAGTCAAGGCACATGCCTGGGTAGCAGGCTCAATCCCTAGTTGGGGGTTAGAGGGAGGCATACAGGAGATAACCAGTCAATGATTTTCTCTCATGATCGATGCTTCTCTCTCTCGCTCCCTCTCATTTCCTTTCTCTACAATCAACAAAAAAAGTGAGAGACAATAGACTTTGCATGGGGATTTCATTCTTAAAATTAAAAAGGAAAATATGTTTATCTTCTTTAACTAAAATTTATAACAGCTGTCAGAGAAGAGGAGGGTTGGGGGGATGGGTGAAAAAGGTAAGAGACAATTGAGAAGAAAAAAACACAGACACAGACAACAAACAGTATGGTGATTGCTGGAAGAAAATGGGGATGGGAGGAGGTGAAGGAGAGTAAAGAGAGATAAATGGCGGCAGAAAGAGACTTGATATTTGGGGGTAAAGCACCATGTAGTGTGCAGATGATGTTTTATTGAGTTGTACCCTCAAACCTGTATGTTTTTTTTAAGTGATGACACCCCAATAAATTTAATAAAAAATTGTAAATTGACCAATCTTCTGTTGGCCATTTCCATTTAGCATAACAATGTATAACTAATAAGCAAATAATATAAGGTACAAATTCAAATAGTATGTTTAAAACCACTTTGAGCCATAGAAATGGAGCTATATAAACAAATATTTATACACAGGGACAAATGAAAGAGCTAAAAATGTAGTGTCATTATGCTAAGAAAACAACCTCTTCCCCCCGCCCAAAAAAGTGGGTTTATGTCTTCCTTATAAGTAGTAAGGATCATGGAACACATCCAAATTCCCTTTTTGCCTCCTTGCCAATAAACTCCTAAGCCAAATTTAAATCATTTTTTGAACAACATTGTAAACGATTTGGCAAAAGTAGGCTTACAGTTATGAGTACATGAAACAGTTTATTCTTGTATTATTATTTTTATTATTGTGTTATTTGCATTACAACAGTAAACCTACTTTTGACCACCCATGTATTTCTTTTTTTTTATTAATTTTAGAGAGGAAGGGAAGAGGGAGAAAGAGAAACATCAATGATAAGAAGGAATCATTGATTGGCCGCCTCCTACCATTGCCCCACTGGAGACGGAGCCTGCAATCCAGATATGTATTCTGACTGGGAAACAAACTGTGACCTCGTGGTTCATAGGTCAACACTCAAACACTGAGCCATGCCAGCCAGGCCCAACCCTGTATTATTTGTATTAACTCAAAGCTTTATTATAGGAAAGACTGTGAGACAAAGGGAATTTGTATAAAAGCTGGCAGAGCCCAGCTAGGAATAATTGGCTCTAAAACAAACATTCAAGGTCTGCTATCAGTCAGGGTTAGCTGAAAGGGTTTTATGAGCTTCTGTAGGAGCATAAAATATAACTCTTTAATCATACTTCCCTGCTCTTCAATTTCTCAATGTTATAAACATCCAACAAAGGGTGCATGCAGCTTTTTCCCCAGAAAAACTTGAACCATGACACATTAGCTTTGAGGACATAATATGTGAGTGTTAAACTACCTCCTGTCTTAAAGCAGGGCTATGTTCAATGTTAACCAAATCTACAAATCAATATGCACCATGTGCTCATGATCTCAGCCTATAAATACAATACATAATTAACATGATGCATTTTACTTTTCAACCAAGTTTTCCTACATGAAGCTCTTCTGTCTTTGCCACGATTAGTGGCAACACCTAAAAAATTATAATGATAATATACTACTACTAATGATGCCATCATATACTGTGCCATCCACATAGTATTCCCTAATTACAACAAGAAGGGATTTAGATTCACAGCACCAAAGTTGGACAAAATGTACAGGAGGGCAAAACTTCAACTTCAAATTAGTTTAGTTTTTTGGTAAAGATACTAAATTAGTTGTATTCTCCTATAGTCTATGATACCTATGTACAAATAAGTGGGTTAACTTTAAAAGAAAATTTTAAATAAGAATATATACACACACACACACACACACACACACACACACACACACACACACACACATACTAGGGGCCCAGTGCATGAAATTTGTGCACAGGGGGCAGGGAATGTTCCTCAACCCAGCCTGCACACTCTCCCATCTGAGACCCCTCAAGGGATGTCCGACTGCCCGTTTAGGCCTAATCCTGATACGATGGGGCTTAAACGGGCAGCCAGACATCCTTCTCACAATCCAGGACTGCTGGCTCCAAACTGCTCACCTTCCTGCCTCCCTGATTGCCCCTAACCACTTCTGCCTGCCAGCCTGATCACCCCCTAACCACTACCCTGCCAGCCTAATTGATGTCTAACTGCTCCCCTGCCAGCCTGTTTGCCTCCAACTTCCCTCCTATGATGACCTGGTCACCCCTAACTGCCCTCCCCTGTAGGCTTGATTTCCCCCAACTGCGCTCTCTTGAAGGCCTGGTCCCTCCCACCTGCCCTCCCCTGCTGGCCATCTTCTGGTGGCCATCTTGTGTTCACATAGGGGCAGGATCTTTGACCACATTGTGGCAGCCCTTTTCTGTGTTGGAGTTTCATAATAATATTCCAGCTGTAGGAAATGATAAAATTGGATCTAGGAAGAAAATGTGGGGAGAGAATTGCATTCATTTACTTCATCCTTTGTCACCCATTCTGTTCTCTAAATTCATTGTTATAGCATCAGACACTTGCCAGCCTCCCAAATCCTTAAGAGTTTCACAAACTTCTGGCTGGGGCTCCTCCTGCTCAGAGGCTGGTACTGATGGATGGCTGTAGGGACACATTGTGAGACAGAGAGCACCCAGATCCCACACAATACAACAGGAACTGCAAAAACAACCCATGGAATGAGCAGATACCAGCTGCTCCACGCCAGTTCCCAGTGATTAAGCTGCAGTTCACTGGACAGAGACAGGATGATTCCTCCCCTCCCAAAGAACAGGCAGGCAGGTACTTTCAGTCATCCCAGAGGAATACCTCATTGTTCACCAAAGAGCCTTTCTCCAGTGAAGACTGAAACAAAGACGCAAACTGCTTTGCCTTTTCCCCCCTTTAATTCGGAGCCAATGTGCCTCTTCTAGAAGTGAAGCACAGGAGCCCATGGACAGATTTCTCACACGGCGGCCCCCTCTAGGACGCACAGTTTGACGCATTCCCCACAGGCAGTAAACTTGTCACGGAAATCCACTTTTCAGGGCACCTGGGTGTACAAAGACTCCAGCACATGCCCCTGGAAAGAAGACCATGCCCCCCAAGTCTCTATGCAACCTCTCCCAGACCGCTGGCCTGAATCGGAGCTGTTTCTTTCCTGGGTTGTCAGACAGGGATTTCCTGCCTGCCTCCTGCTGGGGATGGGGCTGGGGCTGCGATGAGGACCCCGCACCCCCACCTTGCATGCACTGCAGCCCAGCCCCCTGGTGACCAAGTGCAAGCCGAGGCCCCACCCACCCACCCCGGCTGCCTCAGCCTAGCCCCCAGCCCTGACCTTAGCCTCGGCTGCGACTGCCCAGCCCCAGAGGCACCCCACACTGGCAGCATCTCACACGCCACCTCGGCCCTGCCCCCTGCTCCTGATTGGATAGTCACGTAGCGAAGGTATGGTCAAATTTGCATGTTTCTCTTTTATTATAAAGGCCTAGTGCACAAAATTCATGCACGGGTGTGGGGGTGGGAGGCTGAGCCCAACCTGCACCCTCTCCAATCTGGGACCCCTTGAGGGACGTCCAATTGCCCAGTGGGATCAGGCCTAAATGGACAGACAGACATCTCTCTCACAATCCAGGACAGCTGGCTCCCAATTGCTCACCTGCCTGCCTTCCTGATTGCTCCTAACCACTTCTGCCTGCCAACCTGATCATCCCCTATCCACTCCCCTGCCAGCCTGTATGCCCCTAACTGCCCTTCCCTTGCAGGCCATGTCCCCCACCCCAACTGCCCTCCCCTAAAGGCTTGATTGCCCCCAACTGCCCTCCCTCACAGACCTGGTCACTCCCAACTGCCCTCCCCTGCTGGCCATCTGTTGCAGCCATTTGTGTCCTTATGAGGGCAGCCATCTTTGACCACATGAAGGCAGCCATCTTGTGTGTTGGAATTATGGTTAATCTGCATATTACTCTTTTATTAGATAGGCTAAGAGGCCTGGTGCATAGGTGGGGGCCAGCTGGTTTGCACTGAAGGGTGTCCTGATCAGGGCAGGAGTTCCCTTGGGGTGTGGGGTAGCCTGGGCAAGGGGCCTATTGTGGTTTGCAGGCCAGCCATGCCCCCTGGCTACCCAAGTGAAGGCCCTGGTATCTGGGATTTATGTATCTTCTACAATTGAAACTTTGTAGCCTGGAGCAGAGCTAAGCCTTCTGCTGGGATTCTATAATTGAAACTTTGTAGGCCTGAGCAGGCAAGGGCAGGAAGGGAGCTTGGCTTCCTCCATTGCCAGGGAAACCCAAGCTTCCCTCCTGCTCTCTGTGGCCGTAACCATCTTGGCTGGGTTTATTTGCATATTCTCTCCTGATTGGCTGGTGGGCATGGCTGGTGGGCATGGCTGGTGGATGTAGTGGAGGTATGGTCAATTTGCATATTGCTCTTTTATTGGATAGGATAGAGAGAGGTAATATGCAAATTAGCCTGGGAAGCTGTAACGGTCACGACCAGACAGGAGGAGGCTGTGAACACAGGTGAGGCCCAGAGTGGAGACGAAGTCAGAGACAGCAGGGCTTGCCTGAGTTGCTGTGCCAGCTTGGGTAGCCCTGGAGCAAACACAGGCAGGAGGGCAGGGGGGCCAGGGGATGCCTGAGGCAGAAGTCAGGCCTGGGTCCTGGCAACCCAGCGCCAGTCATGCCTGATTTCCATGGTTATTGGTGCTGCACAAGTCAGGTCCAGGTTCCAGCTGCCCAGGCACCAATCAGGCCTGACTTCCACAGAGGCCTGAGAAGTAGGCAGAGGACAGACCACTGAGAGTCTTACATATCATAGCAGGGAGCTAAGATTTTATTCCACAAAGGAGGAAAAGTGAGGAATGTCAAGCATGGGATCATCCTGGTCTTGCTTTCATTTTAAGTGAACCATTCTGGTGGCTGTGGGAAGGATCAATTTAGATAGTTGCAGTGTTTTAGGGCCCAAGAAAAAGAGACTGATGTTGGGAACTAGGACTAGATAGGGTCAATGGATCAGAGACATATTTATGAGAAAATGTGATGGGACTATTTGGCTGATTACACGGGGATGAAAGCAAACAGAGCAAACAAAGGTATTAGCCCAAGTTCTCCAGTTTGGGAAACTTCATTGAATGGGTGATTCTAATAATTGGGAGAAGGTATCGAGGAAAAGGAATAGTATAAGGGAGTTTGCTTAGTTTAGCAATAGCTAAACAATTAGGACAGAAGACAGACTTAGTCCTCTTTCTTTGCTGCCCCATTTGTTTTTCTGCCTTCAGCCACCACCATGTAAGGCTAATGTGCCATCTTTTCTCCTAATGTAGGATATTATCTATCTACTACATACTCTTATCACCTAAATTAGCTTTCCTGCATGATCCTTAAAAATACTTATGGAAGTCATTCAGTGCTCTGTGAATATGGGGACTTTCAAGATGAGGAAACATTATGAGCCTATATAGATTGATAAAGAGATATTAGGTGCTCAATTCTTAACAACAAAAATCAGATACTGAATGTGGTCTTGCCAGAGGCATACTTTTAATAAGCCAATGTCTCTTTACTGAAGTGTCACCCTTCAAAAGAGATCCTCTCAAGTAATACAATGCATAAGACTCATCTGGGTTGCCTGTTAAAATGTAGGACCACACCTTGAAAAACACTCCTTATAGAACTCATTTTGTTGGATAAATCTCCCTCCAAGTAAAGCAGTCCTATATAATCCCATATAATAAAAGTGTAATATGCAAATCGGCTGAACAGCAGAACAACTGGTCAGTGAGAGGAAGGGCCAAGGAGCAAGTGTCACAAGGCCAGTCAAAGCACATGCCAGTGGGCAGAGGGAGGGGATGGCAATGGAATGGGGGGTGGCAGCAACCAGCAGTAGCAAGACAATGGGGGCTGGTGCCATCCCCTGATCACCCACCTGGTTCCCTCCAGAGGGAAGCCACAGACAACAGCAGCAGCAGGGCAATTTGAGGCAGGGTCACCCAGCACCAACCCCAGATAGGCCTGGTGGGATTGCCTCTAGCAGAGGAAGGCTACCAATGGCCATGGTGCAATTGGGGGCAGGGCTGGCTGCTTGCTACCCATGCCATTCTGATTGACCTGCAGTCACCTCCCTTAGAGGGAAGCCAGACTGCAGCTTAGGCCTGCTCCCCAACACTCTAAGCTGTCAGTAGGACATCACCTGAGGGCTCCCAGACTGTGAGAGGAGGCAGGCTGGGCCAAGAGACACCCCTCCCCAGTGTACAAATTTTATGCACTTGACCTCTAGTCAAGTATAAACTAAAGACATATTCTACTTTTACTAAGTTCAGTTTGACCTGTATTCTGATAATTGCAAATATTATTGTGATCCCATTATGTCTATCTCATTCTCCAAAGAATCAAGCAATTTGATTAGCCCTGGCAGATGAGATTCAGTTGATGTCCTGTGTACCAAAAGGTCATGGGTTCAGTTCCCAGTCAACTTAGTTCTGTCCCTGGTCAGGGCATGTGCAGGAAGCAACTAATTGATGTTTCTCTCTCACATCAATGTTTCTCTCCTCCTTTCCACTCTCTCTAAAATCAATGAAAATATATCCTAGGGTGAGAATTAAAAAAACTATTTGGCCCTAACTGGTTTAACTTAGTGGATAGAGCATTAGCCTGCAGACTGAAAGGTCCCAGGTTCGATTCCAGTCAAGGGCATCTACCTTGGTTGTGGACACATCCCCAGTAGGAAGTGTGCAGGAGGCAGCTGACTGATGTTCCTCTCTCATCAATGTTTCTAACTCTATATCCCTCTCCTTTTCTATCTGTAAAAATCAATAAAATATATTTTAAAAACTATTTGCTTAAATATGTCTTTTTTAAGTCTTCAGGCCTCAGATAAATCCTGAGTTATGAACAAACCTTATAGAAAACTATTCCATCATTCTGTTTGCTATTGGTATTTTTTTATTCTTTACTTAAAGATAAATTGTTAGCAAATGATTGTTCAATAGTGGATAAATACCACCAAGAAAATACTAGATCCAGGGGAAGAAATAAAGTCAAGAAACTCATTGCTGCCCCTTACTAAAGTTTACATTTTCTCTACTCACAAACACACTTAATATTTTATTAATGGTTCAAATTATATTTCTCTATCTTCTGATGCATGGCACAGGTCAGAGGATAAAATGATCAAATGTTGATGATGTTACTAAGTCCAAGATTAACAGCATTTATTGTATCTGATCTCCCATGGCTAAATTTGACTAGAATATCACTATGTTAGTTTACATTTTATTTTTATTTTATAAGGGTATTTAACTATTTAATTAATTTTGAGTCACATTTTTCAAAGAGCCTCAGTGAGGAGACTTTTGAGCACCCTTTATCAGTAAATTAAGCAACAGCTTGAATATACAACCTAGTTATATATGCTCACCCATAAATATGAAACATGGCCTGCTTGGAATTAATTCATAACAATTGAACTGCATGACTATAATTCCATATCATTCCTTGAGCAGCAAAATAGAAAACATTAAGAGTTTTTAGATTTAAATGACAGATAATTTCGAGTTACTTTTCCACTACCTTTCATTTTTTAAAATCACTGGACTTAAACATGAGAGACACGCTGGTAAGTCCATCTATTGTGAGGTCAGCAATCACACAATTGGATTTACAGTTCTGTGATCTGAAAAAAACAAACAAACACTAATGTGATTCCTGAATCAAGTTGTGGTCAGAGATCTAAGAGCTGCCATAATATATCAGGATCATTATTGTCTTAGCCTAGCATTTCCTCTACAAATTGCCACTAAGAATGTGTTGTGGATGCAGATGACTGTTGTGAATTCACTTCATGATTTTTGAAATGTGCTTAACCAAATATTTTCAAGCAAGAACAAACTTTTACTTAAATAAAAACAAATGTATTTTTATTTGACACAGTAAAAATTTGATGGAGAGGGGAATGAAATATATATATTTATGTATATATATTTAAAATCCTGGTCATATTCTGGTTCTCATTCCTCTGACTGACCAACTTTGATGAACATAGTAATCCCAGTATATGGAGTACTTACTATGCACTAGGCCTTGGTATTCTAATATTTTAATTCCATTTTCACCACATCCTTGCCAGAGAGAAAATGTTACTATTTAATAAGACAGGAAGTCAAAGCTTAGAGAGATTAAATTTCTCAGACTAGTCCTTGGCAGATCTGGGACTGAAATCCAAATTTGTGTAATTACAAATGTGGTTTATTAGTCTGCTAGGAATCGAATACAGTGGCTTACACAATCAAAATTCATTTTCTCACAGCTCTAGAGGCTGGGGGTTTAAGAACAAGGTGTCAACAGGCAGGGTTGGTTTCCTCTGAGGCTTCTTTCTTTGGTTTGCAGAATGCTGCCTTCTCTCTGTGTCCTCAGATTGTCTTCCCTGTTTGCACAAATCCTACTGTCTCTTCTTTTGATAAGTACACTAATCATATTGGATCAAGGCTTCACTCATATGACCTCATTTAACTTCAGTTACCTCTTTAAAGGCATAATCTCCAAATAACTTCACTTGGGGGGATAGTCTCACTGTCAAGAAATGTGTAGATCAGATTTTCAGTGTAAAGATTCTTTTTTAAGTATAGCAATGAGTCCTTCAACTTGTAAGGACTTAACAAGGTGTTATTGAAAAAAAAAATGAAGGAATAAAAATCTATCGTCTTGCTATCCAGATAATCTACTATTATGCCATCTCTATTCAATGCCAACTAATAGGCCTTATATTCTCTCACTGCCAATGCCTATTAAAATATCTGCCTTAATTTCAATCCACTCTTCCATGTTTATATTCTACTTGGTGTTCAAATGCTCTTTCTTCCATAGTTAGTTTGCTGGTTAAGAGCAGATGCCACCCTGATGAGTCATAGACCTGCCTGAGTTTCTGAAGTAACTTCACTCTCATCACCTACTGAGGGTTTCTTAGGATCAGATTGGTTCTAAAGGAGATTGTTCTACAAGTCTTATGCTGACCAAAACTTTCTGTGGATTTGGAATATAAATGGATCATGGTATACAACTCAAAGGTTAGCAGGCTATAGGGCATCTCTGGTCTGGAAGATTCTATGGATGCTCTTTCATTGAAATGGTGCTGTACTCAGTAGTCAAATAGTACTCTGCCCCCTATGCAATCAATTACCATATTTCACTAATAAGGAATTAGAAAAGTTTCCATAAATTTTCAGCTGGAATTGTGCTTTAGAAATGTAGTTTCCTGGTCCAACAGTGAACCAACCTCAGAGCCTTAGGGCACTCTTTTTAATCAGCTTTGCACCTCGTGCTGAAGGACAAATTGAATAGGATGGCCATTAATTAGGACTGAAGTTATGTACAGCCATTTTGGTGTTATACCCATGATCCGAGTCTGAGTCTTCATGACAGGACAACTACAGCCAAAGAAAAGAACTACATTCTACTAAGAAAACAACAATAAACAAAAACTCACCTTCTATATAATTATGATGAAGTATTTCTCTTGCAGCTTTCTGTAGGCTGGAGAGGAATGGAATATTTTAGGCTGTCTCTAAGAAAATCCCTCTGGGTACTTACTCTAACCTTCATTTGTCTCAAAACTTCTGAGTGTCAATATTCAGAATGGTTTTATATTGTTTCTGAAACATTTCTTTAACCCAGCATATGCTCCCAGTGAATGCAGTGAATAAGAGTGGCTTTAGATTCTGGAAGCCAAATGTCCATTAGACCATGCTCCTGACTTCGTACCTTTCAGATGTAATCAAGGGGCTGGTCATATCTCACATCTTATTCAAGGCTCAATGTTGAAAATCTCTAGCTTTCTAGAGCTGGATTTGACTTTGTACTGGCCGTAGAGCCAAGTCCTCTGCTAGAAAATAAGCTTTATTACCTTTTATGTATTTAGTCCCAAAAAAGTTTTTTTAGACTAAAAGAATGTTGTATAAAAACCATATGGTCTAGTTATAACCTTTGTGAGACATTCCCTCCAATCAAAATTTTACTGAAAAAAATATGTCAAATAATGAAAGTATATTTTATTTTTCTCAACTTTTAAAAATGTATCTTTATTTTTAAAGTATTATGGATGCCTTCTTTTTTCCCATCTTTATCACCTCTATCCCTTACCTGCTCTGCCCCCAGGCCTTCACTGCACTATTGTCTGTGTCCATGGTTATACATATGTGCATATAAATTCTTTGATTAATCTCTTCTAGCACCCCTGGATGCTAGACTGAGATTCTCCAGTCTGTGGCGGGCAGGGGGGTGGAGGGGTCCAATGGAGGAAGAAGAGAAATATCTGTAATACTTTAAACAATAAAGATAATTTTTTTAAAAAAAATTGGAAAATAAAGTTTAATTATTTGAAATTTTTAAATCAAATTCTTTTTTTCTGATACTTCATGCTTATTCTGTAAGTCATAACTAAATGCTTAAGATGTAACAAAATGTATAAAATCAGAATAATGTGAAAATAAGTGCTGACTATAATTTATCAATAGCCATGATAATGAACTATTTTGCAACCAAGTTTAACAAAATTTGGTGTGAATTTTGGTAACCATAGGTTGAAAAGAGGAGAAAATAAGCAATACTATGAGACAAGGGAGCAACCGTGTGTGTCTGTGTATACCTATAGTGTGCTGGATTATAAGGCACAAAATCAAGGCCTGATATTTATTATCTGTGCATTGACACCTAGCAAACACTGGGAGGCTTTGCAATAATAGCTTGACAACTTCCACTTCTACTCTCATAGTTAAGGTCCCCAAGCCAATTGTCATGGGGATCAATCACAGTGCCTACTTATCCCTACGTAATGGCTTCAATTCCATGAGAGTCCAGATAATTGTTCAGACAAGTCAGTGACATTCTCAGAGGACATCTTATCCTCTTGATACTGCAAAGCTTGTCTTCCATGGCCCCCACTTATTCACCCTATTCTTGAATGCTTCCCTCATGTGATATAGAACAATCCTCCATGCCATAGTATCCTCCTCTGCTGGCTATGAATATATTGACTAATGAACTGATGTGAGTCTCATCTGTCCAGGGTCATTGTCATGTGCTTGGCTGTCCTATAACCCCAGGACACCAACAGGATGAAGAGGAAGTTACTCAAACATATGCATCTCCATATATGCTTGTAAATTTATATTTTACAGGTTGTTCTTATATATATACTAGAGGCCCATTTTCATTGCAGGAAGATTTCTGCAAAAATAGGGCTTCCTCTGGCCTATTCCTGCAAGAATAGGGATTCCTGTGGCTGGAGCAAAGCTGCCTCCCCCCTTCCCTTTTCTGCTGCTTTGCTCCCTTCTGCAACACTTGGCTTCCTTCTATGCAGTCTTCAGCCTTCCCTCCGTGCCTGTGTATGCAAATTACCCACCAACTTTGTTGGATTAATTTGCATGCTTGCTCTGATTGGCTGGAGAGATGGTCATAGCAGAGGGATGGTCAATTTGCATGCTTCTATTTTATTAGTGTAGATTTTTACCCTTTAACTAAAGGTTCAAAATTTAGAACTTTTAATTAATTTATAATGTTCTCCCACAAAATTTCTTCTCTGAAAAAATATTATTATTAATTATTATTATTACTATTATTTTCCTCTGGGAAAATCTTGATGGTTCTTTAATGGGAAATAGCATGGTAACACAAATGTGATCCAGCCAAAAGGACCAAATGATGATCTTAAGAATTGTTTTATGGCGGATCAAATGACAAGAGATTGAAGAGAAATGTTCTGTTCTAAAAATAATTGAGCATACCTATAATGATGGATGAGTAGATAATTTGCAATGAACACTTTATAGTGCTCTTGTTTAAGCAATTTCCCAGCAATAAAATTATCTTATCCATTATATAATAAAGTATAGCCCCAGTTCTGTGTAATATTAATTGATCTTGGGTTAAAATGCAAGTAGGCAGACAAGTTTGAGTTGGAGAATATTCAAGTAGGCGAGAAAATCCCCTTTGTACAAACATTTCTTCCTCTGCTGATATAATGCTTGAAATCCCCATCATCATGTCCATTTTTTTTAATGAATTACTCAGGAAAACTGCAATGGTATAAGTAGTATTTTTTAATGTATCTTTCAGAGCTAAGTAAAGCATTCCCCAGGCAAATGATAAAAGGCTGAAGCATCTAATGTCAGTCAGAAAAAATAGGTTGGAAAGTCACCCAGCACTTCTGGCTAATATGATGATAACTTCAACTTTCCTGGAGCAGTGAGGTCAAAGTCAAGGATTCATGATGTCACAAAGGGAAGACTGCTAGAGACAAAGGCCACTTCTTTACAGAGGACACATTCTATATAATAGCTCCTGGGAATTTCAAAAAATTATTTTAAATCAACCTATTAATTCATGATAATAGTGGTCTCACTAAATTATTATAAAGTTCAAAGGAAATAATATATAAAAGATACCTAATACCAAGCATGCTTCCAAATAAGTTCTCAATCAATGATAGCTATTTTGCAGTTGTTCAAATGTATTAGCACTACTCTAGGTATATAAAAATACCTGTCACTGAGCTTTATTTTTCTTCCTAAAATTTATTTTTTCTTATATTTTTATCTCCTTGCAGGAAAGGGCAAGTCTATGTATTATCTATCTACATCTATCTTTGTCTATTTATATTTAGTCTAACCCAATAATCTTTTCCTATCCAATAATTTAAAGTATTGAAAACATATATTTATGTTTAGGTATTTTATTTATTTTACATAAATATATAAGCCTTCAGCCACCTCTCAGGCTTATGCTTCCTTCCAATATGGTGTTGGGGTCAGAACTTATGTGATCTCATGGAAGGATTTCTTGATTGCACCACTTTTTGTTCTTTAGTTCCACACATTTCAGTATCAGCCTGAAATTTGTAACTTTCCACTTCCAGTATTTTCCAGACAAAATCTTCAGGAATAATAGAACCTAAACTCACACTCTGTAATCTAAATCTTCAGATCTAAAAGTAAAAAGACAGCTTCAATTTTGAGCAATTCCCAAAGAGTCTGACTTGCAAAATTATTTTCTGATCAAAAAAGCTACTGCATCCTGGGAATCAGGGTCCACAAATAGCATCTCTAGTCAGGATAGAATAATTATCCCATTGTCTGTGACCCTAAAACACAAGGCTTAGTCAGGGTGGATGGCTGAGTAAAAACATAAAATGGAAAAGGAAAACTAGAAGAATACACATTAATATTTGCATAATTTGTCCTTTTTGCGAATACTAATGCTCATTAAAAATAGTGATATTCACATATACTCCCAGAAGGAAAAAAAAACCTATTGCTGTATATAAAAGTGTGATGACTCAATTTAAAAAGCCTTAATTTACTGTCCTTCCAACAAGCAATCAAGTGCATTCTTTAACCAAAAAACAAATACAACTTTTAAAAGTCTAGTTGAGTAAATGAATCACAATTTCTCAGCCAGATGGTATTAAGTCAGAGCCTGCCAATACTTACATTATTTACATACTACAGTAAATGAAATTAGCACTCGTTGACACTTTGAATTAGTCAAGTGTTAATTTGCTAGACAGTCACAATCTTCCTTATGCTTGCCATATGATAGTTTCCTTAGGCCCTGTTTTAAGAAGATATTAACATGATTTTTCAAGACTGCAGTCATTTTTCATGGGTATCTTGGTTTTTCTTTGGAAATAGGCACTCACAAGAAGTAAGTTGCAAAGGGAAAACTTGGGGTCCAGGCTTCTCACAACCTGAATTCTGATGATGGCTATGCTCAAAACTAGTTGTCCACTTAGATCAGTCACTGTTCTATGGACTTCTGTTCACTCTGTACATTAAAGACATTTGCTGCCTCAATGGTTTCTTTTAACTCTGATGTGTGATTCTAGAATTTTATTTTAAGTTAATTTTGATTCAACTTCAGATTTGGATCTGAATGTTCTTCCACCCTTATTTCTAAGATGTCAGATCATTCTATTTGCAATATAAAAGGTTCCAGGCTGTAGAGGGCCAGCCCCCAGGGAAGACACTTAAGCATTCTTTAAATCGGTGTCAGCTGAATCCTAGGCACCAAACAGAGCCATGTCTTAGAAACGCATCCACCAAAAAGGCTGGATGCATTATCAGTACAGACTTTTAACTTGCTTCAGGTGTGTGTGGGGGCGGTGGGGGGGGGGGCGGGCGTCTTGAAATGTAGATTCAGCAGAGCCCTGGAAATGAGTGAATGAGTGGGGCCTAGGCTCACTTAAGCTCCTTTGACTTTAAGTCTTTTCATGTGAAACCCCTTTCTATTTTGGTATAAATAAACACACTGCATTTGGGTTGGAATTCCTGTCACTCCATCAGAGAGCAGAGATTCCACCCAGTCCAAGCTTTTATTTCTACTTCTATGTCCTCCATTCTTTCTGGACCCACTCTTCTCTCCATGCTGGATGTGGAAAGGAGAGGGAACCCCCTCCCCACACACACACACACAACACTAGGCCAGTTATTAAAAAAATCATTAAGAACTTACTAAAAGCTATAGATACTTTCTCAGAAAATTCATATACATACAAAATCTTCCATAACAGTTTACTTATTTATTTTTTAATCCTCACTAGAGGTTATTTTTCCATTTATTTTTAGAGAGCAAGGGAAAGACAGAGAGAAATATCAATGTGAGAGAAACACATCAAATGGTTGCCTCCTGCACGTGCCCTGGATCAGGGCTCTGGCCAGGGAGGAGTCTGCAATCAAGATACATACCTTTGACCAGAACCCTTTGGTCTGTAGGCCAATGCTCTATCCACTAAGAACAAACTGGCTAGGGTTTGCATAACACTTTAAGGTTTTACTACAGATATAGAGAGTTATGGAAACACAAAAATTAAGACAAGGTACCTCTGACTTCTTGTATACATTGTCCATCATTTCAAAGAATCTTCAAAACCTACCAATTAGAAAATGTATATTCATTAAGCATACACACACACACACACTTAGGCCAGTTATAATTGTTAAAGATTGGCCAATGATTACCTTCAACTTGAGAATTTATTTTCCTCTCTTATAAGTAATAGGTACCATGTTTTGTACGTTTATAGGCATTCTCTGTTACAGTCATTCAAGTTAGGTGAACTCTACACCTATAATAAATCTGCCCTTGGGGTATTGTTTTCTCCTGTAGACATATAAGAAACTTGGGCTCAAAGATTTTGAATCATGAGTCCTGTTTAAGGTCACCCTATTATAATATTATAGTCAGGTTCATGACCCAGGCTTATTCTGACACCAATATCTTTTTCTCCATCATGCTATGTACTAGTATATCTATTTAAAGAAAACAGATTGAGTTATCCGTCCTATTGCTGCAATTCTCAGCAGTTGCCTAGAAAGTAGATCTCAGAGAGGAAACAGGCATCTATATAATTTTGCATCTTTCCACTAATTTGAATGCGCCACAGAGCTTACAGATCAAGCCCATGGAACGCCTAAAAAGGAGAGTGCATGGCATGATAGCTAGTTCCACTATGTGTCTGTCAGGTCATTTTTCTGAAGGAAAGGGTGTCTTCCTCATTCAAATTCTGAGAAGGTGGGAAAGTATATTGTCTCCTCAGGAATTCTGAATCCTTCACCAGGTGCCTTGGTTTCCTCCTACCATCCCTAAAAATGTGGTGTGTGTGTGTGTGTGTGTGTGTGTGTGTGTGTGTGTGTGTAGTTGGGGCCAATGTTGAAAATGTCAACTCTTCTATCTCAATGTGATATGCTCTGGATTCTGAGAGTATGGAGATGTTGCTGCCTGTTATTAGGAAGAGGAAACCAAATGAGTCATCTCCCAGAGCTGCTTTCTGCTGTCAGGGGAAGGCTCTTGGTCTCCAGAACAGAAGCCTGGCTTCAGGAGAAAATCTTATTTCTCCCACACCTACTGAGTCTTTCTGACAACTTGTACACCTTCCTAAATTGGAAAACAGTAGCTCTTACTTGCAGGTAGGTACTGCCTTTTTTCCTGTCCAATTAAATTTGGGAACTGAGGAGTCATATATAGTTTCACCATTACCTAAATCTTATCTATATGTGTCGGTCTTAGACCAATGCCATCAAATATTCATGTGGCTCATAGGATATTGACACCTTTCACTTATATCTCATCAATAGAGGAATTATTCTTATTTTTTAACTAAGAATTATATTATATTTACTAGGTAGCAAATATTGCTTTAAGTGTTTTTGCAAATCCTCAATTATTATAGTCCTCATCAACCTAAGAGAAAGATGCTGTTATTATGGCAATTTTTACCCGAAAGGGACTATATGTCCAGGGATACACAACTAATAAAAAAGTAGAGCTGCAATTCAACTATAGTCAGCTTGGCCCCATTAATTTGTAAGTTAATCATGAAATGAAGCACACCTCGGTGTAACTAGGAAACTGTGCAAAGGAGAATAATGCTCTCCATTGAAGATCCCTATAATTTGTAGGAATGTTATTTTCTATGGCAAAGAGGAATCAGGGTTGCATATAAAAATATGGTTGTTAATCAGGTGACCTTGAATAGAGAGATTAACTGGAATAGCTAGGCTGGACTCATTGATCACAGGGAATCTTATAAGTGAAAAGGAAGGCAGGAGGATCAGTGTCAGACAGATGTGAGGACAGAAGCAGAGGTCAGAATGCTGTGGGGCCATGAGACAATGAATGTGGGCAGCTGCCTGGAGCTGGAAAAGGCAATGACATGGATTTTTCCCTTAGGACTCCAGAATTAATGCAACCCTGCCATTCCAGTAATTAGACTTCTAAACTTCAGAAATTTAAGATAATAAATTTGTCTTGTATTGACCAACTATGTTTGTACTAATTTGTTACAACAGCAAAAGGAAGCTGATAAAAAGCAATTATCTTCAAAAGGCACTCAGGTTAAAAATGCAGAGCCCAAAATTCATGCTCACCATTTACTAGGTATATGCACCTTGAGTAATTACTTAAGCTATGTATCTTGGTTGATCTTGTTTTAAAATAGAGAAAGGCATATTTACTATACTATATGATTATTTAGGCTGGGCTTCCACCCCCTAAAACATAGCTCTTTTTTTGAGTGAAATTTTCCCCCTGAAATTGTGCAGAAAATTAAAATAGTGTATTTACAGCCTAGTGTGACTGAAAATAAGCAGTATATGCAAAGCTTCTTGTGTAGAATGCTGAAATAGAATGTATTCTCAAATAGAAAAATGATAATGATGGTGATGGTGATGATGATGAATTGATGTTAGTGTGGGTCATAATATTGGGTCAGAGGTATGGGGTGTGCCGAAGAGAGTATCTGTGTTAGAGTCAAGTGCTTTGAAAGCAGTCTGGAATTCAATTAAATCGCCACCATCCACTATCTGTGAGTTATGGCCAGTTTCTTCAAATGTTAAACCTTCTAGAACTTCTAAGCTCCCAGGTTGTTAGGAGGTCCAGTTGAGTTGACATAAGTGGATGGCTGGAATGCAGTAGGCACATGTGAAATGTGCTCTGCTGGATTATCCTTCACTACTCCTTGCTAGAATTAATTGTGGAGATAACTTCAGCAGGTATCCATCAACTTTGAATTAATAGAAACATTTTGGAATCTGCCACTTTTGCTAAAATCCAGCATGGCTCTTACAAATGGCTTCTATGTTAGATGTTATCAATAGCATTGACTATCTAGTAGTACTCAAAATCAAAATAATATATAGTAATTCTGCCAAAAACAGACTTATTAAAGACTAAATCAATAGCTTGGAAATAATAGCATTAATAAAGTCCTGAAATTTGAGATTGGAATGAAAAGAGACAGCCATTGTAGGTCCATTGCATATCTATCAATAGCTCACCTCATTAATACCATCAGCTAATATTGATTTACAGGAGAGCGATTAGATGCTAAAATGACAAGTGTATAACTGATTCTGATGGGGCAGGAAAAGAAGACAGAAAACCAACAACCAATCAACTCTGGCTGCACTTTACTGACTGCTGTTCTGATGAGCTCAGCATCCATGGTGTGAAGTTCACCTTGGATTAGTTACTTAGGATGGAAAAGGCAAGGGAACATGACTTCAGGAAAATATCAAAACTCATCTGTCCTCAAATTATTTATTTTTCTAACTATATGATACTGTTTTATATTTTTACACTATGAAGCTAATCTAATGCAAAGAGACCCCATAATTATAATATTTGGTAAAAGTCTCAGGTTCTTTAGTTTTATTCAGTGCTAATGAATTCACTAAATGACTCATCTAGTGACTGCAACTAGAATTCTAACAGATTTTTCTGTTTAGAAATTTCAATTATAAAAGGTTAATGTCTGCAGTAAACATATCATCAGGACCTGGAAAATATCTTTGAAAGAGGAGGAAGTATGTTTCTATAAACATTACTGTTGGAAGACAGGTTTACAGTTTTTGAATTCTTAGATATAACTTCATTTTTCTCAAAAATTTCCTCACAATAGTATTTCTTTCTTCTGTAAGTACTTATATGTTGTCTGAAAAATATTAACCATTCATTCATTCACTCCAGGTTATTGCTCCCCCATCATTTCTAGAGTGAATCTCCTGTGATCAAAATGTATCACCCCCTCCAACCATCCTTTTTTCAAGTGTTTTAATCCTGATTTCTTTTCCTCTCCTTCAAAATTAGTTTAATTAATGAATATATATTCATGATATATGAATTATTATACATATAATAACTACCAAAAATCATATCTAATAAAAGAGTAATATGCAAATTAACCATTACTCTGCTACACCCACAAGCCACATCCACCAGCCAATCAGGACTGAGTATGCAAATTAACCCAACCAAGATGGCTGGAGCCATGAAGTGAGCAGGAGGCTTGTGTTTCCCTGGCAATGGAGGAAGTCAAGCTTTCCATATACCCTGGCAGGCCCAGACCTCCACTCAAGGCTACAAAGTTTCAATTATAGAAGATAAATAAATCCCAGATACCAGGGCCTCTTCTTGGGTTAGGGGGAGCATGGCTGGACTGAAAACCACCACAGGCCCCTCGCCCAGATACTCCACACCCCAAGGAAACCCCCACCCTGATCTGGGACACCCTTCAGGGCAAACCAGCTGCCCCCCATGCACCAAGCCTCTATTCAATCTAATAAAAGAGTAATATGCAAATTGACCATCACTCCAACACACAAGTGGCTACCCCCATATGGTAAAAAATGGCTGCCCCCATGTAGACACAAGTTGGCCACCACAAGAAGGCCAGCACTGGAGGACAGTTGGGAGGGTCCAGGCCTGCAAGGGAGGGCAGTTAGGAGTGACTAGGCCAGCAGAGGAGGGAAGTTGGGGTGACCAGGCCTACAGGGGTAAGCAGTTGGGGGCAAACAGGCTGTAAGGAGAGCAGTTAGGTATCAATCAGGCTGTCAGGGGAGTGGTTAGGGGGTGATCAGGCTGGTAGGCAGAAGCAGTTAGGAGCAATCAGGAAGGCTGGAAGGTGAGCAGCTGGGAGCCAGCAGTCCTGGATTGTGAGAGGGATGTCTGGCTGCCTGTTTGGGCCTGATCCTACCAGATTCAGGCCTAAACAGGCAGTCAGACATCCCTCAAGGGGTCCCAGAATGGAGAGGGTGCAGCATGGACTGAGGGACACATGCCCCTGTGCATGAATTTTGTGCAGCAGCCCTCTAGTAGTTATATAAAATTCTAATTTAATTATAGTTTTTCCCCATACTAGTTTCTCTCCATCATGAGCAGAGGTTATTTTAAAGGGCTGGTTGGAGATGGGTAGCTCCCTCCCTCCCCCAGAATTACTGAAATAGTTAGACATAAAGTTTTATCATTGCTGGGATTCTTGTTCCAGCATTAAGAAGGATTCAGCAATCTGGAGAAAGGCTGTGTGTAATTGAAGTAAGAGTCCAGAGACAAAAGACAATTTTGAAAGGTATTGGAGGTCAGAGGAGCTTTAGCTAAAGGAGCTAAGTTCTCCTTGTCTCAGGACCCCTTGCTTTTTATTAGCATAATTTGTCTTAAGGCAAGGTGGAGATATACACTTCAAAGGTCAGGTTTTCCATACAGAAGCATTGTCAGATTGGGGAATAGCCTATGGCTGTTCAGTTGTTTGGCCAGTAGGAGGCAATAGCATGTAGATTAAGGTTCCCTGAGGTGTCTGGCAGCAAACAATCAACTATTCAAATCTTTTTCAGGTTTGGGGAAATTCCTTTAGCCATTATAACAGGCAATAACATATGTGACTCAGCCCTTGTTGAATCTCCATGTTCCAATTGAAATTCTTGCAATTATGCTGGAATTGGCTTCTGGCATATCATAACCTTAGCATCAGACTGCTGAGGGTAACACAGACCTCTTACATACATGACATTTCAGAATATTCCTGAGTGCTATAGCTGACATCTGTCCAGCATCATGGATAGAAAGTAGCAATATCAGCTACCCATTTACACTACATGGGGCATCTTCTTCCCACCAGACAAGAACTATGTAAGCCATTGTCATTTCTTAACTGAAAAGAGACACAGTATTAGCAGAGGATAACAGGTATATTTTTTTTCCTTTTTTTCTTACTAAATGTAAGGTGTTTTTCTAAGATTTAAGAATATCATTTATTTAATCTTCCCAATTTTATAGTTAGGTAAGTAACCTGATATCAATTTTAAAGAGGAGTTAATTGAAATACAGATTAATTAACTAAAGGCAGACAGCAAATAATGCTAGACTTCAACACAGCAAGTGGGTTGGAGACACCTCTGTTTTAAATTCTGCACTGTCTTGCTACCAAACATGGTGAACATGCAAATCTAGATCCAGTTTTACCCAGGAACAAGTCTTTTCTAAGTACCAAAAGCTGTAGAGATCATGAAATGCAGTGTTGGGAAAAGGTAGCATTGAGACTCTGGGAATGCTGATTATTTCTTATAAACCACTTGTATTTTATAGGTGGGTTTTTCAGAACTATGTTCCCACATTTCTATCTCTGGGGTCTGCTAGTCAGTTATGGGTTTACAGAAATTGGAGACCAAGTCTCTGCTTAGATTCAGTGAAGTGCTTTTGGTGGTTTTGAGATGTCATTGTACTTAGAGATTGATGCTGAAGAAGGTCAGAGTGGGCAGACACCCAATTGCCAATGGTCTCATAGGTGCATAATGAGAATCTCCACTTCTACCTTT
The DNA here is from genome assembly GCA_027563665.1 of Antrozous pallidus. Taxonomy (NCBI): domain Eukaryota; kingdom Metazoa; phylum Chordata; class Mammalia; order Chiroptera; family Vespertilionidae; genus Antrozous; species Antrozous pallidus. The sequence continues at coordinate 53,699,911 of CM050518.1, forward strand.
CTGCAAACTTCTTAGTTTACACTGCTCCATGGTGAGCAGAATCTAAATTGTTGGCACCAACACATCATGGGACAAGTTGTTATCTTAGAAGTCAGGCTCATGTACACTTCTTCTTGGCAGTAATATAAACGAAGAGTGAGGAATGAGCCTTTCACAAAACAAGAGAGCATCTGTGGGGGATTCTGCAGACCAGTCATTACAGACCACAAGTGAATGGATAATAGGGCTTATTCACAGGTGTCAAGACCCAGTGTCATTCAGCCATTTCAGTCAGAAGTCTGTATAGTTGGTTGTGTTGGGTTTCCAGCAGGTTTTCGTTTGTTTTTTTGTTTTGTTTTTATCTCAGGTCTGTCCAATGACACACTGTTGGCCAGCAGCTACCCAAAGTGAGTACTGGGTACTTGACTGGTCCTCTAAGCATCATTCCCCTCTCCTTATATGAACTGGCTTCCACACTAATTCTCTTCAAGTTCTAGCTGTGACCTTTTTTTAGGCAAAGAGTCAGTGGCTCAACTTTGATCCTCAGAGGACTTGATAGTTTCTATCCTTCCACTCTGATTTTGAGGAAGGAAATGAAAAGTGGAGTCATTTGAAGACCTGTGTGAGGTAGGCTCACATTTGTAACACAAGTTACTAATATGTTATAACTAGACCAAATATCTAACTTACTTATGCTAACTTTTTGTTATTGTTTATACTGTGTCTGTTTGTTTGCATGTTTAGTTAAAAAAAACTTTCCTGTCCTTTGACATCACACAAAGCCCTAACTGGGAGTTAAAACTAATTAAAGGACATCTACATTAGATTGAGAACTCCAGTAGCTTGGCACAGTAAGATATCCCTTACTGATTTGTTATATTTGGATTAACTTAATCATATCCTGAGAATGCCTTATAAATTGTCATTTATGATAATCTGATAGCATTAAAATATTATACAGTCTTAAGCAAGCAAAATTTCTGAGCTGACAATAAATATCAGCCTTGTATTACAAAATGATTCATAAGACCACAATTATTATTTGTTTAATTACTTATGATTAAAAGACAAAAACATGAATTAGGATGATTTTCCTTTAAATAATATACTGGATAAATGCTGTAATAGTAAATAAAAAGGCAATTCATAGCCCTACATTCTGAAGATGAATTTTTTAAAGTTGATTAGTAATTTCAATATCACATGTCTGCAGAAAATGTACGAGTTAAATGCAAAATAATATGCAGGAATTGACTTAAATCTTCCTCAAGTTATGCAAATTTACATCAATCTTTGGGAGTGATGTCAAGTTTATGCTAATTTATAAGTACTATACTGGAATTTATTAGATTTTATAAATGGTTCTCATAGGAGTTAAATATTGTTCATAGAGAACAATACATATTTTATTTTGTGATAAATACAAAATTGAGTCTATGCTTAAAAAATAAATCCTCATAAGAAATTTTAAATTAGGGCTGTGGATATGTTTTCCATCCTTCCCTTCCAATTATGATGATTTTTAACTTAAATCCTAAATATAAAATCATGTGTCTGATTTTTAGAATATTTAATATTACATGGTAGGTGAATTACTTGGTAATAATGACTGACGGTGTTCTAGGAGAAAAATCTAATTACATAGGGTTGACTGCCCAAAGAGATTGATCCACAACTAGTCACTTTATTAGTAATGCTATGAAAATTGCCACAAAGAAGGTATCAATGAAAAGGCTCATTTTATTGTCACAACTACACGTGTAAACAGGTTAAGTGACATATATACTGTGATTCTGATACTTGACAGAGACCATTAAATATAAAGTCCAGAGTTAAAGCAATCAGTTAGGTCAACTAAGTAAAAAAGAAAAAAAATTAACCAAGTTAAGTTGTTCTTTTAATGTGTCCTTGTTTACTCATAGTTAAATGAAAACAGACAAACCTTTGTTTATCCTTCGTTGTCATGTGTTCCTACTTCAATACTGTATCTATTGAATGTGATACTAAATGAACTGGTTCCAATATATATTGCAAGAAATATACCCTTATGTTAAAAAGGAATACTTTATATTACTCAAGGTTTCCTAAAAATGCTTGGGAGCATGGCACTTATATAACCTATGATAAGAACTACAAGTCTAATCAACAAGATATTTATTTTTCCTACATTTAAAATGATAAAAGCATCCTGAGATTTATAAATAAATTATAGAACTCATTAAGTAGATCCAAACTTGTAAATTAACTTAACTTATTATGTGATAAAGTAGATTTCCATCATTATGAATTACCATAAAAAATGAGCAAAACTTCTTGGCCAATGCTAGTTACTGCTTCTTTTGTAATTATCAATCTAACTCTTGGTCTTTCCTGAGGAAAATCAAAGAGTGAGGTAGGGTAGAACTAGGAAAGTCTTGCTTTGGTAGATCTCCAGCATTATCAGTTACCACCAGGACTCCTCTGAGGATAAGGATAAGCCTGTGTGATAAAGAGGAACTAATATGAGACCTGAGTATTTCAGAGTAGTTTCACCTCTCTTCTGAGTGAAGTGCCCCAAAGGCTTTGTACCATAAATGACTAGACCAAAGGTTAGGCATTTCAAGGCAATGGAAACCACCAGTAGCTGAGCCTACCTCAGTTGCGAATATGGGCCTGGGGACTAAACCAGAATAAAATTGAATTTCAGACTGAAAGAGGATAGAAAAATTTAATAGGAACCATGTAATGGGATACTAGAAATACTTTTTTCAAAGCTTATATAATAAATCTACACTTTTTTTCACTCTATGCCCACAAATATGAATCGTTAGCATTCGTTGAGCTCTAAGAATGAAAGGTCACTGGGTTCAAGAATGACAGAAATGTAACTTATCTGAATTTAGACAATCAAGAGAGGCTTTATGCCAGTAATAGCAAGAACAACCATGATGAACTTTAAGACTACACAAATGATTTAGCCTGAGCCTACCTCAGAAGCAGTGAGAAATTAGGACACTGGGTATTCATGTTCAATTTTATTTAAGAAAAGTTTTAATTATTATATTTTGGTACATCTGACATTTGCCTGCAGAAAATGAAAATATAATGATGTGCTATTTTTCAAAAATGTCCTTACGGGTGGCTCTGAGAACACCTGCTGCAAATTTGAGGAAGAGGTTTTTCAGACAAACAAAAGGAAATAAACAAAAGATAAAAATTGTCCTGCCCAAACAGCTGAGGACTACAATTAATGATAAGACCACACTATTATTTAGTAAAATTTCAGAGAAAATTCTTTATTTTATTTACATCATTCTTGTGTATACGCTTATTTTAAACAAATATGTAATATAGAATGGTTTCAGAACCTTCAAAATCTTCAGGATTCCATCCATTCCTTTCTTATCTCCAACCCTGACACCTTGATAACCACTGATCTTCTTACTGTCCCTATAATTTTGCCTTTTTGAGTATGTCATTAGTTGGGATCATGTAATAGAGAGCCTTTCCAGATTGACTTCTTTCACATAGTGAGGTGCATGTAAGGTTTCTCCATGGCTTGCTGGTTCTTTTCCATTTAGCCCTGAGTAATAATTTGCCATGCCAATACACTGCAGTTTATTTACCCATTCACAACTGGAGGAACTCTTGGTTGCTTCCAAATTTTGACAATTATGAGTAAAGCTGCTAGAAACATCTGTGTGCAGGTTTTTGCATGAACCTAAGTTTTCAACTCCTTTGGCTAAGTACCAAGCAGCAGGAGTGGCAGATTGAATGTAAGCATGTGTTTCGGCCAGCTGTAGCATTCTGCATTCCCACAGCAGTGAAGAAGAGTTCCACCAGCAGTGAAGGAGAGGTCCTGTTCTTCCACATCCTCTGCACTATTGCTGTGGACAGTGTTCCAGTTTTGAACCATTCTAGCAGGTGTGTGGTGGGATCTCCTTGTTGATTTTTCATTTCCCTGATAGAATATTATGTTGTGAATTTACCTTTTCATGTGCTTATTTCCCACCTGTTTTCTTCTTTTAAGAGTTCATTGAATATTTTGGAAAATAGTCCTTTTTTGAGGGTTTGCTCTTTGCAAATATTTTTCCAGGTCTTTGGCTTGTCTTTCATTGGATTGCCAATGAAATTCTTGCAGTGCAGAATTTTTTTTATTTTAATAACATCCAGCTTCTCAGTTATTTTTCATAGATTATGCCTCTGGCATCTAAATTCATCATCAAGCCCAATGTTACTTTACTTTCAAAGAGCCAGCCTTTAGCTTTACTTAATGTATTGATTTTAGTTGTAATTGTTATCCATTACCTTCTCTATTAGTTTAACAATATTTTCACTTTTCCTATTTATTCAATTAAATCTTTGATTTATTTTATATAGTAGAAGCCCTGTACACAAAATTCATGCATGGGGGTGTCCCCTCAGCCCAGCCTGCACCCTCTCCAATCCAGGACCCCTTGGGTGATGTCTGACCTCAGTCAGACATCCCTCTCACAATCCTGGACTGCTGACTCCTAATCGCTCATGGACTGCCTGCCTGATTGCACCTAACTACCCCACCCTGCCGGCTTGATCACCACTCACTGCCTCTGCGTGCCAGCCTGGTTTCCCCTAACTGCCCCCCTCTGCTGACCTGGTCACTCCAACTGCACCTCCTGTCAGCCTAGTTGCCTCTCACTGCCCACCCTGCTAGCCTGGTCATACCCAACTGCTCCTCCTACCAGCCTAGTCACACCACCTCCCCCACTGCTGTCCTGGTTGCTCCCAACAGCCTCTTCCACTGGCTTAGTTGCCCCTCACTGTCCCCCCAGTCAGCCTAATTGCCCCCAACTGCCCCCCTGCCAGCCTGGTCTCCCCCAATTGCACCTCCCCTGCTAGGCTGATCACCACTAACTGCCCTCCCTGCTGGCCTGGTCACCCCCAACTGCCCCTGCTGCCAGCCTGGTCTTCCCTTACAGCCCCCCACCAACCTGGTCACTCCAGGCAGCCTGCTGTTCAGTCATTTGGTCATCCCTCACTAACCCCTGCTGGCTTGGTTGTAGGCAGCCATCTTGTGAGGGCATGAGGCTTAATTTGCATATTACCTCTTTCTAATATAGGATTGTATGCAATAAAATTATTTTCTAAATTATAAAATAGTTGAAATCCCATTTATATGCATTATATAATATTATTTCATGTGTCCTCTGGTTTCTAATCTTTTTAGATTTCATCTTAAATTCAAAATGGCTAGAAAAATTTTAGTTGTTATTATTGTTAATTTTTAATTTTATTTCATTGTGGTTATAAAATGTGGCTTTAAAGATCTCAATTTTGGGGGGAAATTTCATTGTGGTTAAGTACATTTTGTACATAAATTAATGTTATGGCCACATCATTTGACCTGACCATTCAACTTACAGGAATGTGAATTTTTTCTGAGAAATTAAAAGGTTTTCGCACAAGTATATTTATCACCACATAACTTATAAAAGAGGAACATTGCAATGAATCAACTTGTCATAGCAGCTATAAGAGTAGCTTAAAAGTCAGGGATCTAAGGATGTGGGGAAGCTGGGGAAAGCTAGGGGAAAACACTGATGGGAAGTACATTGACATATAATGTACTAGTAAATATATAGATAGCTTACATATGCCCAGAAAACTGATTTAAATATATCTGTTGTGTTTTTCAATGTTTTGGCTTTTGTATCTCTTACCTTAGATTTGACTATGGGAAAACATCTTGTCCAATTGATATTTAGCAAATTATATAGAGCAAGACCCATGCACTGAGCCACAAAAATCAAGATACCAAACTTATTCCTGTGGTCAATATTTATTAGCAGTTGTCTCATCCTCAGCCTTGCATGTCACATTCAACCCCAAATGTTAAAGACTTTAAAGGGAAATCCCTGCCCATAGTGTTAGAAATTAAATCTAAATAGAAAAAGAGAATTCAAAACAACAGTAAATGTTATTCAGTATTGTCATTTTAAAAACTTACTTCAAGAGAGGTGCCTTTATGCAAGGATGCAGTGGGAACCTGCTCTGAGTGGCAGTCTCAGAGGTGTTTTAACTTCGAGCTAGAGCTGTGGTTTTTAATGTACCTTTTTTGGGAAATGCTCTGGCACAAAGAGCAAATACCAGAATTTTATTAAAGAATTATTGTGGGTTTCTGAGGTTCGCAAACAGAGGAGTTCATACCTGATCTCCACATTTCCCAGAATCTTATGTCTATGTCCTTGAGGATGAAACCGAGGACATTTTAGGAAGCTCCAATATGAAAAAGAAATGTCTTCAAAGAGATTATGCTAAAGTTAAAATTAATCAAAAGAGAGAGATGTCCAGAAAAACATATTTGAAATGTCTCAAGTATACCAAAGACTATTTTTCAAATCTGAAGTAACTTGCTAACTCATTTTTCAAATATTTCCCTATTACATTACATAACTTTCTTGGTATTTGTCACTACATATATAAATGTTCATAGTATCTATATGTATTATGTTTAATGTTATAACATTGAATTTTATATGTCAAAGAAAGGGCTAAACTTCAGCAATTTCACTTGATTAACATAATAAATGTGAGAGAAGCTGTGTTCTCTAATGGACTGATTATATGTATGCAGGTAGGTGTCTGGAAAAGGAGCTTCCATCTGGAAATGCTCCTAGAAATTGATCAAAACCTAGTGTTTTAGGTAAACAGTTATGATCAACACTAGTGCTACCCCCCAACACACAAACTTGTCTCACTGAGAGGATTATTATAGCTCAGCCTCTGCTATTAGCATGCAACAGTCTGGTGCATCCAAAGGCTAATCCAGCAGGTGAAATGGGGAGCAGAGGCTCTGCCACTTTATAGTTCTATTGCCTCTCAGAGCCTTATCACACTCAGAAAGGTATTCAAGGGTTCTCTACTCATAAAGTATAAACTACTCTCAGCCCAAGAATTGGAGTTCCTCTCCCAGAATATAATGTTTTGTTTGTTAGGTCTCTGAATAGTCCTAGGATAAATGGATGAAGGGGACAGAGTGTGCCTCTTACTAAGTTTAATTCTATCAGTTTTAGTCTACCTCAGCAGGTGGATATGTGCTGTCTGTCCTTGTTATATATCTACTAGTATGCATGTGCTTTGCATTGACTTCACTTTACTTAATGCCCAACATGCACTATGAACCACGCCAGGAGTGAGGGTGGGATTCAGGAGGTGTTGGTGTTGATATCAAATCAATACATTGTGTGCTTTCTGCACACAACATAGTTCTAATCTATTTCTAAAAGAAAAAAAACACATAAATATTAAAATTTTAAAAAAGTGAAACCAAAAGTAATGCATGAGAGAGGAATATGATCATAATTAGAAAGCTAGAGAAGAATGTGTGCTTAAGGGGGGATAGAAAGAAATCACTCTGGAATGGAAATGACAAAATGGTTTAAACAAGAAGAAATTTGGTCTCAAAGAGGATTTCCAGATGAAGAAAATACTGTGAAAAGAGGCAAAGGAAATAGAAAGGTGAGGGCTCTATTCTAACCACAACAATTATGGACTTGTGTCTAGTGTGCATGGTTCACAAGTAAGAAGAATAAAATATCACTTTGAGAAGAAATCAAGGTAAACCCACATGAAATTCTACCAACAACACCTATTGCTACCTGCAGGAACCATATCTTGAAAATTACAGAGAAAGAAGATACTCTCAAGGAGATACCTGTAGGATGTTTAGGAATTTGCCTGTTATATGTCTTCCCAGGAAACCCTTTCTCTCCTCCAAATCTGCTGAGTCATGTAAGTGATTCATTGTTCGGAAACAAATGTGAAAGGCACCAGGCTCCACTGGAGTCTGAGTCACCCGGATGTGTCAAGGCCAGCATTATTTCAGTTGTTATATCATTCTTCTTCATGATTAAGAGCAAAGAAATTAGAAAGAATTAGTGAGACAAGTACATAAGGAAGAATTATTTTATACTGAGAATGGACCTTGGATTCTAGAGCTCTCCTTCTGGCATGTGTTAGCAGCAATAACCTAAAAGTAAAATAATCTCCCTCTAGAGAGCTCAACTTAAAAACCCAGAAGTCACACATAATTTCAAAAGGGGACATTGAAATTGTCCTAGTCTTTATATATTGCTCTTCCCCCCCCCCAAGTTAACTTACTTTTTTACATCCATCCCATAAAATCTAGGAAGAAACAACATTCTGCAGTTTTGTTCTTCTGTACTATAAATCCCTTGCTATTGATTTAATTAAAGGTTTGGTTTTGTATTAGCACATTTTTTGTTAATTTTTAGATGCTTTCCTTGAACTGCTATTGAAAGTTGATGGCATTTTGGGGTGGCTCCACTTCCAGATTGGCATTGAGTTCCTCTCTAATTATCCGACAGGAGTGATGCTCAGCCTTGACTTCACTTCCAAATCCACAGAGCTTTCAAACATCCCAGAGCCCAGGCCTGGCCCCACATGAGAGCCTTTGGGACAGGGATCCAGTTGGTGGCAGTTTTTAAAGCTCTCCACATCCAGCCATGACCCAAGAACTACTTCTCCGGACCAATTTGTCCAAATCTCACACCTGAAATACACAAAACTGACACTTTGGAAGATATTTATGTCACCAGAACACACAAAACTGACACTTTGGAAGATATTTATGTCAATCATGAACTAATCGCCATCAATTTGTTGGGAGACAGCATAGAAGTAACCCCACACTGAATCCGACAGACCCCTTGCTTGAAATAATCTATTAAAATGCATTGACATTAAACCTTTGATTTAACAAAAGGTTTATTTACTATTTTATCTACCATAAAGCAGAGGTGATTTCTAAGACACAGTGTGGGAAATAAACATGAACTGTCCCCCAAATTTCTGAACATTCAAATATACACTGTGGACTGAGGTGTGGGTCTATAGGCAGAGATTGCGTGGTGAGCTTTCAAGAACCAAATGCAGATACGCCAACATCCAGAGGCTGAGCAGTCCTCCTTCCAGAGTCTCCTGCTTAGGAACCTAAAGGCAGTTCAAAGAAGACTTCACTTCACACTTGCTTGGAGGAACTGGGACCCATCTGTATTTCTAAATTTATCACTGGGCCTTCAGATAATTAAATAATACTTTTTTTAAAAAGTTGCACATTATACAGACCTGGATATAAGGAGACTAATTCAGGTGAAAGGGAGTCCATTATATAATAAAGTATGTTTTCTCAACGTGTATGTTAAAATTTTGTCAAATTATTTTACCTGTTTTTACTTATGTAGAAACATTTGTATGACTAAAATTAAGTATGTATGAAAAGTTTAATTTCACAGAAAAGTTTTCCATATGTATTATAGTAATTTTAAATTTATACTGGATTGGTCTAGTAAATGCATGCATTCACCAGTCACTGTGAGTAAGCAAATGCACACAGCTGGGGTGTGGCTTAGCCTAAGTGGGAACAGTGGCCTGCAGGTGTTGAAACTACTGCAGAAAGTCACCCTATATCAATTCTTGCCAGCGATTTGGTGTGATCACATACTAATCATTCCCCAACATTGTTTACCAGCTGTGACTCTTGGATTTAAATATGTACACCAAAGTAGTAGATATGTGATGTTTATTTATGTTGTCAAAATTACTACAGTGTTTTTTCCAACATATGATCTATTTGCTAAAATGTGTTAAAAGTAACAGTGAATTAATAAAACAATAACCTATTACTTTAATTATAAGCAAATCTTGGTTAAAAGGATTTTAAAATTAACAAGATGTTAATTTTCACATATGACATACCGACCAGAAATTTTGTCCATTAAATACGAAGTCTCTTAAATTGAGGTCTATAAAATCGAGGGTTTATTGTAGTCAAGAATTAAAAGTGAATAAGATAACTTTATCCATGTTGGTGTGATAGCTGCCAAGCATTATACACATTATGGAAGTCTCTTACAGAAATAAACTTCCTAATACATTCACCTTATGTGTTGTATCAGCAAAGCCTTTGGAAGACCCAACTTCTGTCACATTTCCTCATGACTGATAAGTACTAACATTCATCTCTCTAGAGATAAATAGCATGGTCACCAAGTTAAACTTCAATTACAGCTTCAGCCCTAATTCTATCAATAGGATCAGCAAAAGTGCCTCAATTTATATTTACCAAGACATTCACATGATTTTTCAACTCCTTACTATAAGAAAATCAACCTCAAAAAGATGAAGATTCCCTTTAAATGTGATTCACAAATAGTGTTCATGCATGAATACTTTGCATACATATAGAGACCCTATACCAGGAATCGCTTGATTTACATAAAATAATTCTCATAATCTTAAAAGTTAACTATTTGTTTTACATTTGTAAACATAATTTGAAGCATAATACATTTTTTTCTAAAACTTGACAAAATGAGGGTCTGAGATTATTTCAATAGTAAAAGCATGGCACAGATGTTTGTAAGACATAAAATGAGTTTTAATTTTGAAATAAATTGTTGAAGTATTTTTCAAATGTGTTTTTGGAATCTACAGAGATATATAAGAAAATCTAGCCAATTTCCCTGATTTTAAAAGTTATATAGTGTTAAATAATTATGAGGCATTGATCTTGGTACTTTAGATATACTAACATTTAACCCTATAATAAACTGATGACATGGGTGTTGTTAATATTTCTATCAATGAAGAGAATGACACAAGGAGAGATTGAGCACTCTGAATAAGAAAGTAAGTATGGAAGTGTGGATTTGACCCCAGATAATGCAGCCCTAAATGCACGCTTAAGATTGTGACCAACTGCCCCTTTAACAAGCCAGAATCAGCTGTCCCTGATGACTCTGCTTCGAATGATATGCAGCTGTTAATACACATCTTTCTGTTTGGTTGCACAATAAAATAAAAAAGAACATGACATTGAGTTATTATTGAACCATATTGATAGTCTATTTTGAAAAGTTGATGAAAAATGTACCAAATCTGTAATTAGTAGGAGAAAAAATGATGCTAGAGTGATCTTTGAGATGTGCAGTTAATCATCCATTTGATAGGTAATTAGGATATATTTAGACCAGGTATGGCATCAATTTTCTTGGTGATATGTAATTAATACCCTGATGTTTTGTCATTTCTTAAATCATTTTTTCACATTGAACAAGGAAACTTTTATTTTTAACAAAAGAGTGTTTTGGGAAGGCAACACATACACAGAGAAAAAGAAGAAGGTGTAGGTATTAGTTGTGGTTTCCTAGGTATGGAAAAGAAAATAATTTGCAGGTTATCAAGAACTCTGGTGATGTTCCTATGGCTCAGGACCTGGGAACCATGATATTCTGTACTAACACATAAACACATACATCACAGGGAAATTGGAAAGCATGTCAATCATGAACTTTTCTCTCATTTACAGAACAACTAGAGGCCTGCTGCATAAAATTCATGCACAAGGGGGGGGGGTCCCCCTAAGCCCAACCTGTACCCTCTCCAATCTGGGACCCCTTGAGGGAAGTCTGACAGCCAGTTTAGGTCCGACCCCCAAGATTGGGCCTGATCCCTGGGATTGGGCCTAGACTGGCTGTTGGACATCCTTCTCACAATCTGAGACTGCTGGCTCCTAACTGCTCACTTTTCTGCCTGCTTGATTGCCCCTAACTGCCTACCCTGATAGCCTGATAACCCCTAACGGCTTCTGCCTGACAGCCTGATTGGCCCTAACTGGGCCCCACCACTGGCTTGGTCACCCCCAACTGTCCCCCCAACACTGCCAGCCTGGTCGTCCCTCACTGCCCCCCTCTGCCTGCCTGATCACCCCAGCTGTCCCCTTGCTGGCCTGGTCACCCCTAATGCCCTGCCTGCCAGCCTGATCACCCCACAGAGCCTGCTGCTCAGTCATTTGGTCATCCCTCACTAACCCCCTTTCTGACCTTGTCACCCCATGCAGCCTGCTGTTCAGTCACCCATCCAGTTGTTTCAGGCATGATGGCCTCTTGCTTTTTATATATTAGGACATTCCAAGAACAGTGAACAGCTATCACTATCCTATCCCAAAGATAGATGAGTCTGTGCCTCCAAGGTTTGTGAATCACAGCATAAAAGCATTTGACTTGATTTCAAAATCAAGACTCATCTTACACAAATATGGTGATCCTGTCTAAATGATGAGACTATCTAGTGCAAGATGATGGGGTGTGCTTAAACATTCTCTGTCTCATGCAGCTGTTCTCCTGGGTAGCTGTTTGCTACTTTTATAGCAACTTACAATGCCTGCCTCCAAGGTGAAGAAGACCACATAGCACATTACTGGATGATACCAAATGAGACCAGAGGCAGCTCATTGTTCCAGTCACCAGGAAAAATGCTGTAAGAAGTGATTAGTAGAGAGCCAAGTAATCCAACTTGAATAAAAGAGCCATATGGCTGAGGAAGTCACTGGTTTCTTGAGTTAATGCAGTAGACTGTGTAATGAGATGTGGAATACCATTATTTTTGGCCATAGTTTGGTAAGTTTCTGACCATTGCCTTTGGTCTTTTTATTTGAGATTATCATTCAAAATACAAAAGATGGTTTGGAAGGTTAATTTTATTTTTTGAAAGATTAAATAAAAATTGATCAAAGACATTTTTACTGTCTGCTTGAATTACCTATTTATAGTATTTTTATTACCTAATATAAGATTTTTTTTCATTCTTGAGTTCTTTGATCTATATCAATGAATTTTTATGTCAAGTAAATGATTAATATGAATACACTTGGAGGAATTTTGTTCCCTATTTTTTAGATAAGAGCAAATGGATTTGACTTACATTTTTTAATCATAGGGAAACAGTCCCAAGATACAAATTGCACATACCTTCATTTCCTTCAATGAAATTTAAATATAGAAGAAGCATCCATAAGAATATATTTCTTCTAATTAAATTTAAACTTAAATGTAAGACAAGAAACAATAAAAATCTTAAAAGACTCCATAGGCAGCAAAATATCAGACATATGTTGTAGCAATATCTTTATTGATATAGATCCTAGGGCAATGAATACTTAAGAGAAAATAAACAAATGGGACTACATATAAATAATAAGCTTCTGCACAGCAAAAGAAACCATCAACAAGAAAGCCCACTGCATGGGAGAACATATTTGTCAATGCTATTTCAGATAAGGGTTTAATCTCAAAATGAACAGAGAACTCATACAACTTAACAAAAGGAAAATAAACAATCCAATGAAAAAGTGGGCAAAGAACCTAAATAGACATTTAAAAAAAAAAAGAGGACATACAGAAGCCCAAGAGACATATAAAAACAGGCTCAAAATCGCTAAATAACTGAGAGATACAAATCAAAACAACAATGAAATACCTATCAGAATGGCTATCGTCAAAAAAATAAACAAGTGCTTGTGAGGATGTGGAGAAAAAGGAACCCTCCTGCACTGCTGGTGGGAACGCAGACTGGTGCAGCCACTGTGGAAAACATTATAGAGTTTCCTCAAAAAATTAAAAATGGAGCTCCCATTTGATGCAGTAATCCCACTTCTGGGAATATATTCCAAGAAATCAGAAACACCAGTCAGAAAGGATATAAGCACCCCCCACGCCTATGTTCACAGCAACACAATTTACAATAGCTAAGATTTGGAAACAACATTCATCAGCAGATGAGTGCATTAAAAACCTGTGGTACATCTACACAATGGAATACTATGTCCCTATAAAAAAATAAGGTATGTTTACCATTTGCAACAGCATAGACAGGCCTGGAAAGCATTATGCTAAGTGAAATTAGCCAGTCGGAGAAAGACAAATATAAAATTATCTCACTCATATGTGGAATATAATGATCAACATAAACTGATGAACAAAAATAGATCCAGAAACAAATGGAAGGGGAGGAGAGAGGGTTAGAGATCTACCAAAGGACTTGTACGCATACATATTAGCATAACCAATGGATACAGACACATAGACAGTTGGGGCTTGCCCTTGGGGCTGGGAGTAGTGGGGGGATCAATTGGGAACAAAGGAGACACATGTACTTTAAACAATAAAAAATTAAAAACTTTGATATTGTTTAGTAATTCACTTTGCTTTTTCAAAATTTTATAGTAATAAAAAATGTTACTTTCACATAAATGACTTGAAAATTCTGCAGACATAAATTTCTTTGGTTTTGTCATGGAATCCTCCTTCTGTGACATGATTACAATTTACCATGGTCACCACATTACCACCATCAAAAATATAAATATTTATTTTAGTGACCTCAAAATAGATATTACACCTCTCAGCCATAAAAAGAGAAGGATTTATAGGTAGTAATGTCAATAGTTCTGTTGATGAAAAAAAAGTGAAATATACTTAAGATGTAAATAATGGGCACTGAATAATAATAACTGTGAGGGCAAATAACTTCCTGCCACTTACAATGATATACAGTCCACAACAAAAAAGAAATGTGATAACCACCAAGTATTTCCATGTCTTTGTGTTTATGCAAAGGATTGCCTTCAAATGCAAAATATTAACAAATTATATATACAATAAATTTTATCTGTAGAGGTCATTAATGTTTTTGTGACTGACAAAAGGTAAAGAGAGGTGCTGGTCCCAATTTATAACTTCATGTCATTTTCATCCTTCACAACATAAAGAGTCAATGGATAGGAATTCCACACTGTCCTAAACAGTTTGGGAAGATTGACTTGTGTAAGATTGATTTGAGAAAAATCTAGATAATTAAAATATTAGTTGAAAGATTTTTCTCTTTGCCACTGCCTTCATCTATCACAGTGTTCCCACCTCTAGGAACACTAACACCTTGGTTTCCTGGGACTTGTCCATTTTTAGGCCAAATAGTGTCCTGAGCCAGGAAGATCAGGAGACCCAGGTAAATCCTACAACTGGTCCCCCTGATGCTAGGGTGCAGAGCTGAGAGTCCGAAGTATGTATCTGGAACTCTTTAAAACACTGCCGCAGGTTAGCGAATAAACATTCAGCATTATTCAGATGACACAAATCCAGAGGTGCTAGAATAAGCATGTGAAACTTGCGGCCTTCAGGCCACATATGGCCTACAACGAATATTTTTGTGGCCCAGCCAATATAACGGTATGTAAGAAACGTTTTAATAAAAATTACATAACTTAATTTTTACAATATCCTGTTATACATAATTATGAATAATGAATGACAATGTTTGCTAATGACTGGTTACTATAATTATGTTGCATTTGTTTCCCTTACGTGCCCTATGCTCCGGTGCACCCTTTCTCTCCATTAATACTAGCAGCGAATATTTTAGCAGCCAATTGCCACGTCATTGGTCTTAGACTGACTTGTTTGTTGTGTGCAGCAGGAAATATTTTGCTTTCGGAGAACAAGAAAAATAGGTTTATTAGTGTTATATTTATTAATTTATGCAGTTATTCAGTCTCTGGTAAGTTCATGTTCAAGAAAAAATAGTGATTTTTATTAAAATGTTCTAGTATTTTATATTAACAATTACTCATTTATCTCAGCCCTTTATATTTAGCATGTCCTTATTGAAATAAACTTATGTTTCTTTGAAAATCGAACCTTTTGTTCTTTTGAAGCCTAAATAAACTTAAATCTTGCTTATTTGGCCCATTTTAGCCTTTGAGTTTGACATGCTTATCCTAGTACATTATCATAGAAACTTCATCAAAGTTGTAACCATTTAAATATCCACATTACCTCAAAGAATTTATTGGGATCATAAAGAGGAAACAAATATTAAAATCAGTGACAGGTTAAATCAGTATTTTCATTGGTATTTTAAAAATAATCTTAACTAAGACTTTTATTAGGAATACCAGGCAGTAAACTGTTCATATGGACATCTGTTGAGCATTTAGATGGTAACTAGGCACATAAAATTTCAATCGGCAGTTTCTTCAGGATTTAAGACTAGATTGCTATCAACATATTTTTCATAACGAAAGTCATGCATGACTGTCAGTTATATTTATTACACAGAGGAACATTTTAATATAAAAATGCAGATGTCTTCATTCTATAAACCCCAGTGGTACTTAAAGCTCGGATTTTATTACTCGTGCCAAGGGCCAACAAAACTATAAACCTGCTCAATTTTAACTCAGCCGCTGCTTTTGAGTTTGGCACATCTGAGTTGTAAATTACAATATAAAGTAATCAAATATGTATAAAAATGGTAGTCATGGAAGCAGTATTCTGGATTCATAGGATTTCATAAGAAGTCAAGAAAATAATTTATAAACATCAATGCTCTGCTCTGGGTTTATGAATTTATTTTCCAAAAATGTAATGCTGCTCTAATCACTTAAGAAATGGTCCATCAATCAGCACTGCCTACATTCTCTTCTTATCTCCTTTATTCATAACTTATTTCTGAAACCATGATAGCAGCCACCTTTATGCTGAGGATGGCCCAAAGTCCATGTGGTGTTATTAAGAGTCTAAAACCTTTACAAGGCACCTCTCCAAGCATTTTGTAACATGCAGAGCACTTAGACACATCATTTGCAAAATAACAGACTTAAAGGATGGGATATTATTCTGCTTCTAGCTAGAACAAAAGAATAAAATAGACACACACACACACACACACACACACACACACACACAGGAAAAAAAAAACCCACACTGAAACATTGGGTTTTATATATGTGAGTGTATATAGATGGTGATGAACTTGAAACTAGACCGACTAAGTTTCTCCTAATGTACTGCTAACCTTTATATAATCCTATTATGAACTCTTCTTTAAGAAAAAAAGTAATTTTAAATATTGCATATGTTGTAAACATTAAAACAGTAGTCATTTTTCTCAATATTCTTGGAAACTGCAGTATGGACTATTCAATTTTTGAAGTGGCTTATTAATAAAACTCATTTTCCTACATTATCAGCATGAACAGTAATAGAAGAATGTGACACTTTTCTTAATGTAATAAGCTGTCTCTAATAATCCTATCTAATAAAAGAGTAACATGCAAATGTGACCGTACCTTGGCTCCTGATTGGCTATGCTACCAGCCAATCAGGAGCGGGGGCAGGGCCAAGTGGCACGAACGCCGGGCCCCTGGGGTGGAGATCAAACAGTGCACCTGGGAGCTGTGAGGGGAAGCAGCGGTGGCAGCAGTGGTGGTGGTGGCAGCGGCAGGGAGCGCCCGGCCCCCTGGAGCTGTGAGTGGAAGTGGCAGCCCTCAGGGCTGGGTGGTCACAGGCAGCCTTGGCTGAGCTGAGCAGAGTGATGGCTGCTTTAGGCCTTGGGCAGGCTGGGGGTGAGCCATCAGTTAGACATCCCCCGAGGGCTCCCAGTATGTGAGAGGGGGCAGGTTGAGTTGAGGGACCACCCACCCCCAGTGCATGAATTTTCATGCACCGGTCATCTAGTCTATCATAAGACTGAGATTTGCCATGATTTATACATTTGGAGGGGCTCTATATTACTTCAGCTTTGAAAAACATCTTCATTGATATACAAAAAATGTGAAGTCAGACATTTCAGTCACATGTTGACTGGAAGAGCTTGGTCAAGTTATCTAGGCTTCCTGAACTTTAAGTTTCCTTATTTATAAAATACAGAAAGTATTTATAAGCTCATTGTATTGCTGAAGGAAAACATGAGCTGATTACATATAAAAAAGATAACACCATGAGTGGAACATGAGAAGTATCTAATAATTAATAATATTGTGTTATTATTGATTCCTTATGATTATTTTATCAGATTATTTTCATTGTTATAGAAAAGTCATTTGCTAAAATTTTCACAAAGCTATATGTAGAGATTATAGGTGGCTATATATATATTTTTTAAGAACCTATATTTATGAAGTTTTCTATAAAATATACAACTTATAATTAGAAAGTAAAATATCCTATCTATTAAAAGAGTAATATGCAAATTAACCATCACTCCACGACAAAAGTGGCAGCACCCATAGCCACAAGATGGTGACACCCAACCTCTCAGCCCCTCTGGAGTACCCCAGTCTCAAGGAGGGATGTTGCTGGGAGCCTGCAGAGTAAGTGCCCTGGTGGAATGCTGCCCAGAGGCACTCCTGAACCTTTATAAAAAACAAAAACAAATTCACTCCCAACAGCCAAATTCCCTGCCAGTGGCAGCAGCCTGGGCTGGGGACTCAGCCTGAGAGAGGTGTGCACCCCCAAGGTGTGATCCCCTTCCTAGCGGAGGCAGCCTAGGGTCTCAACCACTGAGTCACACCAGCTTGGCAGATATGGAGAAATCTTAAACGTTTCTTTTTAAAAATATATATACATTATTGATTTTTTTTTTTACAGAGAGGAAGAGGAAGGGATAGAGAACTAGAAATATCAGTCAACTGTACATTCACCATTGGGTATGTGCCCTCAACCATGGTCCGATGCCCTTGACCAGAATTGAACCTGGGACCCTTGGGTCTGCAGGCCAATGCTACATCCACTGAGGCAAATCAGTTAGGGATATCCAATATGCTAAAGAAAAAACCCTATCTAATAAAGAGGGAATATGCAGGGAAGGGCAGTTGGGGATGATCGGGCTGGCAGGGGAGCAGTTAGGTGGTGATCAGACTGGCAAGAAAGTGGTTAGGGGGTGATCAGGCTGGCAGGCAGAAGCAGTTAGGGGCAATCAGGCAGGCAGGCGAGTAGTTTGGAGCCAGCAGTCCTGGATTGGAGAAGGTGCAGGTTGGGTTGAGGGACAACCACACCCCAGTGGATGAATTTCAAGCTCTGAGCCTCTAGTCCTATATAATAAAAGGTCACCCACCATAAGCATAACAACCAAAATGACCAGAGACCAGAACCACCATTGCCCCTTGCTGGGCTGGCCCTACCCTCAAGCAAGCAGTTAGGGGTGATCAGGCAGGCAGGCAGAGTGGTTAGGGATGATCAGGTAAGCAGGCCAACAGTTAGAAACAATCAGGTAGGTAGAAGGCTCTTCGCCCCCAAGCAAGTGGTTAGAGGCAATTAGCTAGGCAGGTAGAGTGGTTAGGGGTGATCAAGGTAGGCAGACCAGCAATTGGAATGATCAGGTAATCAGACTAGCATTTGGGGTGATCAGGTAGGCAGGCAAATGGTTAGGGGCAATCAGGTAAGCAAGCCAGCACTTACTGATTAGGGGTAACCAGCTGGTAGACGGCCCCTGGCAAGGTTAGCCTCGCCCCCCAGCAAGCAGTTAGGGATGATCAGGTAGGCAGGCAAGTGGTTAGGGGTGATCAGGTAGGTAGATGATCCCTTGCAGAGCTGTCCCTGGCCCCCGGCAAAGAAAGAGGGAGGCCCAAGTCACCGCAGTGGCTTTGTGGCAGATGTGTGGTGACCAGTGATCACCCTACAGAGGGAAGCCCAGGGCAGCCAAGCCATTGCACCCCATATATGTTGCTTGCAGAGAGAGACCACCAGTAGTAGGAGAGAGGGGGGCAATGCTAAACAGATGGCAAGCAGTGGCAATGGCGGGGATGGAGCCAGCTGCTTGTAGCTGGGGGAAGGAAACTCGTGATAGGCCCTGATCTCAGCCCAGGCCTAGGGACCTTACTCAAGTGGTTCCAGATTATGAGAAGGTGTAGGCCAGGCTAGGGACCCCATGGAGTGCATGAATTTTTGTGCACTAGGCCTCTGGTACTATATAATAAAAGCCTAATATGCAAATTGTTTGACCACAATTTTGACCAGGAGTTCAACCACTCGCTATGTTGTGTGCTGACCACCAGGGAGTGATATAGAACATGGCAGGCATCAGTGTTGCGGTGCTGGCAGCGGACGGCAATGGAGGCTCTGCTGGCACCAATGAGCCCCAATGAGAGAGGGACCATGGCAGGATGGTGGAGCCGGTGACCAGACAGTGCCAGGCCAAGGCAAGTGTGAGCAGGGGCCTGATTTCCCCACTGATAACCCCACAAACAGTGACCAGTAGTGGCAGCAGGAGACAGGGTCACCACCTGGCTCCTAGGTGCAGAGGGAGCCAGGCAGGGGGTCTGGCCCAAATCAATCATTATTCAATGCAGCTGGTTCTGAGGTCAGCCCTGGCATGTTGTGTTGTTGCTTGTCTGGTTTTGCTGCTTTTCTGGGCCTGGATGTGAAACACAACTGAAGTACAGATGTTATCTCAAGGGAGGAAAGGTGAAGGGGTCCAAACCACATGACCAGCGCTATGCTAGGGAAGGAAAGGCCACCCTGGGAGGGAGGTCCCATCCTACAATTGTCCTTTGCTAGGCACTGAGGACTTTCCACCTTGGTGACCCTCTGTATCTAGCTTATGGTCCTTGTTCTGCTCTTGTTGGTCTAACTCCTACCACAGTTCTATTTTTTAATTTTTGAAGAATTTCCATACTGTTTTTCACAGTGGCTACACCAATTAGTGCAAGAGGATTCCCTTTCTCCACATCCTCCCCAGCACTTGTTTATTGCTGTCTCCACATATCACTGCATCTTATTTAACATAACTTTAAATTCTGCATGAGAACATGTTTTTCTCCAAAGCAAAGCAGAAAAACATTATGGAAAGCATGAGCAAATGTACATAATGGAAAAAAGTTATTAAACATTTTGACATATTGTCCATAAATTTGTTAGCCTGAAACTAAAGAGAGAGTCAACATTACTGTTTATTATACACCTTCTTCTTTAAGAAGTTCATCTCAGTTCTTCCAGATTTCCTGAGTTCATACTAGTGCAGCTCTCTGTTCTCTAAGAAAACAGTGAATGAACAATTTACACTACTAAGTTCCAGAAATGAATTCAAAAGCTCCCTGACAGCATCTAAAATGAGCATTTTAATAAGTACTATTGTTAGGTTTGGGGTGGGAATATTTTGTGAAACCTTTTAACAAAGAATATTTTTAGAGTTTTAGTGGTACTTGAAATGTTATTATTCGCTGGCAACAAGTACATTTTAAAAAAAACAACAACATATTTTTATTGATTTGAGAGAAAAAAAGGAGAAGGAGAAAGAGGTAGAAACATCAAAGATGAGAGAGAATCATTGATCAACTGCCTCCTGCGAAATCAGGGCATGTGCCCTGACAGGGAATCAAACCATGATCTTCTGGCTCATAGGTCAAAGCTCCATCACTAAACCATGCCAGCTGGGCACAACCAGTACATTTTAAAAAATTGATATGAAAGATGAAATTTAGGGTATGATAATCCTGTAATTCCTTGGTTGTCTTTATCAATATCAGCCTTGCTCTCTCTCAGCTTTTGAGTGAAAATACTATACCTGCAGCAACATGTGGTATAATTTGCTTTAAAAAGGGTTATGTAAGGCTTATTTCTTGTCTGTGGTGATATCATGTACTAAATTAGGTTTTATAGAAGTTTCAGATCTCTTGTCATATTAAATGATAACTTTGTTCTAGACTTGTTTATAACTATGGCAATAAGTATCGACACTAATAAAAGAATAATATGCTAATTAGACCGGGAGACCTTCTGGAGACCTTCTGGACAAAGCCAGGGGCCTGGCCAGCCTGAAAACCACTCCCAAACGGCACTCAGCCTCTTGCCCAGGCCAGCCACACCCCCAGTGGGGACCCTCACCCCAGTGGGGGCATGGCCAGCCTGAAAATGTCCCTCAGGCCCTCACGCAAGCCTGCCATGTCTCCCAGCTGGGACCCGCACCCCAATGGGAACCCCCACCTAGATGGAGGCATGGCTGGTCTGCAATCCACCCCAGGACCCTCGCCCAGGCCAGCCCTGCTCTCCAAGAGAACCCCCACCCTGATCTGGGACCCTCTTCAGAGCAGACCAGCCAGCCCCTACCTGTGTATCAGGTCTCTATACTAATAAAAGGGTAATATGCTAATTGGACTTGGAGAGATTCCGGATGTCCTTCTGGACAAAGCCATGGTGGTGGGGCTGATGTGGGGCTAAGGCAGAGGCAGTTAGGGGTGATCAGGCCATTAGAGGGACAGTTGGGGGTGAGCAGGTCAGCAGGGGTGGCAGTTGGGAGCAAACAGCCTGGCAGTGGGGGAAAGTTGGAGGCAATCAGGCCAGCAGGGGGGCCAGCTGGGGGTGAGCAGGCTGGCCAAGGGGACCAGTTAAGGGCAATCAGGCTGGTGGTGGGGGGTGGGGAAGGAGCAGTTGGGGATGAGAAGGCCAGCAGGCAGAGTGGGTTAGTGGCAATCAGGTAGGCAAGCAGGTGAGTAGTTAGGAGCCAGCAGTCCCAGATTGTGAGAGGGATCTCAGATTGTAAAGGGTTCAGGCCAGGCTGAGGTAAATCCCTCTGTGCAAAAATTTCATGCACCAAGCCACTAGTTGTTATATAAAGTCATATTGAGTCACTAATCCTGTCATTGATGTGCATAGAGACAAAGGAAACATCATCTTTCAAGAGTGAATTGTTATCTTTCAAAAGCTACTGGATAAACTTTCTCAAAATTGCTGAAAATTAAAAACAGAAAAAGAAAAACAAATCCTCTCCAAATTTGAACATAATATATATCTTAAAATTCAAAGATTTGATTTACTTTCTAATTCTTTTCAAAATATTTTCTCAGAGTATCAGTAATGCCACCTTATCATAACTTACTTTTCACTTCTCTGCTTAGTATATATCTATATATATATAAATCCAGTGAGCAACCAGAATGCTATAACAGTCACTATGATGGCCACTGCAGCCAGCAAACTGCCGATCAGGGGGTGGGGCTGGTCAGCCAATCTCCTGTGGCCCCTCCCTGAAGGCTCCCCACCCCTGATTGGCCTCTCCCACCCTGATCAAGGGTGGGGAAGCTGGCCAACACCCCCCATGGCCAGTCCCATGCCTGATTGTCTGTCTCACTCAGATCAGCCTGCAGCCCTTCCTCCCAGCCAGCAGTGCCCCTGATCATCTCCTCCCACTCTGGTCATGGGCAGGGCCAGCCAACCACCCATGCCTCCGCCAGACCCCTGACCCCTGGCCCCACCCGCACCCCATTCAGGGGTGGGACCTGCTGATCAATCACCTGCAGCCCCTCCCCCAAGCTGGCTCAGCCCTGATTGGGCCCTGATCAGAGGTAAGCCAGCCAGCCAGCCTCCTGCCATTTCCTCCTCCCCATGGGCCAAGCTGGTGAGATCCCATTCATGCTTGAATGTGTGCATTGAGCCTCTAGTCACTGTAATAAAGATATCAAACAGAATTTTCCCAATTCATTTGGAATTAAGCAATTTATCTCACATCTTCTCATTTGGGGCTATATAATTCCTCTTTCTAAACTTCTGAAATGCTAATTGCATGCTATTGCTTTTAAGAGGCAGCCTGTAAATAGAATTTGAAAACTCTGTAGTAATGCCCTCAGTTATTCAGCCAAAATACCTCTAGGTAATTGCCAGCTGTAACTGACTACATTGTTTTTGATGTGAGTACTATTTAAATGATATATGGATGTATGTTTGTTTTTTATTTTTTCTTTATAGTGCAGAGTTTTATACATATTTTGTTTTCTCCTCAAATATGTTAGAAGCTCATTATGTAAGAAATTCCCTCACTAATAAATATTAGTGGAATATATGAAGATAAATGAAAGATGGATTTCTTAGAAAGGACATATTGAGCTCAGCTCTCAGGCTCCCTTGACTGCCTCCTCCTTAGCACACTATGGTCTCTCTCCTAGAGACCTAGAGTTTGGGAGTCAGGAAAACGCTGCAGAGTATCGTTAGTTGGGAAAGGTTGATAACCAGCAAATGAAATGAGATAGTGTTCCCTTTACTCCTGCTCATTCATTCTCTGTCTCCTTGACACTTTGGATTTGTGTTGTTTGCTCTGGTTTGTGCTTTATTGCTATGCCTTCTTTCTTGGAAGGTCTTCTGAGCTCAGAATTGACTGGAAACACTAACTATCCTTTCTAAAGGGAAAAAATGATACAATATTGTAAGATCAAGATAATTATAATACTGTAATGCTATTGTTTAAAGCTTAGAATTATTTTTCTTTTTTTTTCTCCTAAAATAAGGATGTTTTTCCTGGGCAGGGGTTGAAGAGAAGGACAGAAGACACCTGTATTGATAAACTTTTGATAAATACCTCCATTCATAATAACCTCTATTTTTGACCCAGGGACACTTACTGACAATGCTTCTCAGCTCCATCTTGCACTTGCTTGTATTTTTACTTAACTCTCTCCTGTGCATCTTAAAAGAGTAAAGATGATACCTTCAGGACATGTTCTAGTCCTTTCAGCAACCAGCAGAGTGACAGACTTTTTGATTAAGTAAATTTCATTACATATATGCTTTCTTTTTACAGAGCATTGGAATGAGAAATACTCTTCCTGTGTGAGTCCTGCTGATCTCTCTCACCCATAGACTGCAGTGAATGCAAAAAGCTGCCTGTCCAATCCTCACCCCACCAAATTCTAAACAATGCATTAACAAAAATGCTAAATAAATGAGGAAATTGCACCCTCATGGTGTATAATCTTTCAAGATTCTGCATTTTAGGGTAATTTTGTTATCCATTTCTTTCCTATTACTTCCCACTCCTTTGTAAAACCCACTAAAATAAGCATGCCTACGTTTTTCTTAATATAACCTAAGAGGTTAGTAGTCAGTTACTTCCTCTTTTCTCACTTTCCTCTTGTATTCTTTACCTTTCCATGACATAATATACATGAAATATTATATCTAGTAATTGAATTGCTGGTTAAAACTAAATATATTTTAGTGTTATATATATTATATCAAGTATAATAGTGTCTTCTCAGAAGCAACCTCACTGAATCTTACACACATACAAAGAAAATTAAAACTGACTACAGTTCAATGCTGTCTTTTTTGGCAAATAAGAGTTTCTTAAACAAATAACAAGATTATTGGTTTAAAGCAAAAAAACTAAGTAAACTATTAGTTTGCACTTTAATATTTAAATGCAATAAATACAATAAAACAATATGGTCACAATTTTTTGATTATCAAATTATTCTGACTCTATATGTATAAACTATGGGGTAGAAAATTTTAAGAAACGACCCATTAAAATAGACATATTGTGAGAATAGCCCTGAATTGGGTAATATTTAGACAAAAGCACTTCACACTTTTTGTGCTGCCTCAGGAGAAACAATCAAGGCTTGATTTATAATGTATTGTTCTAAGTCAAAATAGATGCCTTGATTTATAATTGAGTGAAATAAGTTGTTAAAAATGAATGTGCATACTCAGATATGATATAAGAGGATTAAAGAAAGGCAAATATTAAACTTGATTTTAATATCAGAATATACTTCTCAAAGACATGAATGGGTATCATTTTCCAGAGAGGTTAATATAAAAAAACCTATGATGTTAGGAAATATTTAACACCTGAGGGAGCATAATAAAATACTATCGTGTACAAAAAAGTTTTGAAATTCTGACTTTATTCATTGCTATCCAATAAAGTCATGTAAAATAGACTTGTATTGGGTTTTCAATATTCATCTTAACAATTTTATCTTGAATTTCTAGGGGAAGTTTTCTGGATCAGAAGCAGTTTTAGTAATAGCAGGTGCATCGCCCCCTCTCCTGCTCTGGGAATGTGTCCTGAGAGCCAGGTTAGTCATGTAAGCAGCCAAGTACTCCATAGATGCAGGAAAAGGAAAGATATTTCCCTGCTTTTAAAATATGTGGAGGCAGCAGTCCCTCTGCCCTCCTGAAAGGGTATCCTTGAAATGTAATGGATCCAAAATCTTACCCCTAGTCCTTTGATATGAACTAGTACATAAAATATTCCAGCTTTTAAGACCAAGAGAAATCTGTCTTCAAGTACAAGGCTTCATCTTGAATTTCATTTTCTGTGGTTTTTTGTTTTGTTTTTTGTCTGTTTTTTTGTTTTTTGGTTGTTGTTTTACAGGGACTGGCAACAGAGTCCTGGGATGAGCAACACCTGGTTGGCCTGGATGCCAGTCCCACACTTGCCCTAAGGACTCTGGTTCAGGCTGCCTATCAAGTGAATCATCCATGCCTCCCCAGATGCCCCAGTCAGAGTCATTGTGCAGCCTCACCTTACCCTCTGCCAGCTACAGAGGACCAGGCTTTCACCCAAGTCTGTGCGGAGACAGGATCATTGGAGGCCAGAAAGGGGAGTGAACTAACCTACATGGCCACAAATATATAGCTGTCTAGGAAACTGGAGGCAAAACCCTGAGGCCCAAACCCATATCTGCCAGGGTCCAAGTCTGCAGCCATCTGAATGCACTGAGCCATTGCACATCCTCAGGACCAGGTACTCCTCTAGCTGCTGCCAGGTGTCTGGAATCTTCTCAGGAGCCTATCCTTTGCTGTTCCTGCAGCCTTTCTCTAGAGGGAAGTCCCCAGCCATTGCTCTCTCTTCCTGACTCAGCCCAACTGCCACAGCCTCGTCCCTGGACCCAACCCCTCCTTCAGGACTGTTCTCTTCTTTGGAGTTCCATGCTGTTCTTGCTATTCATCTCTGGAGACCAAGATTCTCCAAGTTCTAGGCTTCATTGCTCACCATACATACTGAAGAAAAATTTGCTCAGATCACAGGGCCCTTGGTTCCTAGTCCAGGCTATAATCCTTTAGACAACCCAGGAAAAAAATAGTTTTAGTTTCATTTCTATTTGGGTGTCAGGGAAATTGACTATGCAAAGGGCTACAGATGAGATTATTCTAGCATGTAGAAGGCTAGGTGTTTATAGGGGCAATGAACAAACCAGAAAATGTGACTTACCCAGAGTGTCCCTCAGTATTATCTCTCCCTATTTAATGAATCTAATTATATTAGAAAATACAAGAGTGATAGCTCTTTATTTAAAGTACTTTATTTATAAATTAAAGGCCTGGTGCATGAAATTTGTGCAGGGGTTGGGGGGAGTGGAGGTCCTCTCAGCCCAGCATGCTCCCTCTTCACCAACCTGGGACCCCTCAGGGGATGTCCAACTGCCAGTTTAGGCCGGATCAAACCAGCAGTAAGACATCCCTCTCATAATCCGGGACCACTGGCTCCTAACTGCTCACTTTCCTGCCTGCCTGATCACCCTTAACCACTCTGCATGCCTGCCTGATGCCCCGAACTGCTCCCCTGCATGCCTAATTTCCCCTAACTATCTCTGCCAGCCTACCTGATCACCCCTTACCTCTCTGCTTGCCTGCCTGATCACCCCTAACTGCTTCCCTGCCAGCCTGATCTCCCCTAACTGCTCACCAGCCTGCCTGATTCCCCTAACTGCTCTCCCCTGCTGGCCTGATCACTCTCACCACTCTTTCCTACTAGCCTGATTGCCCCTAACTGTCTCTGCCTCAGCCCCCACCACCATGGCTTTGTCCAGAAGGACATCCAAAGGGATGTCCAGTCTATCTGATCTAATTAGCATGTTACCCTTTTACTAGTATATACAGCAAGATTAAACAGTGAAACAGAGGCATTCAACTTTTACACAAAGTGATCAGTTCACAGATGTTTTTTGTTTAATGTTAGAAAACATTTTAAAATCATACTATTGTCAGATCACTAACTAAATAAATGACTATTAAGTGAAATAACTCTTCATTTTTTCTTTATTTGTTTACTAGAGGTCCAGTGTATGAAATTCATGCATGAAGGCAGGGAAGGTCCCTCAGGCTGCCTTGCACCCTCTCCAATCTGGGGTTCCTCTCACAATCCAGAACCACTGGCTCCTAAGTGCTCATCTGCCTTCCTGCCCCATGTCCTTAACTGCTCCCCTGATAGCTTAATGGCCCTCACTGCTCTCCACTCCTGGCCTGATCCCCCTAACTGCTTAACTGCTCCTCTTAACTGCTCCTGCTAGCCTGATCCTCTTAACTGCCCTCTCTTCCTGGCCTGATTGCCCTAACTGCCTGTCTACTTTCCCCTTCTGGCATGATTCCCCTAACTACCTAACTGCTCTCTCTTCCTCTCCATGCCCTTCAGACCCCCAGGACAGGCATGCTGAGAACTCTCCATCATGGCCCTGCCCTGCCCTGATTGGTTATTACATGACAGCATCCTGGACAATTTGCATATTTCTCTATTATTAATATAGATTCATGAAAAATCTATATTTTTTTAAAAAAAGAAAAAAGTAGCTATGCTTGGTATGCAGATTAGACACAGTGAGCTTTCTGTGTTAATGAGAACAAGTTTGGAGATCATATTATGATAATCTAAATATACACTCTGTTTTTAAAATCTTTATTGTTGAAGATATTATATATATCTCCCTTTCCCCCCCATTGACCTCTTCTATTAATATACATTTTTACATATAGGCAGAGCCTCAGTTCTCAAACTTAATTACGAAAGACTATTTGAAAACAGAATCCATTTTTCCATTAGAAATAATGTAAATTAGATTAATCCAATCTAGACCCCCAAATTATTCTCTGTTTTAACCTTTCTTATATACAGTACATATATAATGTACTATTTAATCTTTAAATAAACACTTAAAAACCAAAAGGACATGAAATACAAATGAAAATTTAACAAAAAGGAAATGAAATGAACAGTAAAAATAAAAATTTAGTAAATAATAATAACAAGTAGCAACAAAAGCAAAAAACACAAAATTATTCACAGCACAATTTTCTAAGATATTAACAACGTGAGGTCTAATGGTAAACTAACTTGTACTCACCCATTCTCTCCTTTGTTTATTTCCTAATAGACATGTGACTAATCACATGGATATCAACATAGAAGAATTGTCAGATTGAGAATTGTTTGAGATAGGAGACATTTGAAAACCAAGGATTGACTGTATAACTGAAAGTGTTTATATTTTCAGAACTTTCATATTTCTCTTTATTTACTCCAAAATAATAGAAATTGCCAATGACAGGTCACTGAGATTAATGATGTGTAAGATGTGAACTTTGATATCATAGGGTTCAACCATATGTCTTAAAATTATTTCAGTCTTTTAATACAGGAAAGCATACTTTAGTCCATCCAATGTTATTCCATCCTTAGAGATAATATATATGGAGCACCGGGGCATAGCATCCTGCAAACCATTAACACATAATGACTTGCAACTTTTGTTGTTAGAGTATTGTTTGCTCATGCATCTTGCAAATCTGGGGGGAAAAAGGAAACCATCTGCAGAAAAAGGAAGATTTCTTTCTAGAATAGCACAGCCCAGGGCCCTGGTGATGTGTCATCTAATTAGCTGAGTCATTCACACCTTATGATACTCAGACTTACCTACTTAAGTGCTGAATGTATTTGAGAAAATGAGGGTAGTTTTCCTGTACAGCAAGATGAGGAAGATGAGGAAGAAAGTATTTTAGAATCATCACTTCCTAAAATTATCTTTAGCTGCTGAAGAAGATGTAGAAAATAACCAGAGTGTTCAGGTACTGTCTATCTAAAGACTGGCTCAATGAAAAGTCATCTAATGAATACAGATGTCACGTGCTTATTCTCCTAACAACATAATTGCCTACAAATCTGCAAGCTTGCCATTTAACATACATCTTTATTATACTGCATACTGTCTTTCTGAATTAAAATTGCATTTAAATAGACTAGAAATTGAGATTTCAAAATCCAAAGAGTCTTGGTGTTCCATTAATTGACATTAGTAGCAGGATAAGTATATGCAAGGAATTTGCTTTTTAACACAATAGCTAACCACCAACCCAAAAACAGTGCAACTCCCCAATATGGAATTTGATATGAAAATATCAGCAAATGTCTTTGAAGATCATTGAATAGAAGATGGGGAGTGGTCCCTCAGCCCAGCCTGCACCCTCTCCAATCAGACATTCTTGGGAGATGTCTGAATGCCCATTTAGACCCGATCCCACTTGGCAGTCAAACATCCCTCTAATAATCCAAGACTGCTGGTTCCCAACTGCTCACCTGCCTGCCTTCCTGATTATCCTTAACTGCTTCTGACTGCCAGCCTGATCACCCCCTAACCTATCCCCTGCCAGCCTGATTGATGCCTAACTGCTCGCCTGCCAGCCTGTTTGCCCCTAACTGCCCTCCCCTGCAGGCCTGGTCACCCCAACTGCCCTCCCCTACAAGCTTTTTACACATACCCCCAACTGCTTTCCCCTCCATACCTGGGTCCCTCACAACTGCACTTCCCTGTAAGCCCGGTCACCCCCAACTTCCCTCCTCTGCTGGCCTGGTCATCCCTAACTGCCCTCCCCTGCAGGCTTGATCACCCCTAACTTCCCTTCCTTGTAGGCCTGATCCTTCCCAACTGTCCTCCCCTGCTGGCCATCTTGTAGCGGTCATCTTGTGTCCACATGGGGGCAGCTATTGTTGACCACATGGGGGCAACCATCTTGTGTGTTGGAGTGATGGCCAATCTGCATATTACTCTTTTATTAGATAGGATAGAAGCCTGGTGCATGGGTGGGGGCCAGCTGGTTTGCCCTGAAGGGTGTCCTGGATCAGAGTGGGGTTCCCTTGGGGTGTAGGGCAGCCTGGGCGAGGGGCCTGTGGTGGTTTGCAGGCTGGCCACACCCCCTGGTGACCAAGCAGAGGCCCTGGGATCTGTGATTTATTTATCTTCTACAATTGAAACTTTGTAGCCTGGAGTGGAGCCAAGCCTGCTTGCTCTGTGGCTGCTGCCATTTCTGTTGGGATTCTATAATTGAAACTTTGTAGCTTTAAACAGAGGCCTGAGCTGGCAAGGGCAGGTGGAAAGCTTGGCTTCTTCCATTGCCAGGGAAACCTAAGCCTCCCTTCTATTCTCTGTGGCTGCAGCCATCTTGGTTGGGTTTATTTACATATTTGCTCCTGGTTGGCTTGTGGGCATAGCTTATGGATGTGACTTGTGGATGTAATGGAGGTATAGCCAATTTGAATATTGCTCTTTTATTAGATAGATAATCCCTGGAGGTTACTGCGGAATAGATGACTTAAATGCTTCTAGAAAAAAATTAGGACACGTTTTGATGGAGGCCAACATGGTGGGGTGAGAACCAGAACAGCCCAGGCATTTCCCTGTGTATCTGTCATCACTGCCAAAGGTTCTCTGCAGACTGCCTCCCACCTTAGTGTCCATCTTACCCAATAAGTTTTAAGAAAAGAGGGGGCCTACTTTCATCGAGTGGTCTGGAGAGGACATTTATGGGTCTTAGTCTACAAGCTGCTCCAAGAAACTTTTCTAATTAAATTCACAAGAAGAAAATGTCAGCACTCTGTCCTCACTGGATGCTTGTTTGTATCTCAGCCAAACCCAAGGAGCACAGAGATTCACTCCTGTCCTTCAGCCAACCAAGGGAAAAGATGTGACCTCGAGTGATAATGACACACAAGAGCTGGCAGGTGGGACTTGATCAGGGTTGCATGAGAGGGGATGTCCCTCATAGCATGTGACTGTGCAGAGGCTCATGGCTAGGGGCCACCATTCAGATTGAGAGGCAGGGTAATTTCTGGAAGAAGGCATCAGAGACTAGCACTGGGGAGAGTCTCTGGATAGAGCACTCAGAAATACAGATAGGTCCTATAACCACATTATTTGTTTATCACTGGCCTTCATATGCTGGGTGTAGGTTTATAGAATATGCAAAGGAGCTAGGCAGTGAATGGCCAAAAGTTTGCTTGTTTGGACTAGTTTGAAAATAATTAAATGTGTATAACTTGGACTTTTGAGCTAACAGATAGGTACCTACTGAAAGGCATAAAAAGCTGAAAGCCAGTACACAGCAACCATCTTTGGCTCATGCTTATAACAAGCCCCTTTTTCAAAATAATAAGAACGGCAGTCTTCAGTGCCACATCTTGAATGTGAGTACTTTTCCAGAATGATAAAATAAAGATCATAATGAACATCCAAAAAGCATGGTATTAATACAAGTCCCAGTCAGAGAATCACTAAGAGTCAGTGATTCAAAGAAATTAATTACCTTGTCTCTGACCAAGCATTTCACAGAAAGGTCTCCCATACCTGGTTATTTTTAGCTCATTAGCGTTGTCTTAGAGCAATGATTCTCAACCTTTCTAATGCCGAGACCCTTTAATACAGCTCTTCATGTTGTGGTGACCCCCAACCATAAAATTATTTTTGTTGCTACTTCATCACTGTAACTTTTCCACTGTTATGAATCATAATGTAAATATCTGTTTTTTGATGGTCTTAAATGACCCTGCTAGTGGTTCTCAACCTGTGGGTCACGATTGTAGAGCCTAAGACCATCAGAAAACACAGATATTTACATTATGATTTATAATAGTGGCAAAATTACAGTTATGAAGTAGCAACAAAAATAAATTTATGGTCGGGGGTCACCACAACATGAGGAACTGTATTAAAGGGTTGCGGCATTGGAAAGGTTGGGAACCACTGTCTTAGAGTCACATCTGCCACCTCACACTTATTAAATAACTTACTTGCTTTTCCTTTTATTCTTTCTCTAGCTAGTGTCTTTGGAATAACTTTTCTCTCTCTTCCTTCCAGAAGCTGCTTGGCAGATATTCTCTTTAGTTTTTCTTCATGAAATCTCCAGAATAGTTTTCCTTTTTCCTGCTCAAGGTTGTTCAAAAGCTGCTCAGAAGAAATTAGAATTTTCTTTCTACTCCTTAAAACACACAATGATTCTCTTAGTTGGCTGGAAAGGAATTGATCCCAACTGATACATCCTTCTTTATTTTCCTGTTCATCCATTTCCCATCAGCTAAATTCATCTTGCTTCATCCCCAAACTGTTGACCCTTTCTGAAATTGAAGGGCACATATTAATACTGTGGCACTTAGCCCTGGCTGGTGTGGCTCAGTTGGTTGAATGTCATTTCATGCACCAAAAGGTAGCTGGTTGGATTTCCTGTCAGGGTACATGCCCTGGTTTCTGGATTAATCCCCAGCAGGGGGCAGGCTGAGAGCAACCAACAGATGTATCTCTCCCATTTTAATGTTTCTCTCTCTCTTTCTCTTTTCCCTCTCCTTTCCTCTCTCACTCACATCAATAATAAAAAATATACTCTGGCACTTAGTGAAACCATATAATAGTACATAATTTTCCTTAAATGTTTCATCTCAGTAAGATAATATATAATAACATATATCGTACACCCTTAACTAAGGCCCCAGAAACCTCATTCCTTAATACTTACCCAAATATAATGAAAACCTATATTCAAACAGAACCTTATGTAAATGTCTCTAGTGGTTACATTTGTAATTGTTGAAAAAACAGAATGATAGTCAGCAATTAAAAGGAATGAACACCAGCTCTTGCCCAGTAGCTCAGTTGATTATAGTCTTATTTGAGTAATTTAAATTGTACCACAACTTTAATTCTTAAGCCTGTAAAGAATTTATCCTTAAGCTAAATTCCTACTTCTTCTTCATGTCTCATGAGACATTTTCTCTAACTTCCTTTGTCTTCTCCAGCCCTCCTCCCCACTGAGATCATGTTGACCACATCTTACCCATCCCTGTGGAGTTTTGCAGAAGCTTAAACTTCATCCCATGTGATGGCTCCCCTACACATAGGGTGCGAGTCTCTCCAATGTGTTTTCTGCTTTGGGCACCCTTTGCTTCTAAAAGTCCTAACATTTACTGGACAGACAGGTAGTTCCATATTTACTCATCAAAAACTCTCAAACCACAGGCTTCATGACCTGTAAATGTTTGTCATCATTATATCCCTAGTGCCTGACCC
Organism: Antrozous pallidus; assembly: GCA_027563665.1. NCBI lineage: Eukaryota > Metazoa > Chordata > Mammalia > Chiroptera > Vespertilionidae > Antrozous > Antrozous pallidus. The sequence continues at coordinate 53,733,371 of CM050518.1, forward strand.
TAATATATAAATGAATAAATGATTTGAGTCTAGATGCAAATATATGAAGCTATCGAGATAAGAACTTCAGTGTTGGGGAATCCGTTTGTCATTTTATACTTGGACAGAAAATATTATTAAATTCATGAATTAATTTTAACCCCAGATATAATTAACTTACAATTGTAATAAATAATTGATTTATGGAGTGAAAAAGAAACTTTTGCAAGACCAGCATCTGACCACAACAATCGATTTGCGAAAGGAGCATTCAGCCCTTATTGAACTTTTCTGAGGCAGCTTCCCAAACATATGATGCCATAATCTATAACCTTCTGGGTCCCAAGGCAGTCATCCTGGACACAGACCATGGCTGGGATGGCCAGCAGAGGGAGTGGACAAGTTACCTAGCTCAATGCTTCTACTTTCTCTGTAACAGAGTAGAGAAAATATAGAACAGGCTCATCACAGGAAGTTAAATACTTAGAATAGCACCCGGTACATGGTAAGCTTTTGATGAATGTTATTCATTTTCATTAGTGATATTAATTAGCCTCTGAGTGACAGAATTCTAATAGAGAGATTATGTTTTGCTTTTATTGTAATGCCTTCTAGGCAGTTTCTGAACAGTTTTAGAATCTGATAATAGGGAGGAAAATCTAGGTATGACTAGTACAATTAGGCTTTAAAAAGCATTTTAATGCTGTAAATAAACTAACATTTCCATATGTCTCCTAAATTTGTTATTAGGAGTTTTCTGGAGATATCCTTCATGGTATTTTATAGTTCCCTAGTTCCAAGGTTGGGGATCACAACAAACACCGTGAATCAGCAAATCAAGCTTCAAATTAGATTAGGCAAGGAATATTAAATTGTCATTGTAGTAGATTCAGGTTTATGTTTTAGATTTAAAATGCTGTTTTGTTAGATGCAAAATAATGAAACCGACTAACCACATATATTAATGTAAAATGAACCAGCCTTGGCAGATAAAACTTGTTCACTTAGAATGTTTTGTGGAGGAAAACATAAAGCCTCCAGCCCCAATTCCCCAGGTTACACTGTGGTTGAATTTATCACCCTTTAGAGGTGCATCTTTTACCAACTGGAGCTTAATTATATCTGAAGTGCGGAAGTTTTCCTTAACAAGAATCGAGTTGACTGTGGTATCAATCATGCACATTCTGATTTCTCTAATCCGGTCATGGCTGCCATTGTTCTGCAACTCATCCAACTCCATAATCTACCACATTGGTCACCATGACCTTCCTCTGCCCTCTACAGTCACCTCTCTCTGTGATTAAAGGTAACCAATGTTTACAATATAAGATTTGACTTGGTTATTTACATAAGGTCAGCAAGAATGATCATTGACAATTGACAATACAGGCCTTTTTAAGTTTGCTTTGCTGAAACTTTCCTTAAGGAATCTCAGATTAGACTTTTGAAAGCTTCTTGAGGCTAAAAAGCCAAATTGAGAACTGACTACCACACTCACCTGCAGCACCTACAGATTTGGGTGAATTCTTCTGTCCTTGACGCCCCCAAGATAGTCTAAGTTTCTATGGCCTGTCAAGAAGTGATCTTCCTCACCTATAAGCCTGGGAACCTTATAAACCAGATGCCAGGTACCAGACTAGTTTTTTCCAATAGGTCTTTGTAAGAATTGGCTCCATAAAGACAACCTTAGTTCCTTAATACGTCTGGTCATAACTGATTCTATGAACATTTCTCTCAAATATGACAGTCTAGTCAAAGCTTTGGTTATAGAATCATTTTTTTCTAATTATTTCCTGTCAGAAAGAGAATATATTCTTATTGAAATTATGTTAATAGTTAAGTGGTAGAGAGTTAGACAGGCATGAGTAGAGTGAGTATGATGGATCAGGTACAGAATGTCACCAGGGTGGAAAGTCCTGGGGCCTGGGCAAAGGACAATTGCAGGATACGGCCTCAGGTGGCATTTCTTCCCCTAACATATCACTGATCAAGTGGTTTGGAACCCCTGACCTTTCCTCCCTTGAAATAACACATGTACTTCAGTTGTGTTTCACATCCAGGCCCAGAAAATCAGCAAAACCAGACAAGCAACAACACAACATGCCAGGGCTGACCTCAGAACCAGCTGTATTTAATAATGACCTCTGCCCTGGAGGTGCCAATCAATCAATCAATGGAGACCCAGACCCTGAAAGGACACACCTGGAAAGCTGCTGAATAGTCTATTGAGATCTTCATCTGGAAACTCCCCTGAACTCTCCAACCTTAAAACCCTGAGGATTGAAGATCCAGCTCACTCTTCCTTCTGAGAACATGCTGAAGTCTTTCCCTTCCCACCCACACTCCCCTATCCCCCAGGCAGGTCACTTTGACCTTCCTCACTTCTAAGCTCAAGGGCCCTTCCTTTACTTCTATTGGCTGTTTCCTTAGCCCATTTCTCCTATGAATTACTTCTTCTATCTGTAATTTTTTAAATAAATGTCCTCTTATAGTTTGAATCTTGGCTCTGAATTCTTTCCTAGCCAGAACTCAAGTACTGAGGTTGCTGAGCCCAGGTCAGTCTGACCCCACAGGTCTAACACCTGGTGCTGTTCCTGCTGCACAAAACAGTAGTACCTAATGACTCAGCTATCACACTTCTGAGTATTCATCCAAAGAAACTCAAAACACTAATTTGAAATGATAGATGCACCCCTATTGTTCATTGTAGTGTTTTTTTATAATAGCCAAGATCTGAAAGCAGACAAAATTAGCACCGTAGGAATGGAGCATGTAGTCAGTAGGGACTGAGAAGGGGAATTCAGGCAAGAAACTCCCATGTTCTTAATGAATGATGCTCTGCAAAGAAGCCTGGCACTCTAACCCAGTCTCTGTGTTTTGTGACTTCTCTCATCCAGTCTCTACATTAGATGGCCCACCCAAGAATTAAAAAATTCTCTAAAAAAGCCAATAAACTTTCCATTTAGAAGGATTGGTGTTCCAACAGTGCCTGGGACACTAACTCAGGCTTGAAAGTATACTCATAATCTTAGGACTCAAAACTGTCCATGCTTCAGGGCACTGTATACAATCCAGAGGACTGGAGTGTAGTGTGTGTGTGTGTGTGTGTGTGTGTGTGTGTGTGTGTGTGTGTTTTAATTCACTTAGCAGATGCTTGCTACAACTGAGTTAAGGAAGCTTGAAGACAATGCCCAAGGTCAAAGCCTACTAGGGAAAAGTACAGAGAGCATTCCCAAAGGTTTGTTGATATAGTATGACTTTCAAACCATTATATATTTAAAGTATATTTTTACCTATCTATTTAGCTATCATTTATCTATTTATCCTCCTGAGTACATTTAAATATCCATATCATGATCACCATCAATATATTGTGATATATTTTTCCATACATTTATGTCTATTAAACAAAAATTATTTTATTTTCAAAATGTATATTCTTGAAGTAAAAGCTAGTTCATGATGATACGATGTCCTTTCTCAAAACATGAAAACAGAAAAATACCAGAGCCTCCTTGAGGACAGAGATGTATCAGCCCTGGACCATCACCTTCTGTGCTGAAAGACTGACAAGATGGGTCATGTTCTATTGAGTTACAGGATCTCCTATTTGTTTTCTAATGGAGGAATGACCACCAGGGTTGGCAAGATAAACCATAGATGCCAAGATACTGTCAATAAGCCACATGTTCTTAAAGTAATACCATTATGAAGTAATATTGATTACCTTACAAGCCAGTAAGTTTAACTTCATAATATTTCATTTTAACCAAACCATCCTAAATAATTATTAGAAAATGATCAATATATTTGATTAAAGAACAAATTTTAAAAATCTAAATTTATTTTATGTACATTTCAGATTTTACTTAAATACCTTATTTTGCTGAAATTTTCAACATCCCTATATGCAACTGTTACATCTTTGGCTAATCTACTCTATTTTCTGCTGTAGCAAATAATGAAGGGTATTTTTAAGGACTGTGGTAGAGCCAAGCAAAGAACCCAGACAAATACTATTACAAAAATTGGCACCCACCTTTCTTTAAAAACATCATGTATTTACCCAGGAGGACAAGCCTTATAAGTAAAAGTTGTTAAAGGTATCTTTGCCTTATCTTTTTAAACTGGAATGATACTTACTTTTTCACAAAACGTACATTAAGAAAACAACAATGACAAAAAAGTAAGCCACTTACCTTCTGCTTAAAATATGAAAATATGTATTAGATAAAATTCTTGGTAAAAATGTAGATGCATTAATTTCAAACATAATCACTTTGCTCTGTCTACAGTCTATACTAATATGCTTTTTTGAAAAAAAGAGGGGTAACAAAAAAATTAGATAATTATTATCAGACTAACAATACACATTTGGAAACATCTTTAGTATTTTTTTTATTATCTAACTTCAAAAAATATTTTTCTCTGATTAGAATATATTCAAAACCTTTAATCCAACCAAAGAACACATACCATCTCTAAAATCTCCCTTTAATTTTAATTAGTTTTAATTTTGCTAATTATGCTTTCAAGGCAAAAGTTCTCCCTGACTTCTGGGTTCTAAGAGAGTTTTCTAGCCAGAGGGTAAGCTTAAAGCTATATAAACTACATTAAGGCAATGCTCTCAATTCAAGAATCACTTATTTTGCTTATTCCTTTCTTGCACTTGACTTCTTGGTTTTTACTCTAGAATTCTAAAGAGACAGTGGCCTGTGTCCTCTATGAAATATACATTATTGTTGGGGAAAATGCATTATTTGTATTTATATATTTGAGTATTTTGAATTCATCTTTGCAAAGAGATTTGACAAGAGAAATAAAGAAAAAAAATGTTTCCATTATAATTTTCTGCATAGGAATGATAACTACACATAGGAACAGCCCAAATAATGGTGTTTCTGGTATAAAAGAGTCAGTAAATTTACAACAGCAGTTGGCACATTTCTCTTATGATTACAGTATAGCAGTTTTTTTTAATGTGTGTAGAGTGCAAAGCCAAATTGTTAATTTTTAAAAAACAATACATTAAATGGCAATAACTATGATGCAAACACTTATGACTAATTATAGTATATATTGATTTCTTACTTAAGAAAAATGGCTTTCACAATTCAGCACTCATTCTGAGATGCAGTTTAAAGCCATAGTTTGGAGAACAGGTTCTGAAGTTAGAAAGTCCATGATTGGAATTCTATCGCTAGGATCCATATACTGTGAGATCTGAACCATGTCATGTAATGGTTTTAAACCATATTCTCACCATCCATCAAATGGTCATAATAATAGTGTCAACTTTGCAGTGTTATTGTAATGATTAAATGGAAAGATAATTTTAAAGCATTCAACACTGCCTGGCCCATGTAAAGGTTGATATATTAAGGGTTTTCGCTAATAGCATTCTGTCAATAGGATTCAGCATCTGCAATTTTTTCTCCATAATTAGGAAGAAAGGAATCCATTTTTTCATTATAATGAAATTTTTTTATTAGGGCTTCTACTACTATATCTTTTGAGCATTATGGGAGATGAACTTGGAAGGACATTCAGCCCATCCTTTGTTAACACTCAGTTTTGTTTGTGATTGTGTTTGAAAGATACTTGAGATACAAACAATGGAGAAGAAAACTAATTTCTTGACCGCAACACATCAAGAAATCTTTCCAAAGTTTTCAAATTAGACAATTATGTCAATTTGCATTTTGCAAAAAAAATATAAAGCCCCATTTCTTAATTTCTATAACTTGAAGTGAGGGAATTCCCAAAGGCCTCTCTCCAGAGCTTTTTTGCATACTAATTATTCAGTGGCTTAAATCACAGCAGCAGCACCATCTATTGGGGAGTTGTTTTTTTCTGAAACAAATGTTTCTGCAATTCTGCAAGAAAATATCACAACATAAATTGATATTCATTTCAATTCTCCATTAAGATGAAAGCTTATTTTAATAAATAATTTCTTCTATCAACATATTCAGGAATTGATAAGAATCCTAAGTAAAAATTGCTTGCCATTCACTGTTTGGTGCAGCACATTTTGAGACATTTAAAAAAAGGGAAAATTAAATATCAAAAGTAATAGGCCTTAGGGGAGAATAAGTCTTCCCTAATTATCACAGTCTGATATGTGCATGTTGTTTGCCTGCTAAGGATTGGGAGATGCGGCAATTTTCTTAAAAAACCCAGCCCAGTCATTCTTTTATGCCAAGGTAATTCAGATGCAATGGATGAAGAACAGATTAGGCTGAGATCCACTGATCATAAGTTTCTGTTGGATTTATAGCACCAGATGGCTTAATTATTCTCAACAGTTCTCAGTCTCTGTCTGTAAGGAAGACCAGATGTAATTTCTATCTTCTGGTGAAATAGATTCCTAAGACTGAATACAAGAAATAAAATATAAAGCATAGTCCTGCCAGGTGTGGCTCATTTGGTTGAGTGTCCAGGCACCCAGAACTCACAAGTTTTATTCAGGTCAGGGCACATACTGGTGTAGCAGGCTTGATCCCAGTAGGGAGTGTACAGGAGGCAGCTTATAGAGCTCTCTCTCTCTCTCTCTCTCTCTCTCTCTCTCTCTCTCTCTCTCTCTCTCTTCTTTTTTTTCTCTTCATCTCCCGTCCTTCTCGCTTTCTCTCTAAAATCAATAAAAACATATAAAACTATAAAACATACACCAAATAATTGAGTAAGAAGTTAGGAGCAATGAGTCAATGTACCTAATCAAAGGTACCTGGATCCATCGCTTCCCTAGTGCATGAGAGCTAGTTTCCAGTGATGGAATGAAAAGAAAACATCTAAATCCTGATCACTAAGGAATAAATTATTTATAAGTAATATAATTTTATGTTTCCACTGACACTTTACAGTTTCAGAGCAAAACATGTGCTATGACATTCAGACATGGTGCTTGGTAATATGAAAAAAGACAGGGTCATATTTTGAGGCCCTACATTTTTTGTCAGCAATAGACTGGTCTCTAAAACTATATATATATATATATATATATATATATATATATATATATACACATATATATATATTTGGTGGAAAATATATATATACATACACTATATATATATAACCTGAAAGTTATATGATTGTTATCGATGTAAAGATAAATATTAATATTGATTTTAAAGCTAGTAGGAATCTTTAAGACCCATGTAAAATATTGCAAATGAGGAGTTTTAGTATAAAGAAGAATTTGCCAAAATTTTCCAGTTAATTTAGTTATATTTTAGGTATATTCTTAAGTCAGTTCCATAACAACAATGCACCCAGAAAAATAATAAATGTCCATTTATAGGACAAAGCCAATTATTATAGCCTATAGGAGCTCGAAAGCATAAGAGATTGATATAAGTACTATACTGTAAAATGAATCAAGTTAGTGCAAACAGATTTAAGCAAAATACTCAGGAGTTCCACATGCCAATGTATTGCTAACCTTTTCCAATAATGTTTCTTGCCACCTGCAATGAATTCGGGAGATACCAACATTCCCAGAGGATGGGATGGAACAAGATAATACAAGTTAAGGTGCTGCCCCTCAGGTTGCAAGGTTGGCTCCTTCATAAATAGCCTCCCTTCTGTTAAGGTAGTTCCCGTGCAAAGCAGCATTCTAACACCAGGGAGTCCTGCCACAGGCATTCTAAGAGGAAATGAAGATTTCTTTTCCAAATTAAGTTGTCAAGGAGCTCCTTTACTTTACACAGTGAGTGTATGTGGGCCAGCTGATGAAGATGATGATTTATGAAGCCACAGAAACTGAAGTGATTCTGGTGATGGAAATCCACAGCTAAATCTGTTTAGGAAAATAAAGCAGAGCTCCTGTTATCCATGGGAGGTAAAGTCATGTGGCTTCTACCCTTAAATTTAAATAACCCCACTGGGAATGGAAGGGAAGCTCATTTACTTACGATTCAGGTTTTGGTATAATGTTATTATACAAACTCACACACATCCCATTTATTAAAAAGTGTATACTCATTGAATCTATCTTAAATGATTTGACAAGATGTTTTTGGGAGGATTATTTGTTTATTTTGAAGGGATGGGTGAGGATTGGATCTGAACAAATACATTATGGATAGCTATGTCACACTGACATTTAATTATCTAAATATGGGCAAATTATAGTTCTCAACCTGCACAAGCAGGAAATATAGTATTTTGGTGAAATATATCTGTAAAAATGTGTTAAAAGGCTGAGAAAATACATAAACTGAATTGTTTAAGGAATGTGGCCATCGTCAGTTACATTCTTCAGGGCGTCATTTAAAAAAAAATTAAGCTTTTCAAAACTGTTAAATGATAAAACCAAGTTTCCAAAATGGAAATTGTATTTTAACTTATTTCCTTGTATTTGCTGTGCTTGCTCCTTAAATGCCAAGAAAATCAATTTTAAGAGTCTTGTGAGAATTTATAGGCTTTGATCTTAAAATTAAAATAAGTTTGCAATATCCCATTTTAGTAGCAAAGTGTGAATCCCAATGAAAATTAAACAGCTACATAAGCAAGGCAAAGGGCAAAAAGTAGTTGTAGTTCTATGGTTAATGTAGTTATACGTTTTGTACATGTGTTTTTACAGATGGCTCAGTAAAACCTATAGAATGATTCAGTGTAACCTGCCTCTGTGAATTCCATCATTTATTAGCACTGTCTTAAATATTATGTAACAGAACATTTTATTCATGTGCACCTATGCATTAGATTATTATATACTTACTATGCTGTATAAAATGTAAACACTATCACAGCTACATTATCTTACATCATGTTTATTTCTTTATAAAATATTGCAAAACTGTGGGGACATAAATCGAGGGGACATTATGCTCCTTTTGGTATAGGTGGTGTATTGGAGCAACCCATGCTTGCTTGCATACAGTGATTTATCCAATTTTCCTCTCACATATTTCTAGAGTCCAGGAGAATGTGGCCAATCTATATATTTTATTTTATGTCTCTATGATAAAAAACATATGTTCAGGTGTTTGCAGGCAAACAATATACGTATATGGAATAGTTACTATGTATGTAACTTGTTCCCTTGATAAGATATCAAGGAAATAGTACAAATATTACAAATAAATGTAAGGATACAGCAGAGTTTTCAGTTTGTTTTGTATTTTTTAAGTTTTCTGATGCTTGATATAACTAGATTTAGCTTAATTTTTTTCCAAACAAGTAAATATGTAATTTATACAGAATTCCATGAGTTTTCAGGACAATATTCAATAGGCTTTTATAACCTTTGCTCTTAGCAGTCATAATAAGCACAATTTTAAAATGTAAATTATTTCATTATACATGAACATAAAAAATATTAGGATGCAAAAAACAAACAAAAAACCCTCAGCAGTTACAAGGATAAGCACAGTTTCTCAGGACCTAGAGAGTTGAATCATCAGGAATGTATTTCAAGTTAGAATATATTTTAAATTTAAATTTTTTAATTTTTTCAAAAATCAGGGCTAACCTTTTTGTAGGTTAGTAGGGCTAACCTTTATCAAGTAGACCAACTTACTATCATAATGCAAAAAAAAATGATTATTCACTATTTACCTGTGCTAAAAATGTTACAGATGTGTATTTTATAAAATATTGGTATTATCTACTACAACAGAGTCACAAAAGATAGTCAAATAACATAATTGAGTTCATGTGAAAAATGTATAGATTTGCATATGTTCATATTACCATTCATAAAAATCAGATGATACTTCAATATAACACCATAGTGTTACCACACTCTTTGAGAAAATGGAAATTCACATAAAAATGTCCTCCTGTCACATATTTGAAATAAACTGCATCTTGAAAAGTCTGACTTTCCAGAAACACCCTCCATACCATTGGCACCGCCTGTCATCAAGGTGCCTGACAGTCCTCAGGTCTCAGGGTGGCCCTCAAAATAGTCTGGTGAGCTGGGTGGGAGCAGAGGGGTCATGGCTTAAAGATGGGCCTGCTCAAATCGGGTGGCAAATATCACACCTGTTCTTTTTTTTAAATAAAGGAAAATCAATTTCAAAGTTTTCTCTGACCTATAAATTTTTGTAGACCATACACAGGAGCTTCATCATAGGACGTGACAGTGAGTTATAACAACTGCAGAAACACCAGTGTCACCACTTCTTCCTAATGTAGTCTTTGGCATCGGCTCAAAAAAACAAACAAACAAACAAAAAAACGGTGTAATAAATAAAATGAAGCATTTTACCTAGCAAAATAAACCAAAATATACTTATTTTTAGATAAGTCAATTTAATAACTTACTTATTAGACAGTATAACCAAATGACAGCCTGTATGTAATAAAGTTGTAAATACAAAGAAATGCATGTATTCCATATTGGTAAGCAATAAAAATAGCAAGTACTCATATGTCTTTCACTCTTTGAAGTGCTATATTATCTTCTAATGAGGTTTGCTATTTCTTTGAAATTGAACAGAAGGTTAAAGAAATGAGAGAAAGAGGACTAAATACCTAAGGGCAATAAAACACAGGGAAAATATATTGGCCAGCATCCTGCCGTTTATATCAGCATTCATAAGCAATGCTTTTGCTCAGAAGTATCTCCACTGATTAGAGCCAGAACACCCCAAGAGCCTTTGGGTTGATGTTTCCTGATATTTTCCCCATCCTCACAAAATGTAACAGCATTTTAATTCACATTAAATTTAGTCTGCATCCTATTATGCCCTTCACCTAAGGCCAGTGAAACTCAGACCCTTACTCAAACTGTAGTTTTTCATTTATATAGTCCCCACTGCATCTCTTTCTGGGAAATGAAAAACAATGTCGTTCCAATCTCTCACATGCCTTAGAAACAACTGACTCTTCAAATGTCAGTTTCTTTTAACCACTGGTTTATGATTGGATCAGGGACCACATCAGTGATTACATGTGACAAAAACAGACTGTCTATCCACAACACCTTTTGAATGCTGTCCTTTTTATGTATCTCTTAAAAAATTGTCCTGTGTGAAAGATATTATGTACTAATTAAAATGTATTTCATGTGGAAATTCCATCTGACCCATTGCTAGGAGTGTGTGTGTTCGTGTGTTTGTGTGTGTGTGTGTCTGTGTGTGTGTGTGTGTGCGTGTATTTAAACAGGCAGGGTATGGATTTACCTTTGGCTAGACCCTGACCCTTGGCTGATACTTACACACAGTTTGGGAGTTGGGAGATAATGGGAAGGGAAAAGAGCAAGCCAGACATCAAACCCATTTATTCTGAATCTTAAAATTACGACTTTTTATCATCAATATTTTGGTTACATTGTTACACAAAGGACAAATTAACATCCGGTTTGAGGTCTCTTCTTTGCTTTGGGATTAGTGACGTCTCCTTGGCATAGGAATTCTGTAGTCATCAACGCTCAGCTGGATTTTAATAATATTGTTATACAAGGTGCCAAAACAGGAAGGATTTGAGAAACCGCTCCTAGGGTGCCTCTGCCAATAGCTTTAACCACTGGGACTCCAGCCTGGCTTCCTGCCAGTTCACACAGCGGGCAGGGGAGTGTCCACACACCTCTTTCCTGGGCAGATCAGAAGGGGATCCCTGGAGAGTAGCTGGTCCTGCTGCCTTTGAAGCACCTGGTCCCAGTTGTGCGCACGCAGAGTGGATCCCAGTAAGTGAAGCATGTTGCTGCGAAGACCCAGGTCACTCCACAGAGAAGCCATATACTCAGGAGACTCAGTCACACAGCGCCTGCTCTCATCTTACATGATCCAGCCACCTAGGGACGCCAAGTTCTTAAAGTACTCCAGAGCATTAAAAAAAATTCCTAGTTGCTCATTCTCATGGTGCATCTGAGAGAATCTCTTTAAAAGAATCCGAGGAATTGTCCATGTGTCATTTTCACTTCGATATACAGGTACCTTTTGTTTGCTTGGGTCTCATCCATGAATTCAACATACATTTCTCTCCTTCAGCCCACCATGAAGAATAAAAGCAGGCATGAAGTTGGAGAGCCGAGCATGGAAAGCAAAAGTAAAGCTTTTCGAGGAAACACACACACACACACACACACACACACACACACACACACATACACACACACACACACATACACCCACACACACAGTACAGAACAAAAGTCCAGTCCAATCGTGCAAAACTCGCATCTCCAGATAAAGCACTTCAGACAGGATCACAATGCCCCTTCCCCCTCCCAAGTCCTCCCATTTCTCCCAGGGAAATACACAGAATGAAAGCCAAGCCATCCTTTTCCTTAAGGCTGAACAGACACACAGAGAACACATTTCACGGACTGGCCATTGGGCGGTGACCTGCAGGGCTTTTGCTTTGAGTGCAGCCAGCCCCCTGCAATCCATCCTGAGGTCTGGGCACTCCTCACTCCGGACAACAATACAGCATCCGTATAAAAGAAGAAATCGCAGTGGTCCCAACAGTAAAATCCCAGATCGACGTTACAATCACAGGTACAAATTGCTCAAATCTATAGTGTCATTTCTCCTGAAGACCTTATCGTCTAAAACTAATTAGAGGCCAGGTTCCCGAGGAATGCTCAATAGTCAAAGAAAATACTGGAGATTTGGAAGGAAATCCTTCTTTTACTGAGACAGTCAGACGGAGCTTGGAAACAAGTTGTCCTGTTCTGCCAAGTTCAGGGGGTTAGGGAGGGCAGATTCCTGGGTCCAGATGACAACTTCTCCGCTGCCCCAGGCTCGGTGTTTATAGAGGAAACACCAAGAAGCCAGAGAAGGTGGAGTACTTCCAGCCTCCCATGAGGTTTCCCCGCTCCAGTTTGAGGTGCACCTTGTCCTCCCTCTCCATCAGCAGTAGGACCCCATTGCTGGCTGCTTCTCTGGTCACGTCCTGGTCTCCTGCGAATGCTGAGATCACTGGATAGCCATTCTGCATTAAACTGACCTACAATGCAGAGGGTAGAGCTCAGCAGGCCATGCAGGACCCACCTGTTCTCACACACCTCTCCTCCCCTTCCCCCAGCTCTTCCACCACCCTTTCATGGAGCCCTACTTCCCCAGGGACCTGACCCAGAGGACTCAGCTGGCTCTGAGCTCCTCCCCCTGCCTCACAGGGGGGCTGATAGGGTCTGCAGTGATGGGGAATGAGTTACCCAAAGTTGAAAGTGTCCTGTTTCCAAAACTACCCACCTGGATGGTCTGTCTGTTGTACACTTTGACCACGTGGAAGCTGAAGCTATAAATCCCTTTTCTTGGAGCTACAAATATACTGGAGGCAAGATCGAAATGGTTGCCAATATTTACTAACACCTGAAAAAGAAGATGAACACACAGAGACATAGCAAGCCCCTCCTCGGCACACAGGGTGACCAGAATGCCACAGCAGTGACCCAGTCCACTATGGGTTGCCCAGGCTACCCACCCATGGGGGAGGCATTGCTGGAGTTAAAATTCCCCACAGTGGGAAGCAATTTCAAAGGTATTCCAAGGGATAGTGATTCATAAAGATGTTTTAAACTATATTCATTTATGAGTTGAAAAAGTGGGTGCTAATTTTGTGCATTGGGGGCAGGACAGAAAGAAAAAAAAAGGAAAACATTGAGGTCAGTAAATAACCAGATGTTGAGTATGTTCTGAAGCTTGTGGAATGATGGGGACTTCAGCATGGAGCTTTGACTGAAATGAGTGGGCCACACTGAGTGGGTAGAGAATGGGCTATAAAGCAATAACCCAGTTAAGTGAGATCAATTCCCTAAGATCAGTGGTAGGCAAACTGCAGCTCTCAAACCACATGTGGCTCAAGAGCCACAGTTTGCCACTCTGTTGACTAATAAGTTTGCCGACCACTGCCTCAGATGAAGCTTCTCACCTAAATTCCTGTATGTGCTCCAGGGCAGAATGGACTGTGTCAGGTCCTGGCCTCTGTGTTTCTGCAGCCCTGGCACATGGTCTGGCAGCACACAGTAGGTGCTCAATAATGGCTGCTGAGTGCAAGTTCTCAGTACATAAACACATATGGTGCCTGCTTCCCTCACTTTCCTCTGAGAGATGTTTGCTTTCTTGGATGAACTATGATGTCATGCATTGTGCTTGAATAAATAGCAGGAGAGGCCACATAGCAGCTTGGACACCCTTGGCTCAACCCTGGGAATTCCATCAGGTGCAAGAATAATGACTAATCTAGCCATGGGATACAAGCTCACTTGGTCCTGCAAGTGGGTTTCCTCAGATCAAAGGGGATGAGAGCATGACATCATAAGTAGAACCTGAAGAACAGAGAGCCCTCCATCACAACTCACATCTTTTTTAGAAGCTGAGGACAGAATTTGGCCACTCTGCCGGGATCCCCTCCCCACTCCCACTCACACACAAATGCATAAATTGATTAAGATACTAGAATGGCTTGCATGGTGTTCTCAGCTTCTAAGATAAACATCCAGCAACAACGCAGCCCTGGATGAAAGAGCCTGTCATCTGTTCAGAAAATAAATGTCAACTGAATACGTTTTGCAGTGATTTCTCAGGCACTCATTATAGATGAATAACAAGCAATTCCCAGAGCCATGTCAACTGCTGCTCAACCACAACCGCCAGAATGCTTCGGAAGGCAGCCCGCACCAGAGCTGGAGGCACCACCTCTGCCGACCTAGTCTGTGGGCTCACATAGACATGCGGCCTCTATGCTTAGAGATGCTGTGCCCTGCTGTTCTGTGACTCCCCAAGGCTATGCTCTCATATGATATTTTCATGAAGAATAAAGCATCCTCCACTCAAGCCCTTGGAGCTGCTTCTTCTAACTCTTTACTTCAACTCTTTCGCCTCAAAATTAAATTCAGGAAACTGGCAGATTCAGAGCCCTGCTGTAGAGGAAAGATCTCCCGACCAGCTCAGAAAAGCAGACTGTTTGTTCCTAACCAGGAACCGGTGACACACCATTCAGCCTGCTCTGCTGCAGGTTCCTCATCCATAAAATGAGAACCCTGGTACTATTACCCTGCCCCACACCACCGCTTTCTTGACACCCAAGTGAAATGATGGACATAAAAAAAAAAAATCTTTGTAGGACATGGGAAGGTAAATTATAATGACACATAACAGAGAACTTATTAATTCAGTAAATAGTTACCTATCTCTTATTGTCTCCTTCCTTTGAACATAAAGTAAATACTGTTATGTCTTATAAATAAAAATAGGTTAAAGACAGACTCCCATCACCTCCTACAAATCCCACAGAACTTCATGAATATACATACTCCTCAACAGCAAGGAAAACAAATGAACACACTGGCCTGAAAGGAAGCAAGGAGGTGTATGCGGGTTTATGGATATGCAGGAGTGAGGGTGGGTTTCTGCAGAGGGGGCGTCTCAGTGTGGACAGCTGAAGAAGGCTCCATTTGTGGAAGGCATAGGGTCCAGAGGAATGGAATGATGGTTCAAGTTTGGAAAGCACTATTATGTTTCAACTTCAAAAGCAACAGAACCAAGTGGGGAGGAATCCAAGAAAAGGTCGTGACCTCTCATCCTGAGCAGCCCACCAGAGAGGGGGTTGTCAAGGTAGGATCCTATTCATAACCCTTTGGCTTTGACTTCAGTGGGAAAAGGTAAGTGGATTAGAGCAACAGAAATCATTGATCCTTTTTCTTATTATTCCCATAACCAGCTACATAATGATATCATGTATATATTGTATTTGTAGATTGTCTTATATATTGTTTTCACTATAAATAGCAGTTATATAAGAAGCGATTTCGTTTTGTATTTATATAACCACCTTGCTATTTCCCTCACACTCTTGCTCACTTATTTTTCTTGAAGATAAATATCCTCTTCCCAGGCCTTTCCAAAATAAGTAATAGGTACCTCTTTTCTGAGTGTCTAAGGACCCCACCTTGAGCATGGAGAGTTTAAAATGCTCAGTCTCTGTGTTGGCCACCTGGGTGACCAAGGCCCATCTGCCACAAATGGCAGCCCCCATCTGGGCTAAAAGTAAGCCATGCAGTTCCCTTTTGGGAAATATCTTTCAGATCTCTTAGCTTAATGGAGTTCTCAGTCACTCAAGTGCCACCTGAGCTGACAGTTACAAGGAAGCTATAATGTCATAAGGAGGGAATGCCAAG
Source organism: Antrozous pallidus (assembly GCA_027563665.1). Taxonomy (NCBI): domain Eukaryota; kingdom Metazoa; phylum Chordata; class Mammalia; order Chiroptera; family Vespertilionidae; genus Antrozous; species Antrozous pallidus. The sequence continues at coordinate 53,749,425 of CM050518.1, forward strand.
GAGAGCACACTAGAAACCGGAGAGAGAAGGGAGAGGTGCAGGACGGGACAGGGCAGAGAAGGGAAGAACATGGAACTGCAGGTCAGGGATGCGGGGAAACCCCAGCCCCAGCCCCAGCGCCCAGGCTCCCGCCCTGTTCTCCAGGGCAACAGGCACCGCGCGCAAACCGCCCGCTGACCTGGTCGAAGTAAATGGTCATGGTGCGGTTGCTCATCTCCGATGGCTCATGGTTGGTGCTCCGTGTGGCGGAGAAGGCCACCTTGGCACTGCCAGAGCGCACGGAGATGCCAAGCGAGGAGGTGACGGCACCGTCCGCCGATGGGCTGGAGTCGCACACCACCAGGCACTTGCCCTCCAGCACGATGGGCTCCGTGTCGTTCTGCGCCCGCACCGGGCAACCGGCGGGCAGCAGCAGCAGCAGCAGGGCCAGCGCCGCCCCGAGGCAGGAGCCGCAGCCCGTCGGCTCGCGCAGCGCCCCCCGGAGCCCGGGCATAGTCAGCGGCAGCCTGCAGCGGCCCCGGCCAGGCGCCGGCATCCGGGCTGGGGGGGCGGCGCGCTTGGGACAGCGGCAGAGGCGGGAGGAGCTCGGGCGGTGGAGCAACGTGCGGGGCCAAGGATAGCCTCCTCTGGCCTGGGTCCCCTGCTCTGCTGGTTTAGGCCAGGATCGTCCTCACGAGAAAAGCGCCAGCGGACCTGTCAGGGCAAAGAACCCACATCCTTAGACTGGGAGCTAAAGCAGTTCGGGAGGGGGATACGGGGAGCCGGTGCCTGAGGAGCTTGGGCCCCTCACCGGAGGCCACGCTCTTGTTCCCGCGCACAGCCACCTCCCCCCCCAGATTGGCACAACAGGTCCCGAGAAACGCGCGGCGCCCCGGGCAGGGCATCCCTGAAGGCTCCAGGGTGGCAACCCGCCAGAGGTGCAGTCAGGTCAGGAGCCCGCGATTCTGCACGGCCTCAGCACTAAGACAGGAACTGGGACCCTTGGGGACTCTATTAACGCCACCCCCTAGCCTAAGGCGGAGGGGAGCTCAGGACGCAGCCAATATTGAAAATCCACTAATGCTGTAACGCCTTCATTTCAGCGGCATTTTCTTCAACACATCAGGAACCCTTTTCCCTTTCTCTGCTTCCCCGTTCATCCTGTATTTTCCCTTCCTGGACATTATTTTTAAAGCAGTCCACCCGAAGACCAAACCTCCTGGATCCTCAGGATGCATTAGAGGAAAAGAAAGAGAGACTCTAAAAGCAAACACCCACTTCCACCACGTTCCCTCAGCCAGCAGCGAGGGCTTTGGAGAGTCCCTGGGATCCCTCTGGCACAAGCGAGGACTCCGAGCTCTGACCTGGCCTGATGGTGTAGCTTTTGTTCCCAGACTCCGGGCTCCCGTGTGCTAAGCTGGGAGGCGGCCCGGAGACTCTCTGCTAACTTAACCACTTTCTCCGGCCCCCTCTGCTCCCCCTAAACCAGACCGGTCATTTCCACACCCAGTCCAGAAACAACAAAGCCGGAAGCCTCTCCCCTCGCCGCCCACGGCCTCTGAACAACTCCTCCAATAGTCTAAGAAGAGAGAAGTTGTTTCTCCATCAGTAGCCTCTGTCCTCAGTCCCAGAAAAATTATGTCCTTATTCTCGATCTCTTCTCCTGACGCCCAGCCGCCGACTCGCGATGGTCCCCGTTAAAAGACATGCATGAATGAAATGAATGTGCGGATCGCGGAGCGCAGGGCTGGGTTGATTACCTGGAACATCCATGACGAGCGAGCACCGCTGTCCTCCAAGTTCTGCTTAAAGAGGATGAGCGGAGCTGGCGGGAGGAGACACCGGGCGCGATCCGCTCCCCGTGCCTGGCCAATGCAGCTCCGCCCCGCCCTGCCCCTCTGCCTCGCTGGCCCGCGCCTGCTCCCAGCGCACTGCACGGGTCCTTGCCCCTGACCCTCACGCCCCGCGCCCCAAGCCGGACAGCGACCCACTCCGCGCCCTGCACCTCTTAACGCCCCTGCCTCGTACTGGTGCGCTACGCGCACACCACCGCACCGCACTCGGCAGGCAAGCGTTCCGCACCGGGTCTGCACCGCTCCTGCGCCCGCTGTGCGGCTCTCTCCTCCCACCCCAGCCCCACAGCCCCAGCCTTCCCCCCGTCTCCAGAAGGCTCAACCAAATGCCACGAGGTCTCTGAGCACTCAAGGCGCCCTCTGGGCTTAGCACTTGCTCCCGCACCCCTGCCGCACCTTACACCACCCGGGTTCGACTCTCACCCTAACACCCAGAGCGAAATCCCCCCTGACGCGTCTTTCAAAAATTAGGCACCGTCAAAAGCAATGGTCGCACCTCTGATGTTTGATTCTTTCTTTTCTTTTCCAAATTCCCTCCAAATCTTAATCCTCAGCAACGTGACCACTTTCATAATTGAAAAGGGGTTGCGTGGAGGGAAGTAGCTTGAGAGAGAGACAGAGAGAGAGACAGACAGAGAAAAGAGAAGAGAGAAGAAGGAGGAGGAGAAAGGAGGAGAGGAAGAGGAAGAGGAAAGGAGGAGGAGGAAGGAGAGAGAGAGAGAGAGAGAGAGAGAGAGAGAGAGAGAGAGGAAGAGAGAGAGAGAGAGAGAGAGAGAGAGAGAGAGAGAGAGAGAGAGAGAGAGAGAGAGAGAGAGAGAGAAAGAATAGAGAGAAAAAGGATGGAGAGGGAAAGGTTTGGGATTTGATTGGTTTAAAGCTGTGGTTCCGGAGTCTCCAGTTTGGGAAATGTCAGGATTTGGCAGGGATTAAGGAGGTGCCTCCGCTGGGGTTTCTGTGCTGCTCCTCCGATCCTCCGGGCTCACGGAGCGCGTTGGCACTCGCGCTTATTTATTAAAATGCCTGCTCTGAGCTCTAAGGACTTGGGGAGACGCGCGGGGTTTCCGAGCTGCGCCCACAGCGCTGCGAGGGCGCAAGCACGGACGTCGGGCGCCACCTACGGGCACTGGGGTCTCCTTGCGCGGGCCCCGGAGGCGCTGGGGGAGCCCCTAAGGACAAGGATGGGGTTTACTGAGTCCTCTTTAACCCTCAAAAGTATTCCTGGCCTCTGCAATAATACAAAAATAAATGATCTTTCTTTGCACCCTTGCCCCTGATCTTTGCTCTCACAAACGTCCTGCAAAAATGATACATGCTGCAGTCAGATTCTCACAGCATCATTATCTGCTGAACCCTGGGCTGTATACTCTATGCCTCCAGTAAACAAAGACAGCAGGTAAAGGTGCACTCACTTTTAAAAACATCGTTAAAAAATGCTTAATCCTTAGATTTGCCCAGTATCCCTTTGCTGATAGGCTCATCAAAATAAATGGCCAATGCTATACATAAGAATAGAGCGAAAGTATTTCTTATTCTCCCCGCACTTAGCACCTAACCCTCTTTCTTATGGAGATTTCAGCCATAAATTCTGGTTCCACCCTATAACCTGGGTCTTTTCAGGTTGGACGTTTTCAAGCCTCATTCTCCACGGACTCTCACATGACTGTTCTCTCCATTAGAATCCCCCCCCCCCCCCCCCCCCGTTTCCCCAACACACACACAGAAGAACTCCAAATCAGTTCAAACTAAATGGATGTGGAAGAAGACAGGATAAAGTGGAAACAATCCCATTGTATTACCTGAGATCATTATAATGTAAGGCTGTAAAAAATTGATGAAAAGAGCTATCCAGCCAAATGTTTTCTACTTCACATACAAAATAGTACAAAATGTAAAATAGCCCCAAATCTATTATCCTCCAAGATATTTGCTGAAAATTAAGTGTTTTGCTTCAACATTTTTATAACATGGTCAGACGCACTGGATTTTGCCATAAACTTCTCCAAAGCCATTATATTTTGCTACAATTTTTGTGAGGTTAACACAATGGAAATTGTTAATTCTTATTTTCAGATAGTATCGTTAGTCCAATATTGCATCGATTCACAATCTCTTATTGCCACAATAACCACAGCACTAGCATGACATCATAAAGAGTTCTGATTTGAATGTAACCATAAATAACTAAGGACCCCAGACCTCTGGAGGAAATTTGAGGCACAAATTGAAAATCAGACCAATTTGGGAATGCTAATGAAGTAGCAATACCTCTCACACATCTATACATCTTTAAATAACAGCTGTGAAGCAACTGCCTTAAAGGTTGCCTTGTAAGCATTTCTTCTAACTAAAGAAATGCAAACACACATGAACCAGATTACTATCATCATCTTTTGGGTAATAAAAGCAAAACTTTTCCAGGTGGCAACAAACATCTTTAAATTCAATAAATAAGCTGTTCATCTTTATGGCAAACTCAATCAAAGAATTAGAGCAGTAAGCATTCTTATATAATGGGAAAAACAGGTTTGGTTTAAATGTAAGCTTGAGGCTATTTTTTGGAAGGAACTTACTAATTGTGAAAACTAGTAGATTGACAGATATGGAACATTATTTATCTACTGATGAATTGACTATTCTATCTGTAAGGAGACATTTAAGTCCTGACAGATGGTCGCATAGAGCTTAAGAGGAAAGTATTCTAATTTTTTTTTAAGTGGGAAAGGAGGCTGAGGTAATTCAAGTTCCCTTCGTTTCCTTTGTCCTAAATATTGATCTCTAATAGAACATAAATATATTTCCCTGGGATAAAACACACCACTGAAATACATCTTCAGTGTGCATTGTAGCCTTTTCTTGTTGTTTTAAACTAATATACCATATTTATGATTTTATTCCAGGTATATGATAAATGTGATCTGTTACATATTTTATTCTCTAGATTATGAACATCATATATGTACTTTTAAACACAAACATAGAAGCATTAATAAGCAGAGATGATTTTCTTTTAATTTTAACTTTATTGGAAATACTTGACAGGTATAATTATGTATATTAAAGTGCACATGCATTGTAGAATGATTACCAAGAACAAGATAATGAATACATCTATCACTTCACATATTTCACAGTTAACTCTTTTTTTTATTTATGTGGTGATAATGTTTAAAATTTACTTTCAGCAACATTTAAGCATACAATACCATCTGACTAACTATAGTCACCTTGCTGTGCATTAGACCCTAAAAACTTCTGAAAATGTGTACCTTTGACCTACATCACCCCATGTCCTTCACACTAACCCCTGGCAGCTTCCATTCAATTCTGTTTCTATGACATTAACTTTTTTGTTATTTTTTTTAAGATTCCTCATAAAAGTGAGTTTATACAACTTTTTTTTTCTTTGGCTTATTTCACTTAGCACTAGCAGAATACCTTTCAGATTCATCCATTTTGACATAAATGGCAGGATTTCCTTCTTTTTAATGACTGAATATTCAATTGCATATACCCTGTTTCCCCAAAAGTAAGACATCCCTCGCTGTAATATAAGGCATCCCCCTGAAAATAAGATCTAACGTATCTTTGGAAGTAAAAATTAATATATGACACTGTCTTATTTTCGGGGAAACAGAGTATGTACCACATTTTCTTTATCCAGTCATCAGTTGAGGGACATTTAGGTTGTTTACATATCTTGGCTATTGTAAATAGTGCTGCAATAGACATGAGGGTGCAGATAACTTTGAGATCCTGATTTCATGTCCTTCAGATATGATATGCAGGAGTGGGATTGATTGATCACAAGGTACTTTCATGTTTACTTTAGTAGAAATATAACTTTTTGAAATTATCAATAACTGTATTTCCAATGTTACATAATACTATTCTAGAGGGTTTTTAAGATGTGGAAAATAATAATTCTAAATATTGTATACCATTAAGTTATAAATGCTAAATTGTTACCTATGCATGCTTGTATTTCTCACTACAATAAAAACATATGGAAGTGCATATTAAAATTTTATAATAGCAATAAAGAGAACAAATACTCAAGGCTATTTGGACACTGTATTGAGTTAGCAGTATAAGAAAAAAATCCTTAAAGAATGGAAATCAGTTCAACAGAAAGACCAGAAAAAGGGTGACTATATAAACATGTTTGTAATTGTTGAATGAAATTACTAAGCAATCAAAATAATCTGGTCAAAATAGGTAAGCATTTGTGACTAGTAAATAATTCCAGGTTAGCCGAATTTGAGTCAACAAGACTGCATTGTGTGGTCATATTATACAAAACAAATTACCTCTGCCACTCCCAGAGCATACTGAACTATTTTTAAAGGCCATTACAGTAAAACTTGATATAATGGACTAATTTGGACATGAGGGTGTCCATTCATTATAGCCAAAAGTCCATTATAAAATAAACTAGTTTTTCTGAATTCCTATGTTTAAAAATGTGGCATTCCTTTTCACGTCCTGTGTGTCCAGGCTTCCCATGTCAGGGTTCAGCGTCTGGAGAAGGCTGCACACAAATGAAGAGAGACCTGCATCCATTTTGGGAATCATGGGGGCCAGGCGGGAGCCCATCTCTAGTGGAGGGACTGCCACCGCTCTGGTTTTCCTATCCCCTTTTATTAGGGCCAAGTGATACATCCATGTCCTTTAGGTCAGGAAATTCCAACAATGAAATCAACCAGCAAGAATTAATATAAGACTAAAGGAGGGGCAACTAAAGTCTCACCTAAACAATGGGTAAACAGATCCATTAAGCTTTGACCAGGTTTCCTGTTTGTTCTATTTACATCTCTATTGATGAGGCAATGTCTGGCTTCCCGCAAAAAAATTGACAAATTACTTACCTTACCTGTGTTTAGTTATGTAGATACATTTGTGTAATTAAAATTAAGTGTTTATGAAAAATTTAATTTCATAGAAAAGTTTTCTACATGTATTACGGTAATTTTAAATTTATATTGACTGTGTCTACTAAGTGCGTGCATTCACCACTGTGAGTAAAGAGATGCTCAGGGTTGGAGTGTGGCTTAGAGCATATGGGAACATCAGCTGGGTGTCAAAACTACTGCAGAAAGTCATGCCATGTAACAACAGAACCAATTAATCAATTATCGCTCATGATGCTGTGTGATCATGTGCTAATCATTTGCAGAACATTGTTTACAAGTGGCGAATCTTGGATTTATATAGGTAAACTATAGTTATAGATATGTAACATTTATTTATGTCTGCAAAATTACTACAGTGTTTTTTCTAACATACATAGTATTCACTAAAATTGGTTTAAAATAACAATGAATTAATAACAAAAAATAACTTGTTTAATTATAAGCATACTTTGGTTGAAAGCATTTTAACATTAACAGGGTGCTAATGTTCACATATAACATATGGACCAGAAATTTTGTCCTTTAAATTGAGGTCTGAAAAATTGATCATTTACTGTACTAGCTATATTTTTTCTGACATACATTTCAACATTTAATAAATATTATTTACAAATATGATTTTTAATTTAGCTTTTATTAACAAATTGATAAAACAGAGAGCAACCTTGGACCAACAAGGTGATATCACTTCCACAGTATTATAAAATGAACATATTACATTATAAAAATCACTTTCTGTTGTTCTAGAATGCCTTTTAAGCTTAAAAAAATATATATAAGTACAGTTACATATTGTAGGTAAGTATTAGGGCTAATGAGACTGTATGAGGCAAGGATATTGCAAACATTCAAAGTGACCTATTTTCTTGGTACCTCAATGTCTCCTGCTACTTGATTCTTATTAAGGCATATCTTAGAATTAGTGAAAAAGAAAAATTAGTAACTTAATAGACTTATAACATTTGAAATATGATATGCCAGACATGGAGACCATTATTTGGGAAATGAAACAATTCATCTTTGTTCTTTTCAGCTATGTCTTATTGTCTTACATAATCCTAATATTTAATTTCTTCTATTTTATGGTAGGCAATGTCTCTATTGCTTTACCAAATTGGGTCAAGTGCCTAATGTTAGTCATTTTAATCCTATCAAACAAAAGTCTTTATGAACTAGGATGCCATTTGTCAACTCTTATTTCTCAATAAAGGATAGATGATGGTATTGCAAAATGAAAGTTCCTTCTGCAAGCTCTTGCTAAAAGAATTCTAGTGGCCCAGAAGGGAATAAGGATTCATTTAATATGAAGCTGAAGCATTTCCTAAATTTTTACTTAAATATTATTTCTTATAATCTAATTGTGTAACTTTCTGGAATAGCCACAGCCACATGTATATTTTCAAGAATCATTATATTTGGAATATTTTGAATACATATAATATGCAGAAATCATATTTTTTTTCTTAGAAACTAGTTTTGAAATAAAAACATGCATAATTTAAGATAAAACAAAATTGCTAGATTTGTGCTTACAAAAATATTCCAGGAAGTTACAGGTTACTGTGCATTTCCCTCTCAAATGTTCCCCTGTAAGAATAAATTATAATGCTATTAGAAGTCTAGTGCATGAAATTTGTGCGTGGGTAGGGTACCTAGGGATGGCCTGTAATCAGGGCCACTCAGGACCTTCCTTCCAGCGGCCAGCTGTTGGCCAGGGTCTTCCTTCCCCAGCTGCTGGCTATTGGCTGGGACCTTCCTTTGTTCAGTGCCACCCCCTGGTGATCAGCACACATTATAGCAAGCGGTGGAACTCCCAGTTGGTTGAACTCCCTAGGGGACAATTTGCATATTAGCCTTTTATGATATAGGATGTTGAATTTGTAATTGGTAATGCCTTAGTCCCAAAACTTTTGGAGCTAAACTTAAGCACTTCTAAAGAATACTATTTGTTCTTACCAGGGGTTATGCCTACATCCTCAAAAGCAACATATCCACAGGATACGATGGAATTAAAGTTTGGAGTTCAGAGAAGAGCCATCTGGAAGGTTCTGTGATTCAAGCAAGAGTGAGGTCTGGATGTGGGTCCAGTCTCTGGTGCTGATAAGGAGGAGGAATCATCCAATTTCTTACTGAGCTCCTTGTCATCATCTCCTGGCTGAGTTTGTGAAGCTCCACCTCCCACAGCCTTAGTGACCTGGAATCTGAGGTATTTCTGTCATGTTGCTACAGAAAAGTGTACTGTGGAAGGGATATTTTAGTCCAACACAGACTAAATGTAATTCAAGCATTGTCGAGATCTGAATACCACTTTTTTTTTCTCATTTCCAAAGCCATAACTAATTATTTCATGCTTGATATTAATGACTTATCTTGGGACTATTCTTTGGAAACAGAGCTTCCTAATGAAACGTTAAGTACGTGTTCACAGGACTGCTGTGTTCTAATACTGAGAAATATGAAGGCCTGTGTTTCAGAGTTGCACCCTGCCCAGGCTGAGAACAGCTGCCTATCCCATAGGAGCCATTCTTCTGATCTAATCCATTACAAAAGCCATTTTACTCTGGTCAGAAGTTTTTAAGAGAAATATGACCATCCTCAGCACAGAGATCAGAGTGCAGGAACAAATATATTTAGGAAATGTTTCTCTCTCTACCTGAGAGGGAAGGATGTGCTGCCTGGCTGTTTGAGCAAGCAGTGAGCTGAATCCATGTGCCGGACCTCCTCTGCCATTTAACCCTGACTCACCCAGACTACAGTGAATTTACGGAGGAAAGGAAGGGGGATCCTATGTGCCAAGGACTCCCAAACTGTAATGAACTCCTGAATCACCCGGAAGCACCCATACAAATGTATTTTCTGAATCAGTAAGTATGGGGCGGGACTTGAAATTCTACATTTCTAACAAGCTCATAGCTGAGGGCAGTCCTGCTGATCTTCAGGTTCCACTTTGAGTAGCAAAATCTATTCTTCTGGAGAATGAATCTGTATTGGAAATATAAGAAGGTTTATTATTAAGACATTTATGAAGAGAGTATGCTTAAATAAAGGAAGTGAAACATCAGAAATGGCCTGGTGATCATAGAGTAAACATGGAAGTCAATGTCCAATAATCTGATCCCACAGGAGCTGTTTCCTTACTGCCCACCCAAGCTATTTTCTCAAGTTTAACTTGCTATACTCTATAGACATTATTTTAAAAAAAAATCATGTTTGTGTTCAAATCTTACACAAAATGTGTTTATTTTATTATTATTATTATTATTATTATTATTATTATTATTATTATTGCCTATTTAGCTCAACTTTGGCATGACAAATTAAGGAAAACTGAGAGACAGCTTCCTAAATGCTTCTGTAATTGACGCCTCAGGTCAGTTTCTCATCTGTGTACAACTTTTCTATCAGGAGCTACAACATGAATGTCCGGAAAGGGGTTTCAGTTCATATGCATATCACTCCGCAAACACTACCTGGGATTGAAAGTGTGGTGGTATGTTTTTGTGAAATGTCTCCTGAATCAGAAGGTGTCATGGTTCCCAGCAGCATTGGGGAAGGGGATCATGGCATCAGTACTTAGATCTGTAATCACATACAAGAGCAAAAAAATCTGGCTGTCATATAAAAATATTCTTCTTTGCATGAAACTTGGGCTTTGTATACCCACTACCTGAGTGCTTCTGAGTTCAAAATCAACTTTGAAATGAGCAAACTTTGAAACCTGGGCAGGTTGAGTGGATTTCTGTTTGAAAAATGATGGCTTTGCTCTGTCATGATGATCTACAAGGAAGTGTCCGGATGTCCCTGCAGGAATCTCTTCATTGCCAATAAGCATAAGTGTTTGTGAAGTTTCTAATATATCTGAGGCACACGTTGTACTGTATCAGGATTTCTCCAGAGGAGTCGCCAGCCACACAGGGAGCTAAGGAAGACACTTAATGAGTCAGAATGCAGCAAGTCAGGGAGGTGCTGAGAAGTCAGAGGATCTGCAGACAGTTAAGTTTGAGAGCTGATCCCCAGGTCATGGGGAAGATGGGCTTTGAGTAAAGAAAGACAAGCAGTTTCATTAGCGAAGGCAGATTTTCTTTCAAATTCCTGGACTCTGAACCCTAAGCAATGAGACATATTTTTACCCAGCTTTCAAAAATACCGAAACCAAAAGTTCATATCATGAAATAGAGCAGAACATGGATGGCCTTATTTGTCAGGGAAGAGTTTGTTTTTAAGTAATTTTAAAAAAATCCTCTACGTGTCCTTAGGAAGCTTTCAGTGAACATTAATAATTAGATTAAGTTTTGTTTTACTTCATAATGTTATTTAAGATGTTCTGCACAGAATAGTTTTTAAATGTTAGACTCCTGCTAAAATATTCCTTGATTTATTTCTCAAATAATTCCCTAAAATGTTATATGGTTACATTTACATCATCTTGTTTACATCTCCATTATGATTTATACGGTGAACCCTCTGCACTAGCATATTTTATACAAATGCTTATCCACAAACTACATATTTTTTTGCAAACAAGTACCATGACTTTTTGCTTTTCTATTTTCAACACTTCTTACATGTACCTTCTTTGCCTGTTGAGAGTACTACTTACATTTGTATAAACTCAATCTTCCACTCATTAATTTGTAATTTTAAATAATTCTATTATATGTCTTCATGTATACTTTCACAAATACATAATGGGAAAAAATGACTTAAATAAGTGGAAAAATGATTCAGAACTTAAGATAAAAATTTTTATTAGCCCATAATGAAAAGTTGGATTGAAGAGGTTTGTTTGTTTGCTTATTTATTTATTTTTATTTTCTTGTGCACCAGGAGATGCTAACTCACAACTTAAAGACCCAACCCGGTTCAACCCAGTGCTAATATAAATGCTATTTACATTTCTGGGTGGTTCAACTCTTGCCTGAGATAGCATTGAGTAAAAGATAAGAGCAGAGGCAGATTGAAAATTTTCTCAAAGCCTTCACTAGTGGAAGATCTACCCTTCTCTATGCACTTTATGTGCAGGCCATCACTAACTACCATACATCTTCATAGAACAAGGCTGATGTTTGGGTCTCTATCCATACACATGTGTGGCTTAGTTTCCTTGGGAAAAAAAAAACAAAAACGAAGTGTCTAAGAATCAAATTGAAGTTTTTTTCAGATATGTATATGGCACAAAATTACCTGAGTTCCATCCTATATAATCTTATATGATAAAAGAGGAATAAGCTAATTATCCATTATGCCCTGCAGCATAACGACAAACCATTTAACAATCTGATCAAGGATCAGCGGAAGGGTGGGGCACCAAGCTACAGGAGGGGGCAGGGCAACAAGCTATGAGGGGTGGTAGGAGGGAGCTCCAGGAGGGTAGGGCAGTGAGCTATGAGCAGCGGAGAGCTACCAATAGTGGTGGGCAGGTGGCCAGCTGAGGCAAGAGGTAGCAAGCTACTTGCACACAGATTCGTGTTACTAGGTATATATAAAACCTATTAATCACATAGTTTACTTTAATAATATCAACATTATAGTTTAATATTAACTAATACAACTGTTTAGTGCATGAAAGAAATATATTGTCTTAACCTTACTGACTCATCTTAGTGGGGGAGCTGAAAATTCTACCTTACAAGTGCAACTTTCTGTTTTATGATTTTGTGACTGTACAATTGTGCTGACCTTTCATATAAAAAAGCAAACCATTCCTATTTGGGTGTGTTGTTGTTGTTGTTGTTGTTGTTGTTTAAATCCTCACCTAAGATACTGGAGGATGCTTCAACCAATTGAGCCATATTGGCCAGGGCAGTGTTTGGGTTTTGTAGTGAGCTTGGTACCCAGTGCCCCAGTTCTTGTCATCTTTTATTTCCCTTTTTTCTACCAGGTCCTTCAGTGGGTGATTTCAGCATTCCATTCCCAGTTCACACATCCATCAGAGAGAGGGGTTTTTAAAAATATAATACAAATATTTAAATTAAGCTATTATAGAGATACCTAATGTTTTATATTTCTTTTTGAAGAAATGTATAGAAAAGAAACCAACTCCTTCTTCAATGCATATAACATGAAGTGAATAGCTTGATAGTGGGAAATGAAAGTGGGATTCACAGAATGTGGAGGGGAGCCAGTGACATGTATGGTTATTGTCCTAAAAGATGTTCATGTGCTCACTAAAATTATGGGGGAAAACACATCATTTCCAAGTATATTGACCCAGATAATAAAATTAAAAATAATATATTTCCATAAAACATTGGTGTGAAAGTAGAAATTCAGGAGGCTAGCATTATTAAGCTAAACTCCCATCTTTCAACTAGGAAATCAATACATTGAATAAAGTTGATAAATTTATTAATATACCTAAAATAATAATATCATTTATACTGGGAAATAGTAGGAGAAGGAGAAGAAAATAAAAAGAAATGTGTTTTTTTTTTAAGATTACTACAGGCATGAAGAAGGTATTAGGCAAATATCTATTATTAGTATGATTGAATATATATGTTTCTGTATTTTTAAATTTATTACTGTATTTACATTTTTGACTATTATTTTGGAAATCATTTTTATTTAAAAACATGAATATATTTTCTTAATATATTGTCTTCTAAACTAAATGCAGAGTGGTGGCGAGGAGAAAGGATTGAATTCTAGAGTCATAAACAGGAAGGGAGGACTCCTATCAGGGGATCACTGAGGAGAAGGGTGTCTCTGGCCTCTATGTTCCTTTAGAAAAACAAAGATGGATGTCAGGGCTTTGGGAAACATAACTCCAAGGGCAAGTGCAGAGTAGGGATCCCCCACTTCCTCAGGGGGTTCAAAACTGAAACAAGCAAATGAAAGAAGAAACTACAAATTTATTTTTATTGTCATACAGGGCAAATAGGAAGTATAGCCCCAGTCAAATAATAAGGAATCTCAACAGGCAAGTTTTAGTAAATGAACTCACAATTTGCAATACCAGTGTGCGTGTGTGTGTGTGTAACATATTTTAGTGAACGAATGCTCAAACATTTGAATAATTTAGGTAACAACAGCTAATTTACAACTTGATGGATATATAATTCCACTGCTAGAACACTACCTGATCCGGGTCATAGGATTTGGGATGTGGTGATGATCAAAAGAGGACATGATTGCAGTCCACAATTCAATCTAGAAGTCTTATCCCCCCAAATAAATGTAAATTTACTTTTAAAAACTCACTATTAATTCTGATAAGAGGTCTGAGCTAAGAGAAATTTTAAATATTTGGCTAAAATCAGATTTGAAGACAACTGTCAGATTCATTTTTCAGCTTTCTGCCTATCATTCATTACAGGCCTCAGTGCAAATTGATTATATTACTGGGGAAGCAGCCCATATTTCTATAATGAAGGAATATTATAGCATTATTTCATTCTCAATCTGCAGGGAAAGAATTAATAACTAATCACATAATCTCCCCTATAATTTATCCTTCATAATCCTTAGCTCATGGCATGACTAATAATGTGAAAGGGAGTGAAACCTTAAGACTATTAATATTTGTTGTTTTCATTACACTCTTCTTATTAAGATTTGACTGTGGTGAAGGCAGTCCATTTGAAATGTATTATAAGATTTGAAATCTATTATGCCTGATTTACCTCGTGGATGTTCAGAAGAAAGTGACAGGAATGACTTCGAAAAGAAAAATAAACTCGTTGTCAGTCTTTTGGGCTTCTTTAAAGCAATAAAGAATGTACAGGGGAAAAAAAGATTAAAATGCTGATTTCTAAAGTTATTTTAAGTGGAAACATTGTCTTCTATCCTTCCATTTTCAAGTAATAGAATTAAGTTCCAGAGTTTAGAATTACTACTGAAGAGCACTACATAGTACATAGCTGTTCCCATTAACATGGGTGCAGTCAAGGACAAGATTGGCATTAGGCACTATAGAGCTTAAATAAATCACTACCTAAGCAACATTAAATGCCTTCAAAAGAAACAAAAAACAACAACAAAGGAAATTCAGTGGTGAAAGAACTTCAATGACAAAACATTAACTATGTTTTCTCAATATTCTAAGCTAATATTCAGGCAAAGTCCTGAATAAAAGTTAAGTTGGAAAAGGAATACAAGTTTCTTATTACGGAACCCCCCCCCCCCAATATTAAAAAAAGAAAAGATAAAAAGGGGCATTTATTTTCCTGTAACCTGCATTTTTAGGTTTGCAAAGAGCTGAAGGCACAGTGCTGTGTTTAAAATGGAGAGATACTTTACTCTGAATATATCCTCTGTTAGGAGGCTGCTGGCCTTTGGCAATTCACAGGAAGCCACACAAGCATTTTAATTTATCTTCCAATGTAGCACCTCTCCTTATTTGCCGTATAAGCAAGTAGACACACAACAAATCTAGTGCATGCATTTTAATTTGCTTTCATTTCATTTTGATTTTTAAATATATTGTATTTTTTTCTCATAAGATAAATTCAAACAAAATAAAAATGATAAGAAAAGTAAGAACAAGAATCAGAACATAAGAGTCAGCAGACTAATTGGCTATTTAAGGGTAAAGCAATGGCACAAGGCACAGTTTGCATGACAAAAGCCAGTGAAGGATGCCCTGAGGAGGAGTGACAAAGAAGTTGACCTACAGGATTCCCCTGATGGATATAGGATCTCCCACAATTTCTAGGATCCTCACAGAGAACAGGGATGCTAACTGTGCCCCATGGCAGGAACCTTGGGCTGTGTGATATCAGTTTGACCTGTGAAGCCACTGGAAACCATGGTCAGACACATAGGTGCTCAGCCATGTCTATATGACCAACCTCCCTGCCCCCCATAAAATCTATGAACATTGATAGGTGAGTGTCCCTGGTTGGTGGTACTCCACGAATATGGTTACACATTGTTGCTAAGAGACTTATAAATACTATTCATATAAGTCCCCTCAGGGAGGACAGTTGGGATCTCCTTGCCTGGCCTCCCCTGACACTTCCCTTTGCACCTTTTCCCTCTGCTGATTATAATCCACCTCCCTTCACTGTACCAGATGCTAAATAACAACAGAACAGCTTTGCCAAGTTTTGGATACTCTAGTGAATCCGTGGACCTGGGTTACCTTGGGGAACTCCCAAACTCAAAGTTCTCCAGAGCAGAGTAGGGAGGATGCAGCCTCCTCCACTCCAGCTGCTGGTCCTATGGCTTCACTATCTTACATGTGACAGGCAGCTACTTTAGGCACTCAGAAGAGAGGCACACCTCCAAGCAAAGGGCAGATATAAGGAGCATGCACCACTCCACCAGAGTTAGAAGTCAATTTATAGAGGATAATTTTATAAATATTTTCTTTGTGTTATATGTATGTAAAGAATTAATAGCCTATCTAATGAAGACAGTATATGCAAATTGACCATCACTCTGTGACAAAAATGGTGGTGCCCACATCCAATAAGGAGGGAATGTGCGAATTGATGCGACAAAGATGGCAGTGACCCGGCCAGGACACTTGCATCATCACCATGGCAACAATACAGGCATTCCACCCCACTCTCGCCACTCCAGGCTTCTGGGCAGTGCACACATGCAGGTGCAGATCAGCCAGAGTGGGGCAGAACACCTGCTATTGGGGGTGAAGGGTAGAAGGTAGAGGGAGCTACAGGAAGGCAGCAGGGCCAGAGTAAAGGCAGAGGTGACTCCAGCTGGAGCTAAGGCGGAAGACAGCGGCCAGAACAAAGGTCCAGGTCCTGGGTGCTGGAGGGAAGCCAGTGCCAGCAGCCAGGGGAAGGAAGGCTTATTCTTGCACAAATCTTCATGCATCAGGTCTCTAGTTTAATTATAAATATTTACTATAGGCAATCTTATAAACATTATATGCATACATACAGATATATATGCATATATATATTATATAACTTTAAAACATCATGAAAGAAAGATGTGTAGTACTATCTGAGGTGATGGCCACCCCCAGTGCACCAGGACTCACTTGGCTGGCACCACTAAGTATCTTGGATGGCATTGCTCTGGGTGCCCATGCAGCAACACATTGATATTTTGTAAACCCAATGCCATCTGCAGTGGGGCACCAACGAGTTCTCATGGCAGTTTGCATGTGCACTTTCATAGGTGGAAAGGACAATTTTCCACAGTCCACATGGCCTGGGAAGAAGCATGCTCACCAGGTCTGAAGAGCTCAGGAAAGCCTGCTGGGCCTACACACCTGGGGCTGCCATTTTGGATTGAACGGTATTTACTCATTTATGGTTGGCTCTCATTTAACATAAAACACAACCCAGTGTCAAATATTTAAATGAACAAAACTTTATTAATCATCACAGCAGAGGATGACATGATCGACTCATACATGCAGCATCCTGGAGAACACAGAGCTGGTGTGCTGGAAAAGTGGAGAAGGCACCTGCCATTATCAGCCACCAGACTGGATTCTAATTGGCATGAGTCATAACAGGTCCATCTGACTTTTTGGAGGAAAATGCAAAGCTGAATGACCCATAGACACAGGTGACATTATTTTGCTTAGACTTTTAAAGGGCACTTCCTATGGCAGAGGAGATGAAAAGCTATACTGAAGTGCAGTCTCATGGGGCTGCTGAAATCAAACATGGAGCATTGAAAAGTGCTTGGAAGAAAGATGAAAGGCACCTTGATTGTGTGGTCAGAGGCACTCTCTTTGGTGGCATTTGTTAATGTTTTATATATGCATTGATCAATTCTCTATTGTTTTGATCTTTTTTCTCCATGGGGATAATAGTATTGGCTCTCTTTGCCCTGAGCCCAGGACTGAGCTCATTGAACAGGGAGGGACACACGAGGGGTCAGTCTCCCCAGTTCCCTATGCACACCTCTTTGTGCTGCTCATGGCAGGACCTTACAAAACTATTGTTCTTCAGAAGCAAATGGGTTGTGGGTACCTGCACTCAGCTTCCCTCCTGTCGTAAAAAGGATGGTAAAGGGCAGCTTTCAAAAAAATGTTACATTAACATATGGGATTATAGGAGAAAATTGAGATAAACTTCAGGTTTGAGTTAAGTTTTCCTTAGGATTGGGAAAGGCACATTATAACCCAGAAATCAAAACATGGTCACCCTGGTTTGTGTATGTCCTGTCCTCTGATTTCATTATAGCAGCAGATTCGAGCCAAGAAGATCTGCCAAGCCTGACATATTGACTATCTGGTCCTTAATAGAAAAGTGTGCTGATCCTTGTATGTAGATGTGCATACCTACATGAAGGTTCATACTGCTATGAGAGTTTAGAGAATAAAATACAAGTATTGTGTATAACTTTGTCATAGATGTACTAGTAAGTATTTTTTGAGATAAAGGATGGAGACAGATATGGATATTTATACCACTTATATAATAGTGTATGTTTCCATTAAATAAAAGCAAACAAACAAACAAAAAAGCACAGTAAACTTGAAGTCACTCCCAGGAAACAAACTAACAAATAAAAAAATGATTTTTTTTTAAAGATAACTTTCACAAAATTATGCAGAGTGTGAGAAATTAATTTTTAAACTGGAATGGGAATACAAGACAACATTATATGAAAATACTTAAGGCTGTCAACCAGATTTACTAGTTACTCAAAATGCATTCATTTTACTTCTTTACAGTAGAAATAGCATCCACTATAAACACATCTTAATTTTCTTCTTATCTCTATCCCCTTCTCCCTTCCACTTAGTCCAAAGTAATATAGCACTTCTCTGATGCTTTGGCACAATCTCCCTCTCTAACAGGAACTTAAGATTGTAGATCTATTAGCAGTGCATACATTACTTATTAACTTGCATCAGGAGTAATTTTGCAATTGGCAAGCTGCAGAAAGCTGCAGAAAAATATCATAGCATCACCACTGTGTGTATTGTTCCTTAGCACCCCGTGACTGATAGATACATTTAAAGAGGAGCCTTTTTCCCATCTGTTGGAAATGGAAAGCATCCGAAATTGCTTGTTTCATTCACCATTTCGCCTTGGTCCATGCAGCAGTGACCTATGCAGTAGGATGAAGGCTTAAAAGTATTTACACAATAATTTCAAAATGCTCTGGAGGCTCCTAAGAATTCTAACTACACGCCGGTCTGTGGACTAAAAGGTATTCTAGGACAACAGGTGTATTTGGGTTGGCTTCGGCAGGTAGGTCTGCAAGGTGAAGTCACAGAAGCATCATCAGGTTACACAGTTCCTTTCGCCTGTGATAAAGGATTAGCACAGACATAAGTCACAGCCCTGTACCTACTGATACATTACTTGTTTTATGTGCCTCTACTACCCTGCAGGGAGCAGTCAGCAATGCCCACGTTTGAGACATCATTTACAACAGATGACAGCTACCTAAAACAAGCTATGTATCAGATGAATTGAATGTGTGTGTGTGTGTGGGGGGGGGTGTGCGCGCGAGAGAGAGCACGTGTGTGATGGGTGAAGACTGATATTGTGTGTGTAGCATGGCTGGACAGAAAATGGCAATTAGGAGAGATAGGGACAAAAATATAATTGAGAGATGGTTGAAAAGAAGACAGAGTATATCACTAACTGAGGAATGCAATCTTAAAGACAGAGAAATAAAGCATTTGAATTTGTATAGAATAAATTTCTCTACGGGAATGAAATATGATCCAACATATCTATTTAATCATAATTTCTCAGTATTTTATTTATTTGATTAAAATGACAGGAATACAGTTGACCTAATTTGACTGACATTTGTGGGCAACTCTCCTTGACTAGTTTGGAACAAAAATAGTGAAAGATTTTTTGAATCTCACTATTTTGTCTTGTTTTTATTTGCGGTTTAAAAAGAAACCGATACAGCACAAATATTGAAGTATAGTTAGAGCCTTTGGAAGCAGACAATAGTGGAAAATGAGTCCTTCCAGGAGGCAATTTGAAATTTTAGTCTTCCAAGTATCACTTAGTTTTGACGTTATGTGAAAATGCCTTTATGATTCACAGGCTTTTAGAAGCTCATTACCTTAGTGATTTTATGTATCTTTCTGATACTGTCTGACAGTTGAAGTGTGCTTGGTTATACCTGCTGGCAGTTGCTAGTTTTAACTACAGAAAATTGAAATCAAGTTGCTTCTAGGACAATGAACTTAGAATTTCTTTCCTATTTTGCAAATGGTGCTCACATAAATAAATGTAAGGCTTTTGTCTTAATATTTAGAGAAGTCTCACATTAAAATATGCTCTTTTTCAAATAGTAACATAAATTTAGACATAGATATGCATGGACCTACACACACACACACACACACACACACACACACACACATACGCAGAGAGAGCTTTTGAAAATAACACACTTGTACTATGAATCCAGAGACAAAATTACAATAGAATAAAACCAGATTTACATTATGAAAGGAAAAACCCAACAGGTGCAATAAGCACATATTACATTTCCACAATTAAATGAAAGGCGATCTTCTGAATGGATCAAGTGTCATCAAATCAGGCCAATGTAATGAGTCATTCACATTTGCATTAATTATTTACATCAGTCCTAGAAGATGAGCAGAAGATTCTCCTAAACCAAGGTGCTAAGGCCTGAATATTTAAGGCCCCCACAAATTCATATATGAAACACTAATGCCCAGTGTACTGGTATGATATTAGGAGGTGGGGCTTTTGAAGGTGCTTACTTATGAGCAGGATTAGTTCTCTATAAAGAGGCCCACAGAACTCTGTAACCCCTTCTACTGAGAGAAGTTGAAGAGAGAAGGCACCATGTATGAACCTAGAAGCCCTCTCTGAATACCAGATCTGCTTGTGCCCCGATCTTAGACTCCAACTTCCAGAGCTTGGAAAAACAAACAGTTGTTTATAAGCCACCTATTCTGTGGTATTTGCAGCCTAAATAGCCTAAGACATGAGGGATATCAAGAATGTGGCTTTATGCCCTAAATGGTTTGACTCAGTGGATGGAGCGTTGCCCTACAGACAGAAGGGTCCCAGGTTTGGTTTGATTCTGGTCAAGGGCATATATCTTGGTTGTAGGCACATTCCCAGGTAGGGAGAGGGGAGGAGGCAGCTGATCAATGTTGCTCTCTCATTGATGTTTCTAACTCTCTATCCCTTTCCCTTTCTCTCTGTGAAAAATCAATAAAATATATTTTTAAAAATAATGTGGCTTTATTTGACCTAGGGGTGAGCAGGGGAGGGGGGGTGGAACAGGTTAT
Organism: Antrozous pallidus; assembly: GCA_027563665.1. Lineage (NCBI taxonomy): Eukaryota > Metazoa > Chordata > Mammalia > Chiroptera > Vespertilionidae > Antrozous > Antrozous pallidus. The sequence continues at coordinate 53,770,343 of CM050518.1, forward strand.
AGGGGAGATAAATGGTTATTGAAAAAAAATAAGATAGAAAAATTATATATATATATATATATATATATATATATATATATATATATATATATAAACTAGAGGCCTGGTGCACAAAATTCATGCACAGGGTGGGGGAGGGGTCCCTCAGCCCAGTCTGAACCCTCTCCAATCTGGTACCCCTCAAGGGGGCATGGCCAGCCTGCAAACCACCACAGGCCCCTTCCCTAGGCTGTTACATGCCCCAAGGGAAACCCAGCCATGATCCAGGACACTCTTCAGGGCAAACCAGCTGATCCCCACCCATGCACCAGGCCTCTATTCTATCTAATAAAAGAGTAATACATAGATTGACCATCACTCCAACACAAAAGAGGGCTGCCCCCATGTGGTCAAAGATCCTGCCCCCATATGGACACAAGATGGCCACTACAAGATGGCTAATAGAGGAGGGCAGTTGGGAGGGAGCAGGCTGCAAGAGACGATCGAACCTGCAGGGGAGGGCAGTTAGGGGTGACCAGGCCAGCAGAGGAGGGAAGTTGGGGTAAACAGGCTGGCAGGGGAGCAGTTAGACATCAATCAGGCTGGCAGAGAAGTGGTTAGGGGGTGATCAGGTTGGCAGGCAGAAGCAGTTAGTGGCAATCATGAAGGTAGGCAGGTGAGCAGTTGGGAGCCAGCAGACCTGAATTATAAGAAGGATGTCTGACTGCCCAGTTGGATTGAGCCTAAATAGGCAGTTGGACATCCTTCAAGGAGTCCCAGATTGGAGAGGGTACAGGCTGGGCTGAGGGACAAGCCCCCAAACCTTGTGCACAAATTTTGTGCACTGGGCCTCTAGTCTTCTGTAATTGATACTTTGTAGTCTGGTGTAGAGGCCTGAGTGGTAAGGGCAGGTGGAAAGCTTGTCTTCCTCCACCACCTGGGAAATCCAAGCCACCCTCCTGCTCCCTGTGGCTTCAGCCATCTTGGTTGGCTTTATTTGCATATCTGCTCCTGATTGACTGATGGGTGTGGCTTGTGGGTGTGGCAGAGGTATAGTCAATTTGCATATTGCTCTTTTATTAGATATGATACCAGTGTACTTCTAATTTTTTTAAATACATGAAGAGCAAAGCCTATTTTCCAGGACCTTGTTTATCTAAAATAACACAGAGAACAGAGGATTTTAGAGACTGCAGTATCAATACTTCAAAAACATTTATGAGCAAAAATTTTAACAAGGAAACTATAACACATGAGAACAATGAAATAATTGACCATACATTATATTAAGTTTAGAGAAAGTGCAATGTGATTGGTTGGTGCTTCATCAAAATCAAGGTCTATGTTCACTGGCTGAAAATGGGCTCTTAAAGAGAGCTGATTGGTGATAAATCCTGGGAATGTGGTGAAACCCAGAAAAAAAAGGGAGAAAAAAATAGAGAAAGTAGCCTAGAAGGTTATAAGCATCAAGAAGGAACAAAAGTGTTGAAAAGAAATGGAGAAATCAATGAAGTAAATAAAAAATCACCCCCTTAAAAGCAGCAAAAGAAACTACAAGGAAGGAAAATACGTGGAAGTATCAACACATTGACAATTAGTTGTATGTCTTTCAATACAACCATAAGGTTTTATTCTGATAAGAGAAAGCACATCAACAACTTGTTTCCAAAACTTTTTGCGAAGATTCCACATAGGGAGAGCAAATTAAAGCATTAATTCTAATATCTTATTCATTTATACAGAGAGAAATATCAAGATAGATAGAAGTGTATTATATGTACGGTAGCAGAATTTCAACCACATATATTCTTCCAATAAATGCAAAGAGAAAGAAACATGGGAAAACCATGTCCAGCATAGAAGATAACATTGTCTGCTTAATTAAAGGACTGAAAGTATTTTTAAAATATTTTATTAATTGAATATGAGGAACAGGCCCACAAAGTATCAATACCAGGAACTATCTTCCATAGCAAAGATAAATTTCTCACATTTTTTAATCATACAGTCAGATAATCTGACTTGCTAAAATCACACATTTAAGATTCTTTCAAGCCTTTTTATGCTAATTTTCACATTAGATGTTGCTCCCTAAATCTTGCTTTAGATGCTTTTGCACTGACTAATATGTAGAACCAACCATCTATGCTGTAGTGCCTCAGACATAGAAACATCAGCAGGTTCCCCCTGCTCACCATATTTTGCATTATATGTTCATTGATTTTTGCTAGTTGCTATATGGTGCACATGGTACAACTGAGATGGTCTCATTTATGAGAACCAAAGATGCACTGAAAACAAACTTTTAAGAGTTTTACACACAAATATGACTGTATTTCCAAGATATTTTAAAGTCAGGATGCAATAAGGATGACTTAGTAGAACATTTTAAATTGCAGTTAGGAAACTACAACATTTTAAAATAATTTGGGATTGCATTAGGCAAAGTATTTCTGACCATAGTGTAAATCTTCTTCAAAGAGTTTTAAATGTTAATGTATCTTGTTCTGCTTCCTGAATGATTGTTAAATTGAGCAGTGATCAATGAATTCATGATAACCTGAGTTAGAATAGCTTTGCTGTTTTTAATGAAGTAAGTCTAATAAATCTGATTTTAAAAAGCCCTTGGTTATTAAAATACATTAGGATAAAGTTTTTGAATTTAGCAAATTTTACACAATTCAATTCTTATAAAACAAAAGCATACATTATATCACCTGTTAATTATATGCAAAAATCAAAAGTTAAATAAATTTTCTGAACGTAGACATGGCAAAGAATAGGAAAGAGTGGTCTTTGGCAATAACAAAATATACATGGAACAATATGAGAGACTTTTAATTTGTTCCAGTTTTTTCCTACTCACAATATAGTATGAAAGTTTTGTGTAAAAACTTCCATGTGATGCTAGATTTAGCTTTCATATTCTCCAGAGGATATTTGATTTTGTTAGAGAATGATGCCTTACTTGGATCAATACTAGTTGTTTTAATAAAGAAACTCCAAAATACCTCATGGCATCAGCATGACCAAAGTTTATTTTTCTCTCATATAAAGTTTGAAACAGATGTTCTTGATTAATAAAGAAGTTTTCCTGCAAGAGGTAATTCAAAAACCCAAATGCTTTCTATCTTGTAGCATTGTGATCTCCAACGAAGTTGCCACACTTGTCTTCAATAAACCACTGAAGATGAAAGCAAAGGAGAGAGGATGGCTGTCTTAGCCACCCAGGGCACTCACACACTGCTTCTGCTCAGATTCCATGGTTAAAAGCCACTTCAATGGGTTGCAAGAGCAGTAATCCAAGTTTGCTTGCTGGGATCTAGCAAGATATCAATATTATTTAAAAGAACGATTGAGGGGGGGTGAAGATGGGTAATCTTCCAAAAGTGAAATGTAAACTTTCAAAATTTAAACCTGATATCCCATTAAAATGATTAAGGAAAAAAATATACAATAGAATATTTTCACTGCCCTGGAAATTCTGTGTTCTGCCTATTCATATCTTCCTCTCCCCCAACCTTAGTCAACACAAATCTTTTTACTGTCTCCACAGTTTCATCTTTTCCAGGATGTGATACAGTGGTAGCTTTTTCTGATTGGCTTCTTTTACTTAGTAACATGCATTTAAGGTTCCTTCATTTCATTTTTATGGCTTGATAGCTCATTTCTTTTTAGCATATAATAGTATTTCATTGTCTGGTGTGCATTCTCACAGGCAGTGAATTTCTATTGCTCCACACTCTGGCCTGCATTTAGTGTTGACAGTGTTGTGGACTTTGGCAATTCTAATAGGTGTGTAGTAGTATCTCATTGTTTTAATTTTCATTTTCCTAATGACATATGTTGTGGAGCATCTTTTCATATTATTTTCCATCTGCATTTTTTGGTTGGTGAGGAGTCTATTCAGGCCTTTTGCCTGTTTTTAGATGGGCTGTTTGTTTTCTTAATGTTGACTTTTTAAAGTTCTCTGTATATTTTGGACTGTATAACAGTCCTTTATCTGATATTTCTTTTGTAAATATGTTTTACCAGTCTGTGGCTTGTCTTCTCATTCTCTTGAATGTGTTTTTCACAGTAGAAGTTTTTAATTTTAATGAATTTTTGTGGGTCATGCCTTTGATATAGTATCTAAAAAAGTCATCACTAAACTCAAAGTCAGCTGGACTTTCCTCCATGTTATCACTTAGAATCTCGTTAGTTTAGACACTTCTTGGGAAAATTTGTGCTACCAAATGAGCAAAGAACTGAGATGGTAGCTAGAAAGGGAGGAGTGAGGCCAAGAACAAAATAATTAAAGTGATAATGTCAAAAGCAGGAATTGCTGAAGTATCTCCCTGTGCTGTGGGAGGTGGTGGAATCTGGTACACAGATGGAGGGGACAGCCTTAGATAGGATCACTATTTGTTCTTCTATATGAACAGCAGAAATACAAAGTACGTGGGTGCAGATGCCGGAAAGTGAGGAGGTGTGGTAGTGGGAGTTTGCAATTTCTATTCTGAAGCTTGATTTCCTCAATGAGCAGAAAACCAAGAATAGCAATGGGATAAGTGGTGTTTGGGGGTTGAGGAAAGGGTAGAAGAGAAGAAGGAGGTAAATGAAATATGAAAGTTGCCATGGTTGCCATGAATCATTAAGGGCCAGTGGTAGTTCTCAGTGAGGAATTTGAAGGGAGAGTTCAGTGTGAGATGGGTGTTCTCATTTCTTTAGGTAGGTTCACTGTGCAAATGCAATCAAGGAATCAATGGGGTGAAGTTAACTCAGATAATGGTATTCTCAAGTCAATAATAAAGCAAGTAAGAGCAGGGGAATTGAGAGTGTATTTGTATGTATGGAAGTGATGGAATTGAATAATCATGGGACTTCAGCTAGGTAGTTCAGGAAAGGTCATAGAGGATACAGGATGGTTGGCGCTGAACTGCTAAAGCAGTTGAGAGTGATGGTCAAGAATACAATGCATGGGGCTAAGATAACAGAGGGTCTGCCTTTGATGACTTCACGGGAGTGAGTCACCTGGGTAGAGTGCTTGTTCAGAGCATCAGAAGAGAGTTTTTCAAATAACTTGAGGCTAGAGTGCTGGGAAGATGATCTGCATGAACACTCAAATTGCTATAAATATAAAACAGGGATATTTTGGACAGAATAGCAGAGAGTCAATGGCTAAAACTTTAAGAAATGAGGAGGAATCTCCAGGGCATATGGGAATGACAGCCACAGGGAGGAATGGCAGTCAATATCACCTGCTGAGCTGTGATTCAAAGCTGAAGTATGATGTGGAAGCAGCAATGAAGATACAGGATGTCCACCCCTGGTCCCCCAGTGAAGGCTGCAGGGTAGGCAGAGGTCAGGAGAGTTAGGAGGAGAAGGATCAAGGTACAAAGAGGCTGAGGACAAGGTGACCTTGCTGATGATGGACTGGGATTTCCAGAGGACTAGGGTCAGGATTTGGAGTTTGGGGCCTGTGAGAAGGATAGAGGACAGGAGATGTGCAGTGATTGGTGACCTAAGTCATCTAACCATTTAATTTGAAAGCAGGCCACTGAATACCAACAAGTGAACTGAGTAAGAAAGAAACCAGTCTTTTTCCTGAATGATAGCTTACACTAGCCCTTATCACCCAAACTATGAATCAGACGCTTCCATTTTATTGGCTGTCACTCACGTTATTCATCCACCAATGTTTTTTGAGAACATATGATCAACCAGGAACTGGTTATCTGTTGGAGAACAAAGTTGACAAAACTGTGTCAAAACTTAAACTAGGAAGGAGGAACCAAGATGGCAGCATAGATAAACACCTGTCTTGTTGCCCCACACAACAATTACAAAACTACAATTTAATGACAGAACAAACATCATCCAGAATCACTGGAAGGCTGGCTGAGTGAAAGTTCCACAAATAAAAGTAAAGATAAGTCACTGTGACTCAGAGGAGTGGCGGAGCACAGTGTTGAAGATACTCTCAGAGCCAGAGGTTAGGAGCCTTGTGCGCGCCCCAGCAGAGGGTGGGCGGCTGCAAACCTGTCTGGTTTTCTCCAACGGGGAGGGTGGAGACGTCGCACTGCACTGATTCCCCAGTTCTGGACAAGGTCCAGGGAACCCACACTCATATGGGGTGGAACTGGGCAGTGGGAAAGCACGCTGAAGCCGGGCTGGGGGTTGGGGGCAGAGGTCTTCGAGCTTGTGGAGAGGGCGAGCTTGTGGAGAGTACGTGTAAACTTGGAACAGCAGTTTGCACATAAACTTGGGAACAGAAGTGCGTGACCACGCAGAGAGGACTTGTGACTTGCTCCCTCCTTTGGGAGACCACTGGACTGCATTGACCCTGGGCAAGACTTTGCAGGTGCGGACTCATTTGGAGAGAGGCTTAAGTTGTCTGGCAGAGGGTGGAGATCGGTGACGGTTTTCCCTCGGAGGTTCGTGCAGCCATTGCCACCCGGCACAGAGACCCTGGTACCAAATAGGGTGGAGCTGACGCTGCCTGTTCAGCCGGCAGACTCCGCCCATCCAACCTGAACACAGCTTACCCTGACAATCAATTGGCCTGGAGGTCAAACCCTCCTAGTGCTAACAACAATAAACTGGGCTTAACTTCAACAATACTGTAAAACCCATAAAGGGCTGCAGCAAGAGTATCCACTTTAGGTAACTGGGGAGGCTGAGCCACTGTCCCTTAGAGGATATCTACCACACAAAGTTAATGGACCAACTCAGGAAAGCAGCCACAATGCAGAGAAATGGAAAGAAATCAGATGTGAAAGAAATGGAGGAAAAAGAACAACTAGACATAGAGTTCAAAACCACGGTTATAAAGTTTTTCAAGAGGCTCCTAGAAAAGGCCGAGACCTACAAGGAAATGAACAAGACCTACAAGGAAATGAACAAAATCTACAAGGAAATGAAAAAGACCTACAAGGAAATGAACAAGACCTAAGAGGAAATGAACAAGACCTACCAGGATATGAAAAAGGACCAACTAGAAATTAAGCATACACTGACTGAAATAAAAAATATTATACAAAGACCTAAAAGCAGTACAGACGACCACAAGAAACAAGCCAAAGTTTTGCAATACAAAGAGGCAAAATCCACTCAGTCGGAAAAGCAAGAAGCCAAAAAAATCCAAAAAATTGAAGATAGTGTAAGGGGCCTCTGGACAACATCAAGCATAACAACATCTGAATTATAGGGGTGCCAGAAAAAGAGAGAGAGCAAGACAATGAAAACCTACTTGAAGAAATAGTGACCAAAAGCTTCCCCCACCTGGTGAAAGAAATTGACTTAAAAGCCCAAGAAGTGCACAGAACCCCAAAATATAGAAATCTAAAGAGGACCACACCATGACACATCATAATTAAAATGCCAAGGGCAAAAGAAAAAGAGAGAATATTAACAGCAGCAAGAGAAAAACAGTTAGTTACCTATAAGGGAGCACCCATACGATTGTCAGCGGATTTCTCAACAGAAACAATGCAGGCCAGACGGGAGTAGCAAGAAATATTCAAAGTGATGAATAGCAAGAATCTACAACCAAGATTACTCTATCCAGCAAAGCTATCATTCAGAATTGAAGGTCAGATAAAGTGCTTTGCAGATAAGAAAAAGCTAAAAGAGTTCATCACCGCCAAACCAATATTATATGAATTGCTGAAAGATATTCTTTAAGAAGAGGAAGAATAAAAAGATAAAAATATAAATTATGAACAACAAATACACATCTATCAACAAATGAATCTAAAAATCACGTGAATTAATAATCTGATGAACAGGATAAACTGGTGAATATAACAGAATCATGGACATAGACAGGGAATGGACTGACAATTCTTGGGGAGAAAAGGGGTGTGGGAGGTGCAGCAAGAGACTGGACAAAAATCTGCAACTATGGGAGAGGACAGTGTGGGAGAGGTGGGATGGGTACAGTGTGGAGGGGAGCTATAGGTGGGGAAAGGGAAACAATGTAATTAATAAACTGAACAATAAAGATTAAAAAAAACTTAAACTAGACTGAAACTAAGACTTAAAACTAACTCAGGAGTTGGCACAATCATGGAGTATTTATATACAACCTCTTGTGTCTATATTTTCTTATTAATGGGAAATTTGTCCCCCGCTCTTTTTAGAATGTGAGTGCCCTGCTGTGTAACATACTATGAATGAGGCAATGGCTACATGAGCACATGTGCTTTGCACAGATGGGTAATGCATCTACACCCAAGTTATGACTTAGGGAGAAAGAAACAAATACTATACTTTTTATTATTTTCTGAGGGAGCTTTCAGGATTTTGGAAAATTACTCTGAAATGTATTTCAAGAGTTTTTAAGATAATTTTTTTCTGCAAACTCAGTAACTTTATATCTAATAAAACTACTAGGGTGTTATTAGAATGAGTATAACATAGGCATACAATTATTTTCACCCTAGAATGATGTATAAAAATGTAAAAATAAGAATAACAGAAAGAAATTGCTTTGGTATATTATGGTAAATCTATAACATGATAGTCATTAAAAATTACATTAAAAGAGATGGCAGTGGAAATGTTTATTATAAAATATTGATGGAAACATTAAGTTTCAACATCATATAAACTTATAGAAATATATGTAGAAGAATAAAAACAAATGTATTAATACATTAGCAATTATTTTTAGAGCATCTTGGCTTTTTATACATGCTTTTTCTTTTACAAATGATACTCTACTGTTGTCATAACTTAGCTTTATAATCATACAAATCCTATATTTTTAAAAGTGTAAAAGTAAGGAGAGAAACTTTCTTATCAGTATATCACTTAACTCTAATTTTGTGTACACTTTTATTGTATTGGGTATCGTTTTTATGACTTAAGCAGAAGAAACTACTAGCTGAGTAAAATCATAGTCTAAATCATTAGTGAGTTTACACTGATCTTTTTTTTTTTTTACCACCACAGAACTTCCCATTTGAGTATGAGCTTCAGTAACAGATAAAAATAATCGCATTAATATCCAATATCTAAGTGACTCTATCATATTTTATTAAATTAGCTCTTTAGAATTTCTCACACATTGACCAATGGAATGGTGGGGAACTTTAGGTATGAAATGTCCCAGGCAGCCTGTGGCTGGTTCCTTAGGTTTTCATCTTATTTCAGAAGTGCCTTGCTGTAATGACCCAGAAATTTCATTGCAATAGATCCCATTTTCATCTCAAAAGTTCATATTTAAAGAACATTAAGACACATTGTCATTCTCTGGATACTTTTAACAGATTTGTGCTAAGAATAATCCTGTGAGAATCACTATTGTGGCACAATAAAGTGAACAAAACCAATTAAGAGCATTTTCAAACCCAGTTCTAGTCATCCTATCTAATAAAAGAGCAACATGCCAGTTAACCATCATTTTGTGATAAAAATGGCCATTCCCTGCAGCCAATAAACAGGAAATATGCAAATTGATAGGCCAAAATTGTAGTGTTGGCCAGAGCCATGGAGCCTGTGGATACTGGGAAAGACTTGGAGTCCTGGATTGCCCCAGCACAGAGCAGGAGATGGGCAGTAAGGTTTGGCTTCCTGGGTCACCCCAGCAACCTGAAGAATGGGAGGAAGGCTGAGTGGGAGAGTGGATCATCCCAGAGCTGATCAGGAGATGAGTGGGAAGGCTTGGCATCCTGGGTCGCTGGGGAGGGCAGTTGAGGGTGACCAGACCTGTAGGGGAGGGCAGTTAGGGGCAATTGGGCCAGCAGGGGAGCAGTTAGGTGTTGATCAGGCTGTCAGGGGAGTGGTTAGGAGGTGATCAGGCTGGCAGGCAGAAGTGGTTAGGGGCAATCAGGCAGGCAGGTGAGCAGTTGGGAGCCAGCAGTCCTAGATTGTGAGAGGGATGTCTGATTGCCCACTGGGATCAGGCCTAAACAGGCAGTCAGACATCTCTTGAGGGGTCCCAGATTGGAGGGGGTTCAAGCTGGGCTGCGGGACACACCCCCACTCCCCATGCATGAATTTTGTGCACCCGGCTTCTAGTGGATTAATAATGATGTGTTGTGCTTCAAAAATTGTGGCACTGCAGTTCGATAGTTAGCACCTGGGCTTTGCCTTCAGACAGTCAGGGTGCTGAGTCTGCTCTGTGTCTTCCATGCTGGGTGACTTAGCAAAGTGGGTAACCTCTTGGAGTTTTAATTTACTCATGTCTAAAATGAGACTTCAATACCTATAGTATTGTTACAGGGTCACACCTGGTGTAGTGTGATCTTAAATGTTTAAAATGTGAATATCAAAGTTATCATATGTATTACTATGTTAAAATTCATATAACCTACTGAACCAGGGTTTTATTTGCTCTTCACAGGTATTTGCAAAGGAATTACCACTAGGTGTTTAAAGACACTGAAATTTTATTCAAGGGTGACATGAGATATAGATGCAACATATTCTCCCTTATATTGAGGTTATGAGGACTCTACTTAGCACCTATGAAGAGTCTGGCTGAGAACATTTTGTGAGGCACAGCAAAGTGCAAGAACAACTTCCTACCCTGTTAAAGACCATACTTCCTCATGCTGGGGATACTTCTCTTTCTTCCTTCTTCTGCTAACCATGCTTGTAACATTTGTTTTTGAGAAACCTTACAGTTTACTCTCCTTTCCTGATGTTTTCTATTTAAATAATTGTGATGTTTAATTTTTAAAAGCCTTAATATCAAGCTATTGGGATTTGTGATATTTAGTACACTATCATGTAGGAGACTTAATTCATAGATTTCCATTCTCTCTCCTACAGAAATTATTATTTAAAAATTGTAGCAAAATATATACATAGGAAACAGAAAAAAATAATAGAGAGGGTACTATAATTAATGATATCTCTGAAATTCATATGAAAAATGATTGGTAAAATATCTTTTAAAGGTATCAGAAAACTCAATTTTAAAAATTATACTTATTGCCGAAACCGGTTTGGCTCAGTGGATAGAGCGTCGGCCTGCTGACTGAAAGGTCCCAGGTTCGATTCTGGTCAAGGGCATGTACCGTGGCTGCGGTCACATCCCTAGCAGGGGTTGTGCAAGAGGCAGCTGATCGATGTTTCTCTCTCATCGATGTTTCTGACTTTCTATCCCTCTCCCTTCCTCTCTGTGAAAAATCAATAAAATATATATTTTTTAAAAAATTATACTTATTAAAAATGCTTAAAATACATCTGGTTAGATTTTTAAACTCTTTTCATTATGCAATATAAACATCAGAGAAGTGCCAGGAGGAAAAGCATTCGGCTTGCTGAGCTATTACATAGCAAGCACATATATAACCATCACCTGGAGAAAAAGAACTAGAATATTGCCAGGAAACCAGCATGTACCCCAGGTTTGTTTCAATCACAACCTCCTTCTCATATCCTAAAAGCAAGTACTTCACTGAATATTATGCCATCAAGTCACTGCTTTGCTTTTTACTACCTGTTTATATCCCTAAATACTACAGAATAGCTTTGCCTGCTTTTTAATTTTATACAAATGGAATCTTACATATGTATTCATTTTTACCTGTCACAATTTGCTCACATTAACTGCTTTGCTTTTAAGATTCATGGGGTTTTTTTCCTTGTGTAACTATAGGTCATTCACTTCAAAGTATAAAGTATTCTACTATGTGAATATATCACAGTTTATTTATTCTGCTACCAGTGATTGACATTTTGGTTGTTTTGGAATTTGGAAATTTTAAATAAGGATGCAATGAATCACATCTCTCTTCTAGCGCACAAATACACAGGTTTTTGTTGAGTATGACAAACATTCACCCATGATCAGAATTTAGTCCAGCTCCTCTGAGCCCTCTGCTCCTCTAGGTTTTGAGCTCAGGTCCCTTCTGTCCTCAGCCTGCCTACTCCAGTCTTAGCAAGATCCTTTCATGATCCAATCACCCTTAATCTATAATAATCTATAATAATAAAAGCATAATAACCTAATTAGAATGGATATCTGAAAGACCTTCCAGACGTCATTCTGGACGTCCTTTCAGACGAAGCTGTGGTGGTGGGGGCTGAGGCAGAGGCAATTAGGGGCAATCAGGCAGGCAGGCAAGTGGTTAGGGGCAATCAGGCAGGCACACTGGTGAGTAGGTAGGAGCCAGCGGTCCCAGATTGCAGAGGGATGTTGGACTGCCAGATTAGGCCCAATCCTAAAGTGGCAGTCAGACATTCCCCAAGGGGTCCCAGATTGCAAGAGGGAGCAGGCCAGGCTAAGGGACCCACCCACCCATCATGTACAAATTTCATGCACTGGGCCTCTTGTATCTAATAAGGTTACTCAACCTCTCCTTTGATGTGTGAGTCTTTGACCTGGATTTAGCAAGAATCCTGTAAAATCAGGTAAGCAAGGCTCCCCTTATCCTTGATGTCGCCTCTTGGTCAGTGATCCCTCACTCTGCTAGTTGGTTATTAATTCCCAGCTGTCTTTAGTGTACTGGGAGTTGAGTCTGATCTCTTATACCTGATGCAATAGTTAGAATAAAGTCTTCCTTAAAGCTTAGCACTTGTTCCACAGTATGCCCTGAAGAATAAATTGCTTAGGTAATCAGGCATCAGCATCTCCAACTTAATCTATATATATTTTTTTTTCCTGGAATGGATATAACAATTTACACATCCACCATCAATCTACAAGAGTTTCTGTGGCCCCCATTTATGCCATCTCCCTCCTGGTTGCTTCAGTTTTATTTATTTATTATTATTTACATATATTTTATTGATTTTTTTACAGAGAGGAAGAGAGAGGGAGAGCAAGTTAGAAACATCAAAAAGAGAGAAACATCAATCATCTGTCTCTTGCACACCCCTACTGAGGAATCAAACCTGGGACCCTTGAGTCCACAGGCCGACACTCTATCCACTGAGCCAAAACAGTTAAGGTGGTTGCTTGAGTTTAGTCATTCACATGGATAGATAGTGAAGGTTACTATTGTTTCATTGATATTCCCCTGGTTATTCATGAGATTAAGCACCTTGCCACATGTATACCAACCATTCACACCACTTGTAAGGGTCCCTTTTATGTTGTTTAAGTTTACTTATTCTTGCTCATGAGTTTTCTGTCTTTCTAATGAAATGTAGGATTTCTCTGTGTATTCTCAAAATAGCACTTTGTAATTACTTATGTTGTAAATAATATATTTTGCACTTTTAATGCTGAATTTTGATGAATAAAAAAATCTTACGTTTAATGTCATTCAGATTACTTTTCTATATGGTAAATATTTTTATTCTGTTTAAGTAGTATTCTCTTTTGAAATCATAAAAGTATTCTATTAATTGAATTAAGTTTATTTGCTTATTTAGTTGGTTACTGAGTACATGTGCTATGTGTGTATGTTATATCTATAGTTACAATCCCTGTGGAGTTATTTTTTGTGAATGATATGCAGTAGGGTTCAAGGTTTTTATTTTTTGTATCTTTGAGCAAGTGTCCTATATCAACTCCTCTATTGCTCTGATGTGCCATTTCTGTCCTAAGTCAAGTGTTCCTATACATGGGGCTATTTGAAGGCTACTTTTTTTCTGTCTCTGTCTATTCTTGCATCAGAACCATATGCTTAAGAATTTGGCTTTATATATAGCAGTTCAAGTCCTCCCACAATCTTTTCCTTCAAGAGCACTTTGGCTATTTTTGAATCTGTGCATTTCCATGTAAATTTTAGAAGCATCTTGTCCAGGTCCATATGATATGTTATTTTGATGGCGGTCTTACTAACTATGTAGACATTTGTGATGATTACATTTTTGCAATGTTGACTCCTACAATACATGAGCATGCTATATATCTCAAATTGCTAAACCTATTTTAAATTTCTTAATATTGTTTTAACTTTTTTCTGACATCTTTTGCTGGACATATTTGTGCATACACTTGATTTTCATTACTGCCAGCATTTATGTTCTGAAAAGTCAACACAGACACTGAACTAGCAAATAAGAAACATTGTTCCTAGGTTTCTGTGAGCCTCTGGCCATCATGTGATGGTTAATTGATCAATACATAGCCTTGCTTTATGTGTGTTTCTGTCTAAAGACACCTTGTTCAATACAGTGGCTAAGGCTTCATGTTTGTAAATGCCATGGGGTCCTCTGGCTTTTGCTTCTCTGACAACTGACTGAGTCTCAGCCTTGGGGCAGCTTTGGTGTTGGAGCAAGTTCTCTTGAGTGCTGCTGTCCCCGCAAAGGTTCCATGCTGTCTCTCCATATGCCACTGCCTCCTGGAAGGTCATCTGAGAGACACCAAATGACTTCTGCCCTCAAATCAAAACCTCTAGTCACCCCTCTATGTTCCATCTCTCACATCTTGCTCCTCTCTATGCTGTGCTTTTGAGCATCTGTACAAATACTCTACATTTCCCTAGGTCTTCCAGAAATCCTTTTGTTAATATATTTGCCTAAATGTCAAGTTGGTCCATGCAGTGAAACAGGTACTGCATTTCATAATCTTTTAAATTATTCCTATGTTGCATTATGTGCATATGTGTGTCTTGACTTTAAAAAATTTTTCTAAATTGTCTTAAGGTTTTGTTGTTATTGTTTTCTTTTCTTTTATTGTTGACACTATACAGATTGGTCTTAAGATTTTGAAAAAAATAGAAAATATATTCTAAATAAATAAGTGGGAGAATGAAATAACTTTAAAAACATATGGTGTTGGATTAATATCCACTATCTTTTTTCTTTTCAAAATAGAAAATCAAGAAGCTCTTACTATTTGGAACAGCATGGATGGACTTGGAGAGTATTATGCTAAGTGAAATAAACCAGCAATGATCTCACTTATATGTGGATCTAATGAAAATAAACTGATGAACAAAATAGACATAGAGACATAGAAGCATAGAACAGATTGACAAATCTTAGAGGGAAGGGGGGACAATAAGTGGGGAGTGATTAATGGGAACTTATATGCATATATGAATACAAACAATAAAGTGGTGAAGGCCAGGGAGGGGTGAGGGTAAGGTGGAGGAGGTCAATTGGAGAAGACAAAGGGGAAATCTTTAAGACTTTCAACAATAAAGAAAATAAAAAATATAGTCATAATAAATCTAATGAAATATTTCTCAGTGTGGCTGCATATCTGAATCCTGTTCCAATCCAACCCTCAGCTGTCTATTGTCATCTCTGAGGTGAGACTCAGACCTTTTGCAAAGTTCCTGGGAGACTTCATTGCACAGTCAGTGCTGAAATCACTGGCCTCATGTTTACTAAGCTCCTGCTCTGTGTGGGTGCTCTGCTAAGCTCTGGGAATAGGAACAGATTTTCTTATTGGTTTAAGGAACTCCTCATATTCTTATCACCTTGACCTGCAGGCCCAGTATTTGTGGCTCCTGCCAAGCTCACTGATCTTCTGTTTGTCCCACCAGTTCTCCAGAAACTCTGGCTTCTGTTCATTCAAACATCAATTCTAATTTAAGAACTTAGATCCATGTTCCCTGTGCCACTTTCCTGTACCTGCACTTGTGCACTCACAGACACAGACACAGACACACACACACACACACACACACACACACACACACACACACACACAGTGGCTCGGTGGCTGCTACATTCTTACTCAGGTCTCAGTTCAAACACCACCTACTCATGTAGAACTTTCTGACCCCTAACCAGTCTTCCCTCTCCAATCTCTCTTCATCAGAGTCCCTCTTGCTTCACAGTGTCCATCTTGTAAGTCATCTTGTTTATTTACATAAGTATATACTGCTTATATACCCGTTTACACTGAGTGGACAGATTATTATGACCTCTGACTAGAGGCTGGTGTGTGAAATTCATGCAGGGGGTGGTCCCCTCAAACCAGCCTGCACCCTCCCCAATCTGGAACCCCTTGGGGGATGTCCAACTGTCCCTGGGGATCGGGCCTAAACAGGCAATTGGACACCCCTCTCACAATTGGATCTGCTGGCTCCTAACTGCTCACCTGCCTGCCTGCTTGATCACCCCTAACTGCCCCCCTGCCAGACTAATTACCCCTAATTGCCTCTTCCTTCTGACCTCTTTGCTCCTGACTGTCCCTCCTGCCAGCCTGGTCACCCCCAACTGCCCCCCCGTCAGCCTGGTTGCCCCTAACTGCCCACCCTGCTGGCCTGGTCACCCCTTACTGCTCCCCCGTCCTACAGGCCTGGTCACTCCCAACTGCCTCCCTCTGCCATCCTGGTTGCCCCTAACTGTCCTCCTGCTGGCCTGGTCACCTCCAAATGCCCCACCTGCTGGCCTGGTTGCCCCAAACTGCCCTACTTGCCAGCCTGGTCACTTCCAACTGCCCTCCCTTGCTGGCCTGGTCACCCCATGCAGCCTGTTGTTTAGTTGTTTGGTCATCCCTCACTAACCCCTCTTCCTGCCTTGTTGCCCCATGCAGCCTGCCGTTTGGTTATTACTTTGACAGTGTCTTGGATAATTTGCATATTCCTCTATTATTGGTATAGATTTTGGCTTATTCCTTTTTTCTATTATTTAATATGTAGTATAGTTGGACCATTAGAGTTCAATAACTACAGGCGGGCAATGCTGCCATGGGTTTCTTTACCAACATTCCTATTTCTATAACTTCTCAGATGGCACTGACAGAGGGCAGAGAGCAGTGGAAGTCTCCTCCCAAATGCCAGGACAGTCTTTCCAAAGAGGCACTGAAATAAAATGAAAGTGCCGACCTGGTATTCATGAGTAGTCTCTCATCTCATTTTAAGTCATGAACTGTTAAACATTCAACTTAAGCCAAACTTGAACATTTTATTGATCTGCCCAGCACTACTCATGAAGATCATTTGTACCCACACAGGATGTTAATGACTGCTTTTATCAGGTAAAAGTAGAATGGAGCAGAAAGGAGAAAAAATAGTCCTATATTGGAGCAATTACCATAGAAATAGACATTAACTATCTAAGAGAATTCTCTAACATAAAATAAGTGAAGCAGGTCTTTGGGGTGTTATTCTGAGATTTTAAGTTGAAATGGTATTTCAATACTATTTTATTTGCACTAACAGAGGAAAAGAGAATGCTGAATGAGAGGTTAAAATTTTTAAATGTCCAAACTGTAGCTGCAAAATATTTACATAAACATGCTATCCAGTTACAATATGTAGATACAAAATTAAATATAGGCATTTTAAATACAAAAATGGCAATAGCAACCCATCAGCATTTAAGGACACATGGCACATATATAATGAAAATTTAATAAAGATATGTGGACTCAAACATACTCAAGGCTTTAATTTATTTATGTCATTTTTTAAAAAATTTTAGAAGCATTCCCTAAATCAGTTTGATGTGAAGTGAAGATATTGTCAAGGTAAGTAAAAAATATGAAGGAAAAAGAAAACCTAACTATAAATTCCATATGGAAGTTAACTTACTTACATTGACTTACTTTGCTTTTCACTTACTGTGTAACTTGAGTTATAAATCACATCTTCCTTTTGATTTATCTAAAAAGTGAATTAGCCTAGCTAGTTTTTCTCAGTGGATGGAGCACTGGCCTGTAGACTGAAGGGTCCTAGGTTTGATTCCAGTCAAGGGCACACACTCGGATAGTGGGCTTGATCCCTGGAGTGGGGTGTGCAGGAGGCCAACCAATGATTCTCTCTCATCATTGATATTTCTATCTTTCCATCTCCCTTCTTCTCTGAAATCGGTAAAAAAAAAAAACTCTTAAAAATGTGAATTAATTTTCTTACCACAATAAAATAAAATTTGAAAGAAAATGAAGACAAGAAAATTATGGCAGTTACATTTGACTCTAGTTATGTGGGTGCACAAATACATTTATTCTGCAGCCAATAAAAGTGAATTAAGGATATCCAACTCTAATATAGCTGGTTAAAAGACTATGAAATTATTTATACAAGTTTTTTCTCTCTTTTATTTCCAATTTCTGTTGTTTATATTTTACAATCACATGATTTTTGTATAATTGTTGAAAATACAGGCAACTATAACTTTGTCTTCTGTGACAATAATTATTTGCATGTGGCTAGCGCTTCGGATTTTATAAATTGGTTTGTGAAACCTAGTAACTCTATGAAGAAACGAAAGCTCAGTGAGCTGTGCCATATGGTTATAGTCCCAGGCTTAACTGAAAGGCATTGCAGAGATTCAAAGCTAAGTCTTTGGGCTTCAACTCTGATGTTCTCACCACTATACTAAGCTGCCTCTGAAACAATGTACTTAAATTAATGAATTATGTTTTGCATGCAGGTATGTATGTCATCTAACATAATACACAGCATTCATGACTATATGAATTCTGTGTATTATGTTAAACATAATATGTCAAGACAATATTTGCCCTTACCAAATATTCCTATAATCATCATCATAAAGATTACATTGTATTTGAATAGGACTTTAGAATTTATAAATTGTGATTTAAGTTTAAGCAAATATATGCCTTAGTCATTCCCTATATTACTTTACCCACACAAATTCACATAGGAAATTTCCCATCTTGTTATTATGCAGAACTAAGATTTGCAAGGGAGTCTATTATCAGTCTAGTCTGTGTGAGGAGGTTATGGGTTTTCTACCACAGTCCCTACACTGAGTCAGTTGATTCTAACCTCTAAAATGTTTTAATGTCTTTCTGAATGAAAGTTTAATTCATTTATTGAATCTAAATGTTTCAAATGCAGTTATAAATATATATATATATGTATTTTCTTTTTTATTAAAGTGAAATTCACATAACATAAAATTAACCATTCTAAAATGAACAATTCAGTGGCAAAGACTGGAGACATGAATTTTAGGTAAAGAGGTAGAGGCAAGATAATAACCCAATGATCTTAGAAACCATGACTGAGACAGGAAGAAGACATAAATAAAAAGCTACTGTGAAATATGGAAGGCCATGCCTATTTGTACACTTACTCTTTGAACATTTCAGTAGTACGTGTCATAGCAAATTAGTAGAAAAATGCATAATATGCCATCAACAAGTATATGAAATAATATTTGAGTGGAATTGCCTATAATATTGATTGGATTTTTAAAAAGGACAAAAAAAACTAAAGCAAATAACAGTGACAATGATAAAATCCCCTGGCTTTAGAAAGAGGGCATTGGAGCAAGGATTTTGATTTATGACAGGAAGTCCATGATCATGAAATAACTGAAGTTCCATAAATATTCCCACACATTTATTATAATAAATCAGTGATTCTTATAGTTGAACAATAATTTAAAGTCCTTTTTTATTTCTAATTGGTTAAGCAGTTGCAAAAGCAAATTGTGAAGACCAAATAAAATAAAATATAAAAACATGCATGTAAACAATATTCTAATAGATCAGAGTTTGTCATATTTATTCTGTATAATTAAAACTATTTTTCTACAGAATATGACTTTATCATTTATCACTCTGTCCTTGTAGCTTGCCAAAGACAAAGAGCTGTGCTGTGGTAGATAGCTTTTTTATAAATTTGGCCAATTTTTAGCTTGAAGGATGTGTGTTCTGAATTGAACCATCAACATGTCAAGAGTCAGTGACATAGGCCTTTGATCTTTAGCAGAGTTTGTAGGAAAAGGGGGAGTAAAATAAATTTTCATCATGTAATTGACACACTGATTACCTAGCTACCCATGAGTTTGGAAACACTCAGTACAGAGGGTAACTGCTTTACATCTCTCACTCTAATTTAATTAATTCAAAATGATAAATATTACATTGTAGAAAGGACAAAGGGTAAAAAAGAAATATCCAAAAACCTATCAGGATCATTATGAATATACTATGACCTGGTGCATGAATTTGTGCACATTGAATGGAAATTAATTAGAAGGTGGCCAGTGGGGCAAGACTGGGCAAAATGGGCCAGGCATGCCTTGGAGCCAACCTCCTGCAGTTCCTCCCCAGTGTCTGTGGAGTAAGCAGGGACCCTCTGGCAGGTGGGATCCCTCAGCCTGGCCTATGGGGATAGGCCAGAACCTGCTCTCCTACATCCTGGGAGAGGTCCCAGAGTGCAAGAGGGCACTCTGCAAAGTTACTGTCATACAGAGTGTGGAACACAAATGCAAGTGTGCAGTAAACCAGATTTGGGGCCAACAGTACCCCAGCACCAACACAACCCATGGCCAAAGGTGGAATCCCACATCCCCGCAGGGAATTGGGCTCCCTCCTCTCTGGTTTTGGGGTGCATCACCCAAAAACTGCCTTTGCCAAGTCACTGCAACTCCGCAGCTCCTGTGTTGAGCCTTTGCTCCCTGGTTGTCAGTGTGCATCATAGCGACTGGTTGGATGGTTGGACACTTAGCATATTAGCCTTTTATATGTATAGATTGCTGCTTTGCATTACTTTCTTTTTGAAACTCAAAGCTATCTGGGTATATGCTGTGGTGATATTATTGAGTTCTTGTCATTAATTCCTAATTTTTTAAATGAAATATATTTATTTTTATGGATTTCTTTTTTAAGATTCATGTCATTGTATGAAAGCAAAATTGCTCTTTCTCTAAGTTAAATTTATTTTTAAAACATTTAAAAGGTATTATGGTACAAGAATGGTATAAGGATGACCCAACTGAAAAATTCGTGGGGCTGATTAAAAGGGTGTCCAACACGATATTGGTCTATGATTTTTACTAATACAGATTATGACAGGAAGAACTCTATTTTTAACCTAAAAATTTTAAATGTGTGTTATATAAAGGATATCATTTTTTATATATCTAATTTTAATTTGCATATGAAATTTTCACTTCTATTTCTACAAAGACTTGTATTTTTTCTAGAAGTATATTATTTGCTCATTAATCAAATCAGATACATATGAAAAAATAATAAAAAAACAAATCAAATTCTTGTAGTTCATGTGGGCATCCACTTGATTGTCCATTTGAATAAGGCTGCCAGAAAGAGCCAGTAGAAAATAGAGCAGCTGAATGTAGAAAGATAGAGAGCCAGGTAAAGACTAATGGCTAAATCAAGTCCCTGAAACAATCTGAGGAGAAAGGATTGAAGGCACTAATGAGGATTTGGCTTTCAATCCTTACGGGGATACTTGGCTTCCCAGGAGTGACAGGAACTGCTTTGAGAGAGACTGGGCTGTGGTCTGAGGGTGAAGGACTCCTTCCTCAGCCCTCATTTACTTAGGGGGTCAGGTGGCCTGAAGGGCAGAGACTCAGGGAGCTGCCCTGAGTGGAAGTTAGAAATAGGGAAGATTATGGCTGTGGCTGCTCTTGAGGGATCTGAGTTGTGTGGGAACCAGGCAAGGCCAGTGTAGTCCACTTGCCCTACCTGAATGCTCCTGGCTACCTTCTCCTCCAGCATAGCACAGAAGCCCAGAATTCCCAATGCCATGAGTTAGCCACTTGGTAACATGAGTATTTATTTTAATACTTAAATACATAGATCATTTAGAATTATAATTTTTAGACACCAAAAGGATCAAAGACAAGGATAAAGGAGGTTATAAACTGTATCCTGAATGTGGGGTGTGAGGTGAGGGTCTAGGAGGGAATGAGATTTAGGATGGGGGAGGAGAGAATTTCATCATTCATTGTGGGATCCAAATGGTGGGGAGTGTGAAGGAAGTGGAGGGGTGGGTGTGGAGATTCTGGGAAATACAAGAGTAGATAGTAGAAGGATTTGGATGTAAGAGAATGACAAGACCAGATGATAGTCTAAGTGTAGGTTATTAGAAGTCAAGGTTACAAAAATAAAAGGTTTCCACAGGCAGACCAAGTCCAGGGCTTGGTGGTGAGAGATTGTGAAGACAAGAATGCTTGGTTAAGGAAGGCAGAGAACCTGAAGGTGAGAGTTTGCACAGACCACCCATGTGGGCAGGACTCCACGGTGAAGTTAGCACTCTGGGCTCTGGACAGTGTGGATAGACATCCTCCTCCGGAAGGCAGGCTTCTCCCAGGGGAGTGGGAAGGTTGAGCAAGAGAACAATGCAGATGGGTCAATGAAAAGGGGCATTTTGGGAAGAACATGGAAACCCCTTAGGCCCTAAAGGATATAAAGGATATAATCTTTGATATATCTAAGGCTTAAAGTAAGAGTAATCGTGATGCAGAGGGGAAGTTTTTCCAGGTGAGAGTAGTTAAGATGGAAAGCACTGTGCTCAGCCAACACTCTGACTCTTCCTCCTTCTTCACTCCTATGTAAGTATTCCATTTAAAGCTTGTCAGAAGCTTCCATGCCCAAGCATGCATTCACTCTGTTTCAGAGAGCATGGAGGGCCCTACAAACAGGTAACCTGTAACTTCCCAGGTCTTTATTCTTTGGAAGACATAACACTTGCTGACTGCAATGGATTTAATTCCATTTTAAGAGAAAGAGCATTTGGCACCCTTTTTAGGAGCTCCACCCCCAATATTAACTAGGGTTCTCCAGAAAACCAGAATCAATAGGAGATACAGATATAGATAATATAGCTATAATTACAGATAATGGATAGCTATAGCTATAGATAGATGAAGTAATTTATGGTAGGAATTGGCTCACACAACTCTGAAAGCTGAGAGAGGACACAATCTGCCTTCTGAAAGCTAGGAAACTAGGAAGCTGGTTAATTCAGTCCATGTCTAAAGGTCTGAGAACAAGGAGCTCTGATGTCTAAGGGGAGGAGACAAAGGACATTCCAGCTCAGGGAGAGAGCTGTTCCATTCAGGTCCCCAAGGGATTGTATAATGTCCACCCACTTTAGGGAAAGCCATCTTACTTTGCTGACTCCACTAATTCAGATATAACTTGATTTGGAAACACTCTTGCAGATACACCCCGAAATATCATTCAGCAATAACCTGGTATCCTTTAGTCCAGTCAAGTTTACCCATTAAATTAACCATCACACCAGTCCGAAAAGAAGCTAGTCCAACTTAAAGATTTTCGTTCAGATCTCATGCAAATATTATTCCTTTCATTGTTCAGAAAACTTCTACCTTCAAATACATACCAGGATGGATCAGGTCACTGACAAGACAAGGATTCAGATGATCAGGCTTATTGCCCAGGTGGCTGCTTTTTAAGTCTGGAAGGGGGAAGTATTACTTTCTCTGTGCCTTGTTTATCCCATTCCAATAACATTTTCACTTTTCCTCCCAACTGTTTATATTTTTTTCAATATTCTTTTATCTTTTTTCCTGCCTCTATTTTAAATTTTCACTGAGAATCCTTTTTATCTGTGAGCTCCTCCCCACTCATGTGTCCATTCAAACCTATCATGATGGTTAATTTTATGCCTCAACTTATCTTGGCTACAGACCTCAGTCTATCAGACAAACAGTAATCTAGGTGCAGCTGTGAAGTGTTTTGTGGCTATAACTAAAGCCCATAATCAGCTGACTTCAGGTGAAAGAGGTGATCCTAGATAATCTGGCAGGGCCTTCTTCAATCAGCTGAAACACCTTAATGGGAAAGCTTGACTCTCCCAGAAGAGATTCTGCCTGTCATCTCAGCTTCACCTCCTGCAAGGAGTTCCCAGACTGTCTTTCCTGGCAGCCTGCCATGTGGATTTCAGACTTGCCTACACAACCTCTCCATCAAGCCAACTCATTCTTTGCAATAAATCTCTTAATATATGTCTCTTGTTGCTGAGTGGTACACACACCTTTCTCTGTTTCCCTCCTAGGATTTGTTTTATTTTTATTTTTTAAAATATCACAATGAGAACCAGTGAGGCTACATTCTTCAATAATGTAAACACTATCCTAAATAGATCACTGTTTTATTATATTTACCTTGCACAATCCCAACTCTTTATTTTGTTTGTGTACC
This sequence comes from Antrozous pallidus, assembly GCA_027563665.1. Lineage (NCBI taxonomy): Eukaryota > Metazoa > Chordata > Mammalia > Chiroptera > Vespertilionidae > Antrozous > Antrozous pallidus. Next base: position 53,794,062 of record CM050518.1, read on the forward strand.
TCGCTGGGCGAAAATGCATTTTTGGGGACAAATAATCAATTAGTCCTATTCTGTCCTTAGAAGTCTTTATTGTCTAGCTACACTGATAAGCAGGGCAAATGCAAGGCTAAAATGGTATTGTTTATGCCCAAGCCTGCCATAGAAGAAAGGAATTTGGAATATTAGAGCAAAAATTTCTAGGATAATGCCACCCCATTTTGTATCTAATTATCTAAATACTTGACCCCACCTTTCATAATGAATTAACAATGTTTCCTTATTCCTTTCTCAAGAGATCTTTCTAATTGAAATTAATTCATAGTCAAGGAAAATATAATTGCTTCACCTACATCCTCTTTCCGTAAAGTGACATTCCAACATGGTTTAGAAATTCAGGTGTTCCTGTATTTAATTTATGAGTCTACACTCTTCACTTTCGCCTTTCCCCTCTTGGTAGAGACACTTCAGATTTCTGATCAATCCCCTGCAGAAGTGAATTACTGCCTCCTCAAAGCTAGCAATGCCAAGTGGATTCAAAAACTGTACCCAGCTGGCTTCTACCAGTTTTTCTTTTACACTTCTCATAGCAAATACACAGAAATAATGCAACAAATAGCTCCAAACATAAATCATATATTTTTTATTAATAGATTTTTCTAACTTTTACGAAAATGTTTTTTACTATGTGCTAATTATGTCATTTCATACTCACCGTCTTCTATTGTTACTGTTCGGTGACAATAAAAAAGCCAAATACAACAAGAATTTAGGGGATGTTTTCCAGGGTCCCTTAAAGACATAGATGATACATATATGCCTAGGGCTACTTTAAATTCATGTCATGTGTGGCTGTGACAAGACCTTATGCATCCATTGAGTTTTCTAACTCTAATTAGAGTCACTACCAAGAAAACCATAAAGCAAGGGCCCTTTAAAGAGATGCCTCATAGTCTGGTTTTCCTTCTTACTCTGCTTTTCATGGTTACTTTTATCTCTACCTTGTCTACACATCAGTGCACACAAACTAGTTGGTTGTACAATCAAACACTTCAAGGACACAACTCTGTGACTATAAGGTGGTTATATTTGAAGGATATGCAAGTATCATTCTCTTTGGATTAAGTTTCAAGCAGTCCATTATCCAAGAGTGGATGAAGGTGGCTGTGTGGACTTAACCAACTGGTCCTTCTGAAATGAAGCTGCCAGTCACTTTTTCTCTGTGTCCTTGAGACACTTCTACCGGTGAAAGCTATGCATATTCTCAGTATATTTTTAGACAGGAAAAAGATATTTTCATCTACCTTTTCTCTGGAAAATTTTTAAAGCTCCCATGTGGAGAGCAGCTACAGTGTTTGGACAGGTTCAAGCCTCGGACTAATGAGAGGGCACAGTCCTCTTATTGTTACATGCGAGTCCCAGCTTGGAGGACAGGGCCCTCCCAGAACAATTATAGCCAACAGCTATAGTTGTAAGCTTGAACCTATGGTCTGAACACATGGCCCCAGGTGCCTAAGTGATATAGGCTGCAAGTAAACAAAGCTTGATCAGGTGCATATAATTGAATAGAATCAAAACTCACTAGAATTGTGTAAACATCTTGATCATGCCCTTAACTTTGCCTCGTAGAATCTGGCTATAAAATAAAGACACAGTTTGTGGGATGCTGTTGCTGTCTCTCAGAGAAGCAGAATCCCATCGAGACCCAGCTTTCATTTTCTTGTCTGTCTTTTCTGAGCCTTTCAGCTGCCCCCACTCAGGTTCACCCTTGGCTGTGCTGGCACAGCACACCCCCATCCAATACAATCCTAATACTTTTAATTGGCCACTTTTTTATTTTCATAACCTTTGTACCATCCTATCTAATAAAAGAGTAATATGCATACCTCTGATAAAGAAGTGCCCAGGGCCATGCCCATCAGCCAATCAGGATCAAACTATGCAAACAAATTCCAACCTTTGGCTGCAGCCACTGAGAGTAGGAGGGAGGCTTGGGTTTTCCCAGCAATGGAGGAAACCAAGCTTTCTGTTTGCTCTTGCAGGCTTAGGCTTACACTCAATGCTACAAAGTTTCAATTATAGAAGATATATCCCAACCCCTTTTTCATTGCCCTTTCATATTTTCCCCTTCTTTCTGCCCCAGCAAACTGACACAACCCTGTGGGCATGTCCTGGCTTTGCAGTCTTGGGGAGACATCTCCCTTTCTGGAAAATGAACATCTCTTCATTTTTCATTCAACAGGTAGTGAGTATCCTTTGGAGGAGAAAGAGTAGCCAGTGTTCCCCTTCTGCTGGTGATGGGCTATGCCTGCCTCCTTTCCTTCAAGCCCCTACAAAACAGAGAGTCTAAAGTCTCTTTCTTTTTACTCCCGCACACCCCTAAATTCAGATTCCACAGCCTCCTCCCTGACATGCCACCCTGTACTCTTTATCCTATGATATTAAGCAGGAGAGTCTCCAAAGAAAAATATTAGCAACACCTACAGGAGCTACATGGATTCCCTTCTTCTCTCTAAATTAAAAGTCTGAGTAGGAGATGAGTCTCTTTCTTTCAATTCAGGTTTCGATTCTGTCATTTTTGTCCATTCCCCTATCAGCCTCTCAAACCCTATTCACACCGTGACTTTTATTGGGAGCATTAAACGTATTACTAGTGTTTTTCTAGCCATGTGGAGCAGTAGTTTGATCAATACTTTTCTGACAGCTCTTTGATTTCCAAAGAGAATATTTAGCATGAGCTCATGTGGAGGCATATTTCCCAAATGCTTTCAATAGGCTGGGAACCTCTTATCTAAGAATTTTCACCAAAATGAGCCATCCACAGACCTGTAATTTCTCTATTCTTGGAGGCTAATAGGACTGTACACATATCTTAGAATTCTTCTTGGTGAGTATATAGTAACCATTCCCACAATACCTTTCATCTGGCAGCTGCTTCATTCCTTGTACACAAAATCTGGGAAAGAAAAGCCCTGCCTGCGAATCCTTCCTTTTCTTTGGTAGCTTTTGAAACACCAAATACATCTTCATTTTAACCTCTCATTACTCCCCCATCACCACCCTCAGAAGCTGAATGGAGGAGAATGACTGAACCCCTTTTTCATTGTCCTTTCATATTTTCCCCTTCGTTCTTCCCTCCTTTTGGAGGCCCCCTGTGCACTGAGGCCCTCTCTGAAGCCCTCACCTTCTGGCTGCCCTCCTGTCCCCAGGACTAATGCTCAGCAGGCACCAGGCTGCAGCCAGATCTGCATGGACCTGCTCTTACATGTCCTGAGCTTGTGGGTCTCCCATTTCTCCTGATTCCTGATTCATGTACTGATGATGAACAGCAAATTGAGGCTGAAAGTGAGACCAATGAACCTGTGCATCTGGTGCAAGGACATGGTCCTTGTCCCCCATGTCCCTAGGTAAGAGCCCTGTGCACTGTAGATGCTGTGATGAGGCTTTGTTTACAAGTGTCAGGGGCACAGCAATGGGGGCATCAGGAGGATCAGGAAAGAGGGATAGAAGGTTCTGTGACTGAGCACAGGCCCAGAGGGAAGCGCTAAGTGTTACAACAGTGATGCATTTTCATAAATAGAACATGTTATGCACTGAATTGTGCTCCCCTAAATTCATGTGTTGAAGTCCTAACCCTCCCCATCCCCAGTACTCCAGATGGTGCCTTATTTGAAAATAGTGTTTTTAAAGAGGTAATTAAGGTAAAAATGAGGTCATGTTGTGGGCCCTAATCTAATGTGACTGATGTCTTTGTAAGGAGATATTAGGAAGGAAAACACACACATACAAGAAAGACCATGTGAGAACACAGGAAGGAATTGCCCAACTACAAGCCAAGAAGAGAAGACTTAGAAGAAACTAAGCCTGATAACACCTTGGACTTTAACCCCATGTGCCTTACTAAGTATCCTGGACTTGAGACAATACATTTCTGTTGTTTAAGCCCCTGGTCTGTGGTCCTTGGCAGGAGCAAGCTGATTCAGAAAGCCTCTTACAGTCTTCACATGCAACTAAGAGGATCTGCAAAATAGCATTGTTTCTTTAATATTCATGGGCCCGTTTCATAGCAGAAGTTCCAAGTTGGCACACATGATGTACACCTGGGCCTCATTTTCTCTCCCTGTAGACTAGATGGGGACAAGCAGACATTGACTTAACCCCTTTGCAGAGCAAACTTGGGGTGTGCTGATGTTTCAGTTGTCTTCCCATTATCAGGCTATCCTTGTTAGGAGCTGGTGTACAAATTTCATGTGCATAATGAAATTCTCTTGGAATTGTACCTGTGGGAGCGAGGGGAAGGAACAACATTTGGACAGAGTGAGAAAGTGAGAAGTCATCCAGAACCACCCATAATCCTAGTGACCCCACAGGGAGTTCAGGAACTGGAATGACCCTTCAGGAAGGTTCATGCCCTTCTCTCTCCTTCCCTTTTAATAATCAGTTCTTGGATCTGGGCTGCCCCTGGAGGGGTGAGGTGTGGGTGGGGTTTCTCTCTGCACTGATACAATATTTGAAGGGATAGAGAGCCAAAGCTCTGTGTCAACAGCATTCACAGCATCCGGACTTGTCATTGATGAGGACATGGGCGGCACACAGCCTTGTCCTGCAGTCCTCTGTGAACAGACCCTTGATCTCCTGAGACACAGGGGCCTCAGACATCCTCTTGGAACCAGAAAGCACCTAGTGTGTTCACTGTTCGATCTTTTCCCAATCATGCTCTTCTAATTTTTGTTTCTCATGATGAGATTTTATAGTTCCATCCATCAAGGCAAATAGAAGTGCAATTGAACTCATGATCTTGACCTAATTAATGTGCCTCTTAGATCAAGAAAATGACCCCATTTGCCTTACTAAACTAGGCTGCTCTGGTTACAAGCAGACTAGTGAGGACCATCCAACCACCTAATGCTGTGGTTGGCAAACTGGTTCTCAAGCCACATGTGGCTCTTTGGCCCCTTGAGTGTGGCTCTTCCACAAAATACCACAGCCTAGGTGAGTCTGTTTTGAAGAAGTGGCATTAGAAGAAGTTTAAATTTAAAAATTTGACTCCCAAAAGAAATTTCAATTGGTATACTGTTGATATTTGGCTCTGTTGACTGAGTTTGCCAACCACTGACCTAGTACATTTATAAGTATAGCTTACAAAACCGAAATATTGAAACAATCCATTGGCTACCCATTTTAATATAACAAGATCAATTGCTCATTACTGATTAATAACAAAACAAATCAATAAGCCCTTAAGTGTTTTTAATTATGCACAGATTAGCACAAATTGAAGTGCAAAATAATCCTTCCATTTTGGTTTGCTTTCTAAAATCAAAGATAACATTAAACACACACACACCATCAAAAATTCAAAAGCATGTACCAGAAATTAAAACACCAAAAATTAGACAGTCTTAGAATTTTGCTGATGTCCCATGTTAGGGTAAGGAAAAGGTTAAAAAAAGGGGAGGAGGGGGTAAAAAAAAGAATATGAGCAAAGGGAATAAACAGGGGATGGTGTGGTCACTAGATATTGGAAAAAGAAATATAGATGACTTGGTTTTCTAAAAAGTTTTCAGAGATGCAAAGTGAGGCGGGAAGAAGGCATTTAACTTGAGTTGTGTATCTGTGATTGCTACTGACTTGGTTAAGTTCTAATTCTTTAAAAGTGAAACAAACAAAATTATCTTTGTTTGCAGATTCAGTGTTGAGTCTCTCACCACCTGGAAGGTGTCAATATTTCTCCAGTAACTTCACTCCCTTTAGGATTATGTAACAGGATATTGAGGACACGGTATAAAAAGAACTGAACGGAAAGATGTGAAAAGAGTAATTGTTGGCTAGATGCATCATCATCCTTAGTATTATAAATAACAACTTTAAATATCTTCAAATTTTCTTCTAACACAATCTTTGACATTTGATTCTAGAGATATTTGCAATCCATTTGACCCAGCCTGCCTGCCCCTCTAACTTAAAGATATAAAAGTAGAAGGTATAAAATGCACAGCAAGTTGCTATTTTTTGAAAGGGGAAAACCAAATGATAGAATTTTTGATGTATTGGAAAGGTCTGACTAATTGGAAACTGAAAATGTATTAGTTCCATCACCATAGCCTCATCACTAAGTTTTGTGTGTGTGTGTGTGTGTGTGTGTGTGTGTGTGTGTGTGTGTGTGTGTGTGTGTTTTACCAGGTACAACTGTAAGTCCTTAAAAGAATGCATTCCAGCATGGCCATCACGGGATAAGGCATCACATGGGAGCAGAGAGAGGCACAAGGAATACAGAGAGGGAGAAGGTGGTTCAGTGGGTGACAGATTACTGTGGGCAAGATAAACCAAGGAAGTCATTGTGATTCGTCCTGCCCTTGGTTTTAAACTTATAACCACCTCCCAATGTTTTAATTATCTGCTTCTTCCATTGCACTGTGAACTTTCCAAAGTCAGTTTTTTTGGTAAACCTGAATTTCCCTACTGCAGTTATAATTACAGTACATTCTCAATGAATGATTGTAGAAGGTGACAGAATGGTGGACACCTGATGCTCTAACATGCACACATGTACACACGGCTGCATACACATGCACAGACATGGACTTCTGATATTAATATGTGGAAATTGAGACCAAAGACATTTAATTGACTTACCCAATGACTCTCCATGTTGGAAGGTCTGATTATAAAACAGAGTATCTTCATTCTTGTTCAATGTCCTTTCACAGAAAATGATTCTATTTTCCTCTGTAATCTTTTTAATGTCTGTTGAATTATTTTGCTGTTTTCCTTCTTGTGGACCCAAAGAATACAAACAGCCACACATGAAAATTCCTTTGCTCAAACATACAATGTACCCATTCATATTCTGAAATTAATAAAGCCATAAAAGCATGCTGTGTGAAAATAGTCCTCATTGAATTTTCAAGCCCAAAAAAACTAACAGCAGTTATGAAATTGTTTCTGCCTTAAGACTAAAAATTTTTGAGTAACTAAATTTTTTTTACCTAATAATAGAATACTGTTCCTCTCTGAATAGAAATCAGAAAAATAGGCTTTTCTGTGGAGGAACTCTTACACAAACATACTAACAAGGAGGTTAGATGCTTGCAAACGTCTTTAGGATAAGCCTGCTCATTTTTTAAAATGAGCATTTTTGTTTCCTAGCAACTGGAAAGTTCCACTAATCCATATCCGCCTTCTTATGGGAATAGATCAGCTCAGGTGCTCTTTATGGCATTTGAGTTTTGGGGGAGGGGGATAAAAGACCACCTGATGGAAATTATATTGTTTTGATTCTGAGTGTTGGTTCAAATTATATGATCCTCATTCAACTTTATTGGGTTGCAAATTACAACATTGAAACCAGGTTACACAGGTATTCTGTAGTAATTAAATAGAAAAGGCCAGTGTGTGTGTGTGTGTGTGTGTGTGTGTGTGTGTGTGTGTGTGTGTGTGTTTTCCTACTTTCTTCAATCTGAGCTACTGTAATTATTCATTTCAAAATCTACTCCAAATCGGGAAAGCACTTCCTGGAATTATGTGCTTGGAAAAACATGTGTCAGGCCATGGGGTATACATCTGTCCATCACTCCACATCAATGTCACTTAAAAATTTTGAAAATGAGAGTAATAGTGACATGTCCCAACTTGCTTATTTATGCAATGCTGGGCGAGAGAGAAATCATGGAATTTGAATCTGCAGACATAATTTGTCAGAACAAATTCTTCTTAAAGCCTGACACTCCTGACTACATCAAACCTCTTCAAAATCACACCGACAATAAAACTACAGATTTGTTGTGAATTCATTCAGGAAAGACAGTTCAAACATTTGGAAATGTAGGCATTACATTACACAGTGCACTAGGGATACAATTTGAATCAGCAGCTTACAAATATATACATATGAGTTCAGGTGAGAATATCATCATCTGATGAGTAATTTTGATACTATTAAAACTCTACTTTCTAAATTAAATTGGATTTATCTCCAGTTTAGGCTACTTGCTTATTTCCTATTCTTTCATCTTGAGTCTAATAATTTAGAAACTACTATTCAATTAATAGATGAAAAAACAAAGCTCACTAGCAGTCAGCTGGTTTGTATGAAAAGTGAATACAGGGCAGGTTTGAACAACATATTTGAGCAAAATTTGTTTTGAGAATATTTTCTTTTATTGTAGTATTTTAAAATTTATCTTTTAAGTATTACGAATTGAAAATTAATTGTTAAAAATTAATAAACAATTTAATAATTTGAAATACAGTGGAAAATGAACTATATTTATGCATAACATTTTAGACATAAATAAAAATATCTTATGATTTTTAAAACTATCAACTTGTCTAATACATTTCTGAATATATAGGCATTTTTTAATAAGTATAGTATGCAGTGATTTTGTGAAAAGCAAATTATGATGGGATGCCACTAATTATACAAATATGTCAATAATGATTTGATAGTACTCATTGCCTTTTTAACCCATTTTATACTAACCTGCTATCATGGCCAATGCTATAATTTAATTCAATTAAATATCATTTATTCTTTATGCAGTGAAAGAATCTATGGAATATATGAAATATAGAGTATACTCAGATAAATTAAATAAGATCCCAATATTCATTAAAATTACAATCTAATTGAAGCTGATGTTTAAAACTTGCCTTCTGCTGATTGAAGGGGAACAGAACACACCACCCACGATGTGCCACTTTGGCAGGTGGGTTGTTCCGAGCTAAAGGCAGTCAACACCCAGCAGATTCAGAAAAAGCTTTATCATTTCCTGTCACTGTCTAAAAGACTTTAGGTAGGGGGGCTGTCCCAGGAAGAGCTAGTACCAGAGATAACTTTATATCAGAAAGACTAATCTGCATGACAGGGAAATTTTTTTCCCATTACATAATAGTTCTTCTCATCTTTCTGTGAATTGTCTTCCTGCCTCTTGAAGTCCCAGGCTCCATCTCCTTCTCTTTAGCTCAGGATGATATGCACCATAAGCCTCAATTATCCACTGCCCTGCAGTCTCATATTTTTATGGGGCTGTCCTACATATGAAATTAAATTTGTTTTAATCCTAATCATTTTCTTACATCAATTTAATTATGAAACCAGCCAAAGAACATAGAAGAGAAGAAAAATTGTTTCCCCTACTCAGTTATCCATTCACTCATTCATTCATTCCGCTTACTACTATCTGAGCACAATTATATCCTTGCTGGTAATGCAGGAATAAATAGGCATGAGGGATTTACAATACAAGAGGTGTGATATATATGTAGATGAATATTTCAATATACAACATAGATATTGCACGTATAAACAAGTGTTGTAAGAGCACAGAGGAGGAGCAATCTAGAAGTCAATTAAAAATAATCTATGCTATTTTGCAAAGTGATCTGATATTAAGGATTCATCATTGTAGTCACAGTGGCCTCCTGTGGCCATAAGGTATTTTATAAAGTAATTCTCAAATAAGAATGCACAGCAGATAGATAGATAGATATAGATATATATAGATATATAGATATATAGATATATAGATATATAGATATATAGATATATAGATACATAGATACATAGATACATAGATACATAGATATATAGATATATAGATATATAGATATATAGATATATAGATATATAGATATATAGATATATAGATATATAGATATATAGATATATAGATATATAGATATATAGATATATAGATATATAGATATACTAGTGGCCTGATGCACAAAATTAATGCACATCAAAAAGGAATTAATTAGAGGAAATATGTTAATATTGTTATTTGCCCTTTATAATAAAAGTGTCATAGATGAAAGAAAATTAGTAAAATGTATATGAAAATCTTCCTCCTGTCAGAGTTTGGGGTACACCACGGGACCTAGAGTCAAGTCCCTGCCCACCACCTGCACACACTTTGAAAACATAGGAGACCCAGACCCGGCTGACTCCACTCCCACTGGGTGAGACCCAGACCTGGCTGGTCCCACCCCCATTAAGCCCCTTCGGGCAAGGGGTGCAGCCTCAGGTCTCCCAGCGTGATGTTGGGTGGAGGGTGCGGTATCAGGTCCCCTGCTGGGTGGGGGGCATGGCCTAAGGTTGCCTGTCAAGCACTCCTGGGCAAGAGGTGTGGCTTTTAGGTCCCCACCCCAGTGCCAGGGCAGGGTGCATGGCCGAAGTCCCTGTCAAGCCCCACCAGGTGGGGGACACAGTCTGAGGTCCCCCGACCTGGCCCTGGTGTGTGGGGGATAGGGGCAAAGTATGAGGTCTCCCAGCCTAGAGCAGTGGGCAGGAGGCATGGTCTGAGGTCCCTCTCCTGGCCAGGTGCCAGGCAGCCTCAGGTTCCCTGCTGTTTAGTCGTGACATCATGGTGTCCTGGCTAATTTGCATATTCCTCTATTATATAGATAGATTCGCACTTACTCTAGGATATAGGGAACTACAAGATGTAGTGCAAAGTGACCCCTCTAATTGGTCATTTCTGTTAACTCAGAATGTTTGTTTTCAAAGATTCAAGAAATTCAACTAAGTAGTATAAGCAAAATTGGCCACATGGTGGTTTTTTCTAGACAAGCCAATTCTTTCTTGATTATATTTCCTGAAGAATGTTTTTGTTTTGTTTTCTCTATTTGTGCCATGGTATATAGTTGTTCATATTGGTATTTTTAAAAGGGAATGGGTTGTCTCTCAGTTATCTACACAATCTCTTTCTATTCACCACATTTTCCTGAACAGAGTCCCCACTGGGAAAATTGTTAAATGAGTAAAAGAATATAAATAGCAATATTAATACTAAGAGTAGCATTAATCCCACTCTCAAATTGACATCAGCATCAACACACTGATGTGGCTTCTCCCTCTTGGTATAAAAACAAAACAAAACAGGGTCCCTAACTCTGACCAACAAATAACTATAAAACAATTTACTGACAATATAAAATGTCCTAACTGTTCAAGTTGCTGGAGACAGAATGGAGGAAAACAGAAAATAAATTCATTGTTTTTCTGTTCTTACATTCAAGAGGGGATAAGGTGGAAGTTTTGGCTAATAAGCAAATAGGTGCATATTAGAGGATGGTGAGCGCTGTGCAGAAAGCTCAGCCGGAGGGAGCAGTCATGTTCTAGGCCTTGCAGCGTGAAGCTGCAAATACATATTTTAGCAATTCTGGTCTTCTTTTTATTATTTTTTTTGCTTTATTTTCTTAGACCAACTAATTTTATAACATTTTATAAAAGAATATACAGTAGACATTTTCAGAAAAATTATCACCCTCGATTATATTAAAATCAGCAAACAAGTAGTCAAGAAAATAAAAAGTATCCAAAACTCGAGACATTCCAATAGTTATCTTTCAAAGTCCAACTTGGTTGGATGGGAAGGTCCTCTTCAAAATCATTCTACTATGTTATCATTCCAAAGAAACCACATCACAAACCTGTCCTATCAGAAAATAAGTCAGCAGTCATTGCCCTTAATCTTCATGTATACCTATGGGAAAGTCGGAGCAAGGAAACTGACAATATTCTTAAACCTGAAAATTATTTTAAAGTCAAAATAAAGAGAAATAGATTTATCTTGAGTTAAACAGGTTGTTTATTTTTAAAGTGTGATGTCCGCTGTTTAAAAAGAAAAATCACTCTTTTGTTCATTTTAGAAGTTCCCAAAATAAACATGTCATATCAGAAATATCCAGTGATATTTCTTCTATTAATATTTATAATTTACATTTCTAAACTCAGATTTATTTAATTGCAAAATAGAACATTATCTAAATAACTTTTTACTCAAAGGATTTAAATGCTAATTATATAGGTCTTAGAAAAAAAATCTGACATTCTGTTATTTTTGTATAAGCAGGCATTTTTTTCCTGACTCGGTACAGATTACACAACACAGCAATGTTTAACAATTCAAAATGCAGTAAGATGATGTAATGTGGCCATAAAATGACAAATGAAAACAACCATTAGTTGTTAGGCAGGTGACATATTAAACAGGGGATTTGTATCTTCATCTAATCTGGGTCATTTCTTTATCTGAGCACAAATATTCCCTCCTCACCCACAATATGTAGATACACACATGGCACCTTCCCCCTGTAGCTCCTTTCCTGGTGGTGACTGCCAGCTCTCTGTGTGGCCCATCTCCTCTTTCCATTCAAAAGCAATAGAAAACCCAGAACCCTGACTCCCTATGGAGTTTGAGAACTGTATACAGTCTTTTAAAAATAAGTGTAGTTTAAATTCCATTGCAAAATAGAACCATGAACCATGGATTTTCACATGTAAAATGAAAAGTATTTTTACTAAAGATGATTGTTTTAAGGCAGAATGTTATATTTGCAAAGTCCTGCCAGGAAAGATTCGCACAAAATTTATAATTCTCATCATTTTGACTAGGACAACAAAATGGGACTTGAATTTTTACATTTAAAGTTTCATTTTCAGTCATGCAGAAGGCTATAGATATGAAAAATATACTGAATAAGTCCTGATATACATATGCTTAGAGAAAACAAAACTGCAGTCAAGTCCAGTGGCAATGAGCACTCAAACCCAGAAGCAAAGAGCAAGGGAGGGGAAGACAGAAAATTTTTCCCTTTCTATGAATTTTGAACCTTAGTCAGAAATTTTTAAAATATTTTTATTGATTTCAGAGAAGATGGGAGAGGGAGAGAAAGATATAGAAACATCAATGATGAGAAAGAATCAATGATCGGCTGCCTCCTGCACGTCCAACACTGCAGAGCCAGTCTGTAACCCAGGCATGTGTCCTGACCTAGAATCAAACCGTGACCTCCTGGTTCATGGGTGGATGCTCAACCACTGAAACTCACCAGCAGGGCTTGAGTCAGCAGTTTTGACAAATAATTGTAAAATATTATATGTTCCATATGTTTCATTTCCTGGAAGACAAACTTCATTTTGTGATCAATACTCATACCTATATCAAAGTCCTGTGATTATGCCATAAAACAAATAGAAAATGGTCCTCAGATTTTATAAAGTCTGGTTACCAGTAACCAGCACCAAAGAAGTTTGCAAAGAATTGGATTGTGGAGCAGTTCACTTGGTGATAGCAAGAGGAAGATCTTGAGTCGCTGATTATGTTTTCTGAGCCGAGGAACAGCCTCGACACTGGCAGCCGGCAGCTCTGTGGGCATTGGACTGGTGTGAATGGAAAGGGACAGCAGTGTGCTGCATGTCACATTTGAGCACACAGCTACCATGACAGGAAGACTTTTCTTGTCAACACGATAACTGTGGCTCTGTGAGAGCCGAGGTACGTGTTAGTTTTCCCTGGTGGGAAATCGGTACCTGGTAAATAGACTTCCTTCAGTGAAGTCAACATGTATATATTTATTGAGTGTCTACATGCAGGTGCTGTAGTTACCCAGGGCCCTCACTCTCTAACAGGGAGCTTTCCTTCTTGAGAGATGAGGGAGAAAGATGCCGGCCTAAAATCAAATTCATACATAAGACAATTATGTGTCAGGATATGTGTTGTGAACGAAGCCAACCATACAAAGGGCAAGGAGACGGAATGAGTGGGATGCATGGAGTGTCTTAGTCAGGACCAGACAATGGGGCTGAGACTAGAATAAGAAGGAGATGACTGCAAATTTGGAGGAAAGGAACAAGGAGGCAAGAAAAGCAAGGCAAGCTCTTCAAGTAAGCAAGCCTGGGAGCACTTTGGAAAACTCAAGTTTAGAGTGAGATGGGGTTCTGATAGTTTCATTTGTTTTTAATCTATACTAATAAACAGTAATATGCTAATTAGGGTTGTCATCTTCCGGATGACCTTCTAGACAAAGCCGCAGAGGCTGTGAAGGCCCCAGGCTCAGGCTGGCTGTGACAGCAATAGCAGAGTAATGGGGGCGGTGCCTTCCCCTGATCCACCCACTTGCTTCTTGCAGAGGGAGTCCAGACTGCAGCTTAGGCTATGACCACGGCAGAGGGGTTAGGGGTGATCAGGCAGGCAGGCAAGCAGTTAGGAGCCAGCAATCCCAGATTGCAAGAGGAATGTCCAGCAGTTGGATATCCCTAAGGGGTCCCAGATTGGAGAGGGTGCAGGCCAGGTTGAGGAACCCTCCCTCCCATGCACAAATTTTATGCACCAGGCCTCTAGTACTATACAATAAGAGGGTAATATGCAAATTGATGTTAATGACAGAACAACTGAGAATGACCAGTTGCTATGATGCACACTGACCACCAGGAGGCAGATGCTTAATGAAGGAGCTGCTCTCTGGTAGTCAGTGCATTCTCACAGAGGGAGCTCTCTTCTGAATTCTCAGCAGTGCTAAGGATGTCTAACTGTGGCTTAGGTGGGGAGCAGGCCTAAGACACACTTGGACATCCCTCAAGGGCTACCGGGCAGCCAGGGGAATGTCTGGCTGCCAGTGTAGGCCCAATCCCCTGGAGAGCTCCCAGACTGCAAGAAGATGCCAGCCAGGCTAAGGGACCCCCTGAGTGCACGAATTTTCATGCACCATGCCTCTAGTTTTTATATAAGCAAAAGAAATGACTGTGACCCATGAAATAAATTGATGTGCAGAGTCTGTGGCTTTTGCAAAGTTGTTTTTTTTTATCTTGATTGTTCAGTTTATTAATTACATTTTTCCCTTTTTTTCCCCCTATAGCTCCCCTCCACCCGGTACCCATCCCACCCTCCACCCTCACCCCCTCACTGTCCTCTCCCATAGTTGCATGATTTTTGTCCAATCTCTTGCTGCAATTCACACACACCTTTTCTCCCCAAGAATTGTCAGTCCATTGCCACTCTATGTCCGTGATTCTGTTACATTCACCAGTTTATCCTGTTCATCAGCTTATTAATTCACTTGATTTTTAGATTCATTTGTTAATAGATGTGTATTTGTTGTTCCTAATTTACACTTTTATCTTTTTCTCCTTCCTCTTCTTAAAGAATATCTTTCAGCAATTCATATAATATTGGTTTGGTGGTGATGAAGAACTCCTTTAGCTTTTTCTTATCTGCGAAGCACTTTATCTGACCTTCAATTCTGAAGGATAGCTTTGCTGGATAGAGTAATCTTGGTTGTAGATTCTTGCTGTTCATCACTTTGAATATTTCTTGCCACTCCTGTCTGGCCTGCATTGTTTCTGTTGAGAAATCCACTGACAATCGTATGGGTGCTCCCTTATAGGTAGCGAACTGTTTTTCTCTTGCTGCTTTTAATATTCTCTCTTTGTCTTTTGCTCTTGGCATTTTAATTATGATGTGCCTTGTTGTGGTCCTCTTAGGGTTCCTATATATTGGGGTTCAGTGCGCTTCTTGGACTCCTAAGTCCATTTCTTTCACCAGGTGTGGGAAGTTTTCGGTCACTATTTCTTCAAATAGGTTTTCATTGTCTTGCTTTCTCTCTTTTTCTGGCACCCTTATAATTCAGATGTTGGTGTGCTTGAGGTTGTCCCAGAGGCCCCTTACACTATCTTCAATTTTTTGGATTCTTTTGGTTTCTTGCTTTTTCAGCTGAGTGGATTTTACCTCTTTGTATTTCAAATCTTTAACTTGGTTCTTGGGGTGCTCTAGAGTACTTTTAGGTCTTTGTATAATATTCTTTTTATTTCAGTCAGTGTATGCTTAATTTCTGGCTGGTCTTTTTTCATATCCTTGAGAGTCTCTTTCATATCCTTGAGGGTCTTGTTCATTTCCTTGTAGGACTCATTCATTTCCACGTTGGTCTTGTTCATTTCCATGTTGGTCTTGTTCATTTCCTTGCAGGTCTTGTTCACATCCTTGAGGGTCTCGTTCATTTCCTTGTAGGTCTTGCTTATTTCCTTATAGGCCTTGACCTTTTATTGGAGCCTCTTGAGAAGCCCTATAACCGTGGTTTTGAATTTCATGTCCAGTCATTTTTTTCCTCCATTTCTTTCACATCTGAGTTCTTTCCATGTCTCTGCATGGTGGCTGCTTCCCTGAGTTGGTCAATTACCTTTTTGTGGTAGATGTCCTACAAGGGACAATGGCTCAGCCTCCCCATTTACCTGAGGTGGATATGGGTTGCCCAGTCTTGCTGAAGTTAAGCTCAGGTTAATTGTTGTTAGCACTTGGAGAGGTTGACCTCCAGCCCAATTGTCTGTGAAGTTCAGCTGTGTTCAGGTTGGATGGGCGGAGTCTCTGGGCCAAGCAGACAGCATTAGCTCCACCCTATGCAGCCCCAGGGTCTCTGAGAGAGAGCTGCTGCCGAGCTCCACCAGCTGCCAGAGAATTCAGCCTCTCCCCAAATGAGTCTGCACACCCAATGTGTCACCCAAGGTTGCAAAACAATGCAGTGTGACGGTTTCCCGAATGAAAGAACAAGTCACGAGTGCTCTCTGCACGGTCACGCAGCTGCGCTGTTCCCAAACTCACACGCACTCTGCACAAGCTTGCCTTCTCCACAAGCTGGCAGACCCCCGCAGCACCCGAGCTTCGGCGTGCCCTCCCACTGTCCAGTTTTTACCCTGTATGATTGTGGGTTCCCTGGACTTTGCCCAGAGCTGGAGAATCAGTCCAGTGGGACGTCTTTGTCTCCCCAGTTCAAGAAAACTGGCCGGTTTTCAGCCGCCCGCCCTTTCTGCTGGCGTGCACTTCTCCAAACCTCTCTCTGCGCATATCTTCAACGCTGTCCTCAGCCGCTCCTCCGAGTCACAGTGTCTTACCTTCAGTTTTATTTGTGGAATTTTCACTTAGCCAGCTTTCTGGTAATACTGAGTGGTGTTTGTTCTTTCGTGAAGTTGTAGTTTTAAAATTGCTGTGTATGACGGTGAGATAAGTGTTTTACCTATGCTGCCATCTTGGTTCTCCCCTGCAAAGTTCTAAAGAAATATTTATTTTTAAGCAAACACAGGTAAGTACTTTGGATTGCATTTAGTTCTTAATTATTTATCTCATCTCTTTGTTCTCTTACTCTTTCTAAGAGCTGACATTTTCTAGAATAAAATGCTTATATTCCCTCTGGCCTAAGGTTTCCTCCCTTACCCCATCCTATTCCAGCCCAACACTCTTGGAAAGGAAAAATATTTCCCAGCAGAGGAAATATTCCCGGGAAATATTCCCTGGAGAAGAGTTACCAAGTCAACTCAACTTATTTCACACCTATATCTAATTTCTTAGGATTAGTCCAATGACAGACCTGCTGTCCTTCCTGATGGATGCAAACACCTGTTGGAAACTCAGCACTTTTAGGTTAATGATGATGTCTCTAGCAGAGCTTTCCTCAAATGACACATACGGGATGCTCTCCATGCCACAGGAGATTCCGACACTTTTCTTATTGAAGCGCCTCCAGGACCATCAGCAGAGGTATCAGTGCTTATTGGGAACAGGGTATCACACTGCCCAGCAGCAAGTGCTATTGTGCCCTAGAGACTAAACCTCAGTGGTATGTTGAGAGAGAGAGGAGCACTTACCCAGCTGTATAATAGCTCATCAGTGTTTCACGGCAAGATGAGGACTCTGTGTCCATGGTCTCGACAGCACATTCTCAAACCACTGGAAAAGTACCATGGTTTCTGATTAGACAGCTAAAGTTTCAAGAGACTTCATTTTATTTTGAAGGTTGAGTTTTAAGCTCAACTCATTATGTGTAGACATTGGTATTCAACAAGTGAGTTTTGGGGAATGAAAGTGTTAAGGAGTATATCATAGCATTAGCTTGTCATGTATGAAAGTAAATTTTTAAGGTAAAGTTATTTTAATTAGAAAAATGATACTTTGAGTTCATCTAGTACTTCCCTAATAGTTTAGCTTATAATGCCTGTAGTGTTGTGTATGTGTGTATGTGTGTATGTGTGTATGCATGTGTGTGTGTGTGTGAGAGAGAGAGAGAGAGAGAGAGAGAGAGAGAAGAGGTGTCTTCAGAGGAACAGAGGAAAGTGTACTGAGCATCCTCTGGATGGAGTTTGCTTCAGACTATACACTGGTGACAGGACGTTACTGAGGTTTCATGGTACTCATACAGACAGGAGAAATCCAGGTGGGATGAACTCAACTCTTACTGACTCCATACCAGATTTCAGAATTATGGCACTAACACAAAGTTATCTGCATTTACTTTTGTTGTCAGTCCCATTATTTTAGAGACCCTAGACATGCTTAGTTAAGTCTGTTAAAATTTGGGGGCATCTTTTTCCAAAGTCAGCTCCATCAAGAACCAGGATGGAGATAGAGAAATTACCTGCATCTATTCGTGCACATATAGAATGTAGGATATTTGATAGAGTTACCACCCATTGAGTGAGATGGTCCAAGTTCATGTCTCTGGTGGAATTAATAGGACCCAGAGAAAGCTATTGTAGAACTGGGGTATGTGAGCATGAAATGGGCAACAAAATTGCCTGCATTAGTGTTGGCAATAAGTCTTGGCCATTTAGCATTTATAAGGGGATGATGGCAAATGTTGCATTGGATGAATGGTTCTTACTAATGCCAGCATTGTAACAAAGTCTTGTATATGGTACAAATACAGGACTTAATTCTTTAGGGTATTAAGCATAGAAATAGAAATATTGAGTGAACAATTATAATCATTTTTAAAAAGCTTCTAGATATATATTTTCATTAGAAAATATTCCACTAATTTTACATTTTATATTAAAGAATAGTGTTCTTTTTTAGTTTTTATCACATTGAGTATTATTTTACTTCATCTTTGTTTATTTGGTGGGAGTAAATATTTTTCATACAGTTTAAATCATGCATTTTTATTCTTAATGAGTATGAATATTCCTAATTTTTATTTGTTTAATGCCATTTACATTTTTCTTTTACAAACTGTAACTTTTATGTCCATTTTTATAACTGCTGCATTAGTAAAAATGTTTATAAGAGCTTTCTATGAATGAATTATTTTTTAACATTTTTCATAAAAACATTTTTTTTTCAAATTTACACATGGTCAAATATATTATACTTTCTTTAAGTGGTCAGATATATTTTTCTTGTATTTTTTATTGAAAATTGTGATGCATTCAAGTTTTATACATATACATGTTGAAGCAAGGATGAACTCAATAAAATTTAGAAAGCTGTACCAAAAAATTAATGTGCTGATAACATGTAAAACTAAGTCATATAGATGAGATGGTTATCAGACTGAATGAGATATTGAAGGAAATATCTAGAGAGAAAAGAGAAAATAGGGGGAAAGTTGGCATAAATCCAAAACAGGAGAGGAGCCACTTTTAGAACAAACAGAAGCTTTCAGATTTGGGGAAGAAAGGAAGAGAGTTAGAGAGGAAGTGAAATTCCTGGGCAGAGTGTGTTCATAGAGGAAAGAGCCATTAAGATCATCAGATGAGACAGAGCTGTCAAGAAAAGCAAAGATTGAGAAAAAGGCACTTGACTTGATCTGCTACTTGTATACCCTCAACTACCACTCAAATGATCCAACACTTTAAGAATAAGCCCGAGTTAATGACTAAAGAAATCATCTGCAATGCAAGGGAGGTATGCAGAGAATTCCATTTACTACTGTTAAGAAACTGACATCACTCCATTCCCAGCAATAAAGAATTTTTTTTAAATAAAAGATCCTGACAGTGGGAAAAGGATGGAAATAGGAACACTGGCTTGGAGAGTTCAAAATGTGACATTTGTTCGTGATATTGCCATAGTGTTTTAGAGTTATAAACTTTTAAAAATCCAATTCCAAGTAGCATTTCCACAGGATAAGGACATATCTTACAACAGTCCCGATTGTAACATACAGTTTCTATTTGGGGAAGCAATGGAGAATACTCCCTGGTGGAAATAATCAACCTGCTCTCCCCATGCTTGCCTTGCTGAGTGGTGAATTAATCTACATTCCCTCCATGTGCCAGGCACTCTTGCCAAAGCTTACAAAGCCCATTTTCTAGCCACAAGCCACTGCCCTGTACTTCACCTAATTCTACACATCAGACTTTTGAAAAACAATCGATGGCCATTACAATTCTTTATGTCTTAGGAGGCTCCTTACATACCTTGAAAGTCTGACTTATACCCCTGACCCTCTTTTTAAACCATTCTTTATTATTCTCTTAACCATTTAACTCCAAGTTCAATGAATTTTATTTTTCCTTATGTAACATTATCCTCTGCAGCACTTGACCTACAAACTAGTTCCTGCCTTGGCTGCTGGGATGTGACAGCTTTCTTGTGCCCTCTCTAATTGTACTCTCTGTGTGTCCTTTAGTGTATCCCAACCCATTTCCATCTTCTTATATTACCAGTCTTTTCCAAGGTTACACATTTTAGCTCCATTCTTTCTCTAGTCATACAATCCTCTTCACCCAGTACACAGCCTTATGTGCTACAAAGATTGAACTCTCTGATGTCTATGCTAGAATTCAAGAAAAAGCTACAAGAGGAAATGGTAATATAGTTTAAGGATTTGCCTTAAGGGGCATTTGTTTCTTAATGTGGTCATTCTAAATCCAGAACCTGGTTGGCTGTGTCCATATTTCTTAAACATGTTTTTATCCATTTCCCAGAGATAAGTACTAAGGAAGGAAGGATTCTTCCCTGTGGGATCACGAGGTTTTTGAGAGGTGAGTGACCAGCAAGGCTACCTTCCCCAACGGGAACAAAGTAATGGCCAAGAGGCTGCTGTTAGAACAAAGGGGATAAAAGGTCAGTGGTTTTCAAAGGAAATATCAAGCCATAGTAGGTGGATATATCACATGGCTCTATTTTCCATTGATTTTCATCTAGATCAGTATTGTAGAATTTTCTTTCTGCTGTACAGTATGGGAGTGATACTGACAAATTAAATCTCCTAATTCAGGGTTTCGTGCACTCATTGGGTAGGTGTTCTTCATTACCACATTTCTTGTGCTAGACCTGTTCTCATTGCCAACAACACAGCTTTTTGTTAATTGTTTTACATTTGGGGTTAAGATGCTTATTGGACTGTTCTCTGAGATTTAGAAAACGACTTCATCCTCTTATCACAATATGGAATGATCACTTCTGAGATGGGTTACTTGGTGAAATATTTATGAAAATAGCTCATATTACTCAAGTTGTTTGATTTTATTACTCTACATAAACATAGTTATATGTTTTTACTTTAATCCAGGTGATTTCAGACATTTTTAAAGGCTCTCTGTAAGTTACTATCTTGTTTCCACCTGTCTTTTGATTTCCCTACTATTTATTTAAACAGCATCTGACATATTTCCCCCACATTGTCATAAATAACAATTTAAACTAAGGCACATTAAAAATCAAATTTACCTCTGTCCCTTAACCACTCCATCTTTTCCTTTTAGTCTCCCATATTTTCTTTTTGAATATTATCAACACCTTACTATGCTATGAAATACCACCACTGTCTTTGACTTCCAGCCTCCTACTTGTACCTGCCCTTGACGTTTCTAATCTCATCACTTCCATATGTTTCAAGCCTTCAATACTTGCACAGAATAGTGTAATGACCCTCTTTACTGTACTCTAGCTTCTAATTTCTTTCCAATCGACCTATTTAACACACTTGAGCCAGCAGAATCTTCCTAAACTACAATCCTATTCATATTAAATTTCTGCTCTACAGTCTTTATTAAATCCCCTTGGACTTACTAAAACCTAAAGCCATATAAAGATGATAATTAAAACTCAGGCTTGGTGAGGCAGAGCTGGAACTGAATCCTCAAATGACCATCTTGTAGATCTGGAACTGGCCTACAACTCCTCCTTTGTAAGACAGGTATAACAGCATTTCTTATCACACTAGAGACCTGTTGCATGAAATTCGTGGAAGGAAGCGGGGGCTGGCCCTCAGCCCAGCCTGCACCCTCTCCAATCTGAGACCCCTCGAGGGATGTCTGATTGCCCATTTAGGCCTGATCCCACCATTGGACATCTCTCTAACAATCCAGGACTGCTGGCTCCCAACTGCTCGCCTGCCTGCCTTCCTGATTGCCTCTAACTTCTTCTGCCTGCCAGCCTGATCATCCCCTAACTAGTCCCCAGCCAGCTTATATGCCCCTGACTTCCCTCCTCTGCTGGCCTGGTCACTCCTAACTGCCCTCCACTGCACACCTGGTCCCTCCCAATAGCCCTCTCCTATAGCACTGATCCCAACTGCCCTCTCCCAATAGCCCTCCCCTGCAGGCTTGGTCATCTGTAACTTCCCTCCTCTGCCAACCTGGTTCCTCCCAACTGCTCTCCTCTGCTGGCCTGATTGCCCACAACTGCTCTCCCTTGCAGGCCTGGTCCCTGCCAACTGTCCTCCCCTGCTGGCCATCTTGTGGCAACATGGGGGAAGCCCTGTTGTGTGTTGTAGTAATGGTCAATCTATATATTACTCTTTTATTAGATAGGATAGAGGCCTGGTGCATCGGTGAGGACCAGCTGTTTTGCCCTAGAAGGTGTCCCAGATCAGGGTGGAGGGTTCCTTTGAACATGGGGCAGCCTGGGTAAGGGGCCTGTGGTGGTTTGCAGGCTGGCCACACCCCCCAGTGACCCAAGCAGAGACCCTGGTATCTGGGATTTATTTATCTTCTACAATTGAAACTTTGTAGCCTGGAGCAAAGCCAAGCCTTCTGCTTGTTCTATGGTGGCAGCTATTACTTTTGGGATTTATTTACCTTCTATAATTGAAACTTTGTATCCTGGAATGGAGGCCTATGCCAGCCAGAGATGCAGAAGCTTGGCTTCCTCCATTGCCAGGGGCAACCCTAGCCTCTGCTCTCTCCAGCTCCTTGGCTGCAGCCATTTCTGTTGTAATTATATATCTTCTATAATTTAAAATTTTTAGCATTGAGTGGAGGCCTAGGCCTGCAAGAGCAGGTGGAAAGCTTGACTTCCTCCATTACTGGGGAAACCCAGCCTCCTTCCTGCTCTCAGTGGCCACAGCCATCTTGGTTGGGGTTTATTTGCAGAGTCACTCCTAATTGGCTGGTGAGTGTGGCTTGTGGGTGTGACTGGAGGTCTAGAAAAGATAAGGTCAATTTGCATATTAGTCTTTTATTAGATAGGACTAGAGGCCCGGTGCATGAAATTCAAAATCCATGCATGGGGTTGGGGTATCCCTCAGCCCAGGCTGCACCGTCTCCAATCTGAGACTCCTCAAGGCATGTCTGACTGCCCATTTAGGCCCTATCCAGGTAGGATTGGGCCTAAACGGGCAGTCAGACATCGTGCTCACAATCCAGGACTGCTGGATCCCAACTGCTCACCTGCCTGCCTCCCTGATTGTCCCTAACCACTTCTGCCTGGCTGCCTAATTATCCCCTAACCACTCCCCTGCCAGCCTGAATTCTAACTACTCCCCTGCCAGCCTGTTTGCCCCCAACTTCCCTCCTCTGCCAACCTGGTCACTCCTAACTGCCCTCCCCTGCAGACTTGATTGCACCCAATTGCCCTCCCTTGCAGGCCTGTTCCCTCCCAAATGCCCTTCCCTGTTGGCCATCTTGTGGTGGCCATCTTGTGTCCACATTGGGGCAGGATCTTTGACCACATGGGGGAAGCCCTATTGTGTGTTGGAGTGACGGTCAATATGTATATTAAATCTCTTTTATTAGATAGGATAGAGGCCTGGTGCATGGGTGGGGGCCAGCTGGTTTGCCCTGAAGAGTGTCTCGGATCAGGTTGGGGGTTCCCTTGGGGCATTGGGCAGCCTAGGTGAGAGGTCTGTGGTGGTTTGCAGGCTGGCCACCCTCCCACCCAATGACCCAAGTGGGGGCCCTAGGTTCTGAGATGAATTTATGTTCTACAATTGAAACTTTGTAGCCTGGAGCAAACCCAAGCCTTCTGCTCGCTCAGTGGTGACAGCCATTTCTGTTTGGGTTTATTTAAATTCTATAATTAAAACTTTGTAGCCTAGAGTGGAGGCCTAGGTGCTAGGGTTGCAGCAGCTTGGCTTCCTCCATTGCCAGGGGCAACCCTAGCCTCTGCTCTCTCCAGCTCCATTGCTGCCGTCATTTCTGTTTGAATTATGTATCTTCTATAACTTAAACTTTGTAGCATTGAATGGAGGCCTAGGCCTGCAAGAGCAGATGGAAAGCTTGGCTTCCTCCATTGCCATGGAAACCCAAGCTTCCCTCCTGCTCTCAGTGGTCACAGCCATCTTGGTTAGGGTTTATTTGCTCCTGATTGGCTGGCTTGTAGGCATGGCTTGTGGGTGTAGTGAAAGTAAGGTCAATTTGCATATTGCTTTTTTATTAGATAGGATGGTTCCTGGTGAGGACTCTATTGGGGAAATGTATAGTGTTTGGTACAGCACATGGCATGGCTTAACCTATTATCACTATCATATAAATTATTTACCAGAATATTAAAGGTGTCTGGTGATTTGTCTCCAAATAAATTTTTAATTTGAGCACCCTCAATCTATACTTGAACCAAACTGACCCCACATAAGTTCTCAATAATCATTTTGCTTCCCTATTTCTGTTATTTGTATTGCTCCTTTATTTTTCTAAGAGAGATTCTAGGTGTCTACTTAGTAAATTCCACTCATTCTTTCAAAATCCAGATTCATTGCCATTATCTTTAATAACACACTGTCCTCTTCATCTCAGCCAGAATAGAAGTGATAATATTGATAATAACAATGTTAATTAGACAATTACAACCTGCCTTAACACCTTTACATATATTGCAAGGTAATCTCCTTTTCCTGAATTCTCATAGCATTTTGACAACTCTAATTCATGTGCCAGTGGCAGAATCATATTTCCAAATTACTGTTTAGCCTGTGGCATCTCCCTGCTCAAAACCTTTTTCAAGATCCCAATGACACCCAATTACAAGAATGAGGCTTAGAACTCCTCAGCTGCTGACTCACTACTACCCCTCACTGCTATCATGTCCCTCTAGTGCATTGGACACCCACACAAGCCTTCTCAAGCTCTACACAGGAGCCTGCATAAACTTCTTGCTTCCCGAGGTTTTGTTTCTGCTCATCCTGCTTCCCCTACCTAGGCAGTTGCTCATTTCTTCACCACCATTTTAAGTCCCATTCTCCTGAAAGTGTCTTTAATTAAAGCTCCAATCCCTATGATCTCACTCACTGAACACTCAAACACTGTATCACTCACTGGGAAACTAACAATATAAGGAACTTTCTGTGTGTTTTGCTTTGTGTTTGCTTCTTGTGTCTAGAAAAATTCAGAAGATATTCAAGGACAGGAATATGTTTAATGCTTCCTGTCTAGTAGTTACTATTTGGGGATGTCAAATCTTCCTTGCAGCTCTCTCTCTCCTTGGCTAGGCCAAGAGCTGGAAGATCCCAAGGAGAGAGAATACAATATTGACCAGAAAAGTCATAGATCAGTTTTGTGCTACACTGAAGACTGAATCCCACACCAGACAATAATCTTGAAAGCCAGTGCATGGAAATAAGGCCACACATTTCTGTGAAGTCCATTTAAAGTATCTGCCATTTAAAGTATCAAGAGGCAGGCCTTACTAACTTAATCTAGATCTGAAGAAGAAAGATCTTCATCTGGTCTGAGGAGGAGATAGAAAGCTGACCTGTCAGGGACCCCGAGGGCCTGCTCTCAAGCTCAATTCCTACAAGGAAGGCATGAGGCATCCCTGTTACCCTGGGTGTATAACAAGCCTCCCAAAATGTAGTGTAATGCCTTAAAAGAACTGGCCTCTGCAGGCTGAGCCAGCTTTGTTACTGTTTTTAAAAAACTGACAACTCCAACCTAAAACTTCCTCCCACTTTTGATCAATATTGGTAACTTCTGATAGCAGAAAATCCAAGGGTAGAACACACTCCAGAGACATGTTCCTTCAAGTGCAGCCCCAGTTCCTCAGAGCTTGTCCTGGAACCTCTGAAGCAAAATGAAAAATTGAGTGCCTCATCCAGATGGGCTTATGAATCATTTTCTTAGTCTTAGGGACCTCGCCAACCCAAACCACCTACACTTCACCCAGAATCTCGGGACACTTTCTTGGCTGTATCACAATGATTCATAAATCACAGCTACTTTTGCAATTTATGTCTTGCAGTCCCATGGTGCCCACTCAGGTTGCAGAGTGACCTTGACCTCACAGAATTTGAGGTAAGTAATCAGCTCAGAATTCACCCAATTCACTTAACATGCAAAGGTGGAAAGAAACATCAGGGGAGAGAGAGGAACCAAGATGGCGGCATAGGCAAAACACCTATCTTACTGTCATACACAGCAATTTTAAAACTACAACTTAATGAAAGAACAAACACCTTCCAGAATCACCAGAAAGCTGGCCAAGTGAAAATTCCACAAATAAAAGTGAAGATAAGACACTGTGACTTGGAGGAGCGGTGGCGGACAGCGTTGAAGATACGCGCGGAGTCAGAGGTTTGGAGGAGCATACACACCGTGGAAAGGGTGGGCAGCTGAAAACCAGCCTGTTTTCTCGAATGGGGGAGACAAAGACATCCCACTGGATTGATTCTCCAGCTCTGGGCGAAGTCCAGGGAACCCACTATCATATGGGGTAAAAACTGGACAGTGGGAGGGCACACCGAAGCTCGGGCGCTGCAAGGATCTGCTGGCTTGTGGAGAAGGAGAGCTTGCACGTGACCTAGGGAACAGCTCAGCTGCATAACTGCATAGAGAGCGCTCACGACTTGCTCTCTCATTCGGGAAACCGTCAGACTGCTTTGTTATACGACCCTGGGTGAGACATTGGGTGTGCAGACGCATTTGGGGAGAGTCTGAATTTCCCGGCAGCCAGTGGAGCTTGGCACGGCTCTCTCTCAGAGGGTGCTGGCAGCCATTGCCCTGGCACAGAGTCCCTGGGGCCACATAGGGCAGATCTAACACTGTCTGCTTGGCCCGGAGACTCCGCCCATCCAACCTGAGCACAGCTGAACTTCACAGACAATTGGCCTGAAGGTCAACCCCTCCAAGTGCTCAGGATTAACCTGAGCTTAACTTCAGCAAGACTGGGCAACCCAATTCCACCTCAGGTAACTGGGGAGGCTGAGCCACTGTCCCTTGTAGGAAGTCTACCACACAAAGCTAATTGACCAACTCAGGGAAGCAGCCACCATGCAGAGACATGGAAAGAAATCAGATGTGAAAGAAATGGAGGAAAAAAACGACTGGACATGAAATTCAAAACCACAGTTATAGAGCTTCTCAAGAGGCTCCAACAAAAGGTCGAGGCCTATAAGGAAATAAGCAAGACCTACAAGGAAGTGAATGAGACCCTCAAGGATATGAATGAGACCTGCAAGGAAATGATCAAGACCAATGTGGAAATTATCAAGACCAATGTTGAAATGAATGAGTCCTACAAGGAAATGAAGGAGACTCTCAAGGATATGAAAAAGGACCAACCAGAAATTAAGCATTCACTGACTGAAATAAATAATATTATACAAAGACCTAAAAGTACTCTAGAGCACCCCAGGAACCAAGTTAAAGATTTGAAATACAAAGAGGTAAAATCCACTCAGCTGAAAAAGCAAGAAACCAAAAGAATCCAAAAAACTGAAGATAGTGTAAGGGGCCTCTGGGACAACCTCAAGCATACCAACATCCGAATTATAGGGTTGCCAGAAAAAGGGAGAGAGCAAGACAATGAAAACCTATTTGAAGGAATAATGACTGAAAACTTCCCACACCTGGTGAAAGAAATGGACTTAGGAGTCCAAGAAGCGCACCGAATCCCAATATATAGGAACCCTAAGAGGACCACACTAAGGCACATCAAAAGACAAAGAGAGAATATTAAAAGCAGCAAGAGAAAAACAGTTAGTTACCTGTAAGGGAGCACCCATACGATTGTCAGCGGATTTCTCATCAGAAACGATGCAGGCCAGACAGGAGTGGCAAGAAATATTCAAAGTGATGAATAGCAA
Source organism: Antrozous pallidus (assembly GCA_027563665.1). Lineage (NCBI taxonomy): Eukaryota > Metazoa > Chordata > Mammalia > Chiroptera > Vespertilionidae > Antrozous > Antrozous pallidus. Next base: position 53,821,836 of record CM050518.1, read on the forward strand.
GAATCTACAACCAAGATTACTCTATCCAGCAGAATTGAGGGTCAGATAAAGTGCTTCGCAGATAAGAAAAAGCTAAAGGAGTTCATCACCACCAAACCAATATTATAGGAAATGCTGAAAGATATTCTTTAAGAAGAGGAAGAAGAAAAAGAAAAAAGTGTAAATTATGAATACCAAATACACATCTATCAACAAATGAATCTAAAAATCAAGTGAATTAATAAGCTGATGAACAGGATAAACTGGTGAATGTAACAGAATCACGGACATAAAGAGGGAATGGACTGACAACTCTTGGTGAGAAAGGGGGTGTGAGAAGTGCAGGAAGAGACTGGACAAAAATCTGCAACTATGGGAGAGGACAGTGGAGGGGGTAAGGGCGGAGGGTGGGATTGGTACCAGGTGGAGGGGAACTATAGGGGGGAAAAAGGGAACAATGTAATTAATAAACTGAACAATAAAGATGAAAAAAATAAAGTAGAAATTGGAAGTAGAAAGAAAGAAAGAAAGAAAGAAAGAAAGAAAGAAAGAAAGAAAGAAAGAAAGAAAGAAAGAAAGACACATCAGGAAAGATTTTTATGTGAAATGCAATTTTCTGTATTATTTGGTAACAATGTAGATATACCAAACCAAAGACTGGCATGATGAAAGAGATGGGACAAGAAAAAGAAATGTGGAGCATCTCTGAGGTCTGATGAGGAGAGTCATAATTATCTAAAGAATGCTAGCTAAAAGAGATGGGAAGCCCCATCCACAAAATGATGTATGGAAACAGGACAAGTGGGCAGAGGCAAAGTCACCAAACACACAGGGCCTGAGGGCAAATAACTAGAACCAGGATTTCCAATCTGAGAAGTTAGAACAGTCATAGAGATTTGGGCTGGAATCCAGAATGGGTAGACTGTCACCCCCACTGCCACACCACACCCCCTGTTAATTATTCTTTCTACACCCAAACCTATGACAATGAGTCTATCCAAAATTGGAGACAAGAAAATTGGTTGAAATGTTTCCCTAATATGATTTCTTAGTTGTCCGGCGCCTAGATAAAAGCCTTAGATATTTTAAACTACAGATATAATAGGAAATGGTTAATTATTTGGCCAATACCTGTGCCTAGCTGATGGTGTGATTATATTGGTATGTAATTTGAGCTTAATACTTTTTATGTATTTTCAGACCAATAATCAACACCATGCTGCCTCATAGACCCACATGGATATTATCTACGGGACCATCTTTATAATAGTTGTATTAACATCTTCTTGTTCAATATGCTCCTTCCATTGAGAAGTGAAGCACTTTGAGAGTAGGGATTTTGACTTCTGTTTATTCTCCATAGTGTCCACAAGAGCGTCATACAATGTGTCATGGTTGTCAGTTGATGTCTGTTAAAGTGACAGCCTCAGGCAGAGTTTATTCTGCCATTTGTACAAAAATTGTTAGAACCAACTCTATAATAGAGGTCATCCCCTGACTCCCATTCAGAGCTGAGAGAAAAGACAGGGTCAGACTTGGCAAATGTTTAATTTATGCCAGGATTGTGTAGCCTCTGTCAATGCAATTTAATGCAAAATAAGACTGGTGTCTGAGCAATGAATAATTCAGATGTAACTTATAGAAACATATTTCCTTTTGTGCTGTACTGTGTACATTGAGGTTAATTTGGACTTGATCCTTATCCTCTAAATACACTCTTATAAAATTAAGCATCAATGTGTTATTTTAAATGAACTTGTTATTCTGCTGTGTCATCTTGTAACCACAGATTTAGGCAGATTGCATTATTTTTATATGGTTAAATTACATTGCTTTATAGTAGTATGATACAGGTCCCAACAACAAATAAGAGGCAATTCATTACTAATGCACAAAGAAAAATGACTTTGATATAAAGATGTTAGTGTTGCATTATTTAAAAACTAGAGGTCCACTGCACAGATTCATTCATCGGTGGGGTCTCTTGGTCTGGCCTGTGCCCTCTCACAATCCAGGACCCTTTGGGGGATGATGCACTGCTGGTCTGGGCCCAATCCCCACAGGCCAGGCTGAGGGACCCCACTGGGTGCACGATTCAATGCACTGGGTCTCTAGTATGCATATAAAATCTTTGGTCAATCTCTTCCTGCCCTCTTCCCTTCCCCTTCCCTCTGAGATTCATCAGTCTGTTCCACGTTTCCATGCCTGTGCATTGAGCATCTGTTCCCTGATGGTCAGTGTGCATCATAGCTACTGGTCGAAAGGTCGAACAATTGCTTATGCTTTTATATATAGAGATATTTCCTCTTATATGTTTTCTCTACTTTTTAATTGAACTTTTTGGTATGACATTGTTTAATGAAATGCTATGTTTCAGCTGTACAATCCTATAATCATCCGCATGTTCTATAGTATGTTTGCCACCCCAATTCAAGTCTCCTTTCATCACTATTTATCTCCCCTTTACCCTCTTCTGCCTCCTCCTACCACTCTTTCCCTCTGGCAATCACCTTACTATTGTCTTTCTATGAGAAATAATTCACACACCATAAAATGTGTAATGTCATGTTTTTAGTCTATTCACAGAATAGTAGTACAGCCATCACTACAATCCTCCCCAAAAGAGACAGGTGTCACTCCCAGCTCTCCTAATGCTCAGCTATATGTGACCTATATCTGTTTTCTATTTCCAGCCTGTCCCAGAAACTTCAGATAAATTAGATCCTACAATATATACCGTCTCCTGTCATTTCCATCACTTAGCATGTTTTCACAGTTCATCCATGTCAGAGCATGGATCAGTACTTCAGCCTTTTTATTGTGAATATAATATCATTGTATGGATATACCACATTTTTTCTATCAACTCACCAGTTAATGGACATTTGGTTGTTTTCATTTTCTGTCTAAATCCAGCAGTATTTTAAAGATATGCATTCCAAAAATGTAGAAAGCCCACTTTTACTTTAACGCTTTGCAAGTGTGAAAAACAGTCTTCCTCCACGCCTGTTGAAAGAGCAACCTCCCCAGATTGTGCTGCGTTTACTCTAAACACGGACTTTCCTAGGATTGAGATAACCTCCTGTATAATCTCTCATTCACTGACTGGATCCATGTCACCAAAAGACATAATAATGATGGAATAAAAATGAATACTTCCCAAAGTTTAACACAAAGCATAGTCTTCATTTTCTCTGTATTCAGAGTTGTATTTCAGAAGAGCAACCTGGCTGATAGTCTAGCCGATGAGTTTAAAATCTTGATGAAGAAGGAGCAGCTCCTAAAATAGACATTTATACCAAACTAAATAAAAAACCAAAGCCAAAATCAAAATCTAACATAACCTGCATTGCTATGTGCTTTGTTTGCTTGCCCTGATTTTTAATTTCTTAATTGCTAGCATTTTCTGTATCTAGACATGGAACTTTTAGTACATACACACACACCCTAAGCATTCAGTTCAGTTGGTAAAATACATTATTAAATTATTATTTCCTCTTTCTCTCTCTCTCCCCAGACTTTAGTTCCCAGAGACTGTCCCTAGCAGTGTACGCATTGGGCTCTCAGTATACCCTAGTTTTGCTTATTTTTGTGGAGCTGCCTGTCTCTCGAAAAGATGTGGCAAATGAGAAAAACTGTGTGAGTGGCCTGCCAGAAATAGGGACAACACCAAGAAATTGAACAGGCTGGATCTATGAAGTCATATTTGAGAGCATTTATATGATGCACCTGGCAAACAAAGTTGGCAGAAAATTGGGGAGATGGCCAGCACCAACTAGGTTTAAGTTCTCTTGCATTTTACAAAAAAAAAAATGCAATAAAGTGGCTAATTACAAGAGAAATTGTTACCTCTCATGTAAGATAAATCTAGAAGTCAGAAATATATGGCTAGCATGGAGATTCCCCAGTCTCTTTCAGAATCAGGCTGTGGTTGTTCTATTCAATCATCCCAGCTTCTATTTCCATCCTTCGGATCAACTCATGGCACAAGATAACTGATGGATTTCCAGCCATATAGCTCTATTACAAGTGTTAGGGATGAGAAAGAAAGTGGGCAAAAGGATCTTCCATCCATCTTATGATTTCACTTTTTAAAAAAAGATTTTAAAATGTATATTAAGAGAGAGAGGGAGAGGGATAGAGAGAAAAGCATCAATGTGAGATCAAAACATTGATCAACTACCTCCTGTATGCCCTACCCCCATTCCGCCCCTAGCACCACCAGAGATCAAACCCAACCCAAGCATGTGCCCTGAATCAAACCGCAAAGGTTTGGGTACATGGGACCACACCCAACCAACTGAGCCACTCTGAAGAGAGCAATTTAGCATTTGTTAAGCTCATCTTCCCTGATGTCATACATTAATGTGGCTCAAACTTAATCACCGATTCCAATCTATTTGCAAGAGAAAATGGAAGGTAGTCCCTTAGCTAGCTAGCTTCACAGCTGTCCCATTTAGAACCTGGTGGCATTAAGAAGAAAGTGGAGACCTATGCTGGGCTGTCTGTGCTGCAGGCCCCCTCTCCCCAAGTCTATACAGAACCCAACACCCATCTGACTGCCCAGGATCATGGCTCCTAGGTCTTTCATTGAGAACAACATTGACACATTATCTGGATCCTATGACCACAAGCATGAACAGGGTCCAAAACTCAGTTCTGGGGACAGTGCATATCAGCCTGGGGGAGATGGCAGGAGAGAGTGTGTTTGATAGCATCTCCTGGACTTGTCCAGAGGAACAAAGATAAGAATTAGAAAGATGGAAAAGAAAAACAAGATCCATTACCAAAGCAGCCAGGGTTCAGTTCCAGCAATTTGTTATGACTCTTAAGGAGACCCCACTTCATGAACTGTACACAATTATGACAGCAGTTCATTCTAACAGCCTTCAGATATTTCCATCATGTCCACACCTCTATAAAAAAAAGATATATATATATATATATATCTTAAGATATATATGTATCTCCACCCTGTTAGGTTTCTCAGTCCTTCACTTGAACCTGAATGATTTCCCTCTGCTCCCTCCTCCTAGGACTTTGATCTCCTGTCTATGAAGGGCCTGTGAGGAAGCCACAGGATTCTCATAAATGATTCTTCTCCTACTCTTCACTGATTGTCTTCAACCTTTGCTTTTCTACTTAAACTGACTATTCAGAGATTGTCAATGGTCCCCTAATCAAAACTAGGTTATCTTGGTACACTCATTCATTTACTATGTTCTCTTTATAATGTGTATTATGAATATAGATCTCAAATCACAAACTAATGTGGATAAACACATAGCTTATGTTGTATATATTAATATATTTAGGTGTTTGGTTTTTTTTTCAAATAAACTCATTTGCTAGTTCATTAGAAACTCAATCATGGATTTGAAGATGCTCTCCATTCCACAGGTTCTGAGGGGCTCCATTTTGCCCAGGGACTATGGATTGGGTGTGACTTTCTGGAAGGGAAATTTTCTTCAATGTCAATCTATGTGTGCAATAATTTACGTGGGCACCTTCTGGCCCTCAGTCCCCTCTGGTCTCCACTCAGTGATCCTCTGAGAATCTACATGGTAGACCTCTTGTCTCTCTCCCCATGTTTCAGGTCATAGGGAACATCGTGTCTCACATACTGCAGGAAGACAGGAGAAATCTGTGAATCTGTGTCCAGTCTAGCTGCTGAGATCAACCATGGGCAGTCACTGAACTTGGGTTTCCCTTTCTTCCAAGATATTCCCCAGGAAGAAAAAAGGTGTCCGTGTTACCAGATTCCTCAAACCTATTCAGGAGTTTTATCACCCTCTGAGGAACTTGGTCAACAGTAGGTTGAGAACAAACACCATTCTCAGGAATTCTCCCAACATAAAAACTTTTCTTTCCCTCTGACTGTTTCTCTTCCCACATTTGGGGGACATACTTTGCTCTGGGGCCAAAAGCTTTATTCTGACTATAGCATGGGTGTTTTCCAAAGTTGTCACTTCTGCTTGTGTACTCTCTCATGTCCACCATGACCGCTGGCCTGCCTTTAGTGTTGACTGTTTCTGAGTTTCTCAGAGACCAGGATGGGGTTTGTTGAACATATTGCCCCTTAATCATGTCATCGTACATAACACTGATTTCTTTTAAAATTCATAAGAAATCTCAGCCAAGTAAATGAAAGATCATTCCACTGAGAACTAAATATAAACGTAAACGTTTAATTGAGCCTCTCCCACCCATGTCCTCGTCATCTTCACTTAGTGGTGTGACACTTAAGAAAATTCCCCACTCACTGTTTAAATTAACTGTTAAAACTGGTTGAAAAGATTCCACTTTTCCAGTTTACTGTGGCTCATCTTTCCAGAGAGATGACAGCAATTACTCAGAGAAAACAACATTCTTTTGACACTGAACTTCAATTAGCATAACCCACTAAGAGTTCAAGGGATGATTTTTTTTTAAAAAAAACCACTAGATAAACTTTAAAGGGTCAGCCTGAGGAAGAGTCTTTACTTTGGAATTGATTCTGCTGTTCAAGTGGCTGTTCACTTTGGAGAAACAATTAAATTTTTCCACTTCTGGGCCTCAGTTCCTAGAATAATTGAGCATCAGAATTCTTGGGGATGCACTTAAGAGATGAGGGAGAGATGGGCACACGAAGATCAGCCTCATGCTGACATCCTTTCCTCATTGCTCTCTTGTGCTCCTGCAGCCAGCTCTGAATTATAAGATATTATGTGAATGTCAGAGCCCTATTGGCATTGATGGCTGCATACACATTTTTGTGTAATTAGTCCAATGTTCCCCAAGGCAATGTAAGCTTGATGTTTGCAAGTCCATCAACACTCATAGCATGCTGCAGGCATACAAAGCAAATTTCAAAGTATGGAAGCGGGTGTTTCAAAGTACAGGAAACAGAGGGACATGGATATTGTTGAGCACAGGGCCAGCTGAAATCACAAATTATGGGATGTTAGTTCTCCACCCTATCATTTCAGATATACTCGTAGGTGGCCATGGAAGCCTTTCTTGGTTATTGTTTTTTCCTAGAATTTTTAGATAATTATATCTGTATCCAGAAAACTTTTATAGGAATAAACATATTAGGGTATATATTATCTAAATGCCAAGTTATCATCTCTGTATATAAAAGCCTAAGTGACTATTACAACTGGTCAACCAAGTGACCCACCATGTGGTCGCTATGATGTGCACTGACCACTAGAGGGCAGATGCTCAATGCATGAGCTGCCCCCTGCTGGTCAGTGTGCTCCCACAGCCAACCTCCTGCTGATTGGCCTGATAGCTGGCCAGGCCTAGGAACCCCACCCATGCACAAATTCATGCATCAGGCCTCTAGTTGCATAATAAGATATTGATACTACAGATACATACATAGATAAGAAGTCTCTGCCCATAGTGTTATTTCTTCATCAAATGGAATTAAGATAGTGATATTACTTAATATAAACAAGTTGTTTAAGTCACCTTCTGAGGTTTGAGTTAAATCCTAGTTAAATAAACATTTACTTTTATCAGTTACTTAGATGGTGTTGTAATAAAAGGAATGTTTGTTGTTTCCACACAAATATCACCCACTGAGTTCCTCTTTAAGTCAACCACTGCACTTCAGCAGTGATACCAAGAATTGGGGTCCTCTGTCCCTTTCCCTAATGATATGCCACACTGCCTGGCATGTTCAGGAGTAGAGAGGTTCTAAACTAAATTTCTAGAAATACTTTGTCAAAGCAGGCTCTCTGCTCAATGTACATGCCTGATATAAATAAAATGTCACAATGTATGGAAGAAAGTTAATCTATTTTTGACCCATCATATTTTTTTTTAAAGTTTCTCTTGATTTCAGAGAGAGGAAGAGATAGATAAAAACATCTTTGAGAAAAAACACATGCTTTTTCCTGGGGATCAAGCCTGCAACCTGGGCATGTACCCTAAGTAGGAATCAAACCAGTGACCTTTTGGTGTACAGGGTGATGCTCAACCACTGAACCACACCGGGCAGGCAGACTCTTCATCTCTTCTTTCTCTTTCTATAGGTAAAGCCCCAGAAGAATCCACCTGGCTTGTAGCATGGATTCGGGTCTCCTCCTCAGAGTAAAAGTAAGAATTTGAAGAAGTGAAGGGTTATAGTGCTTTTCCCCACAATCACAAGCAACAAATCTAAAATCAGTGCAGAACCTCCATTTCCTGCCACTTGGCCACAGGCCACAGGTTTGAGGGGTACAGAGGTCCACAGTCACTTTTCCACTGGAGAGTTCATTTTCACAGTTCTGCAGCGTTGGGGGAGCCCTGACAGAGTAAGATGTGTTTGTCTGTTTTCTATCCTGAAGTTTTAATTGGCTCGATAAACAATGTAAATATGAAGCCCTCCCCTATTTTTAAGTTTTTCTGAAAGAAGAAGAGTTCCTTTGGAAATATGCTTTATCCTGAAATTATACCACAAAACTCACACAGCCAAGGAAATCTCTGTCATGGGGAAACCACCTAACAATTTGGAGGCAGGATGTGTGAATTTGTGAGTAACGAACTGTCCCTACCAGACAGAATAAATACAAGCAGGGCTGATGCGACTTAGGAGTGAACAGAAGATTAGGGAGCTGGGGAACATTAATTATGGCAGGAGGGGGCTTAGACTGGCCAGAGAAGGGCAGGCAACATCACGGTGTGGCACAGTTTTATGTGAGTTTCCAGAAGAATAAGCAGTTTGCAGTTTAACTGATATGTTGGCCTTTTTGAGAAAACAGCTACTAACAAAATTAATTGTTCAATAATATCACTTTTGGATAAGGTGATGGTCAGTTGAGGTCCTGGAATAACTTATCCACTAGAAAGTCCTCACTTTTATTTTAGACCTACTTGATGACTGCCTTTTCCAGTAGAATAGTTGGTAGATTTTTTTTTCACATGAGTCAGTATCTAGTTACTCAGTTGCCCTTATCAAACACATGTTTCATGTTAGACTTGCTTCATCTGTCTGCTTTCGTTATTGTCACTGGCCTCTCAGGAAATAAAGGAAGAAACATTGACTATTTTTAATGCTTATAGTCCATAAGGCCTGGTAGCTGATCAATTAATTTTAAAAAAGCAGCTTGAATTGGGGAGTCAAAAATGTGATACTTATATATGTTAAGAATCATATTGGAACATGAAACAAATGTGAATATTCACTTACAGTCTATTGATACAAGACAGAATCTTTGACTTTGAGCCCACTTTTAAAGTTAAATCTAGTCTATCTTTATTACATTATAGCTTCATAGCTCCTTTTACCATTTTGGGGTTCATTTTCTTCAACGTGGAGTGGGAATCTGCAGAATTATGAAGCAATCTGACTTCAGATTCAGAATGAGTTTTTACATGTTTTTTTCTAATGTTCTCAACTTATATTCCTACATAAACAGTGCTTTTATTTTACTTATTTTTATAAAGATTTTAAAAACATGTCAACATAATTTTAGAGGGGAAAAACCCTCTAGATTTGCCTCCACAGTTTGTCTCTCTAGATGACATTTAATTGCATCATGTAATTAAAATAATAAGCTCAGCCACTACAGATAGCATTTTGAATAAACAAAACTATCTCTTGGTAAGAGCACACATTCACTACAGGAAGCAGAAATTCTAAACTCTATAACCCAGAGGGTGCTCAGCAAGCCAGGAGCAGCCCTAGGCCAAGGGCAGACATCAGTACGTCTAAGAAATAGAAAAATAAAATAAGCAATCTGAGTTCGAGGATAATTCATTCAAAGAACATCTCCATGAACTCCAATTCAATTCTGAAATAATTATTGCCTAATCTTTTCCAAGAAGCATAAAGTAAATTCACGCTCATAAGACCTTGTCTGATATATAAGGGAACTGAGGAACCAGAGGTGGGATAGCAAGGTCCCCTCTCATACCTGCATACACACACATTCTTAAATGACCCTCACCTTCCCAGGGGTAACCATAAGGCTATATAAACAGGCACACAAAACAAGCAGTTTATAAATTCTTCTCAGTTCTCCTCTCAAATGCCTACACTCAAACAAAAAAGTCAATTGCAAAATGAATTTATTAATAGCAAAAAGTTACTGCAGTAATAAACTAGAAGCTAACCATGAATTTTTAATCTGATTTAGAAACAGGATGTCCAGATCTATTTTGCAATTAATATTGCATTTATATTACTCACAATCAATATCTATATGGTGTTATGAGTGGAGTGTGACAGGTGAAAGCACTTATTTATACATACAAGTATGTGGGCAGTGTCTCCTTTAACTTTCATTCCTACTCCAGTCCATTGTTTCTGGAGGCAGAGAGAGGGAAGGGACAGGCATTAGCACAAAATACTTTTTTAAGTCTTGAATTATATTAAGAAATCTGTACACAATTTTGTAATTTTAGTTCATTGGATGAGATACAGCATCAATATAAAATTTTAGAACCTCTGTTTATAGGAAAGTTTCTGCTTAGAAATAATAGTTCATGTGAAGTTCACTTGCCCCCTCTGGTGGCATATTGAACATATTACCAATTCTCACCTTTGGAAGTGTTTTAGGAAGTTCCTGGGTTTTATCCTCTTAATGGGAAATCATTTGGAAGAGATAATGGAGATTTTTGTTTGTTTGTTTCTATAACCACACCCTAATTTAAATTTTGGGAAATAATCTGTATTTGTATTAATACAAATAATCATTTTTCCTTAAAAAGTCTGACTCTCCAATACATCTGACAGATAGATGTTTCTGGTTGGAGACTGTTAAATCATTTTTACCTTGAGCAAACCCTGAAATGAAAGCAGAAGTATGTCAGTGGTCATCTGGAGATTTTGAGCTGAAGAGGCTGACATGGTGAGACAAGTGTTCCTGCTTTGCTGATTTCTACCTAGCCAAGCAGAAGATTACACACATCCCCACAAGCACTTGCAGAGAGAAAGGGCACAGAAAACCACACATGCCATATTAAGAAGAGCATGAGGGCAGGGCCAGCTGGAACCAGACCTGAGGCCCCATGTGGCCTCATTCCCCTCTGCCTTCCAGTGACGTGTGGTGACTGACAGTCTGGGGAATGTCATAGCTGTCACCTTGGAGGGTCAGAAGCACACACAACACGCAGGTGAAAGAAAGCTTACAAGAGATTTAGTATGTTGAGTTGCAGTTCAGGTGTGTACAACACATTCACGTAGGAATAAGTAGGCAGCCAGATGACAACCTTAGGTAACTGGATTTCAAAAATGAGTGCCAATGCCCAGCTAGTGTGACTCAGTGATTGAGCATCAACCTATGAACCAGAAGGTCATGGTTCAATTCCCAGTCAGGGCACTTACCCGGGTTGAAAGCTCGATCCTCAGATGGGACATGCAAGAGGTAGTCAATCAACAATTCTCTCTCATTATTGGTGTTTCTATCTCTTTTTCCCTTTCCCTTTCTCTCTAAAATCAATATATATATGTATATATATTAGAGGCCCGGTGCACAAAATGTGTGCATGGGGCAGGGGGGGATGTCCCTAAGCCCAGCCTGCACCCTCTCCACTCTGGGATGCCTCTCACAATCCAGGACTGCTGGTTCCCAACTGTTTGCTTGCCTGCCTTCCTGATTGCCCTTAACTGTTTCTGCCTGCTAGCCTGATTACCCTCTAACCACTCCCCTCCCAGCCTAATTGATGCCTAACTGCTCCCCTGCCAGCTTGTTTGTCCCTAACTGCCCTTCCCTGCAGGCCTGGTCACCCCACACTTCCCTTCTCTGCCTGGTAACCCCTAACTGCCCTCCTCTGCAGGCTTGATTGCCCCCAACCACCCTCCCTTGCAGGCCTGGAACCTCCCAATGGCCCTCCCCTGCTGGCCATCTTATGGTGGCCATCTTGTGTCCACATGGGGGCAGGATCTTTGACCACATGGGGGCAGCCATCTTGTGTGTTGGAGTGATGGTCAATCTGCATATTTCTCTTTTATTAGATAGGATATGTGTGTGTATATGATATACATATATATATATATTTCAGAGATAGAAATCAATATATATATATATATATATATATATATATATATATATCTCCACCTGAGTGTTGTGTGTGCTTCTGACCCTCCAAGGTGATAGCTATGACATTCCCCAGACTGTCAGTCACCACATGTCACTGGAAGGCAGAGGGAAATGAGGCTGCATGGGGCCTCAGGTCTGGTTCCAGCTGGCCCTGCCCTCAATATATATATTAAAATGAGTGTTAAGCCTTGAGAGAAATTTTTCTGCTTAATAATAGGACCAAATTAGGAGAACGTGATCAAAATGGAGCTTAGAATGCATGTTAAGCGATTGCTTGTGCCTTGGTTCCTTGATAGGCTGAAAGAGAAGTGGCTGTATTCACCAACATACTTAGAGGTTCCCAAATAACTCTTCTATCCCTTTTATGTTCTCAGAAGTCACTAGGAATTTTCCCAGGGATGAGAGTGCAAACAATTCCATTCTGGATTCCCAGAGGTAAACCTTTCTATGCAAAGTGAGTAAGGAGAGACTGGGGGTGTCAGGAAAGGAGAAACAGCACGCAGCAGGAACATGGGGATATTGTGGGGATTAATTGACTGACTGCATGAAGAGTGTTCAGAAAGCACCACAGAGAACAGGTCCAAAAAATGTTTGCTCTATTATTCATTATCAGCTAAAGTCTGTCTTAAAACTGTTCAGAAGAACATCATGCATTGGATGCAGGGAAATTATATGATCCTGGAATGGATGAGACATCCTATGTAATAGTAGACATTTAATAAATATTAGTTGAAAATTGGTATCTTCTGAGGAAAAAAATACCTTTTCTTTGAACAACTTTTTCAGAAAATACTTCTTTATTTAAAACTTGAGTGATCCACCCTACACGCTCCACAATTTCTGTTCATATTTATATGCCAAACAAGCAGAACACGAATCCATGCGGGAGCTCTTCCAGCTGAAGGCCACTAGGCTATCAATATTCTCTATATGACTCAGGATTTAGTCCCACCTTGATCTTTGCCCTCCTGAACTCCTGCAGCTCATCTACCTGCCCTCTAGTAGAGAAGAGAGTTTTTTTTTTTTAAATAAACAATTTTTATTTTTTGTTTCTTTTCCTTTTTTAGTGTTTAAAGTATTATAAATAGTAGTACATATGTCTCCTTTTTTCTTCCCAATTGACCTTCCCCCAGCCTCCCCTACCCCGTAGCACATGCCCTCACCCGCCTCCCATTGTCTTATATCCATTGGTTATGCTTATATGCATACACACAAGTTCTTCAGTTGATCTCTTACTTCCCCCCACCCCCAACTTCTCTTTTCAGATTCTAATCTTATATTCAGTCTAAAGCTATATTAGAAGGTTCTGTAGCCACTGCTTACTGTGGCCACAAACAGAGGTGACTTGCCACATACACTGCTTTGTATTTACAGCTCCTCCTTATTTCTCTCACACCTCGGATGTTTTATACCCAAATCTAAATGCTAGTTTTGCAAGTTAAATTTAATATATTAAAATTCACTCACTTATTCAAAATTGTTGAGTGCTTTTGGCATTCTTATTCATTTACTAGAAGCTTGATGCATGAAATTCATGCAAGAGTAGGCCTTCCTTCCCCCGGGTGTCAGCACCGGCTTCCCTCGCAGCCCCAGCTTCATCTGGAAGATAGTCCAGAAGGTCATCTGGAAGGATATCTTATCTAATTAGCATATTACCTTTTATTATAAATGCTATGTATCTTCTCTAATATTAACCAATATTAATCAGTATATTTTTATTAACAGATGTATTGAGGTATAATTTTTAAAAACAGCCTATTATCTAATATGTATTAGATATGCTAATATATATATGTATCTATATATACATATATATATATATGTATATATATATATATTAGATATATGAGTTTGGACACAAGCGTATCCCCATGAAGCCATCATCACATTCAAGATAATAAACATATTCCTTATCTCCAAAAGTTTCCTCATGCCTCCCTTTTTTTTGTTGTTTGTCTGTTTGTTTTGTGGTAAGAACATTTAACATGAGATCTATTCTCTTAACAGATGTTTGAAGTTCAAGGTACAGTATCTTTACCCTGGCTGGGTAACAGTAGGTTGGATCCCTGATAGGGGCTCAAACAGGAGGCAACTGATTGATGTTTCTCACATCAATGTCTTTCTCTCTCTCTCCATTCTTCTTTCTCTCAAATTGATAAATATATCCTTAGGTGAGGATTAAAAAACACAGTATTGTTAACTACAAGTGCAATTGTTGGACAGCATGTCTCTAGAACTCATCTTGCATAACTGAGACTTTATTTCTATTATGTTCCCCTGCCCCAGCCCCTGACCATCCTTTTCTATACTTGACTTCTATGAATATGACCAAGGTAATATCTCAAATAAGGGGACACATACAGGACTTGTCATTTGGCAAGATGAATGAATGGTTGATATTTAATAATTATTTTGAAAATGTTAAAATGATATGTGCCCTCTATGATACATCATTTGGTGTCAAAGATTAATACAAATGATGGCAACATGAACCTACAAAGATGATAAAATTGTGCAGAACTTAATTCTCACATGCAAGTGAATACACATATAATGGGGAAATCTGAATAACAGTGGTTAATTAATCACCATATAAATTTTAAAATCTTGTTTCTTGAGTTATATATAGTTATATGAAATGTTACCATTTGGGAAGCCAGGTAAAATATACAAGAGATTGTCTGCATTATTTCCTATAATTGCATGTAACTAACTATACAACTATCTTAATAAAAATTTTAATTTACAACGAACCTAAATCAGTCATATTTCTGTGCAAAAAAATAAAACTTAAAGTTATCAAAACTGCAAAAATATTTTTTCAATTTAAAATTAATGAAAGTATTTTGTGTAGCGCCAATGAAATTAAATAAATCACATATTTTACCATGCTAAGACTATTTTCCACTTCAGTATTTACAAAGTTTCCATCTTAAAAGTCCAAATAATAGGTTCTATTAGCATAGTCCAGATATGTTCATCTAAATGGTCTTTGCTCTAGTTCTAAAAATTTAAATCCAGTATTATGTGAATCAGGCTTGTCAGAATGAAATCAATGAGGGTGATTTCTGAATACTATGGGCTGCATATTTCTGTCTCCCACAACATGTATGTTGGAACCCTAAGTCCCAGTGCAATGTTATTTGAAAGGGGAGCAACTAAGTGTCTAGGTCTATGTGACTTTCAAGTGCTTGGAATTATTCGTCCACCAGCACTACAGTTAGTGAGTGAGAAGGACCTAAAGTCACACCTTGTTATGTTCTGGAAACTCTTCATTTGTCAGCTATGTTGAGGCTGACCTTTCTTCTGGATTATTCAGAGAAGCAACACTCGTTGGATTTACCTAAGTGATTTCTGTATTCAGCTTCTGAATCAGACTTAGTCATCTCTTGACAACTGACCATATGGTGCTCACATGTTTCCATAAATGAATCTTCATAACCACGGTAACATGCTGATCTTTGAAGTATACAGTGTAAAATTCTAGGGCAATGGAAATATCATTGTATTTTCCTGGAACAGAAAATTCAACCGATAATATCCTGTTCTCACCAGTAGATGTCTCTCTTATATTTTCTTAAGAACCAAGAAAATCCAATGGGTAATGATGTCTCTAAACTATGTATTTCTATAGGTGTTTAGTGATACTTTTCATTCTGTCATCTTTATGATTTTTGAAAATCAATTTCAGGACATGTCACCATTAGGGAAATAGTTTCCAACCATTTGCACATAAATAAATTGGAGAATGATTGGAACAATCACAAAAACTGGAGGACCTTTCATTTATTCCTGATTCTAACTAAAAATGTAGGAAAGAGACACTCTATATGCCCAGATATTTGCAATCTGTATTTCCACTTATTGACAAGGAGGAGGATGGATATGTTAGCATTCTAGAAATGCGAATGTGATGGTCACATTGCAGGCAGCCCCTTGGGATCAGATCCAGGTGAACTTTAGGATGCAACCTCACTTGGCAGAAACATCTGGCAGCTGCTGCTAGGTAGCAGGTGGCATTTTCCTCTAATCGTGTAAAATGAGTCTTGAAATCAGGATAGGAAGTTGTTCTCATGAAATGTTGTTTTCTTGACGTTTGTTCCCATTGAATGTAGAGTGAGACAGTGTATGAAAAAATGTTTTTAATTACTCTTCCCCAAAAATGGTTATCCCAAATCACTCAAATCTGCAAAATTCATAATCCATTTCCCCCCATTTTACAAAGGAGTCAACTAACTGGATGGAGATAAGGAAATTGAAATCTGCACTCAGAAAACACATAATTTATACGATAATCAGTTAAGTTGTTTATCTTAAAGTTAATAAGCCTTCTTTTTTTTTACTATGTTTTTAAACTAATCTCAAAAAAAATACGAAAATAGAAATTTTATCTTAGACCAAGAGTTTGGATCCCAAGATTTCTGTACCTCCAAAACATGAAAAGTTTTATGATTTTACTTATCATATGTCTTTCAAGTTATATAAATATAGTAACATTTATTTGAAAGTTTTCTTCAATTGTCAATTCTGTCCACTGAAAAATATCTTGACAAAGCTAATAAAAAGGAACAATAGCAACAAAAGTCAACCAGGTGCCTCTAGATAATGGATATTGAATGCTAATGTGCAAAATCTAAATATCCAATTAGCCTGTAGAAATCCAACATCCCTTTGGAATACAATGATATTGACAGTACCTATTTCAATGTTAGAGGTTCTAAATTATACTCAACTTCCTTTGGTGAAGGAGGTGAATGAAAATGTTTATGCTAAACAAATTGTATACTTCTGCCTTACATAATGAAACAACCTGAATTATTATCTCAACAAGACTAACAGGGCAATATGAATCATGATTGTGAAAATTGGGTGGGCCATCTGTAGAGGTACAGCTTTTGTTTGCTACTGATATTTCAAGGTACTAAATAAGTTTCAGAGACAAATGGGAAATAATCAGAACAATAACAAAAATGTCTTGGTTAGAACAGTATTACCTTTTTTAGTCACACTTCTTAATTTTACATCAGTCAGGGATACACTCATGAAATAGCAGTGATTATTTATAGAGTGATATGAGCTTATGATTTTATATGTCACAGATCCCCAACTCTTTCTCTATGAATCAATCCCTATGAACTCTTGCTGTCCGCTAGAAACAATGCAATCTCAAGCTTTAAGGGTCCTATCACTCCAACTCCACTGTTGACTATGGGAGGGATGACTCCAACATTTTAAAAATTTGTTTTTATTTTTTCAATTACAGTTAACATTCAATACTGTATCAGCAGTACTGTACAACATACAGTGATTAAACATTTATATACCTTACAAAGTGACCCCCCCCCAACGAGTCTAACATCCAACTCACCCAATACCATTCACAGTTATTATACACACCACCACATTTAAATTGTTAATGGATGGCACATTTCAACTTTTGAATAAATTGATGGAATGCCAGGCCTTCTAGATATTTTTTAAAAGATCTATATAGAGAGCTTCTGCTTTGGTAGAGGACTTCTCACCTTTTCCTTCTGCTAAACCTTAAGAGAGTTTTTAACATTGCATATATTACAATCAAAAGAAGACTTCCAAAAGTAGAGAGAAGGAATGAGACCAGCTGAAACTCCAAGAAGGAACCTGCTGAGTTCCTAGGTTTCCTTTTATCTCAGAGATCCCAGACCCATCAGCCACCAAGAAGCAAGTGAAGGAGCAAAACAAAATTTCTTTTTTAAGAGAAACAACAGAGATTTGAATCCACAACCTGATTACCATAGGGAAAACTTAGATTCAGCGAGGGAAGAAAGACAATCGACATACTTTCTAAACATCTCATGACATTTTAAAGCATTGGGCTTACACACTGGGAGGGGAAAGGATTCCAGGATCCAATTCCAATGTGTGTATGTGGTCTTACTCACACCAACAAACAATTCTCAGATGCCACCAGCTACCTGGTGATTGTGTCAGATTCCATAGGTAAAGGGCTCAGTCCCACCAGGACATGCTCCACATATGAAGCCAGTTGTTATCTGTGCTTCTACCAACCTCCTACAAAAACTCCCTCCTTGGGTTCAATTAATTAGCTAGAATAGCTCACGGAAAACCTGTTTAATCACTAGGTTACCGATTTACTATGAAGAATATTACAAAAAAGGAATCAGGAGATGAAAAGATACAAAGGGTAAGGCCAGGAACCAAAGTGTTCCCACCCTTGTGGAGTTTGAGGCCTGTCAAAGGCCTGCATAAGGGTCTGGTTCCCCAATATGGAGGCTCCCACCAAAAGAGCTGTCCTTTTGAATTTTTGTGGATATTTCATTCCATATGCATGATGATTGATTAACTCATTGGCCATTGATTATTGGTTCAGCCTCCAGCCCCATTTCTTGCATGGGGTCGGACTGGAGGATCTAAGCCTCTAATCTCTATTTTGTTTCTCCTTATAACCAGCCCCCTCAGTAGGTGTGGTCCAAAAGTCACCTGGTAAAATATAAAAGTCACCTTCCTTGTTCTCATCACTTAAGATAAGTTTTAAGATCTTGCTCTGTGCCACAACTGGACAAAGACAACTCCATATTATGAATCAATGGCACAGGTGGAATTAGAGAAGGTACCTCAAAACCCTGCTAACAGTAATTATCTAAGATTAAAAAATTGAAATGCCATCTGCTATTCCTAATAGCAAGTGAATATCATGGGCTCTACCTAGTGATGTTAATGTAAAATGCAAAGGAGATGCATATACACAAATCAAAATATGAAGATTGATCAATAGGACATACCACTTTTAACAGTCAGATGCTCCAGGCAGACAAGACGACTGCGGGGTCTCAGTAGGAGCCACAGCAAGAACATGCCCTCTCCTGGGAGCCCTCTGCCAGGCAGTGACAATTTCTCTCCTTACCTCCATCCACATTTCCCCAGTGAAAGCTCACCTGCTTACCTAGCTCAGGTGAGAAAATAAGACAAGCGACAAAAGATGAGTCAATCAGAAATCAGTGCCACAGATAGGGTAATCTTCTACACTAACAAAAGAGAAACATGCTAATTAACCATCATTCTGCTACAGCAAAACACACCCACCAACCAATCAGGATCAGATATGCAAATTAACCCAAGATGGCTGCCGGCCACAGAGCTGGACTAAGAGGAGGCTTGGGTTGCCCCGGCAATGGCGAAAGACAAACTTTCTGGCCAGCCCTGGCCTCCACTAAAGGCTACAAAGTTACAATTATAGAAGATAAATAAATCCTAGATACTGGCTTCCAGCTGGCCCTGGCCTCGACTCAAGGAGGCACTGGAAAAAAAAAAGAAAAGAAATAAAAAGAAAAGGGGCTGGGACCTTGTGTTGCTGGGGGGGTGATCAGGACAGGATGTGATGGCAAGGACCATTGGGGGTAAGCAGGAGGGCCAGATGGGGATGAGTAGGCCATCAGTGGGGGCCAGTTAGAGGTGATCAGGACAGCAGGAGGGGGGCAACCAGACCAGCAGGAGAGCAGTTGGGGATAAGCAGGCCAGTGGGGTGGGAAAGTGTGGGTGAGCAGGCCAGCAGGGGGGACAGTTGGAGGCAAGCAGACAGCAGGAGGGGCAGATGTGGGTGATCAGGCTGGTGAGGGGCAATTGGGGATAAGTAGGCCAACAGGCAGAGTGGTTAGGGGCAATCAGACAGGCAGACAGGTGAGTGGATGGAGCCAGCAGTCCAGAATTGTGAGAGGAATGTTCAATGGTTGGTTTAGGACTGATCCCTGTAAACAGGCAGTAGGATATCCTTTGAGGGGCCCCAGATTGGAGAGGGTGCAGTCTGGGTTGATGAACACTACCCCCCACCCCCATGCATGAATTTTGTATCCTGGGCCTCTAGTCTCTCTAATAAAAGAGTAATATGCAAATTGACCATTACCTCAACACACAAGATGGGTGTCCCCATGTGGTCAAAGATGGCTGCCCCCATGTAGACAGAAGATGGCCAGCAGGGGAGGAGAATTAGGAGGGACCAGAACTGTAAGGGAGGGCAGTTGGGGGTGATCAAGCCTGCAGTGAAGGGCAGTTAGAGGTGACTAGGCTGACAGAGGAGAGAAGTTGGGGGCAATCGGGCCTGCAGGAGAATGCAATTGGGTGGGGATCAGGCCTGCAGGGAAGGACAGTTAATGTTGACCAGGCCTGCAGAGGAGGGCGGTTAAGAGGTGACCAGGACTGCAGGGGAGAGCAGTTAGGGGTGATTAGGCCTGCAGGGGAGAGCATTTAGGGGCAATCAGACTGGCAGGAGAACAGTTAGGCATCAATCAGGCTTGCAGGGGAGTGGTTAGGGGGTAATCTGGCTTGTAGGCAGAAGTGTGAGGGGCAATCAGAAAGGCAGGCAGGCGAGCAGCTAGGAGCCAGCAGTCCTGAATTGTGAGAGGGATGCCTGACTGCCCATTTAGGCCGGATCATACTGGGATCGAGCCTAAACAGGCAGTCAGATATCCCTCATGGGGTCCCAGATTGTAGAGGGTGAAGGCTGGACTGAGGGACACACCACCCTGTGCACAAATTTCGAGGACCAGGCCTCTAGTTAGTATATAATCAGGATATTATTAGTCTAAAATCAGGGCATGGCAAGGAGAGAGAGAGAGAGAGAGAGAGAGAGAGAGAGAGAGAGAGAGAGAGAGAGAGAGAGAGAGAGAGAGAGAGGAACTTAATCAAATTGCCTTAGGTAATTTATTTATTAGAAAGCAATTGCTTGGGAAACTGTGAAAACTATTATTAAAGTCTTTAGGCAGATACTTTCGATTTGACATGTAAACTGAATTTTAGAGCTAGGATGGGCCTTGGAAATCATTTGGTTTTTCATTTTACACAAGAGGAAACTGCCAGAGTTCAATGACTTCCTCAAGGTCATAGCAAGTCAGTAGCAGACCTGATAACGGAATTTCTGCTTCCACCAATTCTGAACTTATTACTGATCAGACTGTTTATCCTTCTTCCCAAATGCAGGTGTCAAACAGAGCTCTGATTTCTTTTTTCAGTTTTTATACACAGAACTGTACTTCCTTGGGCTGACACATAGCGAGGCTGCTGATCCATTTAGGACAAGGTGAGAAGAGGATGCTTGTGGCCTACCCAGGGAGGAGACAGGTGAGGAGGGCTCCCTGACCCCACAGACCCATGGGGTCTCTGTGTCTACGGAGAACATGCATTGTTGTGTTGGAAACACACCGTACACCTGGCCTTTGCCTTTTCATCAACAGGCATAGTAAGAAGACAAGGACCCCAAAAGGAGGAGGTAAGCAGTAAGATACAAACAAACAAAATTCTAGCTTTCCGATTTGTTTCTGCACACACCCTGAATCTCATGAGAGTTAAGTTCTAAACTCTGCATGGTCACGAATCAGGCAAGTCTGTCGCCACTTAGCCTCTTAGTTTTCTATATTTTGTCAATGAGCAGCGTGATAAGATGTATTTATGTTTATGTATCTGATTCCTAAATCTGGACATTCAGGGTTATCGTCTACCTTTCTCTGAGCTATGACTGAGCTAAGGAGAAGATTTCCTTCTGCATTATAAATGTCAAAAAACAAAAGTAGACCACGTCAGTGATGATTGGGATGGAAGAGACCTTCTGGCTCATTGCCTTCATTCCTCTAGCAGAGCAGAGCGGAGATGAAAAGGATCCTTAGCTATGATCTATTACCTTAATAAGCCAAATCCTTAGAGTTAATCATTCACAACTCCCTGTGATATATGTAAGCCTTTGAATTTCCTTTTTTTTTTTAGATGGAGAACTGGAGTCTGTAATAAATCTGCAGCCTCCTAGGGAAGTTATTTTCAAGCTTAGCTTAAATTTTAGGCTTACAAACTTTGTGAAATGTTATTCAACTTGAAAATCCTAAATCATAAACTGTAATAGAGGCAAAACCCACAGGACTCATTGTACACCAAAGTCTTTGAATCAAAGGACCAGAGTTGCAATCACAGGCCCTCTCCTGAGGTTTTTTTTTCTTCAACCACATACACACAGACAGAAGGCAGAAAGGTAGCCTAAGCACATGGATAACTCCCCATGGGGTTTCTTGAAAGCCAACCTATTGAACAGTCAATGACATGCAATTATACCCTTAGGAACAAGAGTACATTATTTTTTAAAATATGTAGGCATCCTTACCATTTGCAACAGCATGGATAGACCTAGAGAGCATTATGCTAAGTGAAATAAGCCAGCTGGAGAAAGATAACTATTACATGACCTCACTCATTTGTCCTATCTAATAAAAGAGTAACATGCAAATGTGACCGTACCTTGGCTCCTGGTTGGCTATGCTACCAGCCAGTTGGAGCAAGGGGCGGGGTCGAAAGGCATGGGTGCCAGGCCCCAGGAGCTGAGACAAAGTGGTGAAGGCATCAAGCGCCCGGCCCCGGGTGCAGAGACCAAGCGGTGGCAGCGCCAGCGAACCACAGCGCTGTCTAACTGAGGCCCCCCAGGCACAGAGAACGAGGCAGTGGTGGCAGTGAGAATTCACCACAGTTGCGTCTAACTGAGGCCCCTGCATTGCTAATGTTTTTGTGTAGCTTCAGCTGTATGCCAGCAAAAACAGAAGGTAACCACTAGAGGGAAGGCCCTGACTGAGAATAGAACTGTCACCTCCTGGTTCATAGTTTGATGCTCAATCACTGGAGTCACACTGGCCAGGCCAGAAGTTCTTTAAAATATCATTCTCATCATATACATTTCAGAGACCACTTTTAAAATCATAAAGAAGAATATTAATCAGAATCATAAAAATAAAAGTCTTGTATTAAAAAGAAATAAGAATACAAAACATGGACAGGATATTGTAGGAGCTTTGGAGTTCAACAGATGTTTGTCTCAGCCCAGCTGAGTAACCTTTGGCAAGATCCTTACTCTTTCTAAGCTTCAGAACTTTAAAATGGGAAAAGGCATAATACTCCTTTCTTAGGGCTGCTGTGGGCCTTAGGCAGGATGATGCCTGTAACTTGGTGAGCACAATGCCTGGCATACAGTAAGCACTTAATAAATAGTAACTACTATAAAAAATATTTAGGATTACACCATTGTGTACCTATAAGTAATAAAATGTGTTAATCTCAATTTCAAAGAACTAGTTATTTCTAAAATCTATAAAAATCTCAATCTACTTCTTTAAAGAGATCAATAAAGTCAGTGTATTCTTATACCTTTAAGTTTTATATGTTATATAAGTATTTTTAGTAAAACTTCTTTTATGAGGAATTCTTGCTTCTAAGAGGTCAATTATATCTTCATAAATTGCCTTATCTGCTTTGGACTAACAATCAACATAAAGTTGTAACTTAAAAATTAAGTCATGAAATAGTAAATGGTTTTCATACTTTAAGCTATTTTTTCTCTGCCATTTCAGCAGGTGTTGCTAGGATTGAGAAAGACATTCTGCCTGGTGAGGATAGTGATATGATCACAGAAATATGTCTTCTTTATCTCAAGGGCATTTATAAGTCAAATTTATTTCCTAAAGCAATATACACCCCTCAACTATAGACAGCTCTGTGTCTCATGCCAAAATAATTGGGTAGGGAAGGGAAAAAAATCACTTACCTAATCAAAGGTATATATGAGAATTTCAGGATGAAATTGGAGTTTTCTTTCTTGAGGAAATTAAAAGCATGATAAACATTTATCTATTTTTATTTATTTAATCACCTATTACTTCTGGAATAAAAAAAAAGACAAAAGCAAATGCATTTCTCTTTTCTAGATTATACACATAATCTTGACTCTGATTCTAAAATTTGAAAGTTCAGTCCTTTCAGAGGAATCCAGTGATGAGTATTTATTTACACTACACAGAACTCTGAAATCCCATAGTGGGAAAACTTTCTGCCTTTATTCTGCCTGGCATCTCTGTAGACTATGGGTGCTGATTTAGGCCAACAATTCTCAGCTGCATCACAAACTCTTTAAATCATCTCTTTTCTCTTCTCTTCCTATAACTATCTGCAAATGATTTCACTTGCAGAGAAAGGGAGTAGCACTTTACAATGAGTCACTCTGAATTCCACACAAGTGACGATGCATTCTGTGAGGGGTTTCCCACATCAGAAATCTCTATTTCAGGGTGTTTGTCTGAGAGCACTGGTTTCTTTCTGTGTTACTGTTTAGCAGTGATCATTACATAGTAACATGCAACAGGATGGATTACTTATCACTCCCTGGAATAACTAGCTATTTCTTCAATTAATGCTCAATTGAATACAGGGTGGGGCAAACATAAATTTACAGTTGCGAGTACGTAAAACACAGAGTTTATGCTGTATTATCATTTATAAATTATTGTATTATTTTCCATACAAATAAACCTACTTTTGCCAACCTGTATATCTTGAGAATGGAAATCTAAGGCAAACTGCAGTGATCAAGATTCAGATTTAATTTGGGTTAAAAAAATTATAGTTCACAAAACTAAAATCTAAAATTTGTCATCTTTCCCAATAAAAAATCAATAAAAACAACTCTACCATTTTATATTATTTCTCTGTTGTCTCAGGCAGGCTGTGTTTGTAGTTTCATTAATCTTTGAAACTATCTAATGACCATAGTGCTATTATTTGTTGAATAAATAAAAAAATAAGACTATAGAAAGATACAAATTGTTGCATAACGACTAAGTGTCTTCCAAACGATTTGAGTTTCCTGCTATGCAATGCTTCAAAACCTTCTAAGATTCCACTGACATTTTAGGAGCGATTTCTAAAGTCTGTATCAGCCCTTTGAAGTGGGAATATAATTATGAAGGCCCATGTAGAAACATAAAAATCTAAATCCATATTAACATGTATTCATAAATTACTCTTTTATTTATAACAAAGTGAAACAATCTTTATCTCATAACACCTGGAACCAATATTTTTTTTAACAAAAGTTTTTCTACCTAGTTGAGGTAAAAATCCAGGCTTTGTGTGTTGTTATGATGGCTTCCAAAAGCAAGAGTCCAACTATTTCTCACAAGATAAAGAGAGGGAGTTGTTTTGAAACTTTTAAAGAGAAGCTGTAGGTAAACAAAAAATGAGCATTAGTGGGTGGAGAGAAAATCCCAGGGGCCTGGTCTTTACATGGAAAGTCTCCAGAAAAATCTCCATTTTGCGAAATCCAAGAAGACAGACAAAATAAAAATCTGTTAGGTGATTTTGAATGTGTATTGGAATTCAACAATACAGACCCCTTCTTGTGATCCTCAGCTCTTTAATAGAGCCTTATTTACTCACAAACATTTCATGGGGGTAGATTGTGGGTGAAGAGAGAGGCTGCATGGTTCCACCTGTGTTTTCATGATGATGGGCAAACTCATCATCATACATAAGCAAAGCTGAACAATTAGTCACTATAATTGACAAAAATATTCCAGGGAAAGCTTAAATGCCATGGGGTTTGGTGTGTCAATGAGGATCTAATCTGTCAGATGGAGATTTGGGTCTCCAATCACACTGGCCAGTTCAGAGTGGTGCATGAACACAGGAGGCCATTCTATCTTGGGCTCTATCCATTCTTCTGCCTTTTCACTCTTATCATGAGGATTTTGTCCTCTTGAAATCAAAATAATCTCTTCAAATTCAGGCACCATAACTACAGCCAAAGTGGGAAGAAAAAAAGTAAAAGTTATGGGACACCTGATTCCTGTTCTTCTTGGTCAAAGACAGTCTTCTCAGAATCCACACTCTGGACTTTTATTTAGCTATCATAGATTAGAACCAGTTCTTGTGGTCACACCTACCTGGGGAGGTGAATGCTTCACAGGGCACACTGGTGCTCCAAATAAAATTGAGATTCTGTCATGAAAGGGAAAGGGTGCCATAGAGATGACAGTCTAAAGGCTAAGGGGCTCCAGATGTATTGGGGATGCCATGCTTCTTCTAAAAAAAAAACCCTAAATAGGAAGAGTCTAAAGGTTCAGAGAAATGAGAGTTTGTCATTGTCACCTCAATTTTAACTACCCTCTAAATGCTCCCATGCAGTTAATTAATGCAAATGGTAGTTTCTTGGAAGAGACTCATTCGGTAAATCCCAAATGAATCTCAGGCTGCCAGTTAGAAATAAAAAGAAGTAGGCTGCATACAGCTACTGCATTAATTAGAATCCATCTGGTTTCAGGAAAGGACGCCAACTTCTCCACAGGCCAAAAGGACTTGTTTTATCTACTCTGACAATATCAACACCTAAGGCTCTGTGTCAACTGAGTTGATGATTGGTACACCAAAGGGGCTGCAGCTGTTTCTTCTGGGGCTCCCACGGTTCTCTAACTCCAGCCTGCTTCTAGGAGTCATTAAATTCCATAACAGTATGGCCAAGGATACATAGTATTTAAGTTTTCTTTATAAAGAGGCAACGTTTTCCCCTTTGAGACTTTGTTTGTATGGAATCAAACGTGGTCTTGGGAAATGGAAGCCTCTTTGCAGATGCATTGGAATCTTTCTTATTGCTTCCGGACATTATTCATTTTGTAGACTATGTGGGGCATTATTCAGGCAGCACCAAACAAACATTTGGGAGAATGAAACTGTATTCTCTGATCTGTTGCAAGATGTTTCTGGCCCTAAATTTCTCATCTCTAAGGCCAGCATTTTGCAGATGACTCCCAGATGGCTTTCATCTCATACACTCTCTCCTCCACAAGGCAGGCCTTCATTGCATGCCTTCAATATACTCTTCAGATGCCCACATGTCTCTATTGAGACTGTTTGATATTGTTTTCTTTTATTAGAAAGTAAAGAGCCACATAAGTGGTGTGGACTTTGTAGTTATGCCAACTGCATTGGGATCTTCCCAGAGAAGATAGTGGTCACTGTGAGGTCAAGAGGAGACAACATATAAACCAACCAGATCAATATCAGGCATGTGGAAACATATATTTTTAACTTTCTCAGGGAAGTAGCTGCTTTCACAATATTCAATTTATACTAGAGTCTACAATATAAGTTTACATATATCATTGCACTTATGCCTCCCTACAGCTTGAATCTATAATATAATAGTTACCTAATGCCTTGTCTTCTATATGAGGGTATGTTCATATTTAAATTTCTAGGTCCCAAATTAGGTGTCTGGCATGAAAACTACACTTCATAAGTGTACTTAATATGTGAACCCATGGTTGACGGAGTAAGTGGACACATAAATAGTTTTTGGGATACAAAAATGAGAAAATTTTTCCATGAGCACAAATTACTTTATTGCAAAATTTTATTACATATATAATATGTATACATAAAATTTTATATACATAAAAACACTTTCAATACTTACCATAAAGATAGATTTTAGGGGTTTTTTGGCTAATCAAATTAATACTGAAGAATTTTGTTTTTTTTACCAAGAGCCTAAGACATGCAGAAAAGGATCAAATTGTCATGAAGCTACATTAAATCTATGTGTGCAGGAGTACTCATATTTTTAATTAAAGTTTAACATTTTAATTTAAGTTTAGATTCTTTTCAGGAGCAATCTGTCCAATTATTTCAAGTTGGAAGACAATACAGTCACTTTATTGCTTTGAAAGAATGTGGGTGGGAGACAAGAGTCTTTGTGAACAAAATTAAAAAGTTGAGTTTCTCCCTTCCAGTAACTAGACACTTACATATGTTTCTTAATACCTTTCTTATGAAAAGGGATTCAGGAAAAGACTGAGGCAATGACAGTGACCTAGCAGAGCTCTAGAGTAAAAATGGGGGAAAAAAGCCCTATCTCATTTATCTGTAATACTGTGGGGAGATGGACAACACACCTGAAGCCGTGGACCCGGAGGTGAGAACAACCCCCCAGATTTCAGTGCCACTGAAGCCAGCTGTAAAAAACGAGCTCAGGTGTTTTCTTGTTAAAAATGCTACGAGAAGATAGAGTTCAGAAAGGCAAAGGTTACTGATATAAATATACTCAGAGAAATGTAAAGAGAGGGAGGAAGGGAGGGAGGGAGGGAGGGAGGGAGAGAGAGAGAGAGAGAGAGAGAGAGAGAGAGAGAGAGAGAGGAAGGATGCCATCCAAGCAAGTCTGAAGCTGGCCTTGGAACTTTTTTATATTATCATATAATTTACACAAAAACTCTATAAGGTGGGTATTTTAGTTCAAATTTTTTATATATACTGACACTAAAGCTCAGAGAGGGAAAATAATCATTAAACTTTTAAAAGTCACTGATATTTTCATTTTAAATATCAAATTTAGTGTGCTGCATGCCAAAGATCTTTCTGATTTCTATGATTTTAATTAAACATTTTAAATAACCAATTCTGGTCCTTGAATTTCACACTTCAAATTTAAATACTTTTCTGAAAGACATGAGTCTTACAGGACTCATATCATGGAGAAGTGAGGTGGTCTGTGATTGCCTCCAACTATTTGCTCCCCCCTTTTTCTAAGATAATCTTACATCACTCCCACTGAGTCTGGGTCTGGTCATGTGACATGTTTGGCCAATGGAATGTGAGCAAATGTGCAATGAACCAGATGCCTTAGAAATATCACTTGAGTTTCCTCCAACTATCTTGTTTTTTCCTCCCCTATGAGGACAGTATGTCCTCAGTTAGGGCTCCTTCTGAAGATGAGATTCTGGAATGAGAACCATGTGAAGTAGAGCTGGTGAAGCACACACATAGACCATGACAGGTCAGGAAAGTGAGAAATCAATGTGGTTTGCATGAGCCATTGAGTTCATATCTTTTTTTTTAAATATATTTTTATTGATTTTTTACAGAGCAGAAGGGAGAGGGATAGAAAGTCAGAAACATCGATGAGAGAGAAACATCGATCAGCTGCCTCTTGCACGCCCCCCACTGGGGATGTGCCCACAGCCAAGGCACATGCCCTTGACCGGAATCGAACCCGGAACCCTTCAGTCCGCAGGCCGACGCTCTATCCACTGAGCCAAACCGGTCTCGGCTGAATTCATATCTTACTGATACCAAGCTGAGCATTGTAGCAGAACTATGTGCTGATGCATGAAATATCAAAGCTAAAGTTGTCCATCTAGAATATTGCCCCTTGATATGAAAAAGACACACCTAAACCTAAACTATTATTTAAAATATATTTAATTTGAATCACTGATACATTCATTTATCAAATATATATTGACTAGAGGCCTGGTGCACGAAATTCATGCACAGGGGGTGGGGGTTGTCCCTCAGTCCAGCCTGTACCCTCTACAATCTGGTACCTCTCAAGGGATGTTCGACTGCCCATTTAAGCCCCATCCCAATAATATCGGGCCTAAATGGGCAGTCGAACATCCTTCTCACAATCCAGGACTGCTGGCTCCAAACTGTTCACCTGCCTGTCTCCCTGATTGCCGCTAACCGCTTCTGCCTGCCAACCTGATCACTCCCTAACCACTTCCCTGCCAGCCTAATTGATGTCTAACTGCTCCCCTGCCAGCCTTTTTGCCCCCAACTTCCCTCCTCTGCCAGTCTGGTCACCCCTAACTGCCCTCCCCTGCAGGCTTGGTTGCCCACAACTGCCCTCCCTTGCAGGTCTGCAACTTCCCAAAGGCCCTCCCCTGCTGGCCATCCTGTGTCCACATGAGGGCAACTCTCTTGTATGTTGGAGTGATGGTCAATCTGCATATTATTTTTTTTATTAGATAGGATAGAGGCCTGGTGCATGGGTGGGGGCCAGCTGTTTTGCCCTGAAGAGTGTCCAGGATCAGGGTGGTGGTTCTCTTGGGGTGTGGGGCAGCCTGGGTGAGGGGCCTGTGGTGGTTTGCAAGTTGGCCAAGCCCCCCAGTGACCCAAGTGGAGGCTCTGGGATCTGGGATTAATTTATGTTCTACAATTGAAACTTTATAGCTTGGAGCAGAGCCAAGCCTTCTGCTGGTTCCATGGCTGCAATATAATTGAAACATTGTAGCCTGGAGTGGAGGCCTAGGTGGGCCAGAGCTGCAGAAGCTTGGCTTCCTTAATCGCCCCAGAAACCCTAGCCTCCTCCTCTCTCCAGCTCAGTGGCTGCTGCCATTTCTGTTGGGATTATGTATCTTCTATAATTGAAACTTTGTAGCATTTTGTGGAGGCCTAGGCTAGCAACGGCAGGTGGAAAGCTTGGCTTCTTCCATTGCCAGGGAAACTCAAGCCTCCCTCCTGGTCTCAGTGGTTGCTGCCATCTTGGTTGAGGTTTATTTGCATAATTTGTTTTTGATTGTCTGGTGGGTGTGGTTGTGGGCATGGCTTGCCTGGAGGAATGACCAACTTGCATATTACTCTTTTATTAGATAGGATAGTCTGCTCTGTTCCTTGGCCTAGATTAGACCCTCTAAATAGACAAATAATTAAAACATTCAATACAAAGTGCCTGCTTACTGTGGAGTTTTCAGTCTAGAGGGATGATTTTTCTAACCTAATTGTTGTCATCTAGGAGTAATGTTTATTTCCCTAGGGATTAAGGAACGGGCAGTGAACACCACCCAGCAGAATACAAGAGTACAGTACTGAGAGTTCACTGAAGACCAGTAAAAGGTAGAATTTCAGCCAAAACGAAGGTTAGATAACAGCATTAAGTAGGCAAAGTAGATACTGTAAAGCTCTAAAATTTAGTAACCAAGATAGAAGTCTTCCAAGACCACAGTAACAATTGTGTGTGTGTGTGTGTGTGTGTGTGTGTGTGTGTGTGTGTGTGTGTATATGTGTCTGTTTCTGAGACAGTTGTTTAACTCTTTAAGTTTACACATTAAAACTTGGCATGACCTTGTTTTCTCTTCGGCATTTGTGCAATTTGTCATTACCCATGAGTGCAAGAGACTGAGCATTCTAACTAAAACAGGCAGAAACCAGGGACCTTTGTTTCACTGAATGTGATATTCTCCATTGGGAATGGGCCCCTGAGACATCCTCTATGACAGTGTTTGGGAAAGTTTCACTATACATTTGCCACATTAGAGACCTCATTCTTTCTCAAATATTCATGGATAGTCTTGTAAATAGTATCCTCAATAAAACACATTTTGAATTCACAGCAGCATTCACTTATATCTAGCCAGATATTATCTATCACCTGTGTTGATCAGAGATTGGCAGCGTGGTATGGAACAGTTTGATAAGACTATGGAATGAAATACTAATACATTTGTTATACCTTGATAGTAATTCAATGATAAATCTACAGAAGTATAATGGATAAAGATTATTTTATCCCTCAGAGACATAGGTAGAATAGAAATAAGAAACACCTGTGGTGGAGAGGTGGTCATTAATCTTTATTTAGTGGATGCTGATAGATGGGTCTGAATCTCATAATGTTAATTGCATTGAGCATTTAATAGCAGGTTTTATTTTCAAAACATGTCCTCTGCATTAATCTCCATGACAGCATCATGACAGTGAGCATCATTTTATATGCCTAGGTTTGTATACTCTGCACAAGAGAAGCTGTTTTTTACCATCATACTAGCATTTAATATGCTGCCACTTGGTCCAGAGTAAGACCTTATATTTACAATAAAAAATATCCAGGCTTTAAAAATATATGCTTACCTGATCATGTTATTTTCATGTTCTTGCACTACATTACCTATTACAAAAATATGCAATTTTAGGTAAACTCAATGAGCTCAACATTTGAATATGCTAGTTAAAAGGCAGCCATAATAATAATGAAATGTAAAGTACATTCTTTAGAGTAAAAATTTTAAAAAGTATAGTCAATATATACCAGAATCATGATCAATATATTAAATTCTTATTCTCTTTCCTAGATATTGATAAGAATATTGTTACTATTTCTATTTTTATGATGTTCATAGCCATTCGCACATGTGTGTTCAATTTACCTCTTTTCCCAAAAGTGCTCCTTGACCTGTAAAAGCAATTAGGTTAAAGCAATCACTTCATCATTTCTACAGGCTTCTTTTCACATGTTAATCTTTTATCTGGCACCTTCTACCTTTTCCCCCATACTCAATTATGTAGAATTATAAGTGAACTATTGCAATACAGAAAAACTTTTAAGATTCAAGTGTGTTCCACCAAAGACAATTCTTTCTCTTCAAAAAAGAATCCCTGCACCTATCCTGGTGATAGCAGAATTGGATTAGGCCACAGGACAACTCTTCCATTCTTATCAGTCAGGAAGACAAAGTTTCTGTAGCATTATAAGAATAAGGAATTTACTACAGGAACAGAGGATTGCACAGATGTGAGAAAAGATGGAGAGTGCAAGTCCAGAAGGCACAGCTGAAGGAGTGGAGAGACCATCCATTGGACCTATGATGGAAGCTCAGTGGCAGCACAGAAGCCAGAGCTGCTGGGATGTTGGAGCCGCCATGTGTGATCATGACAGTGGAGAATGGAGAGCTTGTAGACACGGCCACGAAGCTGCTGCCTTTGCCTACAGTGACCTTGAGAAGAATGATTTCAACTCTGTTCTCTTTCCAAATCCTGCATGAGTTTCTCTCATTGACAAACTCCACCAGAGCCAGGGAGGAAAGGAACGTTTCTAAAATTTCAGGCTAGTGTTTTAGTCACGTGATCTTGGGAATGTTATTTAACTCCTCATTTGTAAAACAAAGCTAGTAATTATACCTTATAAGGTTGTTGTGAAGATTAACTGAGTAAATACCTGTACAAAACTTAGAACAGTGTCTCCCACAAACTGAACCTTCAACAATGGTTACTTGGAATACATATAGGTGAGTGTTAGAACTAATATTTGGAAAATAATATTGCCAAATCTTTTTTTTTAATACTGTGAAATTTAATTAGGCAAAGTTTCATAAGTTAAACAAAAAACATCAGGGGAGAATTTAAAAACATCCTTAGTGATGGAAACTATTTCAGTTAAAATTCATCCTAGTTCTCTGGTTAGTAAAATAGAAAACACACAAGCTATATCAGCAGATAAAAGGGGATATTACACACCTTGAAATGCGGGAAAAACAAAAGGGAGTAAAAGGAGGTAACACCTGGATAATAAGCTCTCCAAAGCTTACCCGCCCTAGGACAGAGGAAACAATAGGAACAAGTGGGAGGTTTCAGACTTTGGAATCCAGAAGGCATTCTGCAGAGGTAGAGCTCAAGGTTCCCAGCAGGGCACCCTGCCTGGTGCAGATGTCCTTGAGGATACCAGGGGGCTTGGTGCACCTGTTAATAGCAGCTAGAGATGGCGGTT
Organism: Antrozous pallidus; assembly: GCA_027563665.1. Lineage (NCBI taxonomy): Eukaryota > Metazoa > Chordata > Mammalia > Chiroptera > Vespertilionidae > Antrozous > Antrozous pallidus. The sequence goes on from CM050518.1 coordinate 53,854,944, forward strand.
AAATTCATGTACCATTTCTTAGATGATGCTCACAGTAACAGAAAGAAACCAGAAAAGCAAGTCCATAATGTCCTCCTGAGTCTTTCAATTTTCCTGTGCTGCCCTCTGTTAGGTGATCTGAATGCGGGTCAGCTGGCAAAGGAATTGGCTCGTTTGCAGAGTCCCAGGCCTAGTAATTAAGATTTAAAGGTGAGATATATATCACCAACTAGTATGGTCCTTAAAAAAATAGATGTCTATTTCCAAGTGCCTATAGGAGAAGCATCTGATGATCAGAAAATACCTATATACTAGTAGTGTATCAAAATCTCAGGATAGGTGGGAGAAAACTCTTAACTCTAGAATAGGAATAGAGAGGGAAAGCATTTTCTCCTCCGTACATCAATATTTTATAAAATACTTTAATAGTATTAATTAATGAGTTAATTAAGTTTAAATACATAAAGACTATCCCTTTAGAAAGTTGGGCAAGTTTATTATATGCAAACTAATAGCCCCGTGTATGAATCCATGCACCAGTTGCTCCCTATGGGGCCTGGCTGCTCTGCACCCGCTGCCCAGAGGCTCCCTGCAGCCCAGAGGCCCAACCGCAGCCAGGCACAGAACACTTGCCTTGTTGCCACAGCAATGAAGCAAGTATTCCACCAGGCCAACCACCCACCCCACCAGGACTGGGGAACTCCAGCGGGGCTGAGAGGACTGTGCACCACCATCTTGTGGCTATGGGCTCTGCTATCTTTGTGGTGGAGTGATGGTCAATTTGTATATTACCCTTTTATTAGATAGGATGTGTTCTTGGAAAAATAATTTACAACAATAATCTTGGAACAGCTACCTTTTAAAGAGTATTTAAGAAAAAGACATACTTATTCATAACTTAGCATATCTGAGAAACAAAAAACCTCGACTGACCAATGGTTTCTAAGTACCTGAATTGATATATATTTTGAGCAATTCTACTTGAATATTATTCTAAGTTTTGTTGCTTTAAAACTTAGTATTTTTTGTATTTTATGTGTGAGTGTGTTTTTAAAACAACCTGTAAATTAGATGTGTTTTTAAAAGAATATGTGCTCATAACCATGGTTATTACATAGTACTTCCTCTGACTTTCTTTAGACACTGAAAGAAGGGCTAAGCCGTACAAGCCAAGCATCAGGTCTGGACTGTGCTTCTGTATCCATTAAAGGAATCTATTTATGTAAAGGTATTTCTCTACTCATTTGCTTAATTAATAGGCCCATATTGACTATGCACTTAGCAGCTAAATTGAAGGGTATCCAGATGGATCAGTCCTGATGCCTGTGTTCAAATACTCTTGTTTTGAAAATGAGCCATTCTCAATGGCATGTTAATAGTTAATACCTGTGTTGGCATCTCCTCCAGTATCATCCACATTGATGCCAAATGATGACAGTAGAGCTCATAGGCCACGTGTGGGCATTGATCTTTTCCATGTGACTGTCCCTACATTCCTTCCAGTGGCCTTGCTGTAACAACCCCTCCTAAACTGATGCCAGCTGATGAGTGCCTTTGAAAGGTGAGACCTTGTCCTGGATTATCTAAACCCAAGGCACTGTCAAGACAGAAAGTTCCACTGTGTCAGTGATGCCTGGTTCACAGACTTATAAAAGCACAACATATAGCAGACTGATCCCACTCTGAAGGACCAACTGGTAAGACACAAATGTGAAAATGATAGCCTCCACCCTGGCATCACCAATTTCACATTGTGTATGGACACCATCTCCAGTTCTTCTAGCAGCTATCTTCACTAGTTTTCTCTGTCTTACAGACAGGAACATGAAGCTCAGAGGATTCAGACATTTCTAAGGACATACACCTTGTACAAAGTGAAACTATAATTTGAATTAGTCCTATGGAAAGTTATTTTCACTGCCTTATACCACATTTGTAGGTCTTAGTTATAGTCACAAAACCTCAGTTATCGACATAACTGTGTATATATGTGTATTTATCCAAAGTCATGTTATCATGGGAATTTACACCAAGCAATTGTCTGGGATTGAAAACAGGACTTTATTTCACGTATTGGTATTTCTGTGTATACTGGATAATGATGGTTTTGGGGGTCACTTTGGAGCTCTAGAGTTCAATATTATTGAATAAGATGATACAGTAAAATGGCCAAAAGGTCACACAGGTGACACAAGAAAGAACTGTGAGCTCTAGAAATCACTCTTCATCATTGCTCTTTACAGATTGTACATTTGCTTTATATACAATGTAGAAAAAATATTTATTTATAATGTATTAGAGTATAAAAAATCTTCTAATGCTTTGTCATATTATCTCAAATGCTGTAGGGCAGAGAGAAGGTGTGATAATACATATTTTTATACATGAAGAAACAACAGTTTGGGGTTCTTATGAGTAAGTATCTACTTCACTCAGGGAAACATACCACGTTGAGCACTGAACATACTGAGGGTTGCTGGTTGACTCTGGGGTGGATCCACTTGGGTTTAGAGCTGGATTTATTCCCTATGGTGCAATCTTAGAAAAGTTACTGAAACTCTCTTTGATTTTCTCATGTGTACAATGGAATTATAACAATAACCACCACCACCATAGTGAGCATCATTATTACTTGTGACTGAATTGTTAAGATTGCTAAGAGATTACTTACATGTAAAATGCTCAAATAGTGTTTAGCATCTAGCATTCAATACAGTCAGCCATAACCTTGAAATAATAAAATATGTCAGAAAGTAACTTGAAAAACAAGACAGAGATTTCTAGATATAAAACAATTCCATCAGTTACATTTTAGGGTGTGTGTTTTTTCTGTATTGTTTTGTTTTTCCTTTATTTATTCCAATCTGATTCAATTTAGCAAACACACTGCTGTTCAAGGATTCCACCAAAAGTACAATTTTTAAGCCATCCTTTGCTGAGATACATGAAAATATTCTCCTTTGAATAAAATGTAAACTCCTCTGGGTGGCATGACACAGTCAGAAATCATGATGGACAATGTCAACCTGCTCTTCCAACTATATTCACTTTTTCTCCTTTTGTCTATTCCTATGCTCCTGCCAACTCGAGCACACGGCCTTCCAAGGCTGCCTCCATTCCAGTCTCTCCAGGTGGAAATATTTCCCTGATCCACATCTGACAATGTCTCCAGCTTTCCATACCTGCTTAGAAGGACAACAATATAATAAACCTATCTTCATCTCCTTAAGAACATATTTGTATTCCCATATTTATGCTACTAACTTCTTCATTAGAAAACACCGTCTGCATTACATTCTGTTATCAGTTGAATATGTTATCTTTCATACAAAAATTAGGAAGAAATCAACTAGCATTTCAAGATGGAAAACTTAGTTAATAATTATAAGCTTCATTTGCCTTATCTAGATCGTCTAAGCACCCTTCCTTCTATAAGTCTCCATAATTATGTTGCCCTCTGGATTGCCACCTTTCTTTCTCATCCCCAAAGCACTTAAGAAGCCTGGCATATAGACTGTGCAGGATCAAAAAAGGTTGCTTATGTTAATATTGCACTTAAGTTACAAGAACGTGAATAAAGAGTGCAAATTTTATAATGTCATGCAATAGAAGTGTTTTCTTTTAAATACTTTGTATATTATACCTTCTGTTCACTTTTACATTTCGTGCCTACAACTATGCCTATTAAGAGTACAGAAAAAAGGAAGTACTTCATAGAGTGAAACAACATAAAAATTTTAGCATGCCTCAGAGTTGGGAGGGGGATATGAGCCGAAAACAAACAAGAGCATCTTGACTAGTCCTAGCTAGTTTGGCTCAGTGGATAGAATGTCAGCCTGCAGACCAAAAGGTCCCAGGTTTGATTCCAGTCAAGGGCACATACTTTGGTTGCAGGCTTCTCCCCCACCCAGGCCCTGGTAGGTACTTCTGCAGGAGGCAACCAATCTATGTGCTTCTCTCACATCAATCCTTGGGTAATAGTTAACAAAAACAACAAAAGTATCTTGATTGGAATTGTCATGGATGTAAAGAAGTGGTTTAACCTTATGATCATGCTAGTACAGGGATAAGAACCTTCTGGAAACCACCTCTAAGAAACGACAGGTGTCTGAAGTAGGTTGAGTCTATTATTCACACTTCCAAGGAACTGAAAACATAATCAGAGGGTGTATACTTCTTTAATTACACACAAAGAAGTACAGAAACATAGGCTATGATAAGAAATAATGAGAAATTAAGAGTGTCTGACATAATTACCCTGTTTGATTTTTTTGAATAAAATCCAAAATATAAATTAAGTTCATTAATAAATTTAATCAAGGTAATTCTATATTAACAAAGAACCTCAGATTTATTGAAAAGGATTTTTAATAATAAAATACATTTCTGGCTATTTTAACAATATAATTTATTTTCCTATTTTACTTAACCTTTCAGAGGGCTATGGAAAATAGTAATTAAATGACTAAGAGTATAATAATTCAAATATTATATCATTTCTTAACTAACAATTTCTTGGCTGGGATCTCTGGGTCATGAGTGATAGAAATGAGCAAAGGGAAAAAGTGTGAGTAAACATGAGATAGAAAGCCACTAATTGGCTTCAGTAAAGTTGTACAAACAGAAACTTACTTTCCAAATCATATACATTTTGATTCAGATAATTTTAAAGAGTTTGTTTATTAAACCTACCCCTACCTTTGGAGTTGGAATCTGACAGAATTAATTTTCATCACTAAAATATACAAACTTCATAAAAAAATAAAATATTATTTATTTTATCATCAAAACACCAATAAAGTATTTATTATCTATATATATAGAAGGCTAATATGTTAAGTGTCCAACCATCCAACTGGTCTCTATGACATGGACTGACCACCAGGAGGCAGACGCTCAAAAAAGGAGCTGCCATGATGCACACTGGCCAGCACCATGGCTCTGGCACTGACAAACCAACACTCAGCTTTCCCCAAGTGGGACACAGGCCCCACCACCACCCTGGAGCAACACCCCACCAAATCGCAACCAATGCTGCCAAGACCCCAGAGCACAAAATGCAGCCTACAGCTCAGCCCAGCCCAGAAATGGTCGCTGTGTGCTCCAGGTAATGACGTCATGTAGCAATGCCTGGCTTCCTCTCACTAGCGACTAGCCTCTTTGGAGTTTCTTTTCTTTCTTTCTTTTTTTAAAAAATATATTTTTATTGATATTTTACAGAGAGGAAGGGAGAGGGATAGAGAGTTAGGAATATTCATGAGAGAGAAACATCGATCAGCCATTTCCTGCACACTCCCTACTGGGGATGGTGCCCACAACCAAGGTACATGCCCTTGACCAGAATCAAACCTGGGACCTCTCAGTCCCCAGGCTGACACTCTATCCATTGAGCCAGACTGACTAGGGCTCCTTGGATTTTCTTCAACCCAGGAACACAGGTAGAAACATTTTACACTTTAATCAAAAGGCCGTCAAGCGTTTTCCTATGGCTCATCTCACTCGATGCTCACAGAAGTCCTGGAGAGGGGGTAGATAGGAGACTTGGTGGCATCCTATTTTCTTTTCATTAGCCAGAAAATGGAGATTTAGAAAGCTTAGAAACTTGACCCACTGAAAAGAAATAAGAAATAGTGGACCTTGAAAACGACTTCAGGTTTTCTCACTGAGCAGAATATAGTCAAACACTGCTGGAGTTAAATATTTTAGCTTTTGTTCTCCCTGTGTGATCTACAATAATAATCTATTTTGTGTTGATATTTACTGCTGTGTTGCTGACAATTATCTTAAAGAGAAGTTGGGGTGCTTCATTGGGCAGGAAAAAGATGAGCTAAATCAGAAAGCAGGTCTAACTAAGTTTATCTATCTATCTAAAGTTCTCGTTGGCACTAATCACACTGGTGTGTTTCCATCTGTCATTCTCCAACATAAATTTGGTTGACACTTCTATTATAGAAAAAGGGCAAATAGTGATATTAAAATATTTCTTTGAATTAATTTCCTTTCAATGTGCATGAATCCATGCACTGTACCTCTAGTTGCATTAATAAAGATAACAGAAACCACTATCATATTTTACAATTCATTATGATATTCTGAGGTTGAGGGAAAACCATTCATGAACTTCTTTAAAAAGCTTACCTAATTTGAGGAAAACCCAAATTCCTGAGGGAAAAAATAGTTTAGGTGACTATTCATATGATGTCAAAGATCTAACTTTATTAAACACCAAGAAAAACAGTTTATGGAGTTGGACCCATTGAAATAATTCTAGTAGAAAAAAAAGTAACATGAAACAGAAAAGTCAGCATCTTCACAATGTAGACTGGTCTCCTTTAAAAGTCCAACAACATGACCTCCTATTAGATTTAAAGCCACATTTTGATTTTCTAATCAAAGGGAAGTTAGTTATGGCAAATCAAACATTGCATGCCTATTACGCAACATGATGCATAAAATGGCATGTGCGTAAAATCAGGTACAGAAAATACATCAACCTGAATTTGGCAACTGAAAAGCACTTAGGACCACAGAGGCATTTCACATAATGACATGCCTCCCAGATCTTGAAAGTGAATTCAAACAGAGAAATAAAATGAAAACAGCTATTTTCCAATTAACTAACATAGTGTATAATTACATTATTGAAAACATGGAATTAGGGTTATTTGAAATCACTTTATCAAAAATATAATTATTTCTTAAAATAAAATGACTTGAAACATATTGAAACATCTCAGAAGTCTTAAAACCACTCCTTCCTTACCTACCTGAGTCTGCCCAATTGAGTGTAAACCATAGGCTGGTATTCAGGGGACCTTGCCTGATATTGTCAAATTAGAGTTTTTGACATATGGATATATTTCAATACTGGTCTTTAAAAAGCCTGTTCTTGGGTCATCCAAAGAACATCTCCCAGGTATCATGGAGCCGTCCACGCACAAGATCCAGCTGGGAGAGTGATGGCCAAGGACAACAGCCGCCTCCAAGACTCTGCCTCAACATTACCACTATAATCCTTTCTGATTAGTCAAAGCTCACTGGTAAGAATCTTTTAGTATTACCCCTAAAGGGGCCTATTCTTCATTTGTTTTCCCAAGAAGCTGTTGTGTATTAAATAAATACATGCAATCCAGTGTTATTATTATAGTTGGTGTAGTCGGATGTTTGTTTTAAGTCTCCATTAGTGCATATGTACTTTATGCATTGAACTAGCAAATCAGAATACTTCTGTATGTTTAGAAAGAACTGTGGAAGAGGAAGGCTTTTGGATTGCTATGGACAGATGATTGTAAAGGATTCACGTAACTTGTTTTCTGCCCGTTTGCTGTTCCAAAGGGCCTTGGCGTGTAGATTATACTTTACTGATTCATTCAAAGCATAAAAGGCTCGATGATGATATCTACATAAAGTAATATAAAATATGGCTAATAGCTTCCAAAAATAATATCTGGATGCATTAAACTTGAATTAAAGGGCATAAATAGCCATGCTAATAAATAAGCCATTCAAGTCGATCAAAAAAGGCTAAATTTTAACATAAGCAATGTGTACAAAAATATGTAGCAAAATAAAAACGTATCTTTATGATATCAATATAATTTTTTTCTATTCACCAGCTAATCACATTCATGGGAGTGACTATTTCTGGAAACTGACATTTTAAAAAATATAGACTATTCAGAGTTATGATAATTATTTATTTTTATATCACTAACCCCCCTCCCCCACTTTTTGTGTGACATATAAAAAATTGAATTTTTGATGGGGGTGTATGTAATTAATCTATTGGGTTTGTGAAGTCAGCTTGATTTATAAGGTGTGAATTGTGATATACCAGACTCCTTTGCTATTTAAAGAACAGAATTCTATAGAATTCTGCAGTTTTAAAAATGTTTCCAAGCCTATTTATAATAAGTCTTTTTAAAAAATTTATTTCCTAGGCATATACATTCAATCTTTAAAAAGTACCAAATCATTGAATCAAATTTGATAGAGTGTATATATCATTCAACAGCAATTAAATGTATTACATGATTTTACTTTACTTACATTGAAACACATCTTAATTAGTTAAGACTTCAGATATCATAAGTGTGCCTCAGTGTAAGAACAACTCAGAATGGTATAATTTGGGTTCTAAAATGACTGGTGGCTTGAAAGCATTTATAAAAGACTTTTCCTATTCTAAAACAAGAATGCAGTCCATAAAATTTTGGAGATAAGCCTCAATGCTAAAGAGCATCCTGACGCCTACAGTGAGAAAGTGTTGATATGAAGTGTGTAAGTCAATTTATTTTCACTCTAACCGAAGAAAACATTTCTCTGAACTCAAGTTAGGAAATTATTGTACATTTTTATATATCTTTATATAAAAAGTTACAAGGAGCAAGCAGATGATACAAAGACATGGTGGAGAGACAGCAGGGTCCGTGAACGCATGCTTTTTACAATGTGTCTCCGAGAGAGTGGTGTGTTCCAACCAAAATATCCAGAACTGACATGCAGGGGTTTTCTCAAACTGTCTGTCAACTCAGTCATATTGCTAAGTGCTGAAGCAAAAACATTGAAGGGTATAGTAAGTGGTAAAACGCCGATTTCAAAAACTATTTCTAAAACTGGGTATTCTCCTTTGATATAAAATAAACAAAATAAGGAAATCAAGGGTACCGAAGAAAGACCAAAGAATGAGACTTTTCTTATTGCCCTCTGGTCATTTTACTCATTACTTGTGGCTGCGTTTAATCCTAATACAACAGACATGTATCCTCAGTCCAGAAAACCTCTGGCTGCTGTTCCCATGGTCCACATTTTCACAGGCGCATGTTCAGACTCACTCTGGACGACTATTCTCAAGCAGTCTATGTAATAAAAACAATGTACATGTAACACCAAGTTCACCCCAAATCGTATTTTTTTTTCACATATCACACAATATACAATTATATAAGAGACGTGAAACAACATATAAACAAAGTGGAAGTGAAAGTAAAAATGAATAGTCTGAATCAGGAACTAATTTCTTCTTCAAGTTTCCAGTAAATCTCAAAATGTATTTAAATACTAAGGAGCACTTGGTGGCCAGCAACCAAATTACGAAATGAACACATCATTGTGTAGCGGGGATGTCTTGCCGAAGAAATAACAAGTGTCTGTAATTCTTAAGTTTGGGTAAAGGCAGTGGAATGGATTTAGAAATATGTCCACTTTTCACAATTCACTATAGAATTTTCTTTGCACAGTGCCCATGTTTGTATAAATAGTTCTTCTCTGAAAATGAAACACAGTTAAAACAATTTCTCCCAGTGAAAAATACACACAAATACTAAACACCAATTTATCAAGGTCATCTAGACTCAAGGTCATGTAGATTCTAGAACATGGAATTGCATTCACCTATTTTAGGAATAGTTGGTAGGTCTGAAGAGTTTTTAAGCGATTAGCTGTCCAACAAATTTTATTGGAAACAAAATAGTCTAATATAGATATAGACTATCAACTGATACAAATAAAGCCATTCTGATACTCAATGACAAATAAGAGACACACACAGGCAGCTGGTATTTATGAAACATTTTACATTGTCAAGCATTCAACATAACTTGCATTTAACTTTCATGACATAAGCTACATATTCATGCAAAAATAAGAGTGAACAAATTGTATGAGAACCACAAAATTCTTAGTGTATGAATTTGGAGTGAAATATTGCCAAATTATTATCTCAATATCAACATATTGAGATAATACTCAATTTTTAATTTAAAAAAATCATTATTTTTTTTCTTGTATTTCTTTAAAGAGGTAACTAATTTTTATATCTTTACCTTAAAGCATGTAAAATTTATCTGAATTAAACATTCTTTTCAATAATAATGCAATACAATGCTTGATGGTAAGAATATGAATATTTATTTTAAAGATACAGGTACTCAGAACAATCCTTCCATCAGCATTGAATCCACTCTATGAAATGTTATGAAACACGTATTTAAAGAAATAATCAATAAATAGCCCGTTCCCTAAAGAACAGCAAGACAATTGCAACAAAACAAAACAAAAACGGAATACAATGAAGAAGGAGAAGGAACCAAGGGCATTTGCTTACCTTGAATTTTCTTTTTAGACCCTAGTGGTGTTGTATTCAGATTCGTGTTTGCTTAGAGACCCAATGAGGCAGAACCTGGAATGTTATGGCTGTTTCATTCAACAAAGTAATATTTGCACAAAAAATAAATGCACACCCAAATATTTACTTAAAAGCATTCATAAAAATTCATAAAACTATGAAAATAGATTTTTGCTATCAGCATGCAAAAATATTAAATCAACTAAAATATTTTAGGTTTTGAAAATGTATGGTGAATTGAGAAAGAATATACATTTATAAAACAAACCAAATACTAGTAAACATGCAAAAGAACAAACAAAACAAGTAGGTGGGAGTTGGGATTTAAAATGTTTCCCCAAATTTAAATTTTCTTTCCCCAAATTTTTATAAATCTTTGGGCTAACAATACAATACAGATCTCATTGCCTTTACATTAAAATAAAAATGAATCAAATGTTTCTACTAATCTTTGCTACATTTAAATATAAAGATTAGTACTTTAGCATGTCATGCTCTTCTATGCAATTTGTAATATTAACATTATGTAATGTGTGGGAAAAAGTATTTTCATTTTCAAACCAAAAATATAATACATTATATTGAAAAAATGTACTATTTCTATATTAAAATTATTCAACAAGGTGGGCTAATTTTCTTGGTAAGGAAATTAATTCCAAATATTATTTCATATATTAAAAATATAGATATTGATTGGGGCAAAGTGGAAGCAATGTAAATTTGTAATATAAATTAAAGCCTAATTTTTGTAGAAATAAATGATATGTATGTATAGATATCAGTGAAGTATCTTTGTTCAGTATGTGCTCATAAGCACAGGTACACATATGGGGGCTTTGGAAGAGTCTGGATGGCACTGAAAAGGAAAACATGGAGACATTGGTTTAAATCATTGATAAAAAGGAAAATTGAAGAATGAAGACAGCCCTGCTGGTGTGGCTCAGTGGTTGAGCGTGTACCAATGAATCAGGAGGTTGCAGTTTGATTCTTGGTCAGGGCACATGCCTGGATTGCCGGCTCCACCTCAGTAGCAGTGTGCAGGAGGCAGCTGTGCAGGGATTATCTCTCATCATTGATGTTTCTATCTCCCTCTCCCTTTCTTCCTGAAATCAATAAAAGTATATTATAAAAAATTTTTTTTAAGAAAAATGAAGACAAACAGAACTCAATATTCTGGAAGCATTGCAGTCCTCAGATTAGAGCTGTCATAAAATATCTACTGATACTGACCGCTGGACGGCTTTCTCGTGTCGGGACAGCCTGTGGCTTGTGGTTGGCACCTCCTCGATCTCGTCGATGTCGCAGGCGTCTGCAGCGTCTTGTGAGTAGTTGTGTTTCATGACCAAGATGTTTCTCCTGTTTGTGGGTGGGACGAGGGGTTTGACGGGTTGGGGCGGCATCTCCGTCAAAACGGATGCGTCTCTTGTGCTAAGGTTGCTGCGGCTGCCTTTCGTGCTGGACAGCTGGGATCCACAGTGATGGTCATGGATGCACTTGGAAGAAGACCTCCGCAGTTTATGATAGGTGTCAAAGTCATCGCCCATGTCGACAAAGTCGGCCGTGGCCCCCGTCCCTCTGAGAGTGCATAACTCGTAGTGAGGGGGCTCAAACACCTCCTGGAAAACGGTCTGGTCAAAGTCTGACTTCCTCTGGACATATTTTTTACGAGGCTGTTTGATCTGCACGATGATGGAAATGATAATGAGGATGATGACAATGCAGGAAGTCACCCCGATGACAGTCCCACTGGTGTTGGTCAGCTGGTCCAGCAGGCCGGCCTTCCTCTTTTCTGTGGGTTGAGAAGAGTGAAAACAAATAAAGCCAGACACAGCCCACCAGGTATAAACATGGCAGTCACAGCATCTATGGAAAACTTTAGGATGAATTGGGCTGAGCATGGAGTTTTTTGTTTGTTTGTTTGTTTGTTTTTTAAATATGTTTTATTGATTTTTTACTGAGCGGAAGGGAGAAGGATAGAAAGTCAGAAACATCCATAAGAAAGAAACATCGATCAGCTGCCTCTTGCACGCCCCCTACTGGGGATGTGCCCACAGCCAAGGTACATGCCCTTGCCAGAATCGAACCCGGGACCTTTCAGTCCCCAGTCCGATGCTCTATCCACTGAGCCAAACCGGTCTTGGCTGAGCATGGAGTTTTAAAAACTAAAAATATTTACTAGTAACACAAAGTGATATCCTATGTAATAAAAAAGTAATATGCAAATTGACCTTCACTCCAACACACATGATGGTAACCCCTGTTTGGTCAAAGATGGCTGGCCCCATGTGGACATAAGACGGCCAGCAGGGGAGGGCAGTAGGGGGGAACCAGGCTGGAAGGGGAGGACAGTTGGGAGAGGGAGGAACCCAGGCCTGCAGGAGAGGGCAATGGGGGGAGGGAATCAGGTCAGCAGGGGAGGGCAGTTAGGGTGACCAGGCCTGCAGGGGAGGACTGTTGGGGTAGGGGGGGACCAGGCCTGTAGGGGAGGGCAGTTGGGGGCAACCAGACCAGCAGGGAAAGGAAGTTAGGGGTGACTAGGCCTGCAGAGGAGGGCAGTTTTTTTAAAGTGGAAACTAGGCCTGCAAGGACAGACAGTTTGGGGCAACCAGGCCATCAGAGGAGGTCAGTTAGGGGCAATCGGGCCAGCAAGGGAGCAGTTAGGTGTTGATCAGTCTTGCAGGGGAGTCATTAGGGGGTGATCAGGATGGCAGGCAGAAGCAGTTAGGGGCAATCAGGAAGGCAGGCAGGTGAGAAGTTGGGAGCCAGCAGTTCTGGATTGTGATAGGGATGTCCCTGTGTGGGATTGGGCCTACATGGGCAGTCGGACATACCCTCAAGGGTCCCAGATTGGAGAGGGTTCAGGCTGGGCTTAGGGTCATATACCCTCATGCACAAATTTTGTGCACCAGGCCTCTAGTTTATAAATAAATCAAAATGTTCACTTTTTGCAAGGACCTTACCTTCTAGCCTCTGACACAGGCCAATGCCCCTGCCTTAATATAAATTTATCTTTGGAGAAGATCTTAGGAGACCATTTGAGTAACCATTGGGAATGAGATCTTAATTTTAAAAACAGTACATTTTTCCCCTCAAAGGTATAAGAAAGCCCCCAAACTCAACCACTGGGAACATGACTACACCTGTATTTGTGTGAGCTAATTCCTGATTGGATAACTGAAGTCAAAACAGCAACAATATCCTGAACCCAGAAAGTAATTAAAGTTCAAGACAGACCTTTCTGGAATGGTGGCATAGAGGCATCTGTATGCCATTGCCCCAAAGACAAAACCTTCATTGACAAAAATTATGTTTAAAATACAAACAATTTATTGTCTGAGAACTTGCCCTAATGGTGAATGGAGGTAGATTTCTTTTTTTTTTTTTAATTCCTCAATTTCCTTAAGGTCAGTGATGGTCTATGGCATGGAAGCTCTTGCAACCCCTAGGTCATCATGAGCAAAACTCTGCTGGGAAAACTTCAAACAACTCAGGCCTCCTCTCCCCGCAGCTCCCAGAATGGAGCCACAGCACCTCCCCAGGAGGGCAAGATTCCAGCATTTCTCACCCCCCATCGCTGTTGCAGATGCTCCATCTCAGGCAGGGGTGTCCTAGTGTCTGGGGCTCCTTTCCTCCTTCCAGGCCCACTGGTAGCACCGAGGCTCAGACCCAGGTGCAGAGGGTGAGGAGGCCGGGTCTCCACTCACTCACAGAGGGAATCATCTGGAGAGGCCAGTGGAGAAGACCAGGGCCCTGTTCATAAAGGGGTATTACTCTAAACAGCTGGCCACTGTCCCTGCCCCTTCATCCTGAGCCATGGTGCAGAAGTTTTGCCCATGAGAGAGTCAGACCACAAGAACAGACAGACCACAGCTTCCCCTGAAGACTTATTCTATTTGGATCAGAGTGTGGGAGGTGCCCAAGCCAATGGAAACCTCAAAAACAATGGAAATGACCAGGACAGTATTAAGAGTCTTCACAAAGTATTTAATTTCCCTTGATTCCAAAATGGTTTCTGGAACACAAAACTGATCATTGTCACATCTACTTTCAGATATTTGATGCTGGGTCTGCATTCCTTATTGACCGCAGGAACCACGGCTGCTGTGGTTACTTCTCTGCTTCTACCCAGAGAAGGTGTTTTAGTACATGATACTGGACTTTGAGTAAGAAAGAGTTGTCTGCCTGCTTGTCCTTTGCAAATTGGTTCCTACTGAATCTGAATAAAAGATGTCTGGCACTTTCAACTTCACTGAAACATGCAACATCTATAATGAAGCCAAGGATTGGAAAAGCTGTTGTCAGAAACAGGCCTTTGTGCATCAGCCAGAGTGGGGAGCAGGGGATGCTACTTCCATTGTGACGGAAGAAAAGCATTTAGGTAGTTGAGTTTAAGTGGCTGGAAGTAACTGAACACTCAAGCATGCCTTCAATAAGCTTTATCTCTAGAGTATGTGCACTCTACTCAATGAAGACAAACTGGAATAATGACAATGTAACCCAGACGAAGGGCACTAGGTCTGATAGGAAACCCCACCCATCATCTAAGCTCCAAGTGCCTTTCCATGTCCTTGCAGGATCTCATATGAAGACACCTCCACGAGCGTTCAAGGGCTCTGGAAAGTCCACTGTGTGTTAATGAAACTTCCGGTGCCAGCACCAGAAATGGCAAAGAACAAGACTTCCCAATGGATTACAAGACACCCAAAGTTCATAAAAGCCTCTCTACACTGTCTTTACGATGGTCTGATACATAGAACATTGGCATTGTGTCCTTCCCACTCCAGATGGATGGAGACTGCAAATCTTTACCTTTGCAGTGGTTTTCATCCCAAGGATACACACAGTTCTGGAGCCCATTGCACACCAGGGTGTTGTTGATACACATGTTACTGTGGCAGAAGAACATGTTGCCTTCACAGGGAGCTGAAAGCAAGAAGAGAGCAATGAAGAAATATCACTGACGCTAAGTAGTAAATCATTCACATTGCAAATCTAAAAGCAGAAAGATAACAGTAATGATTCACCCTCAACTTGAGATAAAGGATCTGACCTTCCATTCTCAGAAGTGTTGCCAAAGTGGTAATTCTTTCTTGAGTTACTAATAGAGCTGGTGTCCCTCAAGAGGTGTCCAGCTTATAAAACAGGCATGGAGATTTTCCATCATAAAAGTCCATTTTTATCTATACATTTTTTTTAACTTGGTGCACTCATTTAGCAAAACCAAAGTGGCTAAGTTATGCTTTACATTATATTTGTGTAAGCTTAACTATACTGAGCAAAAAGACTCAATGGAAATACTGAAATAAGTTTGAAAAGTAAATGCTTACAAATTACTAATGAAAAAGTTATATACTACACAAAACTCTATAACACTATTTAAACATATGAAAAGGAGAGTGTCAAGGATATTTAGAACAGGGGAAAATTAATCCCAAACAACCTAAGAAAAGGATATATTATTCTCATTGATTTTTAACAGATATATGGTGGTGAAAGTAGCCTACTTTCACACATTCTGGTAACTTTAGGTATCACGATCCATGATTCCCAGATTACAATGCACAATCAGGGTGCCTGGAGGTAGCTCTAAGAAGATCTACATAAATATGGAAAATTTAGCAACATAAATGTGATAAACTGAAGATTTTAATATAGCAAAGAAAAATGTTAGATATGACTTCAATATTAGAAAAATGCATTTCTTTCATTATCATAATAGAATATTTAGAAGACTGAGTTTCTATGGTAATAGTGCTTTAGGAATCATGGTGTATAGACAGTGCTTTATGCTAATTCCTTTTTTTACCTTTATATTTATTCCACATACCTTATTTAATGTAATTTCAGTGTTAATCTTTTCCATAATAGTTTCTGTGACCCTTGTAAGAACAGACATTCTAGAAATACTAGATACAACACATTCAGTACTACATGTAATTTACAGTGGAAATCAATCAGCAAAGGGTTATTAATGATCAATATTATCTATACACTGCAGTCATGCTATAACGAATTTTTCACCTTCAACCTATATAGTGCAGATATTTTAGAAAGTTGCCATCTTTCAATGAAATTGACCTTTGAACACATGGGTTTGAAAGGCACAACTTCACGTATACATGAAATCTTTTTTCAATAAATACTGTAAATGTATTTTCTCTTCTTTATGATTTTCCTAATAATGTTTTGTCTTCTTCAGCTTACTTTATTGTAAGAATTCAGTATATAGCACATATAAAAAATATGTGTTAATTACTGTTTATGTTGTTGGTAAGGCTCCTGGTCAATAGCAATTAAGTTTTGGGGGAGTCAAAAGTGGGGAAGTGGGGGGTTAGTAATAATCGCACATTGTTTAAGGATCAACTGAGCTTTTTATATTAATCAAAATGGTCCAGAATATATTTGCAAAAGGCAAATTTAGTGTATTTTAATACGCTTAGAGGAATTCTTAAAAAAAATACAGTCAAGTCTTGAAAATCAAATCAGTAGAGCAAAGATCTGCCCAACTCCAGCAAAGTGAATCCTGGCCAGCCACCCCTTTCTCCAATCACTCTCTCCCAACCCCCAGCCGCTTCTCAGAACAGACTTCCTTCTTCCTTCTGCCTTGTTTGAATTGACTTTAGGTCTCTGGTTAAAGAGTAAAGATATGTAACAGTCATTTTAAAAAAGAAAAAAAGGATTAAAATGTAGAGAATGTTCCGTAGTCATTTAGAAAAGTATTCTGTTTAAAATTTTATTGGCCAGTGGTTTGTTAAGCATCATACAATAAAATTTAATGACCCCATATATTATTGCAAAAATCTGCTTTTTCATAAGAAGCTAAAATTGAATGTCTGTAGTCCACAATAATGGCTGTTGCAGAACTGATATGGTCAGTTTAGCAGCTAATGAGTGTTGTCAAAATGTATACAAGAACAAAAAGGAGTTTTCTGTGAATTGATTGGGGTGGCTGCAAAATGATTTAGTGAAAATGTGCAAGACATCCATTGCAGTAGTTTTGAAAGTACAGTTACCCACCAAGTAAAGAATGCCTTCAGAAGAGCATACATACATAAATATATTGACCTTCTAGAATAAGCTGGAAAAATTATTATAATTACCATTAAATAGAATGGGTTTATAAAAATTAATATATATAAGTGACTTTGCATTCTATAATTGAGTGAAATACAATAGTGTGTTTGTAAGAGCACTGAGGTTTGAATTCCAAGTTCTCCAAGTGTAATCTTGTTTTATATTCTGTTGTTTTATAGCAGTGAAAATGTCATATAAACTCCCAATCAGTGTCCCAAGTTCAGTTGTCACATGTTGGGGGTTAAACCGGAATATAACAGGTAAGCCAGGACTCTCAATAAATCACATCAGGACCCACTTCTTTACATCAAATAATTATGCACATGTGCCAGTGAACTGGAATCATCTTTGCTCTTAAAAATTAGTATCATTCCAGATACTATCCCACCTTTTCCCCTACCTTTGCTATTATACATAGACTTGCTATGCAAACAATATAACAAGAAAATCTTGCAAAGGCTAAGAAACAAATGTACAACTTACACTCCTAGAACAAAAACCAGTTTTGTTTCATAGACACCAGAAATGAAATCAATTGGAATCTGCATTTTCTCCATCTTGTATTTCTGAATATTTCTCTAACATAAATCCAGATACACAGTCATTTATGAGCATCTCATTTCTATCTCTTGCTAAAAAAATAAAATGGCACCTTCCTGCCTCCCAAATCAAGCTATGTTCGCATTGGTCTTTCCAGGATGTCAGATACACTCTCATCACTTCCCACGGCCACCAGCACACTCCTGGTCTCACTAGGGCAGTGGACACATGCCATTCTCTTCCTCTGTCTGCCCTGGAATTCCCTTCCCCACTAGGCAGTCCAAACCATATCTGAACTGCACTATTAATGCAGCTTTGAAATATTCCAGTCTAACAAAAAGTTATCTTTTTTCTTACATCCTGTTACAGTTTTTTAAAAGTTCAACACTTAGTATATGCTTAGCATCTTTCCCACAAGTTCTTTTTTGGCTAAGGTCATGACTTAAAAGAAAGATAAACAATCCAATAAAAAAATGGGTAAAGGACCTAAATAGACACTTTCAAAAGAGGGCACACCGAAGGCCCAGAGACTCATGAAAACCTGCTCAAAGTCACTTATCATCTGAGAGATGCAAATCAAAGGTCAATGAGGTACCACCTCACACCTGTCAGAATGGGCATCATCAACAAATTAACAAACGACAAGTGCTGGCAAGGATATGAAGAAAAGGGAACCCTCCTGCACTGCTGGTGGGATTGTAGACTAGTGCAGCCACTGTGGAAAACAGTATGAAGTTTCCTCAAAAAACTAAAAATGGAACTCCCATTTGACCCAGTAATGCCACTTCTAGGAATATATCCCAAGAAACCAGAAACACCAATCAGAAAGGATATATGCTCCCCTATATTCATAGCAGCACAATTCACCATAGCTAAGATTTGGAAACAGGCTAAGTACCCATCAGCAGAGAGTAGATTAGAAAACTGTGGTACATCTACACTGTGGAATACTATGCTGCTGTAAAAAAGACGGAATTCTTACCATTTGCAACAGCATGGATGGAACTGGAGACCGTTATACTAAGAGAAATAAGCCAGTGAGAGAAAGATAAAGATCACATGATCTCACTCATGTGCAATATAACGGACAAGATAAACTGATGAACAAAAGTAGAACCAGAGACAGAAGCATCGAACAGACTTTTCAACCTATGGGGGAAGGCAGGGGGATATGGGGTAAGAGATCAACCAAAGGACTTACATACATACATATGAGCATAACCAATAGACACAGACAGTAGGGGGTGAGGGCATATGCTGGGGGGTGGGAGCTGCTTGGGAGAGTTCAATGAGGGGGGGTGGGAAGGAAACTCATGTAATACTTTAAACAATAAAGAACTTAAATTAAAAAATAAATTTATATTTTAAAAATCTCTTGCCGAGACCGGTTTGGCTCAGTGGATAGAGCGTTGGACTGCGGACTGAAGGGTCCCGGGTTCGATTCCGGCAAGGGCATGTACCTTGGCTGCGGGCACATCCCCAGTAGGGGGTGTGTAAGAGGCAGCTGATCGATGTCTCTCTCTCATCGATGTTTCTGACTTTCTATCCCTCTCCCTTCCTCTCTGTAAAAAATCAATAAAATATATTTTTTTAAAAATCTCTTACATTGCTTACATTTTTAGGTGTGTAGTAGTAAAACTCACAGATATTAATTGATAAATATTACTGAGCCGAGTTTAAGGCTGGCTAGGCTGCACACCTGAGTATCCCAGAGAGCTGATTCCTCAGACAGGTGTGTTGCAGGTGGTGAATTAACCTTTAGAGCCATGGTATTCAAATACAACACAAATTATGATATTCGCAGAATCTGAACCTCGGTATCATTTCTTTGTTCTTTTACTATTGCAGAGAAGGCATGCATTCTACCATTTTGCAAAGGATGAATTCTACTTAGAAATTCAGTATGCATATATCAATATATATTGCCTCTTATAAACAGAAACTTTATTTCCTAAGTTTATCTGGAAGAAACTTGAAGTTTAGGTTTACTTGTAATAAATGGCAGCTAAAGAAGCAATATTCAAAATTCAGAGTTAGGCAGAGACCATGAAATTTTTAAAATCCTCACGTTTCCATTATTACCACGAGGTGGCAGTGGGCACCACATTTTGGTAAAATAGTGTTTCAATCCATCATGATGCTTAAACCAGGAATGCATCTGGGGTAAACAATGTTTATTGTCTACTTATTCATGATTCTTAAAAAGTAAAAACTTTAGAAAGAATTAAACAAAAGAATTCTGAGCATATACAAATTAGGTAAAGGAGCATAAGATAAAAAAGGCATCCACAACACAACAAAAAGAAAGTTTTATTTAAAAATTAAATAAAGAATCATATAGCATGCTATTATGTTAGAGGCTTAATCATAATGTGTCATCAGTTTTCAGCATTGTGTCAGTTGTTTATAAATGTTGTTCCAGTTGTGTAATTCAAAGGCTTTTTATAATGCTAAAGGCATTAATGCTCATTCTAACTATTAGAGTTATTTTTTCTCTCTCTCTCCATTGAATTTTAAACTCTGAAATCCATTAAATACTATTAAAAAATAGTAAAACAAAATGGAAATAAAAGTGGCAGATTTCTCTCTGAAATATTGATCTTTGGAATACCTCTGCTTTATGGTTAATAAAACTTCATTGGTAGATTGGTTCAAAGCCAAAGAACATCAGGTTTCAGCACGAAAATTCAGAAATAGAAGTGATGCTTGATCCTATTTTTCTTTAAACATAATGTCACTATTTAAACAAAAACTTAGGACTTAAGGTCAGGTGCTTCCCTGAAAGTATCCCAGCCACCATCCCAAATCTCCTATCCATACATATTCTCCTTGTTTATTGCTTTCCTCAAAACCTTTTCTTTCAACTTCTTTAATTTGAGGTTTGTCAAAAGTTCAGAATCTCCCTCGGCCCTGGGCTGTGTATGCACAGCCTCACATTCAAACACACACTCATACACATTCACATACATGTGTACATGTATACACACACAGCCTCATACATGCACACACACACTTACACACATATGTGATCTTCTGCACATGCTCTTTTTATTCTTTGCTTCCCCGATCTTAAATGGGAAGGAAATGGTCACAACACTGCATGGAAAGGCAGCCGAGGAGAACAGGCACATGCCCTTACTTCATTTCTTAAATTCAACTCTGGTCAGCTTTTAAGTCTTAGATTTATTAAAACTTTCGGATATCCTGGATTCTCTAGATTTCATCACTTTTGTTGCTTCAGAGATGAGAACAAAACTTAACATTATTACAAGTCTGTATAGCTTGCTACTAACTATCATTTTTAATAGTAGTATTCTAATTATAGAAAAAAGCAAATGTAGATAATACATATTTGGCCATTAGAAATAACCTCAAAATAAAAGCTTTTCCTTGTTCTTCCCAAAATAAATGGAAAAATTCTCCCTGCCATCTATCTACTTTAGAGTTAAAATGGTCCTGGGCTATTCAATCAAAAGAAATGACATTTTATTTGAGAAATGATGACCAGATTTGAGGCCAGAAATAGATTTGTGCATCCTCACTTCATCTCCTTTATCATCTTCATATTTTTTTAAAAAAAATCAATACCTGCCTTTAAAATTCTATGTTCCAATGTGACTTGGTTATCGGTCAAAATATCCAGTATTATTGAGGAAGATATACTTCAATCTCCTTTTTTTAATACAATAAATTCTATTTAAAAATTTCAAACTAATAGCAATCAAATTAGGTCCCTCCAAATATTTCTGCTAAAATTGCATATTCCTATTGTGGCAAAAAAAAATCATATTAAGAGAAATGCCTTCATGTGAAAATTATGTTCCATGGACAGAGGACATTCCCTTCCTGACAGAGGGCATGAGCCACTTCATGATTTAACCATTACTACTTGGAGTGCAAGGAGTTAGTGCACACTTTATACTATGATTATGTCTACCTTGGGTCAGCTACACAATTTATTCATTGAATGCAATGAGACGTGACTACACTCTCAATAAGGAGGATGCTGTATCTCTCTGGGGGCTAGATTTTGATTATTATTGGAACCTGGACATGTGGTCCAGGCTTTGTTTCTACGACTGATGAACACACATCTAAGAATGCTGTTAGTTTAGACACACCTTTCTGTTAAAGGTACTATATTTCATTTCATCATTGAATGTGCCACTCCCAAAAGGAGAGCTTGTAAAAAATAACTATTAGAGCCAAGCATTAAAAGACCACTTTCAGGATTGTGACTCTGCAAGTTCAAAGGCTGACAGTTTACAATAACTGTCTCCATCTAACATAGATTTACATTTGGATTACCCATACGAGAAATGTATACTGCCTATTTTCTGAAACAGGTAGAAAGAACAGTGGCTAAAAAGCCAAAAATCAATGTATATGATATCCTAAAACCCCACCCAAAATTATAGTGAATGAGCTGCCTTCATTCATGTTCACAGGATCTCTGGTAGATCCCTGCTCTACTTAAGACAAGGTTGATCTCAAAATTTTAATAACAATTCTGCACAATTTTCTAAGGAATTCAAGAAAAAACAGCTCAGGGTCATAAAGTATCAATCTACCCCATTATCTTAATAGTTAAACTGTATATATATGTTTCAAGAACGATTTAACCAAGCCATTCAGCCAAGTGCCAACTTTAAACGATTTTAAACCCTCACCACTAGTGTATTTTCTTAGGTTATTTTTTTAGATCAACAGATGGGGCCATCTCTATCTTTATCTCTATGTCTATGTCTATGTTTACATCTACATCTATGTCTATATCTGTATCTATAATTTTTTACCTAGTTTAGAATTTTGATATATACGGCTAAATTGCCCTTTTGAAAACTTTTACTTTCCTACTAGTCCATAGTATTTCTTTATTTCACCACAGTCAATTCCAAAAGCAGGTATTTCATTATTGCTATTTTTTAAACATTTTGATAGAAGAAAATGATATCTCATTCCTATTTGATTTATATATCCTTATTTACCAATATGTAAAGTTGTTTGTTTCCTTTACCAACAGCCATTTATGCTTCTGTATAATTTTTTCACTTCATTTGCCCAATTTTCTATTGGTATGACTATAGGACTTTTTTCTATTGTCTTATATAAAATCTATTCTTTAAATCATAACAATATTTACTCACTGTCTCTTCTTTATGTTGCCATTTGGTCTCCAGTTCAGTGTTTGCATTTTTATTTTACCTATGTTTATATATTAATGCATATATAAAATTTTGTAGGTTTGTGTATAGTGACATTTTCCTTTATCCACTATTTTAGATGTACCAAGATATGGCACATTCTGCAATTTTTCCAGGATATTTTGTATATTGTTGATATTGAAATCTATGCCATCTATTACTTATATGGCTATATGACATATATAAGTAGATATTTTTATATTAATATAGTGGCCTTAGTACTTGTAAAATACACAAACTCATAATGGTGAGGCTGGAGATCTATATCAATAAAACATCAGTTTACATTTTAGTCTATGTTATAATTAGTAACATTGCTTCCTCTACTGGGTAACATTTTCTTTCCTTGAGGAAGTACATAGTGAGTACAAGGATTTTGATCTTAGAATTCACCCCAAATATGAAACATGTTTGGTCTTACTTTTTTGAGTGGGAAAATTAAATATTATAGTTGCAAGTTGAGTATAATTAATACTTTTTGTTATATATTCACAGAATTACTGAGCTCTGTGTATTTTTACATTGATTATTTAATTATAATCTCTATACTTTTTTTCCATTTAGGACCCATCAATTTAGTTAATTGAGATGATATGACAATTTTATTTGTGTATCAAAAAATTAGGAATTTGCTCTATCCAGTGTAGAATGCAAATTATGTGCACAAGAAGCAGATGGCGGGTTTTACAATGTTCCAGACAAGAAAAGATAATAACACTGAGCTGTGAAATAATAATCAATCACCTGGCAGAAGAGAAGAGATCCAACTAAAAAAAAATGATGGAGAAAAATCTTTACAAGGAGAATTAGGCTTTTTAGAATAGGCTTTAGAGTAGATAACTTACTAAAGTAAATGAGGAAGTGTGTGGTGGGAGTGTGGAACAGAGTACCAGATATAATTGAACATTTTCTGAAGTAAGTCACACCCTTGAACTTGATCTGATAAGTGTCTAGCATCTCAAAGGAAACAAGCATCTTATCTATTTGCCATCAGTGGCTGAGTTCTTGTGTGTTTACTGAAGGGACAAAGGAATGGACTGAGGAATACAAAGAGTATAAAAATGAAAACTTACTGATGATTAGGTTAATAAAAATATAGTAGATACCAAACTTTAAGGTTAAGCTAATGTTGGGGTGAATATTTTTCTTATACTGCCTACAGTTATATCTTTCTATATCTCCTAGAAACTATCAAATTTAGGAATAAAAATACATTAAAAATAATAATATAGTATTTAATATATCTAATATTAAATATTAGTAATACACTAAGTAACATAGATAGATTGACATTTGGATTATCCATCACATTAAATGAATGTTTTAGTCTTCTACTACTGATTAACAAATTATTACAAACTTACTGGCTTAAATCAACACCATTTATTATCCCAGGTCAGAAATCTGGTTTGAGTGAGCACACTCCTTAGGGTCTCAAAATGTTAAAATTAAGGATGCATTAGAGGTAAAGAATGCTGGATCGGGTTTTTATCTGGAGCATGAGAATTGTGGATTGGGCTCTTATCTTCCAACCTGATTCAGGTTATTAAAAGAATTCAGTCCTGTGGGGTTGTAGGACTGAGGTTCCTGCTTCCTTACTGGCTGCCAACTGGGGACATTCTCAGGTCCTGATGCCTCCACCATTCTCTGCCAAATGGCTCTATCTATAACATGGCAGTGCCATCCTTAAGACTAAGAGTATTTGCTACAGCCTAGAGTTTTGACGTCTTCTATCCTGACATTTAGACCTTTTAAATGGGCATAAAAATTATTATTAATATCTTTTGTATATAATTAGACCCATTGGAAAAGTTTCCTTTATGATTAATTCAAAGTCAAGTGATTAGGGAGGGTTCTTACCTACTTATATAATAACCTTTGGTCACATACTATAACATGCTCATGAAGTAACACCCCAGGATATTCACAGATTTTTCTTGCACTCAAGGGGATGTATATGTAAAATATTGGCATCATCACAGAATTCTGTTTATCATAGGCTACCTGCTGGCCCCAATGCTTCATTTACCTCTCAGGTACAAAATACATTCACCTTTTCCCAAGGCTCACAAGACGTTCCCATTACAACATCAACTTAAAGTCCAAAATATCATCTTAATTTCACCAGCTCAAAGTCAAAACCTTCACTATCTCAGTCATCTAAAATGACACAAATGAGGCTCCTAAGAGCAAACCTTGAAGAAGCCTGACTTCAGTCCCTAGGGTATAGTTCCTCTCTATGAATGTATCATGAAACCAAAGAGACAAGCTACCTGCCCCAACACTCCCAACACACAATGGTGGGACAGCCATAGATAGCATGTATAAAGATTCTGGCTCACCAAAAAGAGAATAGAGAGTGAACAGAAGCCACCAGTCCGTGACAATTTTAAAATCCACCAGGGGCAAATGTTTGGTTTTTCTTGATTATATTTCAGGTTCTAGGACTTAATCCTCTGTAGCTGTGGACTTTCCCCTCCAAGCTCTTGCTTCTGCTGTCTGAGTCATCTTTTTTTTTTTTCTCATGAAAGGTAACATATGTTTGCAGCTGAGTAGTTTTATCACTTGTTTCACACCATTAAGATTTTGGTTTTCTGACAACCTTCCTGCATTTTGTACTTGCTGCCCCTTTCAGTCCAAGTTGACAGTGTTTATGCTGAAATAATTTTCTCAAGAACCTTGTGGACTGTGGACGCTGCTTAAAATTCTCTAGGTTTTGCTCTCTTACACTAAAGTCACACCCATAAATTTGTTTGTGATCACCCTTTGTCTCTCCTTGGCTCCCACTGAGATCGCTGAAGGTCATTACCTTTAATCCTCCAGGAGGCCTTCTGCTAGGCAATCTCTCAAAATGACCTTTTAGTTACTGACTGTGATCTTTTGATATTTCTGATGATTAAACAAAGGTTGTGTGGTTACAGTGTTTAATAAGTTTTACAGTTCACTTCAGAATATATTTAAGTGTTAAATAAGTTACCTTTCTTAAAGAATACAAGTCACACTTAATACTTAAAAATGTTATGATCTCTTTTGCAGTGCCTCTATATGTGCCCATATTCATTGGATAAATATCAAAGCAAAACCACAAAGGCAATTATTTGGTTAGTTTCAATTGAAGATTATTGTAAAGTTATGAGATAATCACAAAGAATTCCATTGTAATACTCATTATTCAAATGAGAGTAATAATCTGTTACTATGTAAGGTCATAAAATGTAGAGTGCTTTCTTCCTATGGAGGAAGAGTACCCTGTGTCTTCTGGATTAGTCATTGGAAATTCCACCCACTTAAATGACTTGGAAATAATTTAATTATATGCATGGAAACTTTTACCTTTTACTCAGTAGGAATATTTATAACAATATATGCACAGTGTGATATCATTCACCATTTCTTATATAAGAAAAAATGTAAATACTCATAGATCTTTATCAATCTTAGAGTTGGAAGGGACCAATATTGCCTGAATTTCTTTTAAAAAATGACAAGAATTTTGGGTATTCTCTCCCCCCCTCCCAAAAAAAAAACACCTTGCTGAAATAAAGAAGGATTATTTCTAACATTTTGATCAACTATTGAAATGAAGAAATAGATAGCAACCTGCTTTTTAAATCTGCAATAATGCTGGCTAAGTTATTTAACACACTCCGTGATGGTATTGAAATTTAGAAAGACTGTGTGGCATTCAATACTTTTGGGATCCTAGAATTCTTGCACTGGATAATTAGAGAGCAATTTAAGACCTAAACTATTTATTCACTATACGAAAGAACTGTCTGATAGATTTAGCGTTTATGAGTTGAAATAAGATTGGCTACTGTGCCTATCATTGAGAAATCCTTGACATTTCAGATATAGCTTCATATTACAAGGTGCCAATTTGTTAAAGATTAACTTCTCAGGATTATTTTCTATTTGCATTCATTTATTAAACATGAATTATTCAAGGTTTCTAAAGAATATCCCACATATATACCTATTAGTATGACTCATTATTTGTTAGAACACAATTTTCTGAAATTACTATGCTTTGCACCTAAGTCTGGGTATCACACACATTGTGCCATTTTATATATTTTCTGAAACTTTTTATATTTACTCCCTTCCCAAGCATTTCTCTCTCTTTGCCTATTTTAGTAGAAACTCTGTAGGTGCAGACATATTTGAAATAAATGGGACTGCAAGAAAGCTTACTGAAGAAAACCTACTCAGGCTTCATCAGATGCTTCTGTATCACTTCCGTAAGCTTTGTAGGAGCTCAACCAAATACAGAGAACTCATCATTTCCCAGCCAAAGAGTGGCAATTGTCTTAATCAAGGTTTTGATAAGTAAGTAGACAGAATGTCATGTCTAAAACTTTCTCTTGTCACTGGATTCCAAAGAAAGAAAGCGACTTTTCTGTGATTTCAGTAAGTTACCCAAGCACATCCTGCTGGGCTCAAACTGCACGGAGAAAACACCACTAACAGCTATGAGACTTGCATCACTGCACACAAGGGAAGGACAGCCAGCCCAGAAGCTTACGTTCTTGAAAGGATGTGAAGAGCATCTGAAATCTGCTGTTCCGACTGCCCTCATCCGCCCACATGCGGATCACCCCCAGGCCTGTGCGCAGCATGACGTCATTGGCCACTGTGCTGCAGAACTTGGCTCGCAGGTCCTCCACTGAACTGCTGCCGTCATACACGGCCACAAAATTTCTCTTGCATTCATTTGAGTTCTGCATCTCATAGTCCAAGAATCGCAAGTAGATCTGTAACACAAGAAGGACACAATAATTTCCCAAATCAAAATGTGAAAGAAGTACAGTACCAGAACTCCCTTTCTCTTTCTCAGACTCACAAGACAGTCTTGATTGCAATCAATGATATTATTTTTTTCCTGTGAATAGCAAGAAGGAAGGATGTATGAGTAAGTTTAAATTGTGTTTCATATTTTTTCAAATGTTATTATCCTTTCTTTATGTAAATGTTCCATTTTTCAAGGCTGAGGATTTTTACCCCAAATGGTCCTATTTCTCTTTATAACAGCACAAATATGTTATATTTAAATTCCTGATGCATTCCTATTAAAGTTCCGTGGCTCCTACTTACTTCCAAAAAAATGTATGGATCTAGGTAATTTGTATTAATATTAAAGGAAAACTGAAGGTTACGAAAGGTAGTCTCTGACTTCGCTACGTTGAAATTTTTTCACGTAACTACACGGCTTCACTTTTGCGCTATATTATATATACATAGCTAACCTATAATTCTTTTCAACATAATATAAAGAATAGTAATTTAACTAAGGCCACATAAATACAAATTAAATTAACAGTTAATGAGTGTAAGCTATTGTGCAATCTACTTTATAGGTTTTTTTTTTTAAGATTCCCAACAACTCTATAAAGTTTTGTTGTCATATTCAAATGGAAAAAAAAGAGAAACCCAGATGATATAAACTGTAAATTAGACATGAGATTCCCCTAACTTAGTCCTTGGTCTATAAATCCTCCCACATAATCACACTGCTTCACACATACTTTTACGATCAATAGTTAATATTTGACTCTGTTCCAATGTGCATTAAAAACTACAAGCAATTAACTCAACCAATGATAGGTTTTACAAAGAAGTCATATGTCCATTTATCCACTAATTCAGCAATATCTACCCCCCGGCCTCTCACTTTGTCTTGGACATTACTCAAGGCACTGAGAATGGGATGGGGAACACAAAGATGAGGGCCAGAGATCAAAATGTGTGTCCATTAAATCATGGCAGAAAGATGAAAGTCAAACTGTGGTAAGTGAAAACTCAGGCACCTTAAGAATGCTATCTGGGTGGATTCTGGAATTAAGAAGGTATCTTCCATAAAGATGTTTCTGAAGTGTTTTACATTTTTTAAAAACATTAATTCCTATAGGCTATTCCTCTTAAATGCTCTCTTATTGATGTATCACTTATAAACTAAAGACATGCATTCAATTAAAAATTCAACTCTTTTATCACTCAATAGTGTTTCTTATTTTTTACAATCTATGAATCTTATGAGACATTTTTTCCAGACCCTCCCCCACCCTCACATTAATAAATTTTATTAGCTTGGCTGATGTAGCTCAGTGGTAGAGCATCGACTTATGAACCAGGAGGTCATGGTTCAATTCCTGGTCAGGGCACATGCCTGTATTGCAGGCTCGATTGCCAGTAGGGGGTGTGAGGCAGCCAATAGATGATTTTTTTTTTTATCATTGATGTTTCTATCTCTTTGGCTCTCCCTTCCTCTCTGAAATCAATAAAAACATATTGTAAATTTTTTTTTGTTATTTTAGATAAAAGAAATTTCTCTTCTGTGCTCAATATTCTCATTGAGTGGGGCACTAATTCTTATTAATTTAACCTTCAGGAAAGTGGCGTTTTTTTTTTTTTTTACCTCCACTGACACTTCTGTGATATTTCAAGTTTCCAACTGTCCTGGGTATTTTTCCAGTTCACCTCCAATGCCTGCCCCAGTAAAAGTTTCTAAAAAAAAAAGCAAATCTAATACTCATACTAAAATCTTTCACTGGCTTCCAAATGGTTATAATGAAAACAATTTAAAATCCATAAACTGGCAAATTTTCCTTCTTATCTTTGAACATCACATATGTACATAGCATAACAAGAAGCAAGCATTTTCCATTCTCTGTCTACCAACTTCTTCCTGAATTTTCAAGATCTAGTTCAATGGTTGATTGGAAATTCTGTTTTCTTTATTGACTTCATTTGTTCAACATCCATCACATATTATTTAAATGCCAGTGTTTTAAGTGCCACACATAAGGATAATGATATAGAACAAAGGGCATTTTCATTATTTTAATGCAATAATTCTCAAAACAACGTATTTATAAAACTCCAAACTATAACCAGAAGACACAGTGTGTTGCAGAATAACCATCTTAAAATAAAACAAACAAGGTTTAGAAAACCTAAGTTTCTTTCTCAAAGTGACACAGGCCCCTAAGAGCAGTAATGAATTCAGCTTGTCCCAACAATATGCCTCTTAGTATCACACTACACAGCCTCACATACATATTTTTAAAATTCTCACAGGCTTATATTCCATAAAGTTAAAATCTTAAAGTAAACAAGCTACAACAAAATTAGTAAATAAGCAAAACCATCTCCCTTTCCCTAAAAGGGCAAGGGAATGTTGACCATTGAGATATAAGTGGGGTTCATGAAAAATAAATGTGTCCCTCTGAAGTCAATGGCTGTCTTCAGTTTTCTCCAGATGATTTGAAAGAAGAAAATTGCTAACATTAGAGAGGCAGTGTGTATATCCCACCCACATTTGCTCATGTGACAGCTGTAGAGAGAAGCCATATTTTCCCTAGAAGGTGATTGATTTCCATTTTTATGTGAACTGCAATGACCTACATCTATGTGCCTTCTGTAGTTAAGGGCCAATCTTGTTAGACATAATACTAATTTACAGAGAAAGTAAACAATTTATTCTTCATTTCTGAACTATTTGTTTATTTTTTAATTTTTTCCTTATCAATCAAGAAAAGAAATAAAACCAGTGGGTATTTAGCTTTGCTGGGTGCAGGGCTGTTACTACAAATGTCATTAGCCAGAAAAGTGACCCAGGTTTCCCACACTGACTCTACCAGGCCTCAAGTAAAAGCTCTCCCTGCATTATGATTTAAATAATATTCCAGCAGTTAAAGCTTGTGCCATAGCATCACTGAGAGGAAGGATGTCACATGACAATGTTTTTACTCAAAGGAATAAACAACAGAAAGCTCCCCAGTCTCTCTGCTGAAGACAAGAGAAAATGACAAACAGAATGGTCTGTAACTCCAGTAAAATAGTCCAATTATAATCTCTCAGTAAATCATTTGGATGCATTCTTCTTTCAAATCAATCACAAAGTTCAAGATGACAAAATGATTTATTAAACACGACTTTGGAAGCTTTGGAACGCATAAGCAATTTCTAGCAATATCTTTCTTCCTATCACATTAATAAGGAGAGCAGAGTGTCTTTTGTATACTTACAGCAGGTAAATCTAGCCAACAATTTGCTAAGTAATCTATTTACAAACATTTAATCCTAACCATTCAACCTGGTCCCTCCCTTTACATCACAGTGATGTATAGAAAACAGGCATTGTTTGGGGCAGTTATTTAAGACTTGCCAGAACAGTTTTTTCCAAGATAAATACAAATTAAATACACACAGTCTAAGAAACACTGTCCATGGTTTCAAAACTTTACACTTTGATAAATAAAGCCACATTCAACAAAAGGTGTATGCAGTCCCTGACACTGAAAGATTGCTGGTTCAATTCCCAGTCAGGGCACATGCAGGAGAGAACTGATCTATGTTTCTCACATCGATCCTTCTCTCTCTTCCTCTCCCTCTCCCTTCCTTTCTTCTCTCTCTCTCTCTAAAAAATAAAACCACATAAACACACACACACACACACACACACACACACACACACACTATATACAGTATATATACATATATATTTTTGTAATGTGTAGCCAGGACTTGTGCGGTTGCTGTTTGATTGTGACTAGACAGGCTGGGCCATGTCCAGCAGGACACCCCATGAGTTTGGGAGGCAGCAGCATCCAGAAGAAAGCCAAAATGTCAACCTCTTTTCTGGAATGTTGATAAAACACATATCCTACAACAAATCTCAATATAACACTATAAACATTATTTTAAGATCACAATAAACAAATATCAAACATTTAAAAAGACCATCTGAGTAGTCTCCAAAACCCAGTTGTGCAAAACTAAGATATCATTGAAAAACAAAATCGAACTATGATCTTTTCATTGGTAGTTACCTAGACAGTTAAATTTTTCACTTTGTTTACCAAATTTTCATTTCTCTTTTTCAAGATAATAAGGGCAAACTCAATCTTCAGAATCCTAAAAGGTATCACTGTGATCCATTAGACTTACTACTACTCTTTGTCTATTGAATTAGTTTCCTCCTTGCTCTGTAACAAATTACCGCAAATTGCGCAGCTTGACACAATGCCCATTTATCATCTCTGTAGGTTACAAATACTAGGAAGCTGAACTTTGGTCTCTGTTAGGAGCATATATATGAGGCAGAAAAACCCAAATCTTTGCAGCTTGTTTTCTTAACCATTTACCAGGGATCCGTTTTAGCTCCAGGAAGTCAGTCTTAGCTCTGCACTCTCTGACTTCCCCTTTGTCTACAAGAGAAAACTCTGATTTTTTAAAAGCTCCTGAGATTACATTAGGCTCACCTGGATAAACTCTCTTTTAATTAACTCAGAGTGAACCGATTGGGAACCTTAATTGCATCAGCAAAATCCCTTTTGCCAGGAATTTAACATAATCAAGTGTGTGATATTTTATCTCATTCACTGTCCTAGGGACTAAGCTGGAAATCTCAAGGGTCATCTTTAAGATTCTGCCTACAGCAATTAAGCTCATTATATAATTAACACAACATCACTATGAAATACTGACTTACTATATTTGTCAAGTTTTCTGATTATTTTACCCTAATTTTATTCAAAAGATTTTGAAATAAGGAACAATGTATCCAAAATTAATTTGAAGTTTTAAATGTTGGGCAATTACTAAAAGCTAGAGTTTTATTCTCCCAAGACCTAAAGTTATTAAATTATCTCCATTTATAGATTTTTATATGCCTCTGACCAATCTCTTTCCCTGACTTACAAATTTGACCATTTCCTCACGTAGTGTGTTTTTTGGACTTTAGTGGGAATTGGAAGATGAAAATCTTTCTCAGCACTATTACTAACTAGACAAAAATTTGGGCAGTCATCCATCACAGGCTCATCAAGTTTTGTTCTTGAAAGAAGTTTAATATTATCTGCACCCCAAATTTACTTGATTTTTTTTATTGCTATACAAAATTTCTGCCAAACTACTTGGATTCCTCCTATAGAATCTCATTTGATATTTGGAAAGATCAAACAAAAACAAAAAGCTTATCTATATTAAGTCAAAAAGATATATTTCTCCAGTTTCAAACATTCAAATACATTGCAGTCCTAGACTTAACCTGCTAGTCAGCAGACTAGCCTAACCTCTGATTCCTGTCAGATGACAGTCTTTCAAAAGTTGGAAGATTGCTACCACATCCATTTCTCTAGATAGACATCAGTTTATTTTTTTCCACGAGTTTTAACTGGATGGCAGACATTTTGCCACTAATTTGGCATTAGTAAGCCAAATTTCATGAAATTAACATTCAAGTAGTTAACATGATTTGATCTCACCCAACACTTCAGGACCAGGCCCAGAACAAGACAGCATGATACCCTTCCACCATCTTTGCTCTAGAAGCTATATGGATATCAAAGACTTGCTTACAAAGGCATTTTCCTTCATCCCATTGTTAACCCTAATAAAAACTTCATCACCCTGACTCAGCTTATTCATCTGTCAAATGAGCTAATGAGTGATAGCTTTCCGAAGTTCTCCCTGACTGGCATTCCAAATTCTAAGAAACTGAATTAATCACCTTCTAATTAAAAGTGACCACCTGTGTTACTATTCTTAAACAAAGCAGATATCATATATTGCATTCTTAATTTATATATTTCAAGTGCATTTTAATAGAGCCCAAATAAACAAGATGTTTCAATCACCAGTTATCATTCAAATATCCACACAGAGCCAGTTCAAGTTTAATTTTTACTTTGATCGTCTTTTCTCATAAGCTGCTAGGAACTCCATAAATATAGAAAACCCACATAGGCAATCACCTCCAGTTCTTGCTTTTATCTAGTTATTTAAAGCTACTTCCTATACTGTAACCTTTAATTTAACAGAGAAAGTCTGTCACAATTGAGCCATCTTTGTCAAGCTCTGCAGGTGGCTTCCCATTTGGGTCATAGAATGTCAAATTCTGTAACAGACAGGTACATTGGGTATTGTTGTTCTGAGATTGTACAAAAGACAGCCTATTTACCAGCTGAGAAAAGGTGTGTGTTTATATTCCCATTAAAATCCTCTCTGTACCACTGACAGTGACAAAGATGCTGGCTGTGACAAAAAGGTGGTACTCATATGTGTCCAGCTGAAAAAAATACTTAAAAAAATCTTTCATTCATAGAGTTTAAGAAAAATGTAGCACGTGCACATGAAACCACAGATTATATCAAAGAACATAAAAGAACGACCAGCTTTTTTGTAAACAGATGAAGTGAGTTGAGTTTTATGGCACCAATAGCCTTTTATATTTTTCAAGGAGGAACCACTGCCTCTCTTTGCTAGGCAATTAATCTTTTCAAAGGTTTGTTTAGATGCAAGTGACAAAGGTGGGAGGTGGACCAGGGTCTCTGAATCTCCATACTGAAGGTTTGGGGAAAGGGTGCCACACTTCCAAATTACATGCAGATCCCAGAGTCCTAGCAGGAGAAACCAAATGAAGCAAGACAAAAGTATATCCTGAAATACGGACTCCCTCAAAGATGACTCTTCTTCCCCTTGTCCTAAATATCCAGCTACCAGCTTCTGCAGTATCTATAGGTATAGTTCCCTTCGTCTGTCTACCATCATAAGCTAGTCCACATGATGGGGATTACTACTTACTGTTAACCCCTCTGTCACAGGGAAAACTGTTTCCCCTGATAGAGATCTGATCACGTCATTTTCCTGCCCCACACATTTACAGGTATCACTAACACTCTCCTAGGTCCTGTTTGCCATGGCCCCTTTTATAGGTCTATTTTATCTGCCAGAGATCTGTGCATTTGTAAACCCTGGACTATTTCTTTCCTCAATGTGATTTTAGGCTAAAAAACGTAAGTTTAATTATGCTTATAACCTTTGCTAATGGATAACATTTCAATCCATTTTTCAGAGGAGAGGAGATATGGTAGAGTCTATTGTTCAGATTATCTAATGATCTTTAGCACCATAATCGCCATATTACTTATGATGTTAAAGTTACACTGAACTGGGGAAGACAAGTTGCATTTCAAAACCCAAATAAAATGAGAGCTTATTGTGGTGCTCTGAAATGCACTGAGCACATCCTGTTTGTTGGAAGGTTGTACAGGCTGTAGACACTCCCCAAGTAAAATGTGCAGTCTGGGTTTGACCTTGAGACTGACCTTGGATCGTGGAGGTGCTCGGATGTACCACTTGCAATCAACGGCCTCGCTAGCAGAAGCTTTGCCTTCCTTCATAATTTGTATAGATTCCACAATTCCTTCAGGACCGCCCACTTCAAACTCACACACTAAATAACAGAATGCCAAACAAACACAAAAAATGGAGCTTGAATAATAAACCAAAAGTATATTTCATAGCAGAAAACAAAGTCCTCTGAACATTATTAAAAATCTGTTTTACCAACCTGGTAATGGTTTCAAAACACCAAGGTCCTTAAATTCAGGATCTTAAAAATTGAGAAAAAGACAATTAATATTATTCTGCATTTATTACAGATTAATAAATGTTGAGTAACATACCATTACATGGTTCTGTGTAACGTACCATTAAATGATTCAGAGATGTGCCTTAAAATCCACATTAGGGGAAATTAAATGCTTAAATCAGAACTGCATGATAATATTGATTGAAATGTTAATTTACATAACATTGTTATCACTATAGAGTTGTTACCAATATAAAATAAGCTGTTTTTTTAACCTTCCAATGCCATTCTGTCCTCAGATCTTCAGATATGAATCTAACTCATTATTTCTAAGTCCATAACTAGACAATAGATATTTTTGTAAAACATATGCAATAGATAATTCAAAGTTTGGGTAAACTGCCATTTATTCTAGACACAACTACTAGCATTTTGTCTGATTTGAAAGATTCTATAAATTGTTGAAACACAATTTTCAAATGAAATATTGGAAGCATAGAGTTAAGATGTAAAACCTAAGGCTCCGATGGACTGCACAATCTATTTTTCATCTAATCTTTTCCCTAACTTTTCATGCCATGTTGTGTCTACTCATCACCCATTCTCCTTGGCTTCCTCTCAACCTACAGCAGGTCCACGTGTCTGTTCATAGTCTGCACATAAATGCCGGGGAAACTTACTTTCTTATGAGCCTCAGAGGAGTCCTTAGATGATAGAAACCCAAAATGATGGTCGCTCTTCTATGCCTGGGAATTGATTTTGAGATAGGCATGCAGTCCTCATGATATAAAGGTCAGCTCATGGGAGGGCTTATGAGAAAGTTTTCCTCAATAATAATAATAGTGACAAGGCAGATATATTGACAGTGAGCTTATGATGGGTAGAATGGAGAGCTGGAGAAGTAGTCCTTACCTGTTCACTGGACCTGGTAGTAAGTAAGCTTCTAAAGTCATGCTCCCCTGAGGGTCTTTGCTTTAAAAATAATATGAACAGGCTGTTCATATTACTTTGAATTGGATTTTTTTTTATTTATAGGCAAAGGCTTCAAAGCCTATAATTTATCTTGGAGACACATCATGTCCAATTTAAAAGATGACTCTGAAGTTTAATTTTATTTTGCTACTAGGATATTTGTTATAAATTTAAAATCTTGTAAAGTTAGAAATACAGGGTGGGGTAAAAGTTGGTTTACAATTTTGAATATTTGAAATACAGAGTTTATGCTTCTATTGTTATTTATTCATGACTAGTGACTCAGTGCACAAAATTCATGCATGGGAGTGGGTGTCCCTCAGCTTGGCCTTCACCCTCTCCAATCTGTGACCCCTCAAGGGATATCTGTTTAGGCTCGATCCCTGTGGAGGGCAGTAGACATTCTTCTCACAATCTGGAACTGCTGGCTCCTAACTGCTTATCTGCCTGCCTGCCTGATTGCCCCTAACCACTTTGCCTGCCAGCCTGCTTACCTCCAACTGGAACCCATGTCAGACTACTTGCCCCCAACTACCCCTCTTGCAGCCTGATCACACCCAACTTCTCCCCCTGCCAGCCTGCTCACTCCCAACTTCCCCACCCACTGGCCTGATCGCCCCCAACTGATTCCCACTGATGACCTCCTCGCCCACAACTGTACCCACCTACTGGCCTGTTTAATCCCAACTCCCCCCCCCCCTGCTGGCCTGCTCACCCCTAACTGGCCCCCTGCTGGCCTGCTCATCCCAACTTCCCTTCTGCCAGCCTGATTGCCCCCAATTGACAGCCTGTTTCCCCCAAATGTATCCCCCTGATGGTCTGTTCACTCCCAACTGACACCCTCCCCCACTGGCCTGATAACCCACAACTGCTCTCTCCTCTTGGCCTCTAACCACCTCTACCTCAGCCCCACCACCATGGCTTTGTCCAGGAGAATGTCTGGAAGGTCTCCTAGAAGGTCTCCTAATCTAACTAGCATATTACCCTTTGATTAGTATAGAGGCCTGGTGACCCAAGACTTCCACCCACTCTGGCTGGCTTCATGGCTGCCACAATTTTTGTCCTGCTAATTTGCATACTCACTCCTGATTGGCTGGTGGGTATTGTGAAGTGATGGTCAATTTACATATTTCTTTTTTTATTATTGTAGATTGGATTTTTTTATATAAACAACTGTAAACCTACTTGTGCCCCACACTGTATTTTTCAAGGTACTGCTCAGCAATAGTCTAGGGTTGAACTATAAAAGAGTAGTGCTCTTTCTGGAGGGAGTTAGTTCTGGATATTAAGACTGTGTGTGTATATACATTCATGTGTCTATGTGAATGCATTAAACCCACAACTGCAGGCCAATAGTACTCATCATAGGTTGTTGTTGTGTGTCTATTAAATTATAGCAATCACTGTTCCAATGAAATGGAGGCCTGGGTCAGTCATGATATAATTTAGTCATATCACCTGCTATTTAGACTCAGTTTATTATGGGACATTATTAGAAAGTGGCCATACAATTTGCATCAAGATACAAATTACTTTGTGTAACTCTTTAAAAGAGTTCTTTATCTTTCTGGAAAAGGAAGAAAGAACTACCTGAATGCAATTTCCATGAGAGAAGTAGACATGAGGGCAACAGTTACCCAGGATTCGGACACCCCTAGCAGGGTTTTTCCCTTCATCTAACTCAATAGGCATTTGGTTATTCTGTCAAACGATGTATATTTAATACCTACTGTATATAAGAAAAGAACCATGCTTTGTGTACAGTTACTCAGATGGGTTGTCACCACAAGGCAGTTTTGTTGATATTGAAGAGACCATCCACATTTTCTCTTATTCTGACATCCAGTTTGCTCACCTTAGTTATTTATATTCTTTATTATTCATTATAACCTTTTCACTATTTTGAATAATGCTTAATAGTCATTATTAGTCAGTATCTGGAATGATTAGAATGTTTCAGCCTTGTATGGCTGTTCCTATGATCATGTGGAAATGTGGCTGGTATTCTATTTTCTAGCTGAAGGCTAACATTTGTCATTTTTATAATTCATGCCAAACAATGTTGAGAAAAATGCCAGTTCTTGGAACTGAAAATTTATTTTTGTCTTTGTATTAAAGCACTGATAGTTTAAAAAAAGTTAGGGAAAATTGTTTCTGCAATTCCATTTGAATTAGCCACCAGTCATATAATCATCAGCATAACTAACGACCCATACAATCCCTGAAAACAAACAAATATAAATACATGATTTTTAAAAACAGCTGACACTGAATTTAAGAATACTAAGATAGACTCATTGCTCAGGTTGTTCAAGGATAGTGACAAATTATTATGTGCAAGTGCAATGGAGTTGACTAAGTTATCTCTTATTCTAGACTCCCTTCCCCAATCTACTCTCCACTAAGCAACTGGAATACATTTTAAAAAATATAAATGTAAATCTAATCATAATACACTCTGGCTTTCCATTGCTGTTGGAATAAAACCAGAACTCTTTTTCAAGGACTATAAGGCCCTGTGTTCTTGCCCCTGACCACCTGACCCAAAATACACACCACTGCTCACCTCTGTTCTCTCCTCTCAAGACATCTTGACCCTTTCTCTTTTCTGCAGTTTCCCAGAGCCCCGGGCTGTTCTTATTCTCAGGGCTTTGAACTTAAACCTTTTCCTGTCTGTTTTTCTCCCAGGTCTTTGCAGAGCTGGATCTTTCTCATTTTTCAGTTCTTAGATCAAATATGATATTATTAGAAAGGTCTTCCTGGGTAACTCTGTTTACAGTGGTATTGTGTTTTGTTTTATTTTTTGTTACTATAGCTTACTATTATTTTCCTATTTGTTTATGTTTTGTTGACCATATTCTCCCACTGGAATGAAAGACTCACTTTCTCCATCACCATTGCAATGTTCATGTCTAAAGGTGGCGAAAAGAATGACACAGAGCATTTCAAAGAGGTCTCTTACTTATGGAAAGGAGAAATCTACTCCAAATGAAATGGGAAAGCTGTGTACAAGAAACAAACAAATGACAAAAGCTATCATTTCTTCAGACTTATAAATGTCAATAATTTGCCTTATTGTGATTCAGGCAGAAAAAATATTTTCTAGTAATTTTATTGTGACAGTTTGATTGCAACATTATTTGGAAACAAAGAATTGCGTGAAAAGTATTGAATATTTCAAATGCGGACATTATTAGCTCTTGAAAAGCAAAATATCTCAGCTATTGTGTGTGCTTCTCCAGCGGATACGATAATTCACCCATGAAGATGCGTTGGCAGTGTTGTTCACTGCTAGTTTGAAGCTATAACAAATATTTGTTGGATTTCAAAGAGCTCGTTATATTTATATTTGAAAAATTCAGTTCTTTTTCTTTAATGATTGATCTCAAAATGAGGCTACAATAAAGCTAGTTCTTGTAATCAGTTGATTCAAAAATGTGTTGCATCACACACAATAAGCTACATTTTAATATCCAGAAAGCCTGGAAAAGAAAAGATTGTATTATACTTTTGTTTCTTATTTAGAATTTTGTCATTGCTTTGGTGTAGATTCTTCACATCTTTGAGTCAAAGAACTCTATTTTGCAAATTTCTTTTCAGCATTTTTAGATGTGACACGGTACCATTGAGACAAGAAAGAGAATCTTCTACTTTTCCCTTCAAAAGTCTGCAATGCATCTTTTCACAATAAAGAAACCACATGAATAATTATTTATTTTATAATGAAATAATAAATATTAATACAATAATTGTATAAGTATATAATAACAGCTTCATATTATAGAAAACTAGAGACCCAGTACATAATATTTGTGCACTTGGGGGGGGGTCCCCTCAGTCCAGCTGTGGCCTCTTACAGTTCGGGACCCATTGGGGGCTTTCCGACTGCCTGCTTAGGGAAGCAAGACCTAAGCCAGCAGTTGGACATCCCCTGAGGGTGCTTAGTGCTGCGCCGGAGGTGGCAGAGGCTCCTTCCACTGCTGTTGCACTCACCACACTAACCACACCAGAGAGCAGCTCCTATGTTGAGCATT
This sequence comes from Antrozous pallidus, assembly GCA_027563665.1. Lineage (NCBI taxonomy): Eukaryota > Metazoa > Chordata > Mammalia > Chiroptera > Vespertilionidae > Antrozous > Antrozous pallidus. Next base: position 53,895,249 of record CM050518.1, read on the forward strand.
TTCTATGTTGAGCATCTGCCCCCTAGTGGTCATAGTGGTCAGTGCGCGTCATAGCAACTGGTCATTCTGCCATTTGGTCCACTTACATATTAGGGTTTTATTATATAGGACTAGAGGCCCGGTGCACAAAATTCATGCATGGCGAGGGTTGGGGTGTCCCTCAGTCCAACCTGCACTGTCTCCAATTTGGGACCCCTTGAGGGATGTCCGACTGCCCGTTTAAGCCCAATCCCACTAGGATCAGGCCTAAACAGGCAGTTGGATATCCCTCTCACAATCCAGGACTGTTGGCTCCCAACTGCTCGCCTGCCTGCCTACCTAATTGCCCCTACCTGCTTCTGCCTGCCAGCCTGGTCATCTTGCAATCACCTCCCTGTCAGCCTGATTGATGCCTAACTGCTCCTGTGCCAGCCTGTTTGCCCCTAACTGTCCTCCCCTGAAGTCCTTGGTCACCCCAAATTGCGCTTCCCTGCAGGCCTGGTCATCCCCACCCGCTCTCCCCTGCAGGCCTGGTTCCTTCCAAGTGCCCTCCCCTGCTGGCCATTTTGTGGCAGCCATATTATGTCCACAGAGGAACAGCCATCTTTGACCTCTTGGGGGCAGCCATCTTGTGTGTTGGAGTGATGGTCAATTTGCATATTACTCTTTTATTAGCTAGGATAGAGGGCTGGTGCACGGGTCGGGGCCAGCTGGTTTACCCTGTAGGGTGTCCCGGGTCAGGGTGAGGGTTCCCTTGGGGTGTGTGGCAGCCTGGGCAAGGGACCTGTGGTGGTTTGCAGGCCAGCTATGTCCCCCAGTGACCCAAGTAGAGACCCTGGTAGCTGGGATTTATTTATCTTCTATCATTGAAACTTTGTACATTAAGCAGAGGCTAAGACAAGCCAGGGCTGTGGAAAGCTTGGCTTCTTTCATCGCTGGGGGAAACCCAAGCCTCCATGGCCACAGCCATCTTGATTGGGTTAATTTGCATACATGCTCTTGATTGATTGGTGGGCATGGCTTGTGGGTGTAGCTGAGTGATGGTTAATTTGCATATTACTCTTTTACTAGATAGGCTAGTTATTCTGTATTTTTTTTTTGTATGGAGCAAGTTTTTTTTGAAAAAGTATTATTTCAAAACAAAAAGAAACAAAAGCTTAAACTTGTTTGTCACCACTCTCAAACTAAAAATAACGAAGTTGCTAGAATATCTTACAAAATAAGTGTGTTGCGTTGACTGGAGAAACCCACAAAGATTCTCAGGAAACTAATCAGACAGCTGCAATTGCTGAATGGTTACTGGATAAAAATCAGTGGGGGAAAAAAATCACAGGACATAGCTACTTTCCAATCAATTTTAGGTGAAGCAAGAAGACAGAGTTAATATCTTGTTTGTGTAATAAATAGACAGATGTGCAGACATGGTTCAACTGGCTTATTTTGCTTGAATTTGTCCAGTTTCAGCATGAGGCAATCATCGAAGGCTGCTTTTATGTGCCCGCTTGGCAACAAAATGAAGGAGTGATGTTGTATTCAAAACATTGGATAACTGGAATCTTATGACTTGTAGGGGAACATCTGTGTTGATTGAGCAAAGTCAATGGTGAATGAAACTGCTGATGCCCTAACACGAGACAACAGCACCAATCTTCGTGGTGAGCATTGCCTGTATAACTATTGCCATGGATTTGTGGGGCAAAGAATTATTTTACTTAAAAGTCTCCTTAATGAGGCCTGGCCAGGTAGTTCAGTTTGTTAGACCTTCGTCCAAGGTTGCAGGTTCAATCCCTGGTGAGGACACATATAGACAACAACCAATGAATGCATAAATTAGTAGAATAACAAATCAATGTTTATCTATCTATCTATCTATCTATCTATCTATCTCTATCTCTTTCTCAAATCATTGAAAAAAGTATCCTTGATGAAGCACTAAAAATTACTTTTTCTTAATTTAAAATTTTGAGTTCACATCTTTGCTTCAGGCTGAATATAGTAAATCTGCTGATTTTAAAGGGAACAATTGACAATGTTGGCTGAAAATGATAAAATTCAAGCAATCAATGTTTATTTGACAGTTTCTCAAGTCTTAAGAATTTTTAAGTGTGACTGTTGATCTGAACAAATATTATTTGTTACCTTAAATAATGAAATGTGTCAAAATTTGGAAGATATGTAAAACTGTGATTCAATAACTATCAGCTAGTAAGGCATGATGTTAAATAATCACATGGGAGTTAAAGGGGCATTCAAAGAGCAAAATACATTGATAGATTTTAATGTAACAGATTATAAAAATTCATTGATAGTTTCATATTCTCCATTTCAGCTAACCTTTAAGAAACTATTGCTTTTTGGGGTTTGAAGTAGTATCCATCTGAAAAGACTACAAAAATATTTTTTTTCTTTTTCTATTATATATCTCTGTGAGGCTGAAGTTTCCTCATATATTTTACCCATGAAGACAGATATAATGCTGAAGCAGATGTGAGAATCTAATTGCCTTCTAATAAACAAGATTATTAAGTAGATTTACAAAAATGTGGAACAATGTAATTATCTAGTTTTTATTTTAATATTTATTAATTAATATTTCAATATTAATAATTTTAAAATATGTTTATGTTAACACAACATTAGTTTATTAATGTAATTTTTCTATATATTAATAAAGAGCTAATTAAAATTTTATCCTAAATGTATAATATGATAAATATTGAATGATATAGCTACATAAATCAAAGCACTTTAAGGTCTTCAGTATTTTTATAAAGAGATAAGCGTTTTGAAACCCCAATATTTCAGAACTTCTGTTCTAACCTACCCCATCTCGACAAAATAAATAAATGCTTTCTCCCAACAAAACTCTAAGTTACAGTTTCTTAACTCAGCCTTGTGCAATGCTTATATTTCATATCCCGAAGGAATTTCCATAATACCAGCCATGCCATAGATGGACTTTTAGTGAATCACTGTTTATCTGATGAAAATATGACTGAATCAAATCAGAAGCATCTTCATTTTACAAATGAGTAAAATGAAAGTTCAACAACTTTAGAAATATACAACTTGTTTTAACTTATAACCTAAATAATTTAGTAGCTATCTGTATATCTCACATCAGTAAATATTTCTAAAACTTACTATGTTTTTTTAGCTATAATGAGGATGGTGTTTGTGTACAGCTCAAGTATGCTATTACCACAGGACACAGTGACATTCCCGGAACAGCATTTATGGGGAAATGTAATTGCCTGACTTGTCCATGTAATTATATTTACAAAACTCTCTGATTATAGAAATCAACTTTGATCCTTTAATATGTTTGCTTTTCACAACTCAACTACCTGACAGCTTCTTAGAGAAAGTTAATCAGAATTCTTCTCAATCTTTTACAACCTCATATATCTCAGATTATGTCATTAGTTCCATAATGTCTCCACTTTTCATCTCTACTGACTTTTGAAAGTCCTGTGATGTCTGTGTTCATATCTTTATTAAACCAACCATGGCATTGATAACTGTCCATGCCAATGGCCACTTTCCCATTTCCATCCTTCTTCGCTTCTCTGCAACCCATCCCACTGTTGATCCCCGGCTTCCTACTCAACATAGAAAAGCATTGTGCTTATAGGTTTTGAAATCAGTTAACTGAATTTAAGATGCTGTTTTAAAATTAATTGCAAAAGAATCTTGACAGCACAGTACTAAAATAGTTTGCTCCATCATATTTTAAGAATCTGATTTATTTCAATCTTGTCTAGAAGCAACATCACTCCAGTATAAAATCATAGCACAACATTTTAAATCTTTTTTTAAAGGCTTATTGTTACCTTGAAATATTGGGTTGGAAATTATAGCTTCACATGGAGTTTGCCTTTCTGTCTTAATGGCAGCACAGAGATCGAGTTCACATACCTTGCCTTCTTTTTTCACAGTGTAACAACAAATTGACTCATATATGAAATTTAGGAAATCAAACTTTACAAAAATTTCAGGAAGGAAATTTGTAAATCCTTTAAAATGTTATTGATATTTTTATAGCTCATATGGAGTTCTTGCTTTCTTATTTTACTTAGCTATAAAATATGAAGTTTCTTCATGATGCTTATATTTATATTATTAAATAAATTGGGAGAACAACTCTTATAAGTGAGTGCACAGAAGCTGGATTTTGCTTATGTTCACATTAAGTAGGCTTTTACAATGTTCGTTCTTGATAGTCACATTTTTTGATAGTCACAAGGCAATAGTATTGTTTTGTGGGGGAAAATATGCATTTACTCTATAAATTTAAAAACAACTTGATAGAGAAGGGAAGAACTCATTGGAAGGACAAAAAAATAAAAGACGATTTAAAGAAAAACAGATTGTTCAAAACTGATGTTTGGTGTTTGCATATTTGAAGTAGCTATCATAGGACATATTTTTTCCTATCCAAATTAAAACAGGGAAGTCCTTGATGGATTATTAGCAAACTTCACTCCCTCAATGTTCTCAGAACACCGTCATTCACTCAGATCACCGTCATTCACTTATCTTAAATCACATGAAACCCAAAATGAACAAGCCATCTTTGGACCAACCTTCTCACTAGAGCTGGGTTAGTAGAGCACTTCTTGCTGCATAATGTTGGTGCTAACACTTAGTTATAAAACACTTCCAAAGCCCTCCTCTCTATTACTTCCCATCCATTCCTTTCCCAATATTCATCAATGTTTATTGATATGCATAATTGTGTTGATTTGTAACCAGGGAAAAGGTATTGACCACAGGAGAGTTTAGAGCTAATACACAGTGGTAATAAGGAGCTGGGCCTGAAATTTTATGCCCAGAAGAGTGAGAGCATAAATGACTTTTCATGATGCCATGTGAGAGTCTGGGGGCAAATAACTGCATTGCTTGGGGAGAGAGCAAACAAGTGTGCGCAAGGCTGCAGAGGGGTAGCATGCAGAGGCCAAAACCTGAATGTGGGATGACAACACAAATTGTGTGTGTGCACTTGTGTGTTGGGGGTGGAGTTATCCTCACATCAGCCTCTTTCATCTCAGTCTGCCACTGTCTGCTAATAAGCAATGTTATAGAAAATAAAAACATTGAAACATTTGATAAGAAAATGTAGGCTTTCTCCATTTGATTTAAAAATATAAACGCAAGTATCAAAGGAAAGCCTTAAAGTTACACAATAAAGTGGACACAATAAAGCTGTATAAACCATGCAAATGGAGCCTCAAGTCAAGATCTTTCCTGCTTCCTGAATTTGGTGAGGCTTACCCCTTCTAAATAGAGCTGGAAAGACCTTTAATTGGCAGCACTGGGAGCATTCTCTGTTGGTGGCCTTGTCAAGGACAGCAGAGTGGATGTGCCAGGCACCAACAGTGCAGAAGGGCCAAGGGAGCCAGCGCAGGACTGGGGGAGTGCGGGGCCGGGGCGGGGGGGGTGTGATGTGAGAAGTCAAGTGCTGCCCTCCAATAGATTGGAGTGAAAGCACACAGGAGGCCCCTCTTGACAAATCCTGGAGAAAGCCATGGAATGAATAGAAGAGGGTAAATTCTGGAGAAAAAGCTGAAGTTACCACATTATGTTATTAAGAGTGTGTCCTCATTTCTAAGTCACAAGGCTCATCTCCTTAAGCCAAGGTCAGAATCTTTGAGTTCTAACCATCCGTCTGCTCTTCAAATCAACGAAATGCTGCAACACATTTTTTTAATAAAAGCCGTGTACAGTGAGTAATGATATAGAAAGACTGAGACTTAAAGGACACAAAATGATATACCCAGCAAGTAGTTTTTAAAAACTTATATAAGGATTTTATGGTAAACAGAATGAATTTAAAAGAAAAACAAAACATACAAGCAAAAAGTAGGTTGGATATTTATTTTGTAAAGAATTCAGCAGAAAGATTTAATGATGTTGAGCCTATATTATGTATTATGTAACAACAATTATTGACAGAATCCTACCTTCTCAGGCATCAATTTCCTTCTTTCTAAAAGATTAGATAAAAATATCAACTGGGCTTGATGCAAAAGGAGGAGGGGTGTGGACTTGGGAATATTGACTTGATAACAGATAACAATATAGATTTCTTCAAGTATGCAGTGCTCTAAAAAATACGAGTTATCCCAAGCAAACACAATTCTGAATTTTGGCTCCTGGGTGATTAATGGATAAAAAAATACCTAAAATATTATTTTAAAAATATACCTAAAATATTGCTGCAGTTCTAAAGCCATTATTTGCAAAGTCAAATACCATTGTAGCCTCACTGTTTACTCTGCACATTGCCCTTATTTCCACTAGACAGTATTTAACTTTGGGGTTAATAAGGAGTTCACCTCACTTCCCCAAATGATAGAGATCAGCTGAAGAATTCCTGCAGAAAACTCTGACATAGTTCCTAATGCATGTTTAGAAATGGCCAAATAATGCCAGATACTCATAAATGTCCGAATACCTACTTTTTCCTTAATACGTAACATACCCTAGGTACAAAAGTACTTTTCAGCTCAATTTAGCTTAGAAATTATACCCACATTTTAGATAATGGTAAAATTGACCTAATCTAAATGGGTATGACACTGCTTCTATGAAAGCATTGTGTCTATTGTTATGGCTGGAAATTTCAGGTTCTTAGATGCAGGCAACTATCTGAAAGAATTATCACTTTCTTTTATTCTCCTCTAGCAAGTAACCTTAGCCCATTTTAAGTCTAGGGGAATTAATATTTAATTTTTTTCGAAATCCTTTCATCTCTATTTGTTCCATCTCTTTAGACTCCTGGTACTCATTTCCCCAATATTACACTGATTCAGGAAGTATTAGTGGGTGTCTGAAGAATGAGTATGCCACTTGAGAATACAAGTGATCAGGGTCGGGTCTCCAGTGTTGAACCATATGTTAAGAAAGACCAAAGCTCCTCAAACCCTTCTGTCTCTCAGAAAGAATTTCTTTTTAGAAATGTAACCCCTCTCTTGGTGAACTGGATAGAATTGTAGATGCTGGAGCTCTAAATAAACAGAGCTATTCTGCTAGGGTCCACTTGACCCCAAACTTACAATGCGAGGATTGTAAAAATTAAGCACATTTCCAGCCCATATCACATAAATATAACTCAGACAGTTCACTGAAATATATCTTAGAATTTTTAGTAGTGCTATACTAACATTTCTTTCCATTGGCTTTTACCAAAAAAAAAATTGTATGATTATAAAAATAATGTTGGATTATGAAAAACTTGAGTGATTCGGGTGACCTTGAGCTGCAGTTGAATACCCAGCTGTTTATTAAGACATTGGCTAAATCTGGACTCCCTTTGCTCAATTTTCTATCACTCAAATATAAGAGCACCTAAAGTTATTTCATTAAGAAGTCTGAAAATAATCCAAGTCTTCCCCAAAGTAATGGTCTAAAGTAGTATTAATCAATATCATAATTTTTAGGTTGGAAGGGAGAATTAGGTCTCTCCTGTTTAGTCAGAGTATGATTGATGAGCTCCCATCAGTTATATTTCCTTAGACTTTTCATTTTTATCAATCCTTAGCCTGCTCCTGATTACCTGAGCTGAAAGTTCAAAAATAAAATTGACTTTACACTTTCTTTCAACCAAAAAGACACCAAGAGTTTTCAATTATTCTTTGTAAAATTGCTCACTACAAACCTCCTTTTCCATCTACTATGGTCACCTTAGTCCTAGCCTCATAACCTTAGGGCAATAGTCGGCAAATTCATTACAACAGAGAAGCAAACAGCTGCTCGAAAGCCGCATGTGGCTCTCGAGCCAGTTAGCTGACCACTGCCTTAGGGCATCTGAATCCTGGCCAGCCTCTTCACTTTAGTCTTTCCTTCTTCCAGAACTTTGCGTATAATGCTTGATCTAAGTGGGGCTTAATCACAAGCCTGTAATTATTGGAATCAAGAGTCTAAGCTGATCTAAAAGGCTGTGGCCAACACCAACTGCCAACTATGGGAATGAGGGTATTGGACCATCCCCATGCTCATCATCTCATCATATGCATGTACTTCTTCCTCAAATGAACATTCTATTCTGAAAATGCAATTTCATTTTCAGAATGGAATGTACCTCTGACTGTTTTAAGCCTATTTTTGGAAGACAAGAAAACTTTATTCATCCTAGTGTTTTCAGATTATAAAGTTAAACAAAAGGCAATTTTTAGTCCAGAGGATCCATCACTGAGTGAGATGTTATGATCAACTTAATGAATAAAATATTTACATTACAGTATTATTCATAATATTATGATAGTTCCTTAGGAAAAATAGTATAAAATATTATAATTTATAAAAATTTCTTCTTTATCTATTAGTCAAATAAAGCAAACAAGCAATGCATTCTTTTGAAATTTCTGATAGTCATTGAAAATGTATTACATGTTCAATTTTCTAATATTAACAGTACAAAAAAACTAAAAATTATCTAAGAGAAAAATAGAACAAATATATGATATACATGAGTGTGTATGTATACATATATATTCTATTCTTAAAACTCATAGACATCCTATCTACTAAAAGAGTAATATGCAAATTTGACCATACCTTCACTATACCCACAAGCCATGCCCACAAGCCACACCCACCAGCCAATCAGGAGCAGATTATGCAAATAAACCCCATCCAAGATGGCTGCTGCCACTGAGAGCAGGAGGAAGGCTTGGGATTTGCTGGCAACAGAGGAAGCCAAGCTTTCCGCCTGCAGTTGGAGGCCTAGGCCTCCACTCAATGCTACAAAGTTTCGATTATAAAAGATACAGAAATGGCGGCAGCCATGGAGCTGGAGAGAACAGAGGCTTGGGTTTCCCTGGCAAAGCAGGAAGCCAAGCTTTCTGCCTGCTGTTGCCAGCCTAGACCTCCACTCTAGGCTACAAAGTTTCAAACAGAAATGGCTGCCTCCATGGAGCGAGCAGAAGGCTTGGCTCTGCTCCAGGCTATAAAGTTTCAATTGTAGACATAGATTAATTCCAGATCCCAGGGCCTCCACTTGTGTCGCTGGGGGGTGTGGCCAGCCTGTAAACCTCCACAGGCCCCTTTCCCAGGCTGCCCCATGCCCCAAGGGAACCCCCACCCTGATTTGGGACACTCTTCAGGGCAAAACAGCTGGCCCCCACCCATGCACCATGCCTCTATCCTATCTAATAAAAGAGTAATTTGCAGCTTGACCATCACTCCAACACACAAAAGGGCTGCCCGCATGTGGTCAAAGATCCTGCCCCATGTGGATACAAGATGACCACCTCAAGATGGCCAGCAGGGGAGGACAATTGGGAGGTTCCAGGCCCTGCAAGGGAGGGCAGTTGTGGGCAATCAGGCCAGCAGGAGAGGGAAGTTGGGAGGGACTAGGCCTGCAAGGGAGGGCAGTTGGGGGCTATCAAGCCTGCAAGAGAAGGTACTTAGGGATAACCAGGCCAGTAGAGGAGGGAAGTTGGGGGCAAACAGGCTGGCAGGGGAGCAGTGAGACGTCAATTAGGCTGTCAGGATAGTGGTTAGGGTGTGATCAGGCTGGCAGAATGAAGTGGTTAGGGACAATCAGGGAGGCAGGCAGGTGAGCAGTTTGGAGCCAGCAGTCCCGGATTGTGAGAAGGATGTCTGACTGCCTGTTTAGGCCTGATCCTGAAAGGCAGTCAGACATCCCTCAAGGGGTCCCAGATTGGAGAGGGTGCAGGCTGGGTTAAGGGACATCCCCCCTCCTCCCGTGCACGAATTTCATGCACCGGGCCTTTAGTATCTCTATAATAAATTATATTTCCACTGATTTACATAGACATGCCCTTTCTTCTTTTTATTTTTTATCTGCCATTGACTATGCCCTGATGATTCTAAATTACTTCTCATTTCTCTCTCTCTCATTTTCTTTTCTGCTTACTTTCTCTTTTTCACTGTGGCTCTAAACTTTCTTCCCAGTTTCTGATGAGAATTACTCTGGAGAGCTCAGATGCAAGGCCCCAGCAATCATGTGGCAATCATGTCCTGCTCAGCAGGAATAATGGAGGTCTGCCATATAAAAAAAAAAAAAAAAAAAACATGCCACAGAAAAACTGCCTTATTTCATTCCAAAGGTGTACATACATTGACAACAAACCTAGGTTTACTTATTTATTTGATACTGCTGGCTTTACAGAAAACAAGGTTTGAAATTGAATTGCCATAGCCTGGAGATTCTAAAGAGCTATATAAATGCTGAGATGTTGAGCACCAATTAACTAAGTCAGTGGTCGGCAAACTCATTAGTCAACAGAGCCAAATATCAACAGTACAACAATTAAAATTTCTTTTGAGAGTCAAATTTTTTAAACTTATACTTCTTCTAATGCCACTTCTTCAAAATAGACTCACCCAGGCTGTGTTATTTTGAGGAAGAGTCACACTCAAAGGGCCAAAGAGCCGCATGTGGCTTGCAAGCTACAGTTTGCTGACCATAGAACTAAGCAATGCTATGATTAAAAAAATATTTATATCAATGTTGGATTTATTTCTCCCTAGTATTAAAGTCTTTAATTAAACAAGAATGCCAATACTAAAATACATAATAAAACCTGGATTTAAAGAAACCGACAAAATATTTAAAAACATTGAGGCATAATACAACTGTAATTTTTTAATTTGTTAATTTTCATGTTAAAACTCCTTTCTTAAACATTGAAATTGCTTATTATCAACTACCATTTAAATTTACACATAAAAGATGAACAAAAATAAATAATATTAAGCATAAAAGGCAATATTAAATGTAGAGAAACTGCTAAATAAAATACAATGAAAACAAAAATGTATACTTTTTCTTTAACTACATTAAATTAAATTTGAGTTATATTTTATGTTAAAAAGATTGTGATTTTATGATGCTAAATTTAAATATTTCAAGACCTATTTTTCTTAGCTTATTTTAGTTAAAGAAACCATTCCAGTCTCTATTTTAAAACTGATTTTCTTGGCGAGAGATGCACACAATAAAAACTTAAACATGTAGCTGTTGTGATTCTAGCACCAGAAAGATAAAAAGGTTTCTGCTTTTGCTTTTGTACTAGTAGGAAGTGAAGACTAGGCTTTACATTAAAGCTACAAAGTAAAAAATACAAAATCTATAAGGTATCTTAGAGAGGCCTTTTAACATACAGATTCTTCATTAATGTTCATTTAATATATATAGAAACTAAGAGCAGAATAAATGATTTGTACTTTTCATGTTTCAGGAAAGCCCAGCAGTAAATGTACTAGGATCAAATTTTACAAGCTTCTGTTTCTAAAATTTAAGTTCATTTCAATGGACCTCAATGTGGAAGAAAACAAAGAGAAACCATATACTTGGAAAGGTATATCAATTACAGAGCATGCAGCCTGCATTCTCCTTTGCTTTCTTTAACTAACTATACAATAGAACCCTATTCCTCTCTGAGCCAGCTCATTGTCTGTCCTACTAGTTCTGTTTGCCCAACAGACTTTTTATCTCCTTGCTGCAGCTTTGAGAACTTCAAGGATGGTGTGATGGTTCATGGGTCAATCTGACTGGGCTATCATTTGGCCAGACATTTAGCCCAACATGATACTAGATGTGTCCATGGGGGTGTTTCTGAATGACACTGATTTTGAATCATAGAGTAAAGAAGATTGCCCTCCCAGGTGTGGATGGGCCTCATCAATGGGTTAGCTGAGAACCCGAAGAGAACAAAAGGAAACAAAAGAGGGAAGTCCTCCTGCCTGACTATTGAGCTGAGACATCAGTCTTTTCCTGCCTTTGGACTTAGACTAAAAAAAAATGGCTCTTCTGGGTCTAGAGCCTGCCTACTTCTGACTGTCATGATACCACTGGCTCTCTTGGTCCTCAGGCCTTTTTGAATTTGGGCTGGAACTGCATCATCGGCTCTCCTGGGTCTTCAACTGTGGATATGTGGACTTCTCAGCCTCCGGATCATGTGATCCAATTCCTGATCACAAATCTTATATATAGATGCATATATAAATGATTCTGCTTCTCTGAAGAACCATTACCAATATGGATGGCACAGGCCCTTCATTACATGTTCCTGTCTATCTCTCTTGCCCGTTGCCTGCCCAGGAAATAGCCCTAAATCCCTTGGAAACAGCAGCCCTGCTTGATACCCTATCTCTTCTCCATCCCTTAGCTCTGTTTGTTGTTTCCTAAAGCTGAGCCTTCCCTGTTCTTTATGTCCTTCTCTTTATATAAGTAAATGCAAGTGTGGGAATCAATCTCAAAAGAATCCTACAGTGTGCAACCAGCCTTTACAAGGTATCAAGCCCTGTGTAGAAACTTTAGCATTGATGGCCTCATTAATCCTTGAAGTAATACTTAACTTATTAGCGTGTTTATCATACCACATTTTAAAGTTGAAGAAACCAAGGCTGGGGTGAGTAAGAAAATTGATGATGATCATACAGCATACATTGGGCAAAGCTGGAATTCTAATATGAGTAGAGTCCCCCCTCAACTCCCTTATCTGTAGGGGATACGTTCCAAGACCCACTGTGGATGCCTGAAACCAAGATTGGTACTGAATCCTATACAAACTATGTTTTTATATACATATATACCTATGATAAAGTTTAATTTAAAAATCAGGCATAGTTGCCAAGACCGGTGTGGCTCAGTGGATAGAGCGTCGGACTGCAGACTGAAGGGTCCCAAGTTCGATTCCGGCAAGGGCATGTACCTTGGCTGCGGTCATATCCCCAGTAGGGGGCGTGCAAGAGGCAGCTGATTGATGTCTCTCATCGATGTTTCTGACTTTCTATCCCTCTCCCTTCTGCTCTGTAAAAAAAACAATAAAATGTATGTATAAAAAAAATCAGGCATAGTACCAGGTTAACAACAATACTCCATAATAAAAGGCTAATATGCAAATTAACCAAAAGTCAGAATGACTGGTTGTTATGATGTGCACTGACCACCAGGGGACAGATCCTCAATGCAGGAGCTTCCCCTTGGTGGTCAGTGCGCTCCCACAGGGGAAGCGCTGCTCAACCAAAAGTCGGCTCATGGCTGGTGAGCACAGAGCAGTGGCGGGAGCCTCTCCCACCTCCGCGGCAGCACTCAGAATGAGCCTAAGCCCCAGGGTTCCCAGACTGTGAGAGGGTGCAGGTCAGGCTGAGGGACCACCCCTGAGTGCATGAATTTCATGCACAGGGCCTCTAGTAACTAATAATAAAATAGAACAATTCTAACAATAAAATAAGGATTATTCGAACACAGCATGGTGATACCAACACATTGACCTAATAACCTAGGCCAGTGGTCAGCAAACTCATTAGTTAACAGAGCAGCAAACCACGGCTCACAAGCTGCAGTTTGCCAACCACTGACTTAGGCATCCAGGAAGTGACTGGGGCTCCAAGCTGGAGGGGCAAGGAGAGGTGATAGCCAGAGAGATGCTGGTCATGAGGTGGGCAGGTGGGCTGGGCAGACTGCTGACTCCCATGAGCTCACAATGCCAGGAAACTACATACTACCAATGTGCCATGAACACACCCATGCCACCGACAAGACTGCAAAGATGGCACAGATAACAAAGAAAATGGGGCTCTAGCTGCTTTGGCTCAGTGGGTAGAGTGTCGACCAGTAGACTGAAGTGTCCCAGGTTTGATTCCGGTCAAGGGCACATGCCTAGGTTGTGAGCTGGATCTCCAGTGGTGGGGCATATAGGAGGCAGCCGATCAATGATTCTCTCTCATTGATGTTTCTATCTCTCTCTCCCTCTTCCTTCCTCTCTAAAATCAATAAAACTATATTTTTTAAAGAAAGAAAATGGGGTCAGGGCCCTACTGTCCTCCTGCCCCCTGCAGGTCTTAGGGGAGTGAGCAGGGAGCAGGGATCATTTATAGAAATGACATCAAGTGGAATTGAGTTTAATTGTGAATATTACTTAAAAAAATTCATTGGATAAAATGAAGTTGTCTATTGCCAAGCAAAACTATGAGCTGAAACTCAAGAAAATTATTTTAGTTTTGAGAGTGACATTTTTCTATGCTTGCATTTTGTGCATCTTGTAGCTGTGAAATAAATAATAATCATGCTGCTCTTATCAGAACAACATAGATTGTCATAGGAATAAAAGCTGAAAACTCAACTTCTGGCAGACACTGTAAGATTTTTATAAATTATTAAATTTGCATATACAATCTGATTTCTGGAAAAAGAAGGGCAATGAAAGCAGAAGTAGCAATAAATTCTCTAACCTCCCTCTATCCCTATCTCAGAAAAAAAGTATTCCAAAGCACACCCGTCCAACCCAGCTCATTTACGTGTGGCCAGTGGCTGCTTTCCCATCAAAAAGCAGAGCTGAGCTAATGCCACAGAGATGGTGTGGCACCAATATCTACTCTCTAGCCCTTTACCCAAGAGAAGTTAGGCAATGGAACAACAGCAAAAAGAACAAGTAGGCAGCTCTTTGGACGGACTGGCTTTGACTATATCTTTAGACTATATCTTCTGGCTGGTTTGTGGAAATATTTGTTGGGAACAAGGGCTTGACTTTACCATACAATGTTATGTGTAGCATTTTGTGCTACAGTAATAATGTTTATTCCTACAAAATGCCTAATGAGTTCAATAGGCACTTTGAACGCAGGTAGAGTTTTGTAGTTTGTTTTCTTCGTAGTAAATAGAGTTCTCAAAATTCCTAACATTCAGTAGGAACTCATGAAATAATTGTTAAAGAGAGAACACACTCAACTCACATGCTGGGCCTTGGCAGAAGATCAAGTTATTTCAAATTATATATCCATGGCATACAACTATGTTTTCCTTCTCATGAAGTATTTGTAAGTCTCAATCTCAGAATTATGACCTCAGATTGAATTTATGATTACCTGGCTTTGCATACATGGTACAGAGGGATTAGGTGTCCCTTTTGAACACTAAGACTGTCCTGGGAAATGCTCATTAATGATTGAGAATGTCCCCCTAAGAGAATAGTTCCCAAATATTTATTTCATTACTTGAGACTAGAGAAGCTGCTTAATTTACCATAAAAGGTGTGGAATTAAATATAAATTTAACATTTTCATTTTAGAATAAGAGGACACGAACAGTTGTCAAATATTCATTGTGGTAGTTCTAATAAAGTGAAACACCTCCAGCTGTGGACTCATTAGCCAACCATAATAGACATAGGGAGAGATCAGAAATGGGTAGCTTTCGTGTACTTAATGCCTCACTGTCTCTCTGTATTCCTTAATGGTCAACCATCCTGCATGTGCATAGTTTAATTTCAGCTGTGTATCTTATATGTGCCATGTTGTTGGATCGGATTTTTTCCCTTAGTTTAATTCACTGCTGACAGTTCTGTAATTAGTGAAGTTCTCTATTTTCATTTATATTGATTAGTAACATATCTGGGTTTATTTTACCATCATATTTTGTGTTTCCTTGATGTCCCTTTTTGGTCAGATGTCCTATTCCCTATTTTCCTGCCTCCTGTTTGATTTCTGTATTCCTTTTTAATTCTTTGATGGCTTGGAAACTATTGACTGTATTCCCATATATCTAGTGCTATTCTTGAGTTTGTAAGTTACCTATTTAGTGGTAACTTTCCAATGTTTGTAAAAGCTCAGCAGTAGATTTGCAGAACTTAAAATAGATTCCTTATATATTTATTTGATATTTAACATATTCATTGCAAACTAATTATTTGAAAATAACACTTGAGGACTTCTGTTTTTTTGTCAGATGAATGATTAGAAGTTCTGAGAGCCACCACGTATATATACAAACATGCACAGACACATGTACACTGACACAAATACATGCACACATATGCACGCACAAAGATGTGCAAATATGCATGCAACTGTGCAGCACCCCACACACTTGGATGCACATAGTCAGACAGACACATACACACATAATTCTCTACTAACTGTCCCTTGACAACCACATTCATGGAGGCCTCACTGGTCTCTACACCACAGGATGATTCTCAAGTTCAGACAATCCCATGACCCCAGGTTGAGCCCCTGCTGTGAAGATGGGTCTTGGTCTGGAGTGACCTAATATAGCTGGGACAGAAACGGCCGGAATCCAGAGCAAGTGGACAGGCCCAGGGGAGTAGGGAGTTGGGGATCCGGAGTGCTGGAAATTAGTCTGAATGTCTAATTGTCTGGGAGCCTGCATGGGAGGTTACACACATGCATGATTCCTGCAGCAACACTTCTGTGGGGATTCTGAACTCTGGGGAGACACATAGAGAAGCTGAGCTGTGGACATTTTTGCAGCCACACTTGGGAGGGTGTTGTGGTGGTGTCACTCAGGTGGTGTCGCTCAGGTCGCAGCAACAAAGCAGTTGGATGACAAGTCATCTTGGGAGAAATGCTTCCCAAAGTGAGCAGACACCAATAGATTAAAAGGGCAAGTCAAAAGTTGACATTAATCAAAGAACATATATGCATATTAGGTCATGAACACAGATGATAATGTAGTGAAGTCTTGGGATAGGTTGGGGGCTGGAGAGTGTGGGGCTAAGAGAGTAGGAATATGGGACATCTATGATATTGTCAATAAAAAATAAATAAATAAATAAAGAGCTGGCAGAAAGGAGAAGGTGAGTCACCCTCTATGAAAACCAGCAAAAACAACACACCACAGATCCTAGAGTTTGGAATTGTCAAGTAAGGAATCTACATTCTGTAGTTATATGTGCAATGTTTCGAAAAGAGGTATTTACAAAATAATTACTCAATAAGAAATTATAAGAGACAAAGAGGTTAAAAATGAATTTCTATATCTAAATTTGGTATAGGGCAGAATTGAAAATTAACAATATTTAAAGAATTGATAACCACAATTTTTTTTTAGGATTGATGAAAATATGAAGCCACCAATCTAGAAAGTATAGCATCTTCTACAGAAAATTCCAGCTCAGGCAAGTGCCAATGGAACTGGTAAACACAGAAGGTGAAGATAAAACCTTGAAGGGCCAGCAAAAAAGGCCATGTCAATTAAAGAAAATGACAGAATTATTGCAGACACTTCAATGGCAAGAACACAAGCCAACAGCCCAATAATATCTAGTCAGACCTGGGAGAAATCACCTGTCAACACAGACTTGACAGTCAGCAAAAGGACCTCTCAAGGATGAAGGGGAAATGAAAACAGAGAATAAGTAAACATTGAGGAATTTCATCTGCATGAGATCTGTTCTAAAAGAAAAATTGAGGATGTGGTTTCAAAAGAAAAATGATCTCAGTACATTCTCAAATGCAAGAAAAATCAGTAAAATACATAAAAGAGTGACAAGAAATGGTCCACATTTCCAATCACAATACAACTTCAATTAGAAGCTCATAAAAGCATATAAATTTTATTGAGAAATTGGAAACCACAATCACTTTTAAAAAATGGGACAATAAAGAAATTTTAAAAGATTTAGAACAAAATGGAAATGAAAGACATTAGATAACACCTAAAGAGAAGGGAAGCCACACAATATTCATGAAATATAAACTCAACTTATTGGAAATAGTTGCTCTCCCCATCAATCTAATCAACCTATCAACCACCATCCCAAGAGTGATTTTCTTTAATGGAATGTGGCAGGCTGACTCTTTCTGTGGAAGAATAAAGGGTCAAAAATATCAAAG
The DNA here is from genome assembly GCA_027563665.1 of Antrozous pallidus. Lineage (NCBI taxonomy): Eukaryota > Metazoa > Chordata > Mammalia > Chiroptera > Vespertilionidae > Antrozous > Antrozous pallidus. The sequence goes on from CM050518.1 coordinate 53,912,838, forward strand.
ATACTCCAGCCAGTCATTAAATCTCATTACAATACCACTTGTTATTATCATTATTCATAGCACATTCCCAACATACCTGATGTAAAATTTAAATGTGTATTTTAACATCCAGCTTCTACTTTGGCTGTTCAAATAGACTGATGTTTGTTTTGACCTAACATGTTTACTTTTTGGAATACAAGCAAGTAATTTTCTCCTTTGCCAAAGAATAGACTGAACAGTAAATGGAATAATGAGGAGAGAATAGGAGTCCTAGGGAAGAGAACGGTGTTGGGCCAGCCCCTGTCCAGGTATCAGGTAGTTGGGAGTGTAAGGTAGCCCTGCCCTTCCACTGGGCTTTATCCCATCCCAGCAGCGCTAAAGGCAGAGTGGCCCTGTGCAGTGGTCACCATTTTCTTTTTCTAGCTTGATACCTAGGATTGACTCGGGCAGGTTAAGATGCTTCTAAATATATCTGGAGTGTATTCACAAGGAAATAAAATAAGCCCCATTCCAAGGAAAGTGAGACTTCCAGTACAAAGAAAGATGGGGGATTTGTAAGAGATCAGAGTGCAAGTTTCATAGCTTGAATCAGTCCAGGCCCCAGATCTTCACACTCAATGGAAGTAAAGGAAAAAGTAATGAAAGATGTAGTATAGCTTTATCATTTCCTACTACGGTGGATGAAGTCATATACAGAATTGAGGCAGCCACCGCCTGGGTGAAGAAGCAGCCCCCCAGGAGACAGGAACAGCAGTGCTGTATGGGAGGGGGGTGAGAGAATGGAAACAGGGTGGCTGGTTTGGTACATTTCCACATGTTCAGCATCCGGGACAGTATTCACACACCTGGAACTAGATTGGCAGCCAGGTGTGAACTTCTGTGCAGCTCTAGCTGTGTCTTCAGAAAACCACTGTCCTCTCACTATGATTAGGCATGGGAAGGGACAGGGGACCTCTAAACAAGGATCCCAAGCACAAATTGGAAAAATGAGAAAAATGTTTGCAGCTCTCCAAAGGGAGATAGAATTTTTGTTTTCCAGGACAAACTTCAGTATGGGTGGGGAGGAGGTGGGTTTCACCAGGTAGAAACAAGGCATAAGAAAACCAGTCTTAAGTCTGATGCCTCATGAAGCCAAATCTTACATGAAGAAGTGACACAATACCAACGTTAACCTTGAACCTCAGGCTCGGCTCTGCCCCTCACATTCCAGCACTACCCTCTTTATCCTTAGTCACATTATTCATTTCACAGACAATGTTCCTGAAAGATTATTCAGCACGTATGGGCTCCAGCTGCTCAAGTTGATTCACTACTTCGTTCTCTGCAGGTAAGCTGCGAGCAGGCCTGACTTTTATTTATTTTCAGTGCCTAGCACATAAATAAATGAATACATGACTGATGAACTAGAAAACAGCTTTAAAATTACTGCTGGCAGTCCCATGTGCTTATTGTTAAATTTGGTTACAAATGTAGTCCCTAAACTTTATTTTTAAAATTATTTTAAAATATCCTAGAAATCTCAGTGTGACTCAAAATATTTCTGGGAAGAACGTTATTGTTTACAATTGTTAAGACCTGTCAGGTTTGAAATTAGAGTAATTTGTATCACTGCCATAAAGATCAATGTTTTTCAGGGAAATATAAATACCCCTTGGATTTTGTTCATTTACATTTACTATTCAGGAAGAACCACTTCTAAATTAATTAGATTGCAAAAGAATTATGAAATAGTCAAATAGTCCTCTTTGGGCTTTTATTAACCCATATACTACAATAAGCAGATCTTAAATCCGTCTCTTGAGCTTCTGGTAACATCTGGCAGTTGACGTGTCTAAGTCTTATTACACAACATCTTCTGGCTTCTCAGCATCATCTAAGGAAGTTAAATGTGACCAGATTAGCCATATGTATTCTGCTGGCTGCTCACACAGGCTGTTAGTGGTGCACAGGCTAACATACTGTTTATTATAATTCAGTTTTTTTTATTTAAAAATTTATAGTTTTGGTGTTTGCATACATATTTTGCTCTTATATGGCAGTGTAATAAAAAGCAATTTTTATTAGTGCTGTATTTTTACTAGCAAGGGCTATTATTTCATTCTATTTTTTTTTAATCCTCACCTTAGAATATTTTTCCCATTGATTTTTAGAGAGAGTGGAAAGGAGAGGGAGAGACAGAGAGAAACACCAATGTAAGAGAAACACATTGATTGGTTGCCTCTAGCTGCCCCAGACCAGGGTCGGGAGCTTGCAATGGAGGTACATGCCCTTGACCAGAATTGAACCCAGCACATAAATAAATGAATACATGACTGATGAACTGCCACTCAGAATTGAACCCAGGACCTTTCAGTCCACAGGCTGATATACTATCCACTAAGCCAAACCAGCTAGGGCTCGTTCTACTTTTTATGTGTAATTTATAATGCTGGTAACTTGATACTTAAATAAAATGAACAAAATTTACAAATGCTCTTGGATACTCAGAATATCATTTAATGGAAATAATTGTTACTAATTTAAATATTTTAAAAATACCTATTATGCTTTATTTTCTCTGATCACCAATCATTATGCATATATTGATTCTAAAAGATCCATGGTATATGCTATGTAAGGTTTAGCCTCAGATAAAGGAAGTAAAGCCTAGGAATATTTAGCACATCCATAGGAAACTATACACAATGAAGTACAATGCTAATAACTATTGCCAGATCTAGGGGCATAGTCTATTGGGGAAATGCTATAGGAATTTCAAGCAAAATCCCAAGATGGGAAGACTTGAGGAAGAACCATTCCATGATTGAAGTAGAACATTTTCTCTCAACAAGGTAAAATACAGGGAGAGCTGTACTTTTGATAATTAATGTTGATGAATCTGACAAAAATATGGCAAAAGGTGGTAAAAAAGCTTCGCAGAGAAAAAAAATACTATTTTATCACTTTCCTCCCCTAATTTTGCCCCCCTGATGGCCTTGGAAACCACCAAGTAAGTTTTGATATATAAAATCAATAGAGGGAAAAACAATCATTTTATTGAATAATTGGTTCAATCAATTCAGGGAATTTGCAGATTATATTTAGTTCATGATGAAAATGCCCACTAGTAATATTTCTCTGCCTAGGAGACAGATCTCACTATTCTTGATGCTAAAATGTTCACTAAGGATTCAAATATTTATGTGGTGGAATCTAGAGAAGAATAATGGTTACAATAAACAACGTATCGAAATTTTTCATGTCTTACATTTTAAATTGTCACAGTAACCCAATATGTTTGATATGTCATCCCCACTTTATAGGTGAGAGATTTGAAGGTCACCAAAGGCCACATGTGGACACAGTGATGGCGCAGGATTATGACCAAACCTTCTGAGGTCAGATATATTTCTCTGAACTACAGGGTACATTTTGCTATGGCAAAGTCTTCAGAAATCCAGCTAAAAGAATCTGAATATGTTTTAACTTTCTACCAGATTTCTAGCATTTAATACTAACCATGTCCACATAAATACAGTCTATGCCACACAATATAACACAGAAAAATATATTTGAGCCCAGGCTCCAACTTCATTTTTTAAGTTACATGTTATATTAAAAAGCGGATAAAGTATTCCAAACATTCATTTCTTTAGGATTGATATAGAAGTAGTGAAAATAATTTAGTTTTCAAACCCATAACATTGCTGTTCAGATCATAATGAAGTTGGAGCTAGAGAAAATTGATGTGTTGTAATTAATTAATTATGTATTTATGTTTGGTTGTGAAATCATCTCCAACTTTCTCATTGATTAGACAAATAAAATACTATCTTGCATTTTTACTGGCACATTATTTGGGCAAAAATATGACCCATATATGGTATTTCCCAAGCACTGTTGATAAGGAAAAAATTGGGCATAATTTCTGGGCTAAAGAAACTATAATATGCTGGGTGGGTGTTGGGGTGAAGTTACCACTAACATTATGATAGAAAGATCATGAAGGCTGGAGTAGGAATAAGCTTAAGAACTGCCTCACAGAGGAGGGTTGTCTGCACCTGAGTTTTAAGCCAGGAGTTAGAATTTGCTAAGTAGAAGTACTTTCCGATGGAGCAAACAGCATTTTCAGTGGCACAAGTGGTGGATTAGTTGTTGTGAGTGCAAGTTAAGGTGCTTGAGATCAAAGTGTTGGGCACTGGAGCATCCAGAAATTCGATTGAGGGAGGGAGATCCCAAAATGCTCTGTACATCCTGCTAATGATCTTAGATTTCTATGCTGGAAGCAGAGCCACCAGTGGATTAGTTTGATTAGGCCAGTATCATGATCAAGTATGAATTTTAGGAAGCCCACTCTAATAGATATTTGGCTATTATGGGAGGGGCAATTCTAAAGTAGGAACACAAATTTAAAATCTGTTTATTCACTCAGGTAAGAAATTAGGAGAGGCTGAAGTTAGTGCTGAGGTAGAAAAATAAGGTAAAGATTCAAGAAATAATTGAAAGCACTTTTGAAGGATGTAGGGGTTGAGAGTGAACATGAAATACAGAAGGAAAACATAATTTTATAGGAAGGAAATGCTGATATTCTTGAACTGGAAGGGGAAATGAGGCATGCAAGGGAAAACAGCAGAAGATTGAGAAATAAATGGTGAGAAGGAGGTAGTCCTTGAAATATTTACTTCCTTATATTGACACTGTGGCTCATGTTTGAGATACAAATATGACTCATAGTTACTTCTTTTGAACCTCACAGTTCAGTGGGAGAGAAAGTTATGTAAACAGATAATTACGATACAAAGAGAAAGGGCAACAGGACATACACACACACAAGCGGGGATAACACTTAGAGGAAAATATTCTTCGTGGCCTGGAGAGAAGACGCAACATATAAAAGGAAAGAAATAACCTAGGGGCCAGTATTTAGAAATGCGGAAATAATAAGATGAAGGTGTTAGGTAACATTACAGAAGCAATTGCTTCTCAACATATGTGTATTAAGTTCATATACTGCACCCCTTAAACTTACACAGTGTTACATATCTCAATAAAGTAAATAAATAAATAAATAAATAAATAAATAAATACACAAATCTTTATCAAATAGACCAGGGAGCCAGAATGATCTTCATAAATATCAGATAACATTATGGCCCTCTGACATTTCTAACAAAATCTTACTGTTTTGTGAAGATTGAAATTAAAATTGCTTATATCATACAATTGCCATGCATGTTTGGTTCTGCTCCATTTCCTCATCCTCAGCCATTCCTACATCTCAAATGTGTCATGCTGCTTCTTCACCTCTGAGACTTGCACAGGCTTCGTCATTGTCTAGATAGCTCCTTTTTCATGGCCAGCCCATGACTCACCTTCCTTTTTGCATAGTTGAGCTGTCAACCTCAACTCAAAGCTTCTTTTTCAGGAAAGTCATTTCATAAATGAGGTCAGATCCTCTTGTCAGATACTTTTAATAAGGTCATATTCCTCTCCTTTATCCTACTTACTTGCTGCCACTCATTAACCATTTACAATGTGTTATTTCAGACCCGTAACTAGTCAGTTAAGGTCTTAACACTAAGGTTCATATTTGTCTGAGTTACCACTGGATCTCCAGTGCCTAGCACCGCAGAACCTCAGAGCAAGTGTGCAACACTTGCTTGATTAATGAAGGCACAAATCAATGAATATGCTGAGAAAGACATTCCAGGCAGGAGAAACATATGAAAAAATACACAGAAGATTTTAATTGCAGATAGTTTTATATGAATGGAAGACTTGTGTCAAAAGGAGAGCGTAGAGGACAGCTGAAAATACAGACAAGAATCAGATTGGTAAGCCACTAGTTGCCATGATAATAAATGATACATTAAGCTACCGAATGCTTTTTTTGGGGAATGCATACAACTTGAATTTTGTTCCATATTATCGGCTGCCATGGGTCAGATAAATGAGGAACAGGCATCTGACTAGAGTAGAGACAAGCTATTACACTTGGCTGGATGAGACATATTGAGGGTCAGAAAGAGCATAATGTGAGTGAGAATAGAGAAAAGGAGAATAGGAGATGTTTTAAGGATGTTGGTTCATGATGATTTAGTGAGTGATGAAGACAGTGAATAAGAAAGAGGAAATCAGATATACGATATGAACTTGCATTTCTGGGTGAACCATGGTGCTATCCATCAATGACAAATAGAACACAAGGAAAAGACTTGGGCTTGGGGAATATTTCAGTATGTGGTGTTCACCTGGGGATATGGAGCCCATGAGTTCAAGGTTGGGCATCATAAACATGTCTAGTGTACATCTTGGAGATTCCTAGTAAGTAGCTCTAAATATAGAACTGGATTTTCAGAGGAGGTATAGTAATATGAAGGCGAGAATACCAAGTGGTCAATAAATGATCATTGCATTAGTCAGCAAAGTAAAAATAGTCAAAGTATTGTTCTTCCTTATATGTAAATATAGCTGTGACTAAATTTATTATTTTAATTTTCATAGAAAATGCTATAGAGGAAGTAAGAGCAAGAGTTTAGGGTCAAATTGCATAAGATTTAAATTTTTCTGCTGTACATTGAAACTGAGACTCAAACATTTTTTTGTTCTTATATGTTTATCTCTAGTATGCAGATGCAAGATTTTTTAAAGAAAAGAAATGGAGGGGGAAATAATGGATACAGAGGCAAAGAAGCATTGAACAGACTGTTAGACTACAGTGGGAAGGCAGGGGAGAGTGGGGGTGGGAGCTGTAAGAGATCGACCAAAGGACTTGTATACATGCATATAAACATAATGGATACAAGACATGGGGGCGGGGGGCAGGTGAGGGCATGTGCTGGGGGGTAGGGGAGGCCAGGGGGAGGTCAATGGGGAAAAAAAGGAAACATATGCACTGCTATTTGTAATACTTTAAATAATAAAATATATATATATATATATATATATATAAAATTAAAAAAAAAAATAAATATTTCTGCTGTAATTTGCAAACTGGGTGACCTTAGGTATGTTTTTAACTTTTCTAAGCGCCTATTTATTTTTTCTGATATAGAAAACAGTTTTACACCTCAATGGTTCACTAGGCTTATCTCTATAGGTTTCAAACAGAAATAATCTTCCTTTACTTCCAACTGCAGGTTTGACTGATGGAGAATTTCCTTTCTCTGTCCTTGGATGAGAGCTTCGGAGGATCCAGTAGCTTTTTGATATCTTATTATGACCATTAAGACTCACTATCAGATATTTTGGCTTTTTGAAATCTGATAGTTTCACATCACCAAACTTCTCCCTCCCTCATCTCCATCCCTGCCAGTGTCTCTAAGGGACCCTGCAGAGGGAAGGGGAGACAAGCCTATCTTTCTTTTTCCTAGTTCCCTTATCTGCCTCATCTTTTGTAATCAGCTGTTTGAAGAATAGATTAAAGGGAAAGAAACAAACTGTTGTATGTTTAGCTGATGATATTTGTATTTATCGTTTGACTATTAATGAATCTTCACCTGAGTGGCAGGTAAATAATGGTTCTCACACAAAGTTATGTGAGAAGTTTGGACCTTTCTTCCCTGACCCATTCTCTTTGAATGACATCTTGAGACAATTCCTGCGACCACTAGGTTTTAGCTCCTTGGTGGTCCAACTGGCTGGGCAGTGATCACTGGACCCACAGAAAATATATTTTTACTACCCCAAGCTATAGGACTGCAGGCTTGCCTGACTCTTCCCAAATACTCCACTGCCCTCACAGGCCACTCCATCTAGACTCTAGCCCATGAAATTCTTTAAGTAAGAAGATTCATCATTCCTCTTGCTTGCATATACCCCAGGGCATAGGTGTCCTAAGAATCATCTTGTTGCACTGCTCCAAGGATTCTGGGTAGGAGATGGTCTGGCTCAACTGTCAGCAGAAACCCACATTTTTCAAGGCTGGTTTTCTAGAGAATCCTTAGCCAGGAGAAAAATGCTCCTACCAAAGACATTGTGAATTTTCAGTTTCTGTTTAATAAAGGCTGTTGGGAAGCTGAGGGTGAAATTTGAAGCACAAGCTTAATCACTTAAATTAAATATGACTTTTTATCTAACTACTGTCTTATAATTTAGGATTACTGTTACCTATTTGTCTCGATTGTAGCTTATTCTACTAGATTTCCAGTTGGCCGGCAAAATTACATCCTATTATATTCATAGAAATGCTTAAGATTTTAGGGTTGTTGTAGAGGTTAAAGGCAATAGTGCATGAAGGGCCTAAATTGATGTTGCTTATTATTTTTCGACAGTTCCACAAAGCATTGATGACCACATGACCTTTAACAAATTTAAACTTCTATTATTATAATGTCAAAAGAAAGTAAATAAAAGAAATGATCATTTTCATCTCAGAGCTATGTAAAGAACTGAAAATTAAGGGAAAGTTCTGTTGAGTGTACAAGGGTGAAGATTCTGAATCTGTCCTCCCCCAATTTGAAAAAGAAGAAGCCGTGAAGAATTTAGAGTTAGAAAGAGTAGGTGTGGTTATTAGCTCCACTAAGTATTAGTCATATCAATGTGTATAAAGCACTTTGCTCTGCTCTAGAATGAATGCATGTGTCTCCCCAAATTCATAAGTTGACAACCTAATCCCCAAGGTACTAATATTTGGAGGTGCAGCCTTTAGGAGGCGATTAGATCATGAAGGCAGAGCCCTCATAAAAGAGACTAGTGCCCTTATAAAGGAAGTCCCAGACCACTGCCTTTCTCTCCATCATGTGAAGCCAGAGTGAGGAGACATAGTCTGTGATCCAGGAAGATGACCTTCATCTGACACTGAACCTGCCAGTGCCTTGACCTTGGACCATTCCTCTTCCAGAAATGTGTGATACAAATTCCTGTTGTTAGTAAGCCACTCAGTCTATGTTATTTTGTTAAAGAGGCCCAAACAAACTAAAACATGCTCTAAAGTTCAAATTATTCTCCTATAAAACCATGGAAAACAATTCAATTTTGTGTTGAAAAATCAAGTGATCAATGTTTTTATAGATTTTTTGTTTTGATGAAATTAGTGAGTGATTCTACAATTTTAGCCTTGGGTGGCATCAAGCTATGCACAGTGCAAGTGGAGGCCTAAATGTGTGAAGGACTTGCCCAAGGTCACATGGCCAGTTCTTAATTCAGGGCCCATCGCACCACACTGCTCTATAAGTGCCCTGAAGGTGAGATAACTTTCATTGCAGCAGAACACCTCAGATGTCTTTAAAATGCCTACTTTTATTTCTTGTCGTTAGAAAGACTAGATTCTCCCTACAGTATACAGAGAGAATGGAACTACAAAGATATTCACATCAGAGAAATAGAAAAGGGGAAAAGGCTAATTTTTCTAAGGCTACAACATTCAAGCACAGTTAAGAAAGGTATTATTGTTTTTAATTCAACCACAGCTCTTTGGATTTACCATGGTGATTATATGTGTCTGTTTGTCTCCTACCCCTGCAGATAGACAGTCTCTGTTCTGTTATTTCCAGTGCCTAATACATAGCAGGTGCTCAATGAGTATCCAGTTAATGAAGGTGTGGAGCCTATGAGTAAAGGATTTTGCAAAGCTCTTGTATCGCTCCATCATTTATTTCATTGCTTAGAAGTATAACCTCCATATCTTATTCTTTTGAGATGAGCAGACTTTTGAGTTCTTGATATTCATCATTAAAAATGCAGATTGCCTTAGCTGAGGGGAATAACATTCCCCATCAACTAAAACTCCTCCTCAGTAGAGATTGGATTATAGGATCATTCTCTAGACAAGACACTGGCTCAGAATAAACATCTGTATGGAAGGATTCAAAGGTGAGTACTGAAGATGAGGAGGGAGGGAAGCATGGTGGATGGGAGTGGGAAGGTGCAAGCATGGAAGACATTGGTAGGCTACACACAGCTCATTCCATGTCTACCTATACTAGTTTGCCTCTTATTCTTATGTATGCAGTCTCGGTATACCAACATTCAATTGCTACATATAGGTAGTTATTGGATCAAGTCTCAGAAATCATCACACATATGATGAGAGTACTAATTAAAGATACACAAACATCCCAAGAAACAAACCTTTGAATGTCAGTCAAACATTTCACATTTCAAGAATCAATCTTCTCATAATCTGAGCAATAGGGGGAGGATCATTGAGAATAATTTATAAAGATATTAGAAAGTCTGATAGTAACCTAGGGAAATTTTCCACAAATGTGCATTATATAATCCAAAAAGAAGTTTGAGTCTGTTCCATCAGCAAATTCAGAAGTGGGGAGAGAGGAAGAAAAAATAAAGCTTCTTAAAAAATTATACTCTGGCTGAAACCGGTTTGGCTCAGTGGATAGAGTGGTAGCCTGTGGACTGAAGAAAGGTCCCTGGTTCAATTTTGGTTAAGGGCATGTACCTTGGTTGTGGGCACATCCCCAGTAGGGGGTGTGCAGGAGGCAGTTGATCAATATTTCTCTCTCATCGATGTTTGTAACTTTCTGTCCCTCTCCCTTCCTCTCCATAAAAAAATCAATAAAATATATTAAAAAAATCATACTCTGGCATTAAACCAATAATATAGATTGAAGATTGTGGCTAATTTAAATTAAGGAAGGTAATCTTCCTGGTGAGGTCAGTGTATTCTTTGGGGATTCAAAGTTAAATGATTGACACTAGATAGGATCACAAACATAAAGTACTGACAATCTCTGTGGGCACCAGGTAGAGCAGATGTATGGTGACTAGCCAAAGAGGTGGGTATAAGGTTGTTGGCTACCTCTCCTGGAATACCCACTAACTACATAGTCCCAGGTTCTGTAACAACTATTTTCCAAAGGATGGAGCCCCTTCCTTACAACATAAATTTGGGGACCACTGTTGTTTGTTATGTAACTACTAGAGGCCCAGTACATGAAAATTTGTGCACTGGAGAGAGTCTCACAGGCCAGCATGCCCCCTCTTACAGTCTGGGACCCTCAGGGGATGTTCTACTGATAGCTTAGGCCCACTCCCCATGAACAGCGGGCCTAAGCCACAGTCTGGCCTCCCTCTGGGAGGTGACCAGGCTGATCAGGGGAAGGCCCCAACCCAATCACCCCACTGCTACTGCCACTGCTGGCTGCAGTGGCTGTGAAGCCTGAGCCTTGGGTCTCACAGCCCCTGGGGCTCAAGGCTGCCTGAGACCAAGGCTGCCTGAGCCCCAGGCCTTGCAGCCACTGTGGCTTTGTCCAGATAGATCCAGTAGACATCCGCCCTAATTAGCATATTACCCTTTTATTAGTATAGATTGGCAAACTTGTACTTTGGTGACAGCTCTTCTAGCTGGTTATCCAGGGGATGGAGCGGAGGTTTTGGGAGGTGTGGGCTAAATCTGGGCTTACAGAAAGGCTTAGAAGAGTTTGAAGTAAGGGCGAGGAACAATATTTGGAGGGATAGAAATAAATACTTAAATAAAACATATTAGAAATTTGCATTTTGAAATAATTACCTAATCCAGCTCCTGGAGAATCCTTCAGCAAATCTACATTTGTATGAATGATGTTGCTACTATATATGTGTGTTTGGTGTGGTGGGATGCAATGGTTTCTGAGATCAGTCTATACATGGACCCAAACTGAAAGAAGATGCTGCAAAAGATCCTAAGGAAACAGGTTACACACACTATCTTCCTTTATCCTCGCAAAATTGGACTGAACAGCAAGCATTTGGCAGACCAGAAGTCTAGAACTCAGAATGGTAAAAGGTTTTGTTTTAATTAATAGCTGGACAGTGTCCTAAAAATATAGCTAAAAGATAGGCTCACTTTACTTCCCAAATTTGTGTTCTTTCAGCCAAGGTGTTTTCAGGCTTGCCAAATCTAAAGGCTTAGCTTCAGCTGGCTGCTCTAAAGCTGTGTTCATTTCAAGCTATCTCATGTCCCTCGCACCTGTCACCACTAGCTAAAACAAGGGACCAAAGTATCTAGACATTCAAGGTCAAGAACATGTGGTTAAGTGAAAAGATCTTGACTTATTTTGAAATTTAAGAACATAAAGCTCAGTTGATGCTATTTTTTCTGCTTAGTGACATGATTAAGACATATACAGCAAACTTTCCAAGGTGGGAAGGAAGCTATTTTTATTGCACTTGCAAATTTGCTCTAAGTTTGAAATTATTTCTGAAATTAATTTTAAAAAGTCCACAGAAACATAAAGTAATGTCTTTAGGGGGATATACTCAAAATGAAGATGCTGAGGGTCCACTATTACTTGAGCATTTAAAATTGTCATTCATTTTTTTTAACTGGTTGACAGCATATAGATTATGTGAATTAATCATTTTCTATGGCAATTGCATACTATGTACTTTAAAAAATGTAAATATTATTTTATAGGTTTAACATTGATTCATAAGATGCAAATTATAAGCAATGACATTATCATTATTATTGATTACTAATGTTGACGACTAAGATGATAGTGATGATGCCAATGATGAAAGCAAAATATTGTAATTAAGATCTTAAAAATCCAGAGGAATGTTTTTGCTTAATTATGACATAAAATGTTATATCATTAAATTCTATGATCACTGAAAACATCTCAAAGCTCAACAATAATATCACAAAGGGCAGAAAAAAGCTCTCAATCAAATAAGTAATGACTTGTTGACAGTGTGGCAAAATATCTAACTAAATATACATACTTTCTGTGTTCAAACCTCAGCTTTGCTAGAGAGATGATGTTGAACACAGCATTTAAACAGTTTGTCTATTTTTTTTAAATCAAAAATAAGATTGGCAATGATATAGCTCATGAGTGAGCTGTAACATCAAATTAGATAATGCTTGCTAAGTGCTCAGAACAATGCCTGGCATGCAATAAGAACTCAATAATTCACTGTTTTTAATGAGATGAATATCTTATTATGAGATTGTAGAAAGCAGGAATCAAATATACAGGAAGCTCTGCCAGAACAGATTCTGCATCTCAATTATTTTCATATTTCAGCATGCAAGGTAGAATCTGGAATAATTGCAGGTCAAAAATCTTTGATGTTGAGTGAACCTATGAAATAATAAATTGAAGATTTAAATTTGATCTCAGGGAATATAATCTCACATGTGAAGTAATACCAGTATTTTGAGTGTATCTTCATGTAGAAAAAATCATAATTATACTTGTGAAGTGTTGGTCTCATGAGAACACTGAAAACTTTGAGAGAGTTAAGTATCTGTTTCCAAAAGTCATACAATAAGAATGTTTCAAAGTCAGAATTTGAATTTAGATATCCTGGAACTATGGCCCATGTTTCATCATGTTTCATGAAACTATGCATTTTCTCACACACATACAGACACACACACACACACAAACCTTACATGAAACTATGAAAGTCTGAGAAAAATGGGTTTTTGCAGAGACAAAAACAAAAAACTCTAGACCTATGCCAAATAGACCATAGCATTAATTAGGCATATTGCCAATATTCACTGAAGGGAACTGAGTGTCTTCCAGTATATTTTTAAAGAAAGACCTAAATTACACTCTTTTTAGTTCAATGTGTATTATAAATTATGGCCTCAAATGATTAGTGATTTTTTTCCTCTGATGAAGAAATACAGATTATATTTAAAATAATTTGAAACCACTGAAAAACTTTTCTAGAACATGGGTACCTCATAGGCATAAGAGAACATTTCAGCCACAAATTATGAGAAGGCCACACAGAATCACATTCTTAGAACAATTCTACCTTAGGTTAACAGAAAGTTGAGCTTTAATGTGATCAAGAACATTAAATCTAGAACAGAACATATAAATTGTTGTTAGAAGAAAAAAATTCTATCATATTCAAGCTAGATAGTGAAAAGTTCAGCACAATAAACTAAATGCCAACTTTGGACATTTCATGCAGGAAACTAAATACCCTGTTTTTCCTATTATTGCTACATGTCTTGTATATTAAGAACTCATATAGTTCAGATGAAAAACGTATCTAGATTTTCTCCAAAAAATTGGGAGAATGTAAGAAACAAAAACAGAGGCTGTCAGAGTTAACAGGTGTAATGTAGAGCCTGGAGATTCAGCAGCCTGGAGAAGCAGTGAGTGGCAGGTAGTGAGAGACACACTGCCTGGATGTAATCAAGGAATGAGGTACACAACCTTTGCTTTGCTGAGTGAAAGATGCTAGGAAGGGAAGGGTGGCAGGCAGAATACAGGAAGATCCAAGAGAATAACAAACAGAACAGGCCAAATGGAAATTATATAAAAGGTAAAATAGAAGAAAAATAAGCATGGTTGTATATATTTTAAATGATTGTTTTTGGAAGTGAATACAAATATTATTTCAAAATGAGTAGGAGGAAAGTGGGAGGATAAATGGTGCTGGAAGGAGACTTGATTTGGGGTGGTGAACACATAATACAATATGCAGCTGATGTACTATAGAATTGTACCCCTGAAGCCTATGTAATTTTATTAATCAGTGTCACTCCAATAAATTCAAAAAAATGATTATTAAGAGAAAGTAATATACATGTGCAAAAAAGCTAGAAGTAATGCTACCAATTAACTAATTATCTACACCAGCAGGTCTCTCTACAAGGATGATTCATTTTAAGTCCTTGGAAACCCTCTATTTCAGACTTCACTTATCATTGCCATGACAACCCTTTGCTAGTTCATCAGCACCGCACTGACCATTCTACAAATTCTCCTCTGTTTGCCCACCAGATCTCCTAAAGGAAATACACTTTTCTTTCCGAGGGCATAGGCAAGCGTAATAGAGTCTGGTGATGTTTTAAGGTAGCATTGATTTCTCTCTGAATCACTCAGCGAAACTCCTTGGGGCTTTGAAGTGCAAATTTCAGAATAAAAGTTTCCAGGGAATAGAAGTCTTCTGAGTCGGGTTATGATCGATAGGGAACAAAATAGAAGTGACATATTTATGACTAATATATTCTCCTGCTGAAACAAGTCAAGTTTAAGTCTTTTGTGGGTAACTGCCCCGCTGATTGTAAAGAGTCCTGTTACATTATAATCACTCTGTGATTCTCATGGTTGTCTAGTCAAAGTGAGGTGTCTGAAAGTATTCGGAGAGGGAAAATGCCATAAGGATGTGCTAAAGCAGAATTTCAAGCAAGTCAGCATAGCTATGGAATGGTGGGAAGCTAGCCAACTGAGCAAGCAAGAACCCACAGTAGAGCACTGTGGAAACAAAGGCATCAGGAAAATTTGCCATGAAGAGTCAGAGTCTTAAAGAGTGTCAGGTTCTATAAATAGCTATGGTTGCCACAAACAAAAATACCACGACCCCATGCATCTTTGGAAAAAATTGCAAGTTGTTATTTTGTTGTAGTTGTGGACATATTTATGCATAAAGATGATGGTCAAATAAAACTAAATTTTATACACACACACACACACACACACACAAACCCTATATAATAAAAGGTTAATATGCAATTTTACTGAATTGTGGAACAACCGGTCACTATGACTTGTACTGACCACCAGGGGGTAGACGCTCAACACAGGAACTGTCCCCTGGTGACACAGGAATTGTCCCCTGGTGGTCAGTGTGCTCCGACAGGGGAACGCCACTCAGTCAAAAGCTGGGATCACAGCTGGCGAACTCAGGGGCAGTGGCAAGAACCTCTCCCCGCTCTGCAGCAGCGCTAAAGATGTCTGACTGCCAGCTTAGGCCTGTGGAGAGCAGGCCTAAGTCATCAAACATCCCCCAAGCCTTCTGAACTGTGAGAGGGCATAGGCCAGGCTGAGGGACACCCTCCCCAAGTGCATGAATTTCATGCACTGGGGAAAAAAAAAAATATATATATATATATATATATATATATATATAGAGAGAGAGAGAGAGAGAGAGAGAGAGAGAGAGAGAATTAATTTATGTGTAGGAAAGTCCAGCTAAGTGTACTGGGTATACTGCATTTGGGTCTGAGTTAAAATCAAGGTTTGTTAGGGTTTTATTTCTTGTTTGGAGGCTCTAGGTGAGTATCCATCACTTGGTTTTTCTAACCTAGAGGCTGCCCACATTCCTTACTCCTAGGCGCCTCTCATTTTCAAAGGCAACAGCGACCATTTGAGTCTTTCTCTTGGTGCACCATTCTGACACTGACTCTTCTGCCTCCATCTCCAAATTAAAAGAGCCTTGTGATAGCATTGGGCCCACCTCAATCTTCCAGAATAAACTATGTAGCTTAGAGTCAGTTGATCAGCAATCTTAATTCTACCCACGGTCTTTCTTTTCCTTTTCCATGTAACACAACATATGCACAGGTTCCAGACTTTCAGATAGAGACATCTGCATGGATCACTTTTCTTCCTACCACAGTTCAACCTGTGGCCCATTAGAGATTTAAGTCCCTCCAACAAGCAAAATACATTCACTCCATCCCAGGTGCCCAAAAGTCTTAGCTATTCGCAGAACATGATGGTGGACAGGAATCGAATACTAACATTTACAGATATTTCTGTACAAAAAAGGAGAAAGTCAAAGACAAAATAAACCTACAAGTCTCAAGAAATTTCAAAATCCAGATGGAAAATTCCACTTCTAGGCACCAAAATCTGTATTTGTCTCTTATTGCTGCTGTAACAAATTACTATGAACTTAGTGGATTTAAACAACGCTGATTTTTTTTTAGTGTCAGATATCTAAAATGGGTCCTAGTGGGTTAAAATCAATATATTGGTAAGTCTGTGTTCTCCTTTGGACGATCCAGATGAAACTCCATTCCTTGCCTTTTCAAGTGTCTATAGGCTCCCCACATTCCTTGGCTTGTGGATTCTTCCTCCATCTTCAGAGCTAGAAATAGTCATTGGGATCTTTTTTATATCACATACTCTGACACTGACTTTCTGTCCCTCCTTTGCACACTGAAGGACTTTTGTGGTTACATTGGGCCCTCCAGATAATCCAAATTGATCTCCCTATTCTCAAGTCAGCTGATTGGCATCCTTAACCCAACCTACTGTCTTAATTTCTCGTTGCCATGTAACCTAATATATTCAAATTCCAGTTCACAGGTCATAGATATATTTTTGTTGGTGGTGTCTACTACACCTAGTTTCTTTTTTCTTATAGTCTATGAAGGCATTATAGGAAAGGTGGGGTCTTTTACATACTGTATTTCTGCAGTGTTAGCCTCATAGATCAATAAATGTTTGTTGAATAAATG
Organism: Antrozous pallidus; assembly: GCA_027563665.1. NCBI lineage: Eukaryota > Metazoa > Chordata > Mammalia > Chiroptera > Vespertilionidae > Antrozous > Antrozous pallidus. The sequence continues at coordinate 53,929,960 of CM050518.1, forward strand.
TAAGCAGCAAATATACCCTTGTGGAAATAAAGTTATTCTGTGCATTCATATAAGAATAGTTACAAAGCTATAATGGCATACAAATTCTAAAACAGAAAAGCATTTTCAGTCAAGGAAATAACCCTGTGAGTAGTTTTCCTGATAATCCCTTGATTTATTTGCACATAAATAAAATAATAATAAGCCTCAAGCTATCTGTAAATTGCTATGAAAGAAAAATGTTCTAGAAAATGAAAAGGCTAGATAATATTTTCTTAGGCAAAATATATAGGATACTTACAGTTTGAAAAGCATACTTCTTGAATTCACAATAAGTTAAACCTTAAAGTTTTCTAAAAGATTTACCAAGATGACAAATAATGATAGAAATAAACAAGTCAATGAAAAATCAAGATAGAGCATAGGCATTATTTCTCTGTTTTGTTTCCTGAATATTCTCCTTGTTCAAATGATATAATTTCTCCTTCGAACAAGTTAAGTGAAGGTGGATTCTGGTCCTTTGATATGGGAACTACTGTGTAATTGGGTGCAGAGGTGCTGCTGTAATTGATGGAAGCATGACCTTGGCTAGTTCATAAGACACCATGCAAATTAGTAAACAAGACTAAGTTCCAGGTGTAGATATGAATATGATCTATTCCAAGATTTCTGAATGAGTGTGGGATAAGTCATTCTCTTCCCTTCCACTGAGAGTCCTTAATGCATACAATTGTACAGCAGGGCTGGAGAGAGGTGGTCTTGATGACTGGAAGCAACTAACATCACAAGAAACAGTCAGAGACATGTGTAAAATTGTGAGGGGTCTAGGAAGAAATGATTATTTCCCTTTAAGTGGTTAGCATGGGAGTTACAGGTTTCCAGTCATGAGACCATGATGCACAACTGACCATGTCAGTAACAGAAGAAATTTCAGAAGCACAGGAAATGAGTCACAGAGTTCATGAAGGCTCAGTGGGCTGCAAAGGCAGAATTTTACATTAGAGGTGGAGGGAGGGGAGATTCATCATTGTGATTTGACAGACATTTTAGACAACATAGAAGAGGTGAATTTTTAAATTCATACACCAGTGAATGGTAAAATGTAGGTGATATAGTATTATCCTTTAATTAAACTTCTTAATGTAACTATACCAACAGTAGATGAAATATGTGATATAATTAATGTCATGATTTCTACCCTTTTTAGAAGGCGAATCAGCACATTTGTTACATAACTGATGTACAGGCAGTAGCTTAACTTCTACACAGAGTTCACGAGTCTAGGCTACTCATCTTCTCTAGACCTGTGGTTTTTTACCTTTAAAGTGAACAGGTTGAAGGAGATGAGCTCCGAGGTATCTTTCTGCTCTAAAGAAAATATGCATCTACAATGGAAATACACCCGAGACTCTCTGTGATCTAGTAGCAGATCCACTATATTAAAGAAGTGCAATCCAGCAATTAACTACTAAATAAATAGAAACACACCAAAACACGTCTCCATCTCTGCAGGACACAAGATGAGAAAGACATTCTTTCTGTGCAAGAAACTTCTTAAAAATCTTCCTTTCCCTTTGCTACAGTTTTCAATATTCTCTGCACAGATGGGAGCTAATCCTGGAAATTTTCTCTCCCACTCTCCGCATCTCATCTCTCTTGAATACCCACTAGCATCCTATCTCTCTCTCTCTCTCTCTCTCTCTCTCTCTCTCTCTCTCTCTCTCTCTCTCTCCTCCTTCCTCCTTCCCTCCCTCCTTTTCTTCCTCCTTCCCTCATCCTTCTTCCCGAGCTCTCCTATTGGATACATTCGATCAGCCAAGTTAAGGGCTGGCGATATGAGAGTAAAACAGTGGTCGGCAAACTCATTAGTCAACAGCAAACATCAACAGTACAATGATTGAAATTTCTTTTAAGAGCCAAATTTTTTAAACTTAAACTTCTTTTAATGCCATTTCTTCAAAATAGACTCACCCAGGCCATGGTATTTTGTGGAAGAGCCACACCCAAGGGGCCAAAGAGTCGCAAGTGGCTCGTGAACTGTGGTTTGCCGACCACGGGAATAAGGGATCAATGAAATTGCCCTCACGTGCTTCTTATTAGATGCTGATAAATTTGTCCCTCCATGACTCAATGTTTTAACTTTCTTTCTTGGAAAATTTGCCTCAAGAAGACATGTGACTTTGCCTCATACATTTTCCTTTTGTCAGCCTATGCTGGGGCTGAAATCAAAATATTTTAGGTCTGTAGTATAAATATAATAGAAGGAAAACTGACCCAATTTTCTTTGATATTATATTTCCACTAGTAGCCCTGTGCACTAATCTGTGCGCTAGTAACTCACCAGTAGCTCACTGCCACCGTCCAGTAGCTCTCTGCCCGTTGCTCCTGTAGTTGCCCTGTCTCCCCTTCCCCCACCACCCTTATAGCTTGCTGCCCTGCCCTCTTCTGTAGCTCTCTGCTGCTTGCTTGTAGCTTGCTGCCCCGCCCTCCTGCTGACCTATGATTTGTTCGTTACTCGTCAGTCGTTATGCTTCATGGCGTAATGACCACTTGAATATTACATCTTTATTATATAGGACATGAAAAGCAAATAATGTTCTTATTTTAACCTTGGCCTCTCAAACCTTTTATTCTTTCATCTTTAGAGCAAAATCCAAATGAAACTTCAGTTGTTGAAATACAGATGTATGCATATATATATAAATATATATATATATATATATTATTTACCAGAGTATATATCAAAACCCTGATTATCTAGATAAGAACATTTAGGAACTTTCAGCATGATTAACAGTCACACATGCATTTACATTTTAGATGGAAAAGGAAAAGTGTTGCGCTGAATAATTACAATTGTATCAAATGCATGACAATATTTTACCTAAATAATAGATTTGATTTTATATGCATAGAAATCTTTTTAAACTCTCAATTTAAATCACTGCCCCGCAGTGTGTCCTCTTCATTGCTTTGAAGTCTGTCACACGGAGTTTGAGAGGAGGCTAGGAACTGGGCAGAATGTTCCTAAAACACTTTGAGCTCCTCAGATGAAAGGTGCTATTTAAGTACAAAGTAGCATCAGAAATTAAACTAATTTAACAACTCCACTCATTTCTGTGCCAAGACCAAACTCAACCTCACCTATTGGGTGCCTTGAGGCATAATCCTTACATTAAATTTCTCCAATAAGGGTGTTATAACTTTGTTTCTTAAAACTAGTCCAGAAGATATGTCATCCAAAAAGGAAGACTCCATAAACATCAGTGCTATAGCTGTACACTGCAAAAAAATCTCTCCATTAGGTAGTAGAAAACAAGTTGAACAAATGATATGTGTTCCTAAAAAGATTGAAAGGGTTACTTTCAATCTGAGTGGACAGCATCGCAGATGTTTTTCTTTAATATTGAACAAAGTCCCTGGTAATAGCCACTGGACCAAGGGTGGGCAGGAAGATTCTGCTTCATGTTTTTTCCATAGTGTATATTTTCTATTGGAAAAAAAAATGAAGCTTGGAAACAGCTAGAGGGGAAACTCAAAGTTGTTCTTTGAGTAAAAAAGAAAAAAAGAACTGTGGACTATGGAGATATGGTATTCTCCCATCTAAAAATTCATTTAAAATTACCTACACTGACAAGCATGGCTCAGTGGTTGAGGATCAACCTAAGAACTAGGAGGTCAGGGTTCAATTCCCAGGCAGGGAACTTGCCCTGGTTGCAGGCTCAATCCCCAGTAAGGGACGTGCAGGAGGCAGCTGATTTCATTGTAGGTGTTTTTATCTCTCTCCCCCACCCCCTTCCTTTATTAAATTAATAAAAATATATATATTAAAAAATAAAATTAGCTACTAAAGTATTTTTCCTTTTAGATGTTTTAATCCTAAACTAGAGGACTGGTGCACAAGATTTGTGCACTGGTAGGGAGCATGGCCTGCGGGGCTTAGCCCTCTGTGGGAACACTGCTCATCCTGGTCAACTGAGTGGCACTCCCACTGTGGGAGTGCACTGACCACCAGGAGGCAGTTCCTGTGTTGAACATCTGCCTCCTGGTGGTCAGTATGTATCATTGCAACTGGTTGACTGCTCATTCTGGTCATTTCACTGTTCGGTCCCTGGGCTTTTATTATATAGAATAATTTTATTTACACTAGTGCTACCAAATTTATGGTCTCTTTTTTCAAAGGTTAAAGCATTACTGATCATGCAGATAAATTTTCAATTTACCTCTTTTAGTTCATTCAAACAACAACAACAACAAAAAAACAATCCAATTTTTTTTAAAAATGGGCAAAGGAGCTAAATAGATACTTCTCTGAAGTGGACATACAGATAGCCAAGAGACATATGCAAAAATGTTCAAGGTCGCTAATCATCAGAGAGATGTACATTAAAATGACAATGAAGTGCCACCTCACACCTGTCACAATGGCAATCCTCAACAAATCAACAAATGACAAGTGCTGGCAAGGATGTGGAGAAGAGGAAAACCTTGTACACTACTGGTAGGAATTCAGACTGGTACAGCCACTTTGGAAAACAGCATGGGGATTTCTCAAAAAATTAAAAATGCAACTCCCATTTGACCCAATAATTCCACTTCTAAGAATATATCCTAAGAAACCCAAAACAGCAATTAGAAAGGATATATGCACCCTTATGTTCATAGCAGCACAATTTACAATAGCTCAGATTTGGAAACAGCCTAAGTGCCCGTCAGGAGATGAGTGGATAAAAAGCTGTGGCACATTTACACCATAAAATACTATGCAGCAGTAAAACAGAAAGACCTCTTACTCTTTGAGATATCATGAAGGGACCTGGAGAGTATATGCTAAGTGAAATAAGTCAGTCAGAGAAAGATAAGTATTACAGATCTTACTCATATGTGGAATCTAATGGAAAAAAATAAACTGATGAACAGAATAGATTCAGAGACACAAAAGCATGGGAGAGACTGATGAATCTCAGAAGGAAGCGGGGGCATGGAGAGTGATTAATCAGGAACTTACATGCATATAGGCATAGCCCATGGACACAAACAATGGTATGGAGAAGGTCTGAAAGGGGAGGCTGTGGGGTAAAAGGGGTGGGACGGGAGGGACATCTGTAATACTTTCAACAATAAAGATGAGAAAACAACTGCATTCTATTACTGTGAGCACTTTTATATGTTTTCCTATTTAATTACCTGTGGATTATCAAATTTTCCATGATGTACCTTTTATCATTTTCAGTAATCCTAAATTCATGTCTGTTCTCAGGAGTGGAAGAGTGTACTGTTGAGGAGACATCACAACACAACTCTGTCTACACAGGAAAAAGAGGTTTTCCCTACAGGCTCACCAGGGAGCCTCCTGCCAGGATCTGGGCCCCTGGCCCCTTCCTTAAAGCTCACCCTAGTCCTTTAGTTCTGGACACCCCAGGATCTACCAGTTGACTTCTGACCATTGCTTAATCTCACTATCCTTCAGTAATCCTAAATGATTCATCACTGCACTGTGGACTCCGATACTTACCCAAAAATCACTACAATTCCTGAAATAAATGAGGAATCATCAGAATGAGTCAGGAGATATAGGAAGAGCCACTGGAAGAGTGTTTCTATGGCATCCTTGCTGGCCCTGCCCTCCTACTCTCCACACCCAGTTGGCTACTTCCCATAGAAGCAATCCAGGAGCCAGAGGTGGAAGGGTATTGTTTTTTTAAGTTGAATAGAGAAGAAAGTCAAAGAGACTTTCTTTGACTTTATTAAGATATTAAGAATCAGAAACAAGTTTTGGAATGAGGGCTGACACAAATTAGTGTCCTGGATAGGCAAGATGAACACTGAATACTGGACAGGGGGACCAACCCATGCAGTGTGAGACACAAAGCACCATTTAAAAATGACACACGTTAGGGAGACAAATCAAGCACTGTGGCCATATGCTACCAAATAAGCCTGTCATTGGGTTCCACATGCACCATCAACCTTCTGGTTATAATGTGTATTATACCCATGCATGTTTACTCATAAGAAAAACTGAGCCTTGCGATTCTAAGAATCTCTAATGTTTATAGGTATATACGTATATGTACATGTACTAGTGTGTGTATATATATATATGTATAAACATATAGTCAGCCTCATTAGCTTGGTTAATGTGACTCAACACTGTGGTAGGAGTATTCTCAGTGTACTGACATCATGAGACTATTAGGTTAGGGTCCAAATTGAGACTGTAGTAAATTAATACAATTAATAAAACCACTTGGCATTCCTACAGCTATTTCTGCTTTGACATATTTTATGACTCTGCCATCAGAAATAACTATATCCCCCACTGAGAGGCCTAAACCCAATTAAACAAACTTAAGGGTGATATCATTTAGATATTAGTTTTGCATATCAAGGGACACTTGTTCTCTTAATAATCTATACTAAAACTCCTTTGCTTTTAAAGAACGTGTGATCAAATTAATGAAATGAATAACTACAATGGTTGAGATCTTATAGGAAGTGAATAAATTAATCAATACATATTGATTGACAATCAATTTGACTTCAAACAATCCTATGAGGTGGTTGATATTACCCTGATTTTACAAATAAAAATATTGAGCCATAGAATGTTAAGGATTAGGTGCAAAGTTTATTGCAAGCAATAAACAAGAGAGGCAGGACAGAAAGTCAGAACTGGTTCCAAGCCTCACAGCCAGGCTGGTGGCAGGTCTCCAGGTGACCAACATACAGCCCCTTCCCTCCAGTGTGTGGGGCCACTTGGTGCATCAGTGATGTCTTATAAATTCATGAAGTTGACTTTAGGATCTCTTCCCTGTCAGTTTCTCCAATTCTTACTTCCGAGTGAAAATTAAGCCAGATTAAATCAAACCTGCCTGACTCCCTATTCCCTAAATGCTGTCTCAATTATCACCCATCTCGGCCCCTCCCTGTTTCATTAACTAATTGACGTCCTCAATACTGCCTCTTTATGGAATGCGCTGTGGATTACTATACCATGAGGACTGGGCCTGTAGAACATCAACTTCCATTGCCACGGGGGGTTTTACAAATCTCCTTCTGACTGTCCCACTCTTGTCTCATATGCCCAGTGTCTGCTTCTGTATATGACAGTGAAAATCAAGCCTAGTCCAATCTTAATGCATCCTTAATTTCACGAATCAGTTTGTCACGTTCCCTCCTGACTCAGTTGTTCCTGGTAATGAAATTGCCTTCTGTAGATGAAGTGAAGCACCTCTAAAGTAACAAGGAATGAAGAACAATAAATACCCTGGGATCCAAGTAGCTGCTCTCAACCTGGGGAGGCGGCTGAGCTGCACCCTCCATGGGTGTCTCCAGGGAGAGCCAGAAAGATAAGTCACATTGCTTATGGTAATAGATTATGTGAATTGAGCCTCTCTTCTTTGTGAAACCACAATTTTAAATCCTAGACGCTATTCCCAGGATCACAGACTCCAGGATTAAAATATAACTGGTAAAAGCCTAGACTATACCATACACAGCTAGCTTTAGGCCTTGGTTACACTCAAAATGATCAGTTAAGGAAACATATAATTCCATTTAGAACTCTAGCACGAATAAAATCATCTGAATCTCTGCACCTTTTTGGACTACATCAAAAGAGTTTGAGTGCCACATATAAAATAGCCATTATTTCTGTAAATGATACAATATTAGCAAAACATAATTAAAGCCACAGTCTCCTAAGTGATCTTATGAAAATACTCCTAATGTTTAAGGTAAATATACATAGTACAGTTAATATCTGACTTATTTAATGTAAATCATACAATCATAGTAAAAGTCATCATTAATGTTATATTATTTTTAAAATTTTAGTGCTTGAACTGAGCATCCAAGCTCTGCTCTGGTGTAACATAGAACAGACACTGCAACAAAGTTTACATACATTCTCATTTCATCTATTGTCTGTTATAACCTAGGTAAAATATTATGTATTAACTGAAAAAAAGAATGCATTGTGTATAAATAATGTGCTTCATGCAATTTGTTCTATTTTTCCATTAAAAGAAATGCCTTCTGTTCATCAAATCTCAAGTTGCTTTAGCCTGATGTTTTTGAAGTTTAAAAATGTGATTACCAGTTTTTTTCTTGTACTAAATGATAACTCATCATAAAGTGAGCCAGTCAACATCACAGAGCTTTTTTAACATTAGCAGGTTAAAAGGGGAATTGACATAAAATTCACAATTACATAATTAGAGATAATGACTGCCAGGCCTTGCAAATGAACATTTGGCTGTCCTGGGTCTCAGTTTTCCTTTCATCCCAACACTTAGGGATTTGCATTTCTATAAAGAGATTAGACTGCTTTATACTAAGATCCATTTGCTTTAAAAATTACAGTTTTTCAGAACAAATGAATTTTTATTCAAATTCTCCAGTGATCGCTTTGATGGATACATTTTACAAAACTACAATTGCCTTTTTGAGTTTATTGAGATTTAATGTATAATCAGTTTCCTTATTACAGACTGTCTCTGAAATTACACATTTCAGCATAATGGAAATCCATTTAATTAAATGTTGCTGATGACCATCCCAGACCCCTAAATCACTATACTTTACCTCTTATGTAAGCCTAAGGAAAACTTATTTTCCTTTCAGAATTTATAAAATGAAAAGAGAGAACATTATAGGTTTGATTTTAAATAGAACTACAAAATTTCTTGAAAAATTATAAAGTTATCTTACAAAAGTTCTTGTAGTAGGAAGATATTAAACTAAGAAAGAAAAATACATAAGGAAAAAAGGCTTTACTTACCAGGTGTGAAATTGTATCGAGCTGAAAATCCCATAGATTCCAGCTCGCCATCAGTAAAAAATTTAATCCACAGAAATCTTCCACTGGATTTTATTGTAGGTGGATTTTGTTTTCCACAAAAACGTCCAATTATTGGAGAAAACCCAAAAGGTCCATCTCGAACTTCAATATGATCAAATTTGCACTCCCAAGATGGTTCAATAGAGTACTTTTCATCGAAATAAAGTTCAATGCACTGTCTTGGGGCCGCTGAAAAATAGAAAAATTATATCTAGAAGGCCCTTCAGACACCTTTAATTTGATTTTTCTGACTCTACTTCAGATTTTTTCTGCAAATCTATTAAACTTTGAGCATGAGACACGTGGAAAGACAAAGCCAGCATCCTATCCCTAGCTTTGCAGGTAATATTTCCATAAGGAAGTCTAAGGGATGATCCTCAGACATTGCACAAAATATTATTCTGATATCAAATAACCATTTTGATGCCCAACATAGAAGTAAATAATATCACACTATTTTTTTAAAGCCTGCTAAATCAGGTTTAGAAAGGAAAGAGGCATCTTTCTGTTATGTTTTCTATATTTTCCGGACTACTCAGTTTTAAGGTCAGATGCCACTTGAGAGTGGTGTGGCACATAGTTATACAACCATTCCAATAGTCCCAATCAGGTGGCCCTGATAATATCAAAGTGAGTATACAAAGCAATGAAGAACAATCTTTCTTTGCGTACAAATCTTACCATATCACTCTCAGTTTCAAACTTACTCAGTAACCATAACATTTACAGTAAACTGATCAAAACAAGACATATAGGATCCTTAAGATTACTCTCCCACACTTCCAGTGTCTCCTTACTTTGTGTGCAACCCAAGCTCAGTTCTCTTCAGCCGAGCCTCCTTCTTTTTTCTTTCTTTCTTTCTTTCTTTTTTAGATAACATACTCTTTGGGTTTTAATATATTTTCCCACTTTCTTGTGTATCTAAATACCTCCAATTTGTTAACTCCTGTTTATACAGGCAATTCTAATTTAAAAGAAAACTACTCAGTAAAGACAAGACTCTATCTACTCACCTTTTTCCAGCACTCAGCACAGTACTTGTCAGTGAGGAATTCTCAAAAACATCTTTGTTGGTGATTTGTACATGAGCTTCTAATCTTGATAAATGTGTTTACAGCTCTCTAAGGCATAGTGAACAGACTTCTAGGGCAGTTCTAGAGACCTCCAAGTGGGTGCATTTGCTAGTTACCTTTTATTTTTTCCTTGTGATGTCCACACAGTTCCCAATGCAGGCATTCTTGACTGAGACTCAACCAAGATACCCCAGAACAGCCAGAACAGTTGTTGAAATAGCCACACACATCTTTTTTAGTTTGTAAACAGCTGTTGACTTGAGTCCTCTGAGTGCTTCTCAGCCACTTGGCACTCTTCAGGGACCAAGCTCCTCCAGACACTTGAAAGTTAACTCCTGGCTCAGCCAGGCCTGCTCCTCACGTGGCCTGAAATTATTCTGAATGACTGCTGTTCACATCACACTGGTTCTTAGATATATATTGAATATCAACCTTGATGGCTTAAAAATTAAAGCTTTGCATGCATGGATGTCAAAAATTTATGTAGACTTTATATACATAATGAATTGGAAATTAGAGACTTATAAAATAAAAATGTAATCTTGATGCTTTCCAAAGATAAAATTGAAGCTTAATTGGTTAAAGGTCAATGCATATTAAAAGACTATTTTATGAATGATTTTTAATCTCTAAAATTGTTTCTGTGTCTTTGGACATTTACAAGTAAAATTCAGAATAGTTTTATCTAGCACTAATGTATATCATGTAGGTCAGTGCTCGGCAAACTGCGGCTCGCAAGCCACATTTGGCTCTTTGGCCCCTTGAATGTGGCTCTTCTACAAAATACCATGGCCTGGGCAAGTCTATTTTGAAGAAGTGGCATTAAAGAAGTTTAAGTTTAAAAAATTTGCCTCTCAAAAGAAATTTCAGTCATTGTACTATTGATATTTGGCTCTGTTTTCTAATGAGTTTGGCAACCACTGACATAGGTCAACAAATATAGTATCTACCATAACAGATTTGAGGAGATATCAATGCTTTTTTTTTTAATCTGCAAATTGGAAAATATCATAAGGAATTACCTGGAAAACCATGTTTTTCCCCCTGAAGTCTAATAACAAAAAAGCAAATGCTTAATTAAGAAACTGACCTATTCATGTATTAGCATAAAGGTGCCATTTGTATGTAGTATTATCTGATAGAACATATCTGTTTATCTCTTCTTTGATAATCCAGTATCAATTTTATGAAGTCACAACTATCAGAATAAAAGATATTTCTTTTAGAAATAAATACGTAATGTATGTTTAGGGAAAGGGGATGCTAATTTAGCTAACTCTATCAATCAACATAATCCATGTATTGTCCCTATTAGAAAATATATGTGATCTAACATGAATCCATTTATCTGTACCTTCATTTTCATTGTTGCTTAAGTTCTGTCCAACATGGATGAATCAACCTCTCAATGTTCCTTTAGAAAACATGCTATCATACAGCATTGGATAGACCACATCATCTATGGACAACTCATTTTTTTTGGTCCAGAATGTTTAAGTTAACTACACACACATCTGAAATTCCACTAACTGAATTTCATAAAGTAGTAACATAACTTTAAAAAAAAATCAGTGTGTCATATAGTTTTGTGGCAGATGAAAAAAGTAACAATTATAGTGTATGTAAACTATGTGCAACTCTCTAGTTCCAACACCATAAACTTCCATTTCCATTTTCTTTCCCTTCAAATCTCTCAAGTCACAGAGTTTGTCTTTCACTGTCAAACTCTCTGTAAGCCATTTTTGATCTGAAATAACTTCCTTTTCAAAAGGTTTTAACTCTTTGGACATGTTGAAAACTATGAACACTTTCACCTAAATACTACATATTTATATACACTATTGCCTCCTATTTGAGGGAGTTGTAGGACATCCTGAAATCCATAACAAGGACCTTTTCTTCCGTGATTGAGATTCCATTTGTATTGATTACAACTTATCTTTTTAAAAAATATATATTTTATTGATTTCAGAGAAGAGAGAGAATCACTAATCTACTACTTCCTGAACATCCCACACTGGGGATCAAACCTGCAACCCAGGCTTGTGCCCAGACCGGGAATCAAACCATGACCTCCTGATTCATAGGTCAACACTCAACCACTGAGCCAAGCTGACTGGGCACAACTTATCTTCTACCATTTGCAACAGCATGGATGGAACTAGAGAGCGTTATGCTAAGCGAAATAAGCCAGTCAGAGAAAGATAAATATCACATGATCTCACTCATTTGTGGAATATAATGAACAACATAAACTGATGAACAAAAACAGATCCAGAAATAGAGAAGCATTGACTGTCAAACCTCAGAAGGAAGGTAGGGGAAGGTGGGGACAAGGGGGAGAGATCAACTAAAGAACTTATATACATGCATATAAGCCTAACAATGTACACAGATACCAGAGGGGTGAGGTTATGAGTGAGGGTGTGGTGAGGCAAGGGGGACGGAAGGGGGAGGATAAGGACATATAAATAATACCTTAATTAATAAAGAAAAATAAAATAAAGAAACTTGACCAACCCTTATCCCTCTTTATCTTGTATTTTTAATTTACCTTTTCCTACAGAACAGGCAATCCTTTATAGAATTAAAGATGACAGTTTCCACCATTAAAAGAAGAGAAGACAAAGGAAAAAAATCTTAATTTCTATGGTGGGAACATCAATGCCCTCAAGGCTCCATTCACTGGGAGCTGGCTCCACCCACTGCTGTGTCCATGAGAATAGATACCCTGAAATGACTAACAAATTCTAAATTGCCTCACACAATAGGATCATTTCCTTTGAACTGATTTTTTCTTCTCCCCCTGTAATATAGCAACTGGTTCTTTGGCTGTTTCCTGTTTCCTGAAACTTAGTCCACTCAGCTGCTCTGACCGTGTATCAGAATTTCAGCCCACCCCTCTGACTTCTCCTTTTCTTTACTCTGCCCATCTCTTACACATTGTTTCCCAGAAAGGCTATGTCTTCTTTCCTCTCTCTGGAGACCAGTGCTCTGGGTGTCACTGTCATCCCAATGGAGAGCTACTGTAATATAATTATGCCTGCAGCTTTATCTAAAACCAATTAAATCAAAACTTCTAGGGACAGACCTAGGTATCTATATATTTTTAAAGAGTTGAAAAACAGTGTTCCAAATACTCTCTTGATGATTTTATTCAGTATCTTCAGCAGCAATTTCTACATCCTCAACAACCATATCTAACATCCTCAACAATATCTATATATGTGAACCATAAATATATATTTTCAGCCAGAACCTTCCACTCAGTTAAAGATCCATATATCCAATTTCTTATAAGACATCTTCATAAACACCAAAATCAAACACATTATTTTTCCTTTAAGCACTCTCTCTCTACCTACTATATTCCTTGTCTAGTGCAACAATTACATCTAAGAAGTCATCAAGTCAAAAACTTGAGGATGGTTCTGGAATCCCCTATTTTCTCATTCCCATAGCCAGTCATTCATGGTTCAGTTTCCTAAATACAGCTCATTCCTTCCTTTGATCCATCACCAATGTCACTTCTATAGTTCAAGCTTTCACTATGATTCATGTTTACTTGTTCTTTCACAATAAGTTTCAAGTTAACATTCTTTTCATTTAGTCGTCTCATCAAAATCTCATCTTTTTAATTCTCAAAATTATTTCAGCAGTACCTCCATTGTTTATAGCTCAAACTTTCCTGGGGGAGCATGAGAAATCCCAAGTTCTCCTTATCTGAGACAGATTCCTTGCTGGTTCTTATCCTCACCCACTGCCCAAGCCAATGATACCACATGTGGGTCCTGAGCACACCTTATCTCAACTTCATTCTATAGAGAGAATGAGCATCTCTTACTTGTTCTTCAAAAAGAAGCGTGAACATCTCCTCCTTCCTGTAGCCTTCTTGTCCTTCCCTATTCCACACACAGTGTTAGTTGAGAACTTTGCATTATTTCCTAAAAGTAGCAGTCCACAGACCATATGGTAACTTCCATAAGTCAAGAGTCATGCCTGTGTTGTTTGGCACACTCTAAACTGTACCTAGAAGAGTGGTTGTATCTTGGTAGTTGCTGCAGAAAATATTTGTTAAATAAATGTATGAATAAAAATGAATAGTATGAAGTATTTTACAGATAAGTAAACTGAGGTTTAAATTAATATAATGTAATATCAAATCAGATTAACTTTATTTTTGTTAACTATTCCAAGTTGACCAGACCTTGCACACACTGATTCAAATTGCACAAATCAGGAAAAGTTAGGCTATAGAAGTATGATTAATAGTAGCAGGAGATTCTTGTTACCAACTTTAAGTTTTGTCCTTGCTGTCCTTAGGAATGAATACAAATATGTGCATGATATTAAAATCAAATATTAGCAATGCTTTTTAATTCTAAATAATGATAAACGTGAAAGCCCATTAGTGTGCAAGGATTTGCTTCTGAATTAATTATTTAAATGAGAAAACTAGTTAATTTTACTATTTTAATAATTTGAAAGTTAAAATATTGTTGCTTCAAAACACAAATTACATGAATTTAAACCTCAGTTTACTTATCTGTAAAATAGGCACAATAAACATGCCTACTTTCAAAGACTAAATGCTTTAATCTATTACATAATTTTAAAGTTCCAGCACATTTACATTATAGATATGTAACATTAACTTAATAAAAAGAACTAATTTTAACCTAGAATTTTCATATTTCAACCTCCTTTTCTATTAACCATAAGAGAAAGAAACCAGAACTCAGTGTTCTCAGCTTACTCTTTCTCCTTCTTCTACTAGAGAGGTTCATCTCTGCTAAAAGTTCAACTGCAAGTACAAGAAGAAGAGAGAAAAGATCCTGGCCTAAAAATTACAGAAAGAAAAAGACTCATTTCAAAAATGAAATCAGTTAAATATAAAGACTTTTTCTTTAAAAGATAAGTCAAATAAATGTGTCCTTTGTTTACTGGTATAAGTAAATACCTAACATACATATATTTTCATTAAGCTCTGTTGTCTCTCTGTCTGTGTCAGGTTGGGAAAGAGGTTGCAGATTTTGGGGTATTACTTACTAACAAATATTAAAACCTATCACTAGATAAAATGTTCATTTATATTTCTAAAAATTGTACTTAATATGAAGACATCTACACGGGTAATGGTAATAAAATGTTCAAAGATAATTAATATCTTTTTCAGCACTATTTATAATTCCAGCTGGGGAAAGAAATGATGAAAAGAGGCATCACACCTTGGAACCTTGACTTCGGTGTTAAAGTATGATAATGTCGCCTGCTAGTATAAACTAAGGCAACTGCTGATCATACCAATGTTTGGAAAATGTGATTACAGATTTATTTCTGACATTTATGTTTTTTGTGTGTTTTGCTTTAAGTGAGAGAAAAATAACACATGTACAGGTTTTTGTCATATTTGTTAAACTAGTAAAATACCAGTTTCCCAAATTGTGACACATTAGGTAATATTAGGCCAACTTTGCATCCATTCTATTAATTTGGAATTCCAAATAAATTAAATCAAATGCCAAATAAACTAAGTTGTTGTTGTACTTGTGATTCTCAGAATTTACTTGTTCTTAACCCATTACTACCAATGTCAATAATTAGCTTAATTTCAGATTTTAGTTATTTGATCAGCTGAGAGATATTCATGTGCATGGGCTCCAAAGCCAATTTCTGTAATGTCTCTATGCACACTGTCCACATGCTCCTCACCTTCTATGATGTAGATGCATTCTCGGTCAGGGGGGTACTTGCTGGGGTAGTTGGGAGAGGTAAAGACACCTCCCTCCGCATGTTTTGTCCAAGTTCCACACTGCACTGACTTCTGTGTTTCTGAGGTGGTTTGCTTCTCTGTAAGCAAATTTTTAAAAGAGCTGTTATCCAAATTTCTATAGAACTAAAAATAGAGAACACATTCTTATAATATCCATTAGTAAATTAATTTCTAAATGTTGTCTTAGTGAAAACCAATCAATCAACCATAAACACTAACAAATGGTCATATATCCTGGAATATTAAGAATATGGGGGAGATGGGGAAATGTAAATAATTCGAGGCCTCTCACCCACCGTTTTCCAAAGAAACATACCTGTTCCTTTTTTGGTTGCCCCAGACAAATGGAAGATGATTAAACTTGCTACAACTGAAACAGAAAAGGAAAATTAGAAAGAGGTAATATTAATATACACCAAAATGATTGAGATCTTCACAACACAACATAATTTAATAATAAAATATCAAATCAGATTAATTTTATTTTTGTTAACTATTCCAAGTTGACTCAGACCTTGCACACACTGATTCAAACCGCAAAAAAAAAAAAAACCAGGAAAAGTTAGGAAACCCTTTGAGATGTAAATGCCAGTTAAGAATGGATGAAACCCTAACCCCTCAGGCAAATGCCTGCTCCAGCACTCAGAGGCAGTATTGTAAATAACCTACCAAGGCCCCATTCCAGTGGGCTATAGACCCACATTGCTTCTAAGCTGCACTTCATGAGGGGTTGTGCTAGGACCTCTACAGGAAGAAAGCTTGGCAGCAGGTGAAAGGGTGAGAAGCAAACAGACCCCAGGACTAATGCTAACACTGCCAATGCAATTGTTTTTTAGAAAATAAACACCTAACAAATCCTATAGTGGAAGGGGGAGAGGAACAGAGAAAAATAAATTACAGTGGATTGGAAGCATTAGCAGGCCTTTAAAAATGTTCCTTATGAAAAGGTCCTACCAAGTAAGCCCATCCTCAGCATTTGCTAAGCTATAAAATTCATCTCTTCTAACCATAACTTTGTTTTAATATTCAGCATTTTCCAGAGATAGATTATTAATTTCACAAAAGTGCTTACTTATAAGCACGTTGTTGAATTAGCTTTTCAGTCTCAAAGAGACTCTGATCTGTCACTTAACAAAGACCGTGATAACCTACCTGAACTTTCTGTTTACTTCTATCATTCTTGATTCACTCACCATTTCAACAAAACCTAAAACTAGAAATGTGTTAATCTATTCTTCATCGTTCCTCAATTTTCCTCTCCTACTTTATTTTCATTTTGCTGCTCAATTATCTAAAAGCTCTAAGTTCCAGTAGGGGTATACCTCCGTAATATTTCCACTTAAAATGAGTTTGGGAAAGGGAGGATAAAATTCACAAGGATTTTCTAAGCCTAACTCACTACAGGAGCTTATAAATCGCATGCTTAAAGATTACTCCACGGAAAAAAGTGTCTGGGCCTTGATTTTAGTATTTGAGAACTGCATCAATTATATGACTGTACTGCAGCCGGCTCAAAACATTAGTTGTTGTTATCATGTATGTTTAAATAGAACAAACCTTATTTTAACTTGCCAGGGCTCTGTACACACACAAGCACATGGGTACACAGCCATCAATAGCAGGACATATGTTTGGTGTTCTGTTTACTCTGTTTCTCCTGTTTTGCTGGACTCACATTGTGGAACAGGTACTATTAGTAACATATCAGCCAACCCTGCCTTTCAACTGTGTGGCCTGGGATTAACTCTCTAATCCTTGCTTTATAATGTGAAATTTACAGCACACGTCTCTTACCTTGCTTTTCACTCGATGACTTTTGATGCTATTTTCCTCCAATTTCTTTCCTACCATTGCAGGCAGATCACATACTCCTAAAACCACAGGAGCGGTCCACCAGGCAGAGTTGAGGGAGGGTCCTTTGCCCTCCGCTCCAATGCTGCGTTCAAGATGTGCTCTAAACTATGTACTGGGGGAATGTGGGCCCACAGAGCTCCTGAAGCCCCCAAAGGAGCAATATTCCCTTCCATCCCGCAAACTGTCTGCTCCTGCGCCTTCCCTGGGGCCCACTCCCCAGCCACTGCCGCACGTGCGCATCCCAAAACTACTCGCCATCCTCACCCCAGATGATCCGGCGCACAGAAAGGCTGCTTTCCTGGCGGATGCTGATATCCGGCTACCACTGATTGCGCTGCCCCCGCGCCCCGTGGTATTCTGCTGCAATACAGAAAGTTTGCACCTGCCCCAGACTCGCGGGGACTGCGGGTTCTCGGGAGCAGCGGCCACCAGGGAGGGACCCGCGCGGCGGGAGCGGTACTCACTGTGAAGCACACTGCGTCCATAGATCATGTCTGTTCGTTACACCAGAGGCTCCGAGCTCCACTAATTCCATTTAGAGACGGGAAGACGTCCAGTGGCGGGGAGAGGACAGAGTCGAGAGATGGGAAATATGCAAAGCCAGGACAAAATGAAGGGGGAGCGCGAGAGGGGCAGGACGAGATCCGAGCCCACACAGCAGAAAATCCGAATCCGTGCGTCCTCCGCCCCGGCTCGCTCTCGCCGTCACCGCTGCGAAGCCAGCATCCCCACCATGACGCTGGCATCACACCCGG
Organism: Antrozous pallidus; assembly: GCA_027563665.1. Taxonomy (NCBI): domain Eukaryota; kingdom Metazoa; phylum Chordata; class Mammalia; order Chiroptera; family Vespertilionidae; genus Antrozous; species Antrozous pallidus. Next base: position 53,948,239 of record CM050518.1, read on the forward strand.
GCGCCACTCGCCACCATCCGCGCCGCCGGCGGCAGCGCCCTCCTCCTTTGCATCATCGCCACCGCCGCAGCTGTCTGGAGGGCACGGGCAGTGGGCGCAGGCGGAGAGCCCGGAGGCGCCCGCAGGCGCCCGGAGCTGGGGACCGGGGACCGACGGCAGCGGCGGTGGTGGCGGTGGCGGTGGCGGTGGTGTGCCGGCGGCGGCGATGGAAGGGGTGCTCAGTCCCCAGTCTCATCCACCACGAGCAGCAGGTTGGGGCAGCCTCGCCCGCCGGGAGGACGACCAGCAGCCCTCCTCTGTCCAGCCCTTGGGGATCTTCCGCTGAGGCATTGGAGACAGGAGGAAAGGGTCTGGCATCGGCTCGCCGGCTCCGCACCAGCTCTGCGATCTTGCGGGAGGAGAGAGTGGTGGGCGTCAGGGAGGAGGGCTGGAGGGTGGCGGAGGGGCACGGGGGTGTCAGGGGGGGCGGGGAAGGGAGGGCGGGGAAAGAGCCGGAAGATGGCAGAGTTACCAAGTGGGAGCGTTAGTCATGGCCTTGGGCTGCGCGACCCTCCAGGCAGCCCGGGGCCAGGGTGAAACGGAGCCGCTGGGCTGGCGCCCCCCGGGCTGGTGCGTGGCGGAATGGGCGGCGGCAAGGACGGCACACCCTCAGGGATTCTTGGGGGGAGGGAGGGAGAAAGAGGGGGAGGAGGAGGACCAGACTGGGATCCGTCACTCGCCACACTGGCCAAGGGGGCCAGAAGGCAGCCAGCAAACCCCAGCCGGATCCTAGCGCCGGATAAAAGGCGAGCAAAGGGGAGGGGCCTCCAGATGAGAATCTTCTTTGGGGGTTCATTTTTCACTTTTTAAGGGTCGGAATTTGGCGTCGCTCTCTCTCCCGCCCCTTACACTCCCTCTGGCTAGAGGATGCGGGTTCTCGGTCTCCTCCAGGGGGAAGGCATAGGGTGGCAAAGCCGGCGGGGCGCTCGGCCGCCACGTTGGCCGGAAAAGTTTCCCGGGTTATCTCCTGGCTTGGTGCAGAGGTCGCCCGCACCAAACTGTGAGTGCGAAGACTTGGACTTCTCTCTATCTACCCGCACCGTCCCTAAGAATTTAAAACCCCCAAGGCACACAGATTACCTCCCTACCTACCCCAACAGGGACAGGCTCACGCGCAGGGAGTTAAACTCGGACTGCGGGCCGGGGAGGCCAGTAGGGAGGGGGAGGGGGGGCGGGGGATAGGAAGAGTTGCCTGGGAAACAGCCCGGAAAAGCCCTGGCTCCTAAAATGCAAATAAATGAGTAAGAAAGAACCATATACAGGATGGCCACAGAGGAGTGCGAGGGAGTGCGCGGGCGTGCGGAGGGGAGTCCCTCCCCGCTCAGCAGCCGCCCCCCCCCGCCCCGCCCCCGCCTCCTGGCTCCCTCTTGCCTCCCTGCAGCTGCAGGCTTGGCAGCGCAGACCCACTGGCTGTCGGACCCGGCCACGCACTGGCCCAGGAAACCGGGCATCCAGGGGTGAACAGCCGCACACCATGCGACTCCAGCTCAGCTGCCGGAGCAGAGCCCAGGATAGGGATGGTGGCAATGAGGGGATGGGATAGAAAGAACTAAGGTGGGAAGTGGAGAGATGAGGTCACCTCAAAAGCCACAGGAAAGAGGAAGGGGCCGCTAGAGGGGCCCGGAGGGCGCTCAGAGCCAGGCCCGCAACTCAGGCACCTGCTGCTGCCGCCGAGGCGGTGGGCCACCCACAAAAGCGCACGCAGATGTGCTGGGTGTTCGCAGTTGCCCAGCCCTCATTTCCCCTCAGCGACGCTTTTGGAGAGGGTGTCTAAGGATAATGAGGTGAACCCCAAGTCTAAGGGGATCCACGTGCCCCAGAAGCAACCTCCCAGGCTCCTTCTTGATTCCAGGCATCTTCTGCCAGTCCTTGAAGGCACAGAAAAGTCAGCACTGTGTGTGTGTGTCCTTTCAATGACAGGTGGGTATGTAGGTAGGCAGGATGCAGGGGAGAACTGGAGCTAGAGAACAACAGAGGGACTGAGAGACTGCGCACCCGCAGACCCAACTCCACCAGAAGGCTGCCTGCGCAGACGATTGGAGCTCCAGTCTCCAGAAAAGAGCTGCCTGTGTTGGTGGATGGGGCGCGACCTGGAGGAGCCTCTCAGAACCTGCGAGTGTGTCTGGCCACGGATGTACTTGTAAGAGAACCCAGGGCAGAAGGTCCCTCGGATTCCTGTGACCCACGCGTGGTTGTCCTGCCAGTTCAGGGGTTGAGAAAGAAAAGCCCCAACTGCACTGAAGAAGAAACGCCAAAGAGCAGTGGTAGTGCTAGGGAGGTGACAAAGGATGCTGGTCACCAATGGGGGAGGGAGGAGGGTTTTTGAAAAATGGCCAATGATGAGAAATGATTGTGTCATGCTGAAATCTTTAGGATTGGTTGGTAATTCTTTTCACATCCAGACATAGATCTTTATGAAAAACGATTAAATCTTTCAATGAAAAAGTGATGAGTTGAAAATTATCTTCAGGAAAATTACTGCATTCCTCAAGTGCAGTTTGAAAGAGAGGATGGAAAGTTTGTTTTGCTAAATCCATCCAATCAAGTATGTCTAACCGTTTCTCTCCTGTTTGTCCAGGACGGTTTATCATGACACATATTTTGTTACTTGGCCTAGTAAGCGGCAGGCTTCTGAAATTTTGCTAGACAAGTGGTCCTTGAATGGGTATGGGGAGAGGGTCCAGAAAACTCAGGAAGGAAATCCCAAGAAAAAGATGAAAGTGCATGGGGTCCACACCTTTTGTTCATGTCCTCATTCTTCCCATAATCCAGTGGCCAGTAGGTCTGTGGTTGAAATTAAGCTCTCACACATACTGTGTCTTTGATTTTTGAACCCAGTGGTCTCCTGTTCAGTGCCTGAGGCTGTGGGCTTGAACATTTGCTCAAAGCTCAGGGCTGAGGTTGTGAGTGTACAGTCCTGGATTCTGTGGTCTGTGACAGAGGCACGCTCAGGTACTGTGTGCCCTCACCAAGGGACCAAGACAGGTAGCTGCTGAGACTACACAGCTTCCCTAATTCTACCAGGCTATGGTTGTAAATTTTCCTCAAAAATTCCATTTGTTTTCCTACACAGACATCTACACATACTTTCAACCATCCACCACATCCTACTAGCTTGGCAAACTGCCTTTTTCACACTTTGGGGCACTGAACCACTGCTTGCTGAGTAATGCTAACTCCCCAAAGAGGGGCCACACGTGTCTTTCTTTCTTTCTGAGAAAAATCAACATACGGGAAAGTTCAGCTTCTTCAAAGGATTGAAGAAGCTGAACTTCAATCCTCAGGATTGCTTATGAACATGACTACAGAAATAACACTGGGTTTTCTGAGAAGTATCACACATATGATCAAATATCAGGATGCGATATTTCCAATGGGAGAGCATATAAACTGAGCTTTAATAAGCCCAATAGACTATGTAGAAGAAGCTGTTTTATCAGGGTTCTCCAAGGCTAGCACCAAAACAGACACTACTTACACAAGTTACAGTAGAATTGATGCTTCTTAAACATAGTTAAAGGGTCACTGGTTTCCCTTAAGCTTGCACCTCATAACGATAAATAGTAAGAAGAATTTCCAAAACCTTAAAAAAATTGGTGCAGGAAAATGCTCTTCTGATGCAAGGTCAAGTAGTATTTGTCTACACACTCATAGTTTCCGAAATAAAATAACCCAGTTCCAGGTCTCCAGGGGCTCTCTCATTAATTGGTCTGTGACATTGGCCTCTTCTCCCAGGTTATTTCTGTGTGGCTATAAGAGGTAATGCTACACACACACACACACACACACACACACACACACATAACTGAAAGAAAATAATGCTTCTGACACATTCTATATACTGAGTGGCCAGTTTATTATGATCTCTGAATGGATCATAATCTGGCCATATATATATTAGAAGCCTAGTGCATGAATTTGTGCATGGTGAGGTCTGGTCAGCCTGGCCAGGGGGAAGGGACATGGACAGTTGGCAGGCCTGCCTGCTCTTCAAACTCCTGGTCGAGGGGACAATTTGCATGTTATCCTTTTATTATATAGAATATACACTAAATGGCCAGATTATTATGTATTCATAGATCATACTAATCTGGCCACTCAGTGCAATACAGTAGTTCCTTGGAAAATTCTCAATATGTTTTCATTTATTTACATAATTTTGAGATGTAAAGTTCCATTTTGTATTTTATGAATTCAATCCAGACAGGATTGCTTATGAACATGACTATAGAAATAACACTGGGTTTTCTGAGAAGTATGAAAATGCTATTATATTGTTAGATAGCCATGAGAATATTAGCCTCTTGTGGGCAAGAACTATCATAGCACTAGTCTCTTCCACCAGGACGTGCAGATCTATAGTTACTGTCTGTGCTGCTCCAGATTAAATGACATTTGTGCTCTAGAAACTATGCAATCTTTTCTCTGCTTAGAGAAATGCCAGGGGAATGCAAATAATTCCCTTACCAATTGATCTCTGCTAAAATTTTAGAAAGACTTTATTTTTCTTCTGATTAATATTTAATTGACACTGGTTTATAAAAACATCAATATATTTTTATAACCAACCAGCCTAAGTAATAGCTAGCACTCGGCAAATAGGCATGAAGGAACATTTATAAAGATATACCCGGAGACAGAAAGGGAATTGCTCTGTGAAGGAGCAGTCTTTGTACTGACTATCATGCTACATCATCTACTTACTGTTGTTTTGGGGAGAAAACAAGTTTCCATCCCTAGCTGAAAAATAGATTTAACCATATTTAGAAAAATATAAGTGAAGCTGAAGAATGAATCTATATACTCTATTTCAAAACATACATTAATCGACTCAAACAAAAACTTTACTTAAAATTGCTAAATCCAATATATGAATGTTACCAATAGGTTAGATTTAAAATTTTACTCTAAATTACATAAATGCAAAGCATTCCCTAAATTTACTTACTTTCTCTCTTTAGGTCATATTAAAAGATTATTAGAGGCTCTTAACCCACCCTGTGTCCTCTTGTATCTGGGGCCCCTTGGGGGATGTTCACCTGCCAATTTAGGGGGGATCGGGCCTAAATTGGGAGACAGACATCCCTGTCGCCATCCAGGGTTCTTGCAGTCTGGGACTCTTCATTCCTTACTGCCTGCCTGCAGTGGAAGAAGGAGAGGCTCCCACCATTACCACTGTGCTCACCAGCCATGAGCCTGGCTTCTGGCTGAGCATGCTCCCGCAGTGGGAGTGCACTAACCACCAGGGGGCATACGCTCAACGTAGGATCTGCCCACCAGGGGGCATATGCTCAATGTAGGAGCTCCCCCGCCCCCCCCTGGTCAGTGCACATCATAGCTACCAGCCGTTCTGCCATTCAGTCCATTTGGTCAATTTGCATATTATATTTTCATTATATAGGATTATGATTTATTGGGTGTTATGTGGATGGTTTATAAAGTAATAAAATCGAAGATAATGCTAGTTGTAACTAACCCTGAATGCTAAGGTAGGGCAGGATTTATATCTGACTCATGAAATAATTCTGAAGAGAGAAACCAATTTTGACTCATAAAAATAAATGTTGAATGAAAATAAAGCTTTTTTAAAGAATAGTAAAGCTATTTATCAATTTCCTTCCTCTCACTGTCCATTCTTCCTTATACTCATCATGTGTAATGAAATATCCCAAATGTTTTTATTTCCTTTTGCCATTTCCTCCAGTTGTAGGGCAAACCAAATTACAAAAAGTTTACCATTTCAGAAAGAAGTGACATTGTGGCAAAATTTTTGCCAAGCAGTTATGGTTGTGATATTTTAAAAATCAAGGGGAAATGTCATCAATGCTTTTTAGCAAATGTATCATTTAACATAAATAGTCTTCAAAATAGTTTTCAAATTGACATACACAGTTAATTTTTCAATACATTTCTCTGGGAAATAAAAGGATTTATTATAGTTATTAGTGGGTTATGCATAATACATGACTCCTGTCACAATTGCATCCTTCAAAATTGATGCTTTCTAATGGAGTGAAAAGGATTTTAAAAAAAGATGTTGGGAATGACATAAAGCAATAGCATTCCAAGGGCCACTCTGAAAGCTGTCCTAAAACAATCCTCTGAACAGAATCGGCATTTGTCCAGAAAGAAGGTAGACAGGTCAGTAATGGGGTGGGAGGGAATTGTTTTATATGGACAGGATACAAATTGAAAGATTTTATTTAAAAGGTGGGCTTTTTTGTTTGTTTGTTTTTCAGTTTTGTTTGAAGATAATAGTATAGAAGACATGCTTTGGTATTACAAGAACTAGAGATTCTCACCTGTATGAGAACTGAGTGATAACTGAGATAAAATCAAAGATGACAAGGTTAAAGTCATTTTAATTCATAATTGAAAGCACAACAGAGTTCTTTTAATCCAAAGGTGATAAGCTGATGCTTTGGGATAATTCATTTTATTAAGTCCAATTCTGGATAATGCTTGCTTCACTTAAAAACCACAGTTAACCAACATTCCCAAATGTTAGCCACCTTTTTTAACCCCTTGAACAATTGACAATTCACTAGAGTCTCCATCCACCTCAGCTACTCCCAGAAGCTTGATAGGATGAGTTCTCACACTTTACACTAACAGTTTCACATCTCAGTCCACACTTGTATGACTCTAATTTTGACTATTTAGAGCATTACTGGGGCTTCTTTGCCTAACCTCTATATGCATGTGAGTTAGAAATTCTTTATCAGATCCCACCTTCTCATTTAAAGACAAAGAAGTTCAGGGCAAAAGAAGTGCAATGACATCTACAAAATCCCTCCCTTCCTTTGTAACATAATAACTGTTAGAATCCTAGATCTTCTAAGAACTTGAGAATCCATGTGTTAAGCAAGTTGTTTCAGAAAATTAAAAAATGAAAGAAAAAGATAGGAAGAGCTATGAATCTCATGTCATGAAACTACTAGAAGTTTCGCATCAAAACCAGGAAATCCAAATGCTGAACTCTGGTGGGTGTCCTGGCATCATCCTCTCGGGCCTTATCCTGTCCGTGAATACTGGCCTTTTCTCCACTTCTAGCACCTGCAAATGTTTCTCTCTGGCCTTTCTCTGAGCAGGCTCATACCAGGAAAAATGCAAGTAATCTTCAAACAGTTGGACCACTGGCAGTTGGTCCCTCACCTAGCCTCTAGTGCAATCCCAAGTGGATGATTTACCCAGGCTCCCAGGCCTCTCAGAAGGATCAAGAGCTAGTTGCCCTCAGAGGTGGCTTATTTGTAGCACATTTGCCTGGCTGTCTTTCCTTTCTAGTCGCAGCTCCCAGTATTTTTTTTTTTTTTTTTGGGGGGGGGGGGGAATGAAATGACAACATATTCTGGCTCTTCTCTGAGGGGTTGTTCTGTTTTGTTTTCTGAGGACAGGCAAAGAAAACCATTGGGTTGATCCCAAAGTGTTCCTGGTATGCTGATCCTTAGAATGATGGGATTCTGGGTTTGCATCAATCAATTACCCTATGATAATAAGTACTCCATGGAGGGGGAGAATGGAATGGTGGTATACCCAGATTGTTTAAAATCCTAACTGCTAAGGCTTTTGCCTGTGAAAGATTGGGATAGAAAATAGTTGGAACAAGATGCCCTGGAATACACTGTCATCTTTCTGTTTCTATTGGAGTCAAGCTGCCTAGGGAAGTGGGACCCTGAGACCTTTGACAGAGAGACCTATTGTGGCTGTGCTTGAGAAAGTTGAACAGTTGTATTCTCCTTATCCCTCTGGACTGCCATGACGGTCTCAGACACACTTGCTAGAGAAGAGCATCCTCCTTGCCTCAATGTTGGAATTCCCTACTTCAAGACAAATGCATAGAGGAAGACATTTGTCAAGTTCTGACCTCCTCTCTCTTCATTGATTCTATACCAATTACTAGGTTCAAGTCCTTATGTGGCTTAACTGGAAAGTCCTATCTCTGTTCTGAGATGAAGAGATTAGCAGAATCTGAGGATGAATCCAGAGGGTGCCACTTGCTCTTAATAACAGTATCCATATGATTCATTGTAAGCCATTATTTTCTTGAGATTTCCAGAAGACAGTTTATCAGTGGTTTATTATGTGGACTTGCTTCGGGTGTCTTTGTCAAAACATTAAATCTCGAGTCACAGGAAAGTTCCCCCATGTCAAAATTGTCTTACTCATGTTTATATTTTGTCTCCAACCCAGCCACTGTTTATGGATTCCCTAGTCCTGCTAATAATTCTCTTCCTCCCAAAAGAGTAATTGGATTTCCCCAATGGGGCCATACTGACCCTTGAACTTAGGTATTGGTCTAGAATCAGCGGGAAAAGGTGGATAACTGAGTTCTAAATCATAAGTGATTATATCATCTTCAGAAAGCAATTGTTTTCCTGTATTTGAGCAAATATTAGGACTTGAGGGTTAGACTGAGTTCCCATATAAGAACATAGAGCTAGACATGTTTGCATTCACTGAGGACATAGCCTATTAGATTTATACCCAGTGGGCTCCATTTACTCCACAAGATTATTTTCAAATTTGAAAGGCATTTGTCATGACATTCATATGGCTACTCTAAAATTGAGAAATATTAATTTGACTGAATTCTCTGGGGGACATTTAAATCAATGCCAAATATATTATTCGTGCAAACAGTTGGTCATGACAATTATCTTAGTGAAGAAACATTTATCTTCTTTTGTTTGCTTAATTATGGAGTTTCTCCCAAATTACTTTTTAAATGACAAAGACCTCCAGGGAAGAATGGAGCTCTTTCATAATACCTCTTCTCTTCGAATTTTTGTTTTACTTTTCAAGAAGATTCTGTATTGAATGAACAGAGTAGATTTGCAAGGGGGTGTAAGAATAAGGTCAGATTGATTTATGAAATTCCTGTTTGCTGAACTAAAATCACGCTTCTCACACAACTACAGGATATGCTTTGCACAATGAAGGTCAACATAATTAGGCAGCAATACTAATAATATACTAGATTCCTTTTAAAAATGAAAGTTAAATGTTGATACCCCCAAACAGAAAAAAGAAACACACATTCAGTAAATTAAAATAGACCTTATAGGTAGATGATAGATACATAAGAAAAATGTATGTTGAAATTCAGTGCCTTATTTTTATCTTTGTAGCATTTACTTTCAAGTATCCAACTTTTTGAAGTGAAGGGTTTGTCTTTTCTTAGAAAATATATTTTTCTAAAGATGGAACACATTATTCGTGTTACCCTTAGCAATAAGAATTTTTATAATTTATTCTTGGTATATACCTTTGACTCATATTCTTTTATTTTAGGCACACAACTCAGGATTCATAACTGCATGCATATGAATAGAGGAGCTTGAACAGAAAGTCTGCTCCTCTGTAATGCTGAGAGTGAAATGTGAGCCCACCACTGAAAGCAGAATTGGGGGACAAGAAATGAAAGATGGAACCATGTTTTTAGAAGGATTATTAAAATCTAACAAGTCTGCACTTTGCTTAAACAATATAAAATATACAAATATATTGTGCCACTCCTGCCTCCAGGGGTTCAAGGTGTTTTAGGGTTAGCCAAGTAAAACATCAAATTCTACTGCCAAAGTGGCTGGTCAGGAATGAATATGTGACCAAATATAGCAACTAAATATAATGATACCATTTCTGTCAAATATTCAGATAGAGTCCATTGATCCAGGGATTTATGTATAAGAGGTACCAACTCAATGTTTACTTTAGGGCTTTACGGATATGGCTCAATGGTCTGACGAGTATTATTGAACCTACTAGACTACTCAGCAATAACATTTTTATGCTAATATGATATATACATATCTATATTTCAGACAGTACAGATGAGGTAAGAAAGAAGCATGTGTGCTTTCAGGATAGGAAAGCTGCCAGAGAGAAAGGTGTGAGCGAGGGATGGCCAGGAGCCTCAGAACGCAGCCAATGTAGAGGAAAGCAGAACAGAAACAAATGATTCCATATAATTTGAGCTTCTGGATGAGTCTTTCTATTTTTCAGTCAATAAAGACCAGTTTTGCAAAAGTCAGTTTGCATCAAGTTGTTGTCATTTGCACAGAAAAGGGGTCCTAATTGATATCATAATACAATTTAAAATATTTTTTTCTGATGAAATATTGTTCCAGTCAAATTGGAGATCAGGCAGGGCAGTACATGGCTGAAAATTTAGGATTTGTCCTATTAGGAATAGAAATTGAAAATGGAAAAAGCAGATCATCAGACAATGATCTGCATTGTAGGGTATAAGCACCTCAAACAAATCCAATTTCTGTGGGTTTTAATTGGTTGAGCTAATTAGTTTTTAAATAACATGAAATCTGTCCTCATTGAGTTTTAAGTGTACAGTACTGTATTGTCATTTATATGCACATGGTTTTAGAGTAGGTCTCTAGGACTTTTTCATCTGCATGATCAAAATTATATACCTTTGGGTGATGGACACATGGTACAATATACAGATCTTATAACATAAAAAAACTCATCTAAAACATTTACGTTCATGTTGACCAATGTCACCCCAATAAGTTTAATAAATATCTTTTCAAAGACAAATAAAAAATAAACTATATACCCTAAATACCCAATGACCAACATCTCCCCATTTCCACCTCCTCCGTCCCCAGCCCTTGGCAATAAGAATTCCATCTGCTTCTACAAGGTTAACTACTTTAGATTCCTCATGTAAATTGATTTATGTAGTGTTAGTTTTTCTGACTCTTTTATTTCAGTAGCATAAAGAAATCCTTTAGGAAACTCAAGATCTACATATGTTGTCACATATGGCAAGATTTATGTTTTTTAAGTGTAGAATAATGTTTCATTGAATGTCTAAACTATATTTTCTTTATCCATTCATTCACTGATGGACACTAGCTATTGTGAATGATGCAGCAATGAACACGGGGATACAGGTATCTCTTTGAGATCTTGATTTCAGTTTTTTAGGGATTTATACCCAAATATGGGATTGTTGGATCATATGATAGTTCAATTTTTAAATTTTTTGAGGAAATGCCACACTCTTTTCCATGAAGGTTGAACCATTATACATTCCCAATAATAATATATAAGGTTTTCAATTTCTCCACACCCCTTATCAACACTTGTTATTTGTTGGTTTGTTTTTTCATAATGACCCCCCCCACCGGCAGATATGAGGTGATATCTCATTTTGGTTTACATAATCCTGATAATCAGTGATGTTGAGCATTTTTTCACATATCTGTAGTCATTTGTATGACTTCTTTAAATAAATATTATTCAAGTGTTTTGTCCACTTTTTAATCAGATGAATATTTATTTATCTTTGCTATTGAGTTGTACAAGTTTCTTATATATTTTGGGTATATGATTTGCAAATATTTTCTCCCATTGCTTAAGTTTACCTTTTGTTCTGTTGTTTCCTTTGCTGTGCAGATCTTTTTAGTTTGATGTAATCCCATTTATCTATTTTTGCTTTTGATGCCTGTACTTTTTAAACATATGAAAACAGTTCAATATGACACTTATAAAAATAGTACATCTTTGCCTTTAGTAGTGTATAGTTATTTGTTTATTTTCATTGAATAATTATTTAGTAATTATTAGGAGTCATAAACTCTTCTAAGAAATTTGCATATGTGAACTCATATAAAAGTGATAACAATATGAGACATGTGCATTTAATCCCTTTTTCCAGATAGAAAACTTGGGCCCAATAAGGTCGAATGAATGATATATCAAGGGGTGCATTCAAACACAGGCAGTTTTGCAGCACAATCCTGTGTGTTTGTTCGTTTGTTTATTTATTTATTTGTTTGTTTGTTTGTTTTTCCCTTTATTGTTCAGTTTATTAATTACATTGTTTCCCCTTTTTTATCCCCCTATATCTCCCCTCCACCCTGTACCTATCCCATCCTCCACCCTCACCTCCCCCTCCCCAATGTCCTCTCCCATTGTTGCAAGATTTTTGTCCAATCTCTTGCTGTACTTCCCACAACCCTTTTCTCCCCAAGAATTGTCAGTCCATTCCCTCTCTATGTCCATGTTTCTGTTATATTCACCAGTTTATCTTGTTCATCAGCCTATCAATTCACTTGATTTTTATGTTCATTTGTTGATAGATGTGTATTTGTTGTTCATAATTTATATTTTTACCTTTTTCTTCTTCTTCTTCTTCTTCTTAAAGAATATCTTTCAGCATTTCATATAATTCTGGTTCGGTGGTGATGAACTCCTTTAGCTATTTCTAATCTGCGAAGGACTTTACCTGATCTTCAATTCTGAATGATAGCTTTGCTGGATAGAGTAATCTTGGTTGTAGATTCTTGCTATTCATTATTTTGAATATTTCTTGCCACTCGCATCTGGCCTGCATCGTTTCTGTTGAGAAATCTGCTGACAATCGTATGGGTGCTCCCCTGTAGGTAACTAACTGTTTTTCTCTTGCTGCTTTTAATATTCTCTCTTTATCTTTTGCTCTTGGCATTTTAATTATGATATGTCTTGGTGTGGTCCTCTTTAGATTCCTACATTTTGGGGTTCTGTGTACTTCTTGGGCTTTTAAGTCAGTTTCTTTCACCAGGTGGGGGAATTTTTCAGTCACTATTTCTTCAAGTAGGTTTTCATTAACTTGCTCTCTCTCTTTTTCTGGGACCCCAATAATTTGGATGTTGGCATGCTTGAGGTTGTCCCAGAGGCCCCTTACGCTATCTTCAATTATCTGAATTCTTTTTGTTTCTTGCTTTTCCAGATGAGTGGATTTTGCTTCTTTGTATTTCAAATCTTTGACTTGGTTCTTGTGGCCCTCTGGACTGCTTTTAGGACTTTGTGTAATATTTTTTATTTCAGTCTGTGTATGCTTGATTTCTAGTTGGTCCTTTTTTTTTAATCTGTGAGGGTCTGGTTCATATCCTCAGAGGTCTTGTTAATTTCCTTGAGGGTCTCATTCATTTCCTTATAATTCTCATTCATTTCCTGGTTGGTCTTATTTATTTCCTGGTAATTCTCATTAAGTTGATCGGCCTTTCCTAGGAGCCTCTTGAAAAGCCTTATAACCGTGGTTTTGAACTCTATGTCTTGTCGTCTTTTCTCTTCCATTTCTTTCACCCCTGATTTCTTTCCATATCTCTGCATGGTGGCTGCTTTATGTGGTAGATATCCTCAAAGGGACAGTGGCTCAGCCTCCTCAGTTGCTTGAGGTGGGTACTCTTACTGCAATCCTTTATGGGTTGTACAGTATTTTTGAATTTAAACCCAGCTTGTTGTTATTAGCCTTAGGAGGGTTTGACCTCCAGGCCAATTAGCTGTGAAGGGAGACTGTGATCAGGTTGGATGGGCGGAGTCTATGAGCTGCGCAGGCAGCCTCAGTGTCAGCTGCGTCCTATGCGGCACTCGCGCACGCGGGTCTCTGTTGGATGGGGATGGCTGCAGACACCTCCAAGAGAAAGCCGCTAGTCTCTTCCCCTTGCCAGACAACTCTGCCTTTCCCCAAATGTGCCTGCACACCAAAAGTCTAGCCCAGGGTTGTAAAATAGATGGTTTCCGGAACCAGGAGACAAGTTTCCAGGGGGCAAGTCGCGGGTTTGCGCGACCCTTGCGCGGAAACTTCTTTTCCCCTGCCTCTGGGTTTCTTGCAGACTAGGAGCCTCTGCCACGCCCCGCTTCCAGCGTGCGTCCCCCGGACCTCGGACCTCGCCTGGCACTGGGGAATCTGTGCAGTGAGATGTCTCCACGTACCCCGGATCTCGGACCTTGCCTGGCGCTGGGGAATCCGTGTAGTGGGACGTCTCCGCCCTTCCCATAGGCGAAATCCGCCCGGGGTTGCTGCTCCAGCCCCAGCCCGCGCATGCGACCAGGATGGCTCCTAACCTGTTTCCGTCTTCAAGGCTGCGCTCCCGCCGCTTCTCTGAGTCTCAGTGTCCCTCCTTTACTCTTATTTGCGGAGTCTTCACTCAGCCAGCTTTCTGGTGATTCTGGGTGCTGTCTGTTCTGCTGTTATGTTGTAGTTCTTAAATCGTTGCGTGGGGAAGAACAATAGGTGTTTACCTATGCCGCCATCTTGGTGTTCTTGGTCATTAAATACCCAATCCTGTGTATTTAAACATTAGACTATATTGCTTCTCCACTACGTTATTGCTTGTTCAATTGAGTAAGCAAATCACTGCATTACTGTGTGAATGAATTACTGGTTAAATAAATAAACAGTATTGACATAGTAATAAAATGTAAGACTTAGAGATGACGTTCATCTTTTAAGACAATTAATTACTAGAATTGACACTTAGAATTATTTCAGGAGGAAGTCATAATTTTGGAAAATTGAATTAAGCAAAATATTTCTTAGGTAAGTAGGAAGAATTTGTATCATTTGCCTATTATAAACAATAAAGCATCTTCTCTATGTCTGATAAATATGCACTTTTTAAAGGAAAACTCAATATTGAGCAATAAGATCATGTAATTCTTTTAAAAAATACATAAGGCTAAGAGCAAATCTGTAGCAATTATAAATATGCTCATAGAACTCTTTATGAAGATTTATTTCCTGGGGATGTGTAAGGAGATGGATCCATGGCCACAAGGGGACAAGCTAAGCTAACATCAACATACTGCAGGTGGCAGGATGAAAAGACCGAAAGAAACTGGTTGATGAGATAATTGGACTGTTGATGTTACCTCCATAATTTTCAATAATTTATACTACCTTTATTTAGTCATTCTATTGTTCAATAAAATACACAACAATTTTCCCCAATACACAAAAATTTAGATTCTAATTATACAGCTTTTAAAATTGTGTTTAGATTGGTCTGTAGTGAAATTCAACGTACACAATGAAAAAATATTTTAGGACTATGGGTGCTTTGAAGAACTACCCCATGACATGCACAGAGAAAAGGATTAGGTATTTTAAAAAATAAAACATCAAATGCATAATTTGCAGATATTAACACCAGAGTAGCCTTCATCCCATCTCCATTTTCCTAAATCAGTTTCAAGAATTCTCAAATAGCAAAATATTGTCTTGAATAGTTATTTTCACAGGTTGTGTGCTACAAGACTTACTGGGAGAGGAACCAGGTGACTGGGGAAACAGGAGGTGGAGGAAAAGGAGATGGAGGAGAAGGAGATGGAGCCCACATGTCAGGACTAAAACAGGCTCGCGGTTTTCACATAGGTATGTTCATAAGAAACATAGGTAGGATGGAAGCAAGCTGCAAGATTCTCCCTCCTTCTCCTCTTACTTTATATTCACTCTCAAGCTGTAGGCTCCTTTTTTTTTTTTTTTTTTTTACATAATATGTCCCTATTTTTTCATTCCAGGTTGTTGGATGTATTTCATTTAAGATGTATTTCAACTGTAAAGAAATAAAGAGGAGCAGATAAATTAATTTTTATTTCTTTTCTTTTTCTGCCACTATCATCTAAAGGCAATTTATAATATCTGTGGTAAGGTGAATCATAAGACAATGTTTTATTTCATAGACAATAGAGGAAGCCCAGCGTGGACTGCAGATATATGATGGCTCAGACCCTCATCTATCCATTCCATTTTCTATGTTCAATTGTTTATCCATTAATTACATCAAAACTTGAACTGTACAAATTTTGGACCAGTGAGAATACCAACCCATAATAAGAACTCAGCGTAAATGGGATGCAAGAAGGAATATATTTTCTTTCCAAATTATTTCTTGGTCATAATTTGTTTAGAAAAGCAAATATGAGGCAAAACAAAAACTTACTCATTACTACAAACTTGATAATTCTTTTTTTTTTTTTTTAGGATATATGTTTTCCCTTTTCTTTTTTTCTAAATTTTTTTATCTTTATTGTTCAATTTGTTAATTACATTGTTCCCTTTTTTCCCCCCTATAGTTCCCCTCCAACTGGTACCCATCCCACCCTCAGCCCTCACCCCCCTCCACTGTCCTCTCCCATAGTTGCATGCTTTTTGTCCAGTCTCTTGCTGCACTTTCCACACCCCCTTTCTCCCCAAGAGTTGTCAGTTCATTCCCTCTCTATGTCTGGGATTCTGTTACATTCACCAGTTTATCCTGTTCATCAGCTTATTAATTCACTTGATTTTTAGATTCATTTGTTGATAGATGTGTATTTGTTGTTCCTAATTTACACTTTTATCTTTTTCTTCTTCCTCTTCTTAAAAAATATCTTTCAGCATTTCATATAATATTGGTTTGGTGGTGATGAACTCCATTAGCTTTTTCTTATCTGCGAAGCACTTTATCTGGCCTTCAATTCTGAATGATAGCTTTGCTGAATAGAGTAATCTTGGTTGTAGATTCTTGCTGTTCATCACCTTGAATATTTCTTGCCACTCCCGTCTGGCCTGCATCGTTTCTGTTGAGAAATCTGCTGACAATCGTATGGGTGCTCCCTTATAGGTAACCATCTGTTTTTCTCTTGTTGCTTTTAATATTCTCTCTTTATCTTTTGCTCTTGGCATTTTAATTATGATGTGCCTTGGTGTGGTCCTCTTAGGGTTCCTATATATTGGGGTTCGGTGCGCTTCTTGGACTCCTAAGTCAATTTCTTTCACGAGGTGTGGGAAGTTTTCGGTCACTATTTCTTCAAATAAGATTTCATTGTCTTGCTCTCTCTCTTTTTCTGGCACCCCTATAATTCGGATGTTGGTATGTTTGAGGTTGTCCCAGAGGCCCCTTACACTATCTTCAATTTTTTGGATTCTTGCTTTTTCAGCTGAGTGGATTTTCCCTCTTTGTATTTCACATCTTTAACTTGATTCTTGGGGTGCTCCAGAGCACTTTTAGGTCTTTGTATAATATTTTTTATTTCAGTCAGTGTATGCTTAATTTCTGGTTGGTCCTTTTTCATATCCTTGAGCGTCTCCTTTATATCCTTGAGGATCTCCTTCATTTCCACGTTGGTCTTGATCATTTCCTTGCAGGTCTCCTTCATATCCTGGAGGGTCTCGTTCATTTCCTTGTAGGACTAATTCATTTCCTTTGTGGTCTCGCTTATTTCCTTATAGGCCTCGACCTTTTGTTAGAGCCTCTTGAGAAGCCCTATATCCGTGGTTTTGAATTCCATGTCCAGTCATTTTTTTTCCTCCATTTCTTTCACATCTGATTTCTTTCCATGTCTCTACATCGTGGCTGCTTCCCTGAGTTGGTCAATTAGCTTTGTGTGGTATACTTCCTAGTAGGGACAGTGGCTCAGCCTCCCCAGTTACCTGAGGTGGATATGGGTTGCACAGTCTTGCTGAAGTTAAGCTCAGGTTAATTGTTGTTAGCACTTGGAGGGGTTGACCTCCAGGCCAATTGTCTGTGAAGCTCAGCTGTGCTCAGGTTGGATGGGCGGAGTTTCTGGACCAAGCAGACAGCGTTAGCTCTGCCCTATGCGGCCCCAGGGACTCTCTGTGCTGGGGGCAATGGCTGCCAGCACCTCTGAGAGAGAGCCGCTGTGGAGCTCCACCGGCTGCCAGGGAATTCAGACTCTCCCCAAATGAGTCTGCACGCCCAATGTCTCACCCAGGGTCGTAAAACCAAGCAGTCTGATGGTTTTCTGAATGAGAGAGTGAGTCACAGAGCGCTCTCTGTGTGGTCATGCAGCTGAGCTGTTCACGCAAGCTGTCTTCTCTACAAGCTGGCAGACCCCTGCAGCACCCGAGTTTCAGCATGCCCTCCCACTGTCCAGTTTTCACCCCGTGTGACAGTGGGATCCCTGGACTTCGCCCAGAGCTGGAGAATCAGTCCAGTGGGACGTCTTTGTCTCCCCGTTCGAGAAAACTGGCCGGTTTTCAGCCGCCCGCCCTCTCCAAGGCGCGTGCTCCAAACCTCTCTCAGTGCGAATCTTCAACGCTTACCGCCACCGCTCCTCTGAGTCAGTGTCTTATTTTCACTTTTATTTGTGTAATTTTCACTCGGCCAGCTTTCTGGTGATTCTGGAAGGTGTTTGTTCTTTCGTTAAGTTGCAGTATTAAAATTGCTGAGTATGACAGCAAGATAGGTGTTTTACCTATGCTGCCATCTTGGTTCTCTCCAAACTTGATAATTCTTAACTTGAAAGACTGTGTGGTTCTGAAATTGACATTGGGCACAAAGTTGTCTTGAACTTCTCTTTTAAAAATAAAGTTAATTTTGCCCAAATAATATATAAACATAGATAAAAATGAAATAATCCTGACAGAGTTTTAATGGAAAACAACCACTTCATCTTCATTTTTTTCTTGCCTCTTTCCCTCCAAGGCTATAGATTTTTTTATACTTTAGAGATATGATTTTTACTAACTAAATAAAAAGCTAAAGTTACATAAACTATTATATCTGGAGTTCTTAAAGTTAGACAGTCATTTATTTCTTGTTCGGTTTAACTATCTTTTATCCCACACTACCTCTTTGCTTCATCCTTTGATGAGATATGTAGTATATGTACTTAAGTAAAAAATGAATATTTAGTGTTTACAAAAATATGATTATATCAATAGTGTACACTGCAAAGTCAGAGTGTATCCTGAATATATTTCTTTCACTTACTAGTTTTGATTTTTCAATGGAGTTTGGACTTTTTATTTTTATTTTCCCCTCTATGATAAAATGATTTTTAAACAAAAATTTTGGCTTAGCTGGTGTTTTAATGGAACTATCCTTTTTTTCCTGATGATTTTTAATCTGAATGTTCTCTCTCCCTGCTCCAGTCTGATCCAGCTGCCCTATAGATTGTACTAATAAATCCTGAGATTTTCCTTCAACCATTTTTCAAAAGGATCAACTTTTTCTGGTTCCTTACATGTAGTGGACATTGGCATTTGTTGCTTTCTCAGTGTCCATTTTCCTCCCTCGCTCTATCCCAGACATATTTGGGGAAAATCAGCTTATCCCTTTCTCAGATAATGTGATTTCATTAGAATTGACCTTCACAACAAGAGCTGGATTCTTTGTATTTTAAGCCACTTACTCCAGCTAATTCCTTATATTCCCGTTTTGTTTGAGTAACAAGTTTTGGCTAAAAAGAGTAATCAGGCTTGATGCTATTGTTTATTTTTTGTGTGTGAGAGAAAGAATTTCTCTTTTCTCCCATGAACGTAAGGCTAAGAATATGTATTTGGATCTGTTGCATTCACTGCAGTCAAAAGAAGAGAGATAGACTTGAGTCAATATGTGGAAGTGTGGACTAAAAGATGGAAAGAATAAATTATAGATGGCATTGAGACTACAACTAACTATACTCCTAGTTGGCTGAGGCTTCTTGGACCTTCACAGCAACTTGCCTTTTCCCTTTGACCAATCTTACTATTTCCATTCTGGTACCTACAGTTGTTGATCCTCATACCATGCAGTGTCTCAGCTTCTGCTTTAAGAGAGACAACTTATGACAGTCACCAATTAGACTTGACAGGAACAATAATTGAACTTTTGCTCTGATTTTTATGAGATAACAGTTAGCCTTACCTTAATGGAATGGCTTAAAATGTATTCCTCCCATTGAAGAAGTGACAGCAACAAATAAAAAACCAAGCAGCAGTAAATCACAGTGGTAAGCACTGCTTTCAGCTCAGGGTTTACATTTCCATCCCCTTTGACATGGGTAAAGCCAGGAATTGGTTGAGCTGTGTTTTCCTTTTCCTAGGAAAAGTCTTGATTGACCAGGTTGCTTGAAGTAAGACCAAGCATTAACTCAAAACCTCCAAATATAAAATACATACTCCTACTCTTCCCACTTTAGGTAAAACAACAAAGTTCTTTATCCTGAAAATCAGGATTTTATGAAGATTCCTATTGCAAATTTGTAAATATTACTTTATGGTTATAAATGTGGTGTCCAAGCTGAGTTCAGGACATTTCATTTACATCTGTTTCATCATGAATGCAGTTTACATGGAAAGCATGGACACCACATTTATAACCATCCCATGCTGTCAACGTGGGATGATGTTCATATATCACCTTAGTCAACACCGTCGGAAATGATGACATGACCTGAAGGGGAACCAACAATTCAGTTTGCTCATGAAATTTTCCTGATGGCACCTGTTTTTATTCTTTCCTTTGAAAGACTGTGGTAGGGGCTTGTGAAATTATAATTTGACACTAGTAGAGAACATTTTTGAACTGAAGAAAATAAAACTCAGAAGTCATTTGACTTATACGCCAGTTTTTTGTGTTGTTTTTTTAATCTTTTCCTTTGCATGTCAGGGACATGAGAAAGGCCCTGGAACATGGGTTTGTGCTGTGTGCAGACACAAAGTTGACCTGGGGTCAGAGTCACAGCCACATGGCTGCAGGTACACAGGCAACTCACCTGGAGCCCTAGGCATGTGCTCTTGACAACAAGCTAAAGCAGAATGTGAGGCTTTGCTGTGTCAACCAGATCAGGACTTTATTTGGGAAGAAGAGCCTGTTATTCTATTGATAACCATTACCTTTTTTTCCTCTCTTCATTAAATATTACCTAAGTGTCCTTATCCCCCCCATTGCTCACCGCCTCTCCACTTATGCCCTCACTCACCCTGGTGTCTGTGTCCTTTGGTAAAGCTTATATGCATGCATACAAGTCGCTTGGTTGATCTCTGTCCCTTATCCCTCCCCTCTATCTTCCCTCTGAGATTTGATGCTTCTTTGTCGATGCTTCTCTGATACCCATTACTTTTTAATGTTTTCTTTACTTTGACCAAACCAGAACCTCTTTGATTAGACTATGCTTCTAAGGTACACAAGCAGACCTACTCCATATTATATAATTCTAATTAAGTGCAGTTAATTGAAAAAACCAAACCAAGTTTTTATGTGGCGGTTTTATCACTAGAGCATTTTCATTAAGTAGAATTTCTAAGGGATATTGATAATAGTATTTGGTATTAAATTAAGAACAAAATGATGTTACCTCAAGAGAGGAGAAGAAGTAAATAGAAACAGAATTTGCTTTTCATTAAAGAACAATCGCGTTGAAACTGCCTGAGGACTGGCAGTGCCACAGAGGAGGGTGGGTTTCAGCAATCAGCCCCTGGAGCAGAGAGGAGGGTCAGGCAGGTACAGGCAGTCGGGCATTTAGAAGACTTGGCTGATTCCATTGTTCAACAAAACCCTTCACTGCTAAAGATGCATTCATCTTATTTTGAAGATGCTCGTGCCAAATGGAAATCAAAAACTTTTAAGTAATATCCTCACTCATTGGTGTTTGGGCTGAGGTCTTTTTTTTATGTTTGCTATTTTTTGTACTTGCTTCTCTAAGTGAAGAGATAACCTAAAATGTGCTAGGATAATTTTTTGAAAAACTCAAAATTATCCCCATAGGGGTCCTTTCCTTCTTTCTTGGGATATTCTAGCTCATTTGTGTTCACCACATTTGCTGGGGAGAGCATGGTAGACATGCTTCTCTGTCATCCTTGCTTTCTCAATGCACAAAGTCAGGACTGAAAAGCCTAGGGACTTGGTGATGATAAACAGAATTAAATGAGGAAGGGAGATGAGAGAACACTTGCTCTCTACCCAGAGATTGAGATATGGGGTGGGTAGAGCTCCTCAAATGGTCAATGTTTTAAAGTCACAATAGTCCCCCATTGATGTAACAAAAAACAATTTGTATTCTAAACTTCAAACCTTGTTTTGGATAAACAAATGGTGCCACCTCGCCAGCATGGCTCAGTGACTGAGCTTTGACCTCAGTCATTGGTGACCTCAAATGTGGTGAACACAAACGAGCTAGAATATCCCAAGAAAGAAGGAAAGGACCCCTATGGGGATAATTTCGAGCTTTTCAAAGAATGATCCTAGCACATTTTAGGTTATCTCTTCACTTAGAGAAGCAAGTACAAAAAATAGCAAATATAAAAAAAGACCTCAGCCCAAACACCAATGAGTGAGGATATTACTTAAATCAGGAGGTCATACTTCAATTCCTATTAGGGCACATGCCCCGGTTGCAGGCTCCATCTCCAGTGTGGGGCATGCAGGAGGCAGCCGATCAGTGATTCTTTCTTATTATTGATGCTTCTCTCTCTCCATTCCTTTCTGAAGTCAATAAAAATATATAAAAAGAAAAAGAAAAAAAACTCCACATGATGTCTTAAGAGCACCATGACTGAAAATGAAGTTGCATATTTAGACTATGACAAAATCAACTAAACTAAAATAATTTTATTTCTCTCCTCTTTCTTTAGTTTGTTTTGATAAGAACTTTAAAAAGGTAATAATTATTATTTATATCCAATAATAAACACTCCTGCTCATAATTGCATATTTGCTAGTGGGTCTGACAGTAAAACACAAACTATATAGGGTGTCCCAACTAATGTATACACTTTGAATGATTATAAAGTCAATGTTTATTAATATACAGTTCATTTTCAAAATGTAAAAGCATCTACAGAAATGTGTATATACATTTTTCAGGATACCCTATATTTACATGATTCAATGAACATTATACTCTATTAGAATACTATAAATTATCCTTTTGCATATTACAAAGAAAAGAGAAGATTTTTGAGCTTCATGATGTAACTATGGAAACAGTATAGTCTTAAAAACAATAGCTAACATTATCAGAATATGAAGTGAACCTATTATTATTTTTTTCATTCTCACTGAGGTTATTTTTCCCATTTTTTTTTGTTGTTGTTTATTTACAGACAGTGAAAGGAGGCAGGAGGTGAGAGGGTGGAGAATGAGAGGAAGACAGCCATGTGAGAGAAACACTGACTGGTCGCCTCACACATGTGCCTTGACTGGAGCTAGGGATCAAATCTGCAACCAAGGTACATGCTTTTGGTCGGGAATTGAATCCGTGAGCATTCAGTCTGGTCTGGGGACTGACACTCTAACGACTGCGCAAAACTGGCCAGGACTAAAGTGAATCTGTCTTATACTAAATCTTTAAATATAATACCCACTTTACAACTCTGCACATTTGTCAAAATGCTACTATATAAATATCGATAACTAAGTCCAATCATCTCTGGCACATAAAAGTGACATGCACTCATGAAGAAAAATTTGACAAGAACCAAGATTATTGAAATTGATAGAGATATTTTAAATATTTTAAATGCATCAAGAATATGTAACAGCATTTCCCTTAAATTTAGTGTTAAATACATTTACTCTCTCTATTGTATTTTATAGGGCAAACTTTTAATTAGGTTACTTATGCCTACATTGCTATGAATGGATTTGAACGTTTCAAAGAATAGTATATCAATAAAAACATTTGGAATGTTTAGTTACCATAGATTATTTTTCAGGCAATTCAGTTACATGTAACAAAGAGTATTTATATAATTTTTCTGACATTGATTTGTCAAAGGTGAGGAAATTACATTTTTCTTAAGATAGAATGGAAAACATCCATTTGTTTCTGAACTGTAAATTCTTCATAACATGAAAGACACTTGTTTGAAGATGGAGTGCTATTAGTGCCACAGAAGCAAACTTGCAATAGAGAATCAATGATATCTTAGTCCTGGTTAGAATAAAATTTAGCAGCAATAAAACTGTTAATGTTAAGTAAGGTTAGATATTTTTCTATCCATTCTTTCTACATCACCTTTATTCTAGACACAATTATGCAATATTTTCTAATTCAGACTTTTATGTTTAAGTGTACATATGCTCTTATATATAATAATTAGTATTCAATTTACTCAATATATCCTAAAGTTATCTAAAATACATAACATTACGTTTTATCTATTCTTTTCCTATGCATCATACATTATGCTAATAAAATGAAGTGGCAGTACACCGAATAATTACTTCTAAGATTCAGAATAAAATGCTATTTTAATTAAAACAATTATAAATATTAAATGATTGCTATTCTCTACCATACACTTACTAAGAGTACCCCTAGTCAGGAGAAAGTCATTTTAAAAAAGCTGTTATTGTTTTAAGTTAATTGAACTAATAAACCAAGAGGATAAATGATATTAGTCTAGGGGAATTATAAAATAAGTATAGAAAATTATTAAAGAAACTACCAAGATCTATCACTCAATAAGAAATGCATATTGAGCAAAATATATATTGTGATGATTGATCACAATCAAGCTAATGAACATATCTATCACCTCACAGTTACCTTCTGTGTGTGAGTGTGTGTGTGTGTGTGTGTGTGTGTGTGTGTGTGTGTGTTCGTTGTAAGAATACTTAAGATCCACCCTCATAGCAAAATTTAAGTATACCATACAGTATTGTAAACTACAGTCATCAACCTGGATGTTAGATCCTTAGGACTTATTCACCTTATAATTGAAAGTCTGTACCCTTTGATCAACATTTCTCCACTTCCCCTTGTCCTACCAACTACTCTCTGTTTCTATGAGTTAGACTTTTTTTTATTCCACATATAAGGAGATCATACAGTATTTGCCTCTCTGTGTCTGGCTTATTTCATCTAGCATCCATGTTGTCACAAATGGCAGATGACCTTATTTAAAAGCTGAGTAATATTTTATTGTATGTATATACCACATTATCCATCCACCTATCCATGGCCCTATAGGTTGCCTCCATACCTTGGCTATTGTGAATAATCGAGTCTTTATGATCATAGACTCCTCTCTCAAGCTTGCCTTCTCTTGGCTCCCATGATGCATGTACACATCTTCATCCATTTCCCACCTACACTATTATGTTAATTTATGTGTAATTATAATAGCCCTGATTTCCATTAAACAATGGAACAGGAAATATATAATTTCATTTCCTCTGGTTTTACTGGTTTTATCAAATTTCGAGTTAACTGAACTACATCTTTCTCCCCATCACAAACATGTTTCGCTTTTTGTTAGTGACATCACTATTCTTTGGCTCAGGGCAGGTTTAAACATTCATAATAAGGTCCCTCAAGTGTCCAGCTCATATCTGATTACTCCAGAGTCTTTGTCTTAAGTGAATACCTGGCAGTTATTACTGGAATTCGGACAATAAGATCAGTGAAAGTGTTTATGTCCCGTATGTTTTTTGGCTGTGAGTCACTGGACTTTAAATCTTTACTTCTTTCTGGTAAGACAGTGCGTTTAATGCATGATGATATTATCAATTCAGAATCTGAAGAGCGGATGTATCTCTGTAACATCTTGAAGAGAGAATGTATTACCTGTAACAAATATTGCTAGTCTTTTATTTGCCTGGTGAGTGGAAGTAGACATACCTCATCCTGTGGTAAGGATATTTGATCTAAGGAAACAGTCTTGGTGACACATCATAGAGTGATGCAGTATCCAAATTGATGGTCTTAATCCCAGAATCTGAGGTCTGAGAGGGCCTATTTTTATCTAGAATAGTAATTATTGACTTGTAATGCATCACTGACTTAAGGTCCAAAAAAATCTTTTAAAGTGCATTAAATAGAAAATACAATTTGCTAAACAAATAAAAATGACTCAAAATAAGTATTAACTCATATGCATAATGCATAGACACAGACAATAGTATAGTGAAGGGTCAATGGTGCCAGTGCAAGGTGGAGGGGATCAATAGAGGAAAAAAGGGGACATCTGTAATACTTTCAACAATAAAGATAAATTTTAAAAAATAAAGATAAAATGTAAAAAGTAATTGTTATTTTATTATTTTTTAATTTAAATTCTTTATTGTTTAAAATATTACATGTCTCCTTTTTTTCACCTATTGACCTCTGCCCAGCCACCCCCAACCCCCAGCACATGCCCTTACCCCTCCCCCACCCATTCTGTCTGTATTCATTGATTTTGCTCCTATGCATGCATACAAGTCCTTTGGTTTATCTCTTACCCCTTCACCCCTCATCTTCCCTCATATGTTGGACAGTTTGTTCAATGCTTCTATGACTCTGGTTCTACTTTGGTTCCTCAGTTTATGTTGTTCATTATAGTCTGCAAATGAGTGAAATCATGTGAAAGTTATCTTTCTTTGACTGGCTTATTTAGCTTAGCATAATGCTCTCCAGTTTCATCCATTCTGTTGCAAATGGTAAGAACTCCTTTTTTACAACAGCGTAGTATTTCATTGTGTAGATGTACCACAGTTTTCTAATCCACTTATCTGCTGATGGGCACTTAGGCTGTTTCCAAATCTTAGCTATTGTGAATTGTGCTGTTATGAACATAGGGGTGCATATATCCTTTCTGAATGGTGTTTCTGTTTTCTTGGGTTATATGCCTAGAAGTGGTATTACTGGGTCAAATGGCAGTTCCATTTTTAACTTTTGAGAAACCACCATACTGTTTTCCACAGTAGCTACACCAGTCTACATTCCTACCAGCAGTGCTAGAGGATTCTTTTTCTCTGCATCCTCGCCAGCACTTGTCTTTGTTGACTTGTTGATGAAGGCCATTCTGACAGGTGTGAGATGGTACTTCATTGTTGTCTTGATTTGCATCTCTCTGATGATTAGTGACTTTGAGCATGTTTTCATATGTCTCTCAGCCTTTTCTATGTCTTCTTTCAAAAAGTGTCTATTTAGGTCCTTTACTCATTTTTTGATTGGATTATTTATCTTTCTTTTATTAAGTTGTATGAGTTCCCTATACATTTTGGAGATTAAACCCTTATTGAAAATAACATTGGCAAATATGTTCTCCCATGTAGAGGGCTTTTTTGTTTTGTTGATAGTTTCTTTCACTGTGCAGAAGCTTTTTTATTTTGATGTAGTCCCATTTTTTTTATTTTCTCCTTAGTTTCCATTGCCCTAGGAGCTGTATTGGTAAAGATACTGCTATGACAAATGTCTCTATTTTGCTGACTATGGCTTCTTCTAGGATATTTATGGTTTCCCATCTTACCTTTAAGTCCTTTATCCATTTTGAGTTTATTTTGTGTATGGTATAAGTTGGAGGTATAGTTTCACTTTTTTGCGTGTATCTGTCTAATATTCCCAACACCGTTTATTGAAGATACTGTCTTGACTTCATTATGTGTTCTTGCCTCCTTTGTTAAATATTAATTAAGTATAATGGCTTGGATTGAACTCTGGGTTCTCTGTGCTATTCCATTGGTCCATATTTCTGTTCTTGTGCCAATACCAGGCAATTTTGAGAACAGTAGCTGTGTAGTATACCTTGATATCTGTTATTGTGATCCCTTCAACTTTGTTCTTCTTTCTCAAGATTGCCACTATTTGGGGTATTTTTTTTTATTCCAGATGAATTTTTGGAGAGTTTGTTCTAGGTCTTTGAAGTATGCTGTTGGTACTTCCATGAGGATTGCATTGAATCTATGGATTGCTTTGGATAGTATGGACATTTTAATGATGTTGATTTTACCAATCCATGAACATGGTATATTCTTCCATTTGTTTATGTCTTCCTCTATCTCTTTTATTCCAAAAAATTCAAGAGGAAGGCACATTTCCAAGCTCTTTCTATGAAAACAGCATTACCCTAAACCAAAACCACATAAAGACACTACAATGAAAGAGAATTACAAGCCAATATCTCTGATGAACATAGATGCGAAAATCCTCAAAAAAAATTCTAGCAAATCAGATGCAGCACTACATTAGAAAGATCATTCACCATGATCAAGTGGAATTTATTCCAGGGATTCAAGGCTGGTATAATATCCAAAAATCAATAAACGTAATACATCACATAAAGAAACTGAGACACAAAATTGGATAATCACATTAATTGATGCATTTGACAAAATCCCACACTCGTTCCTGATAAAAACTCTCAGCAAAGTGGAAATAGAGGGACCATACCTCAACATAATAAAAGTCTTATATGACAAACCTATAGCCAACATCATAGTCATTGGGCAAAAACTAAAATCATTTCCCCTAAGAACAGGAACAAGACAGGGATGCCCACTTTCACCACTCCTGTTCAATACAGTACTGGAAGTGCTAGCCATAGTGGTCAGACAAGAAAATTAAATAAAAAGCACCCAAATTGGAAAAGAATAAATAAAACTGTCATTATTCACAGATGACATGATACTGTACGTAGGAAATTCTAAAGATTCCATCAAAAAACTAATAGAACTAATAAATGAATTTGGCAATATAACAGGGTACAAAATTAATACCCAGAAATCCATGGCTTTTTTTATATACCAACTAGAGGCTCCTTGGCCTGGCCTGTGGGATCAGGCCAAAACCAGTTCTCTGACATCACCCTAGGAGTCTTAGATTGTGAGAGGGTGCAGGCCAGGCCAAGGGACCCCACCAGTGCATGATTGGGGCAGAGAGGAATGTGGGAGTTTGGCCAGCTGGGGAGGAACTGCGGGAGGGCTACAGGGCATGTCCAGCCCATCTTCCTCAGTCCCGATTCACTAGACCCCAGCAGCAAGCTAACCTATCAGTCAGAGCACCTGCCCCATGGTGGTCAGTGCATGCCATAGTGAGTGGTTGAGCATCCTTAGCATATCCTTAGCATATTATGCTTTGATTGGTTGAATGGCCTATTGGTCGACTGGACACTTAGCCTAATTTATTATATCCTGTTTCCCTGAAAATAAGACCTACTTCCAGTTTTGCCTCTTGCTGTAATATAAGGCATCCCCTGAAAATTAGACCTCCCCAATAATATTTTTATTCTTGAAACTGAAAAAGCCTGGGCCACACAAGCAGTTATAAGGAAGTGGGTTGATTTAATGCTGCCGCTTGTTATGTGAGGGAGCCTAAGAGGTCTGCTAGTCTGGGATGCAGCCAGTACTCACCGCACTAAAGACATGAAGAAATTTCTTCACAAAAGAAAAATAGATCAAATAATGATTCCCGCAGGAATGACAGCCTATCTCCAGACCCTTGATATTGCAATAAACAAGCCATTCAAAGACAACTTGCACATGGAAATTAATGACTACATTGAAAATAGAATGGAGAGAAATCAGCGTGGAAACTTTGTGAAACCTAAACTGCAAGAGTTTGTGACTTGGGTGAAGAACTCATGGGAGAAAATCACTGACAGTTGCATTGCAAATGCACTACGAGCAGGCTACCTTGACAAGAAGCACTCATTTAAGGACAGTGCTATTGCTAAACATGAGAGATTTGGTCCACTGATTCTAAAAGAAATGGAGTCACAGGAAATTCAGGGTTTGGATTGTTATGACTATGTTCCAGAAGATGATGAGATGATTGTCATTGAATAAATCTTACTTTGTGATCATGCTGGTAAATATCAATATCAGTAAATGTACCATAGATTGTTGTACATGGAAATAATGGTGATAACAAGAAATTCTTGATACTGTAGGATTTACAGTTTGTCTGGTTATGCTGGTTTGTGATGACAACTACTACCATACCGTATGCAAGTAATAAATTTCCTTTTTTTGTTGTTCAACAATAAATGTGTATCATATTCTTCTTCATGGAAAAATAAGACATCCCCCCTAAACATAAGACCTAACACATCTTTGGGAGCAAAAATTAATATAAACACTTTCTTATTTTTGTGGAAACAGGGTATAGGATAATGAAATCACAGAAAGATATATTAACAAAACAATTCCATTTACCATTGCAACAAAAAATTAAGATACCTAGGAATAAATTTAACCGAGGAAATAAAGGTCCTATATTCAAAAAATTACAAGACACTGAAAAAAGAGATAGAGGAAGACATAATTATTATTAACTCATCTTATTTCCATCCCCATAATGGCACAATTTACCAGAACTAAAAACAAAACAAAAACAAAAAAATAAAACTCCAGTTGTTAACGCTTACTTTGGGAAGGAATATTATAAACTAATTTTAATTACAATCAATATTTTATTTGTTAAAAATTATTTTAAAAATACAAGAGGTCCAGTATACAAAATTTATGCACTGGAGGTGGTGTCCCTGAGCCCAGCCTGAACCCTTTCCAATATGGTATCCCTTAGGGGATGTCCAACTGCCAGTTTAGGCCCGATCCCAATCAGACATCCCTCTCACATCTTAGACTGCTGGCTCCCAACTGCTCACCTGCCTGCCAGCCTGATCACCCTCTAATCACTCCCCTGCCAGCCTGACCTATGCCTAACTGTTCCCCTACTGGCCTGATTGCCCCTAACATCCCTCCCCTACAGGCTTGGTCACCCTATCCCCAACTGCCTTCCCCTGCTGGCCTAATCACCCACAAATACCCTACCCTGCTGGCCATCTTGTGGTGGCCATCTTTGACCAAATGGGGAGGCCATCTTGTGCAATGACATAAGGGTCAATTTGTATATTACCTCTTCATTATATAGGATAGGTAAGTTATCATGATGGATAACTGCAATTTCCATTAGAGAGGTATAGAAATATGTGATGGAGATATAATTATCCTTAAAATAAAGTGTTCACCTTGAAATAATCAAAGACTTACAGAAAAGTTGCAAGGATCATAGAGTCATTGTATACCTCACACCTAGTATCCCCTGTTATTAACATCTTACATTACGATGATACATTTGTCACAGATAAGAAACCACATTGGTTCTGCACTACTAGCTCAAATCTATACTGTACATACAATTCAGCCACCGTCCCTTTCAAAGCCCTTTATCTTTCCTTCCAATATTCCATTCAGGACACCACATTACATTTAGAACATTATGATGTTTAGTAAATACATTCTCATAGGCAAGTTTAAAGCCTGTGTTTTCATAAAATTGCCTAAAAATATTATAACATTATATAGAATTTTAAATAAAACAAAATAGGGAAGTATTAGACTGTCTGAATTAAAATGTTAAAGAATAAGATTCTTCAAATAAGTTCTCATAATTTTGAAAACCTCTTTTAAGCAGCTTTATTTTCATCATTGCCATTATGTGCCTGACATTTCCCTTTTAGTAATTTTTTCTTCTTAATTATATTTAAATATTTTTATAAAAGTTCTAAGAAGTGATTTTTGGAAAATCTGAGAAATTCAAGGGGAAATTCAATTGTCTAGCCTACAAAAAACAACTATATTGAAAAAATAATAATTTAATACAAAACATTTCCTATTGCAGAAAAGAAATCATCACGGTTATAATATTCAAAGAGAGCCAACAGTTAATTCCAAATCCTCATATTCATGATAGACATTCCAAACATCACACACACACACACACACACACTAGAGGCCCGGTGCACAAAATTTGTGCACGGGAGGGGGTGTCCCTCAGCCCAGCCTGCACCCTCTCCAAGCTGGGACCTCTCAAGGGATGTCTGACTGCACGTTTAGGCCCAATCCTACTAGGATCGGGCCTAAATGGACAGTCCGACATCCTTCTCACAATCCAGGATTACTGGCACCAAACTGCTCACCTGCCTTCCTCCCTGATTGCCCCTAACCATTTCTGCCTACCATCCTAATCACCCTCTAACCACTACCCTGCCAGCCTAATTGATGTCTAACTGCTCCCCTGCCATCCTGTTTGCCCCCAAATTCCCTCCTCTGCCAGCCTGGTCACCCCAAACTGCCCTCCCCTGCAGGCTTTATCACCCCTAACAATCCTCCTTTGCAGGCCTGGTCCCTTCCAACTACCCTCCCATGCTGGCCTGATGGCCCACAACTGCCCTCCCTTGTAGGCCTGGAACCTGCAAACAGTCCTTGCCTGCTGGCTATCTTGTGGTGGCCATCTTGTGTCCACATGAGGGCAGGATCTTTGACCACATAGGGGCAACCCTCTTGTGTGTTGAAGAGATGGTCAATCTGCATATTACTATTTTATTAGATAGGCTAGAGGCCTGGTGCATGGGTGGGGACCAGCTGGTTTGCCCTGAAGGATGTCCTGGATCACGGTGGGGGGTCCCTTGGGGCAGGGGGTGGCCTGGGCAAGAGGCCTATGGTGGTTTGCAGGCTGGCCACACCCTGCAGCCACCCAAGCAGAGGCCTTGGGACCTGAGATTTATTTATGTTCTACAATTGAAACTTTGTAGCCTGGAGCGGAGCTAAGCCTTTTGCTCACTCCATGGCGATAGCCATTTCTGTTTGAAACTTTGTAGCCTAGAGTGGAGGCCTAGGCTAGGGCTGCAGAAGTTTGGCTTCCACCATCGCCCCAGCAACCTTAGCCTCTTCTCTCCCCAGCTCCATGGCTGCTGCCATTTCTGTTGGGATTATGTATCTTCTATACTTGAAATTTATAGCATTGAGTGGAGGCCTAGGCCAGCAACAGCAGGCAGAAAGCTTGGCTTCCTCCATTGCTGAGGGAACCCAAGCCTCCCTCCTGCTCTCAGTGGAGGCAGCCATCTTGGTTGGGGTTTATTTGCAATATTTGCTTCTAATTGGCTGGTTAGCATGCCTGTGAGCATGACTTGATTGGCAGTATGGTCAATTTGCATATTATTATTTTATTAAATAGGATATATATATATATATACACACACATATATATGAAGCTAAGCTTTTCTTTTTTGAAAAACATTAATAAAAACTTTCTCTACTTTTCAAAAACTTGTGTGAAATCTGTATTTCAAAAAAATTGGACTAAGAAATTATACAGAAGTTGATATTGGGTCTTCATCATTTAATCTGACTGTAGAATTCCACCTCAATTTAGAACTAAGAGATTTCTGATGGAAAAGACCCATTGATCATTAAAGATAGAAGTGCAAAGTTGATCAGCTTGGTTTCATGAAAACATATGTGTTAAGTACTGAGGCAGAAACACATCTATTTGAAAGAGCAAAGGCACTTGGCCTTTGTCAGGGGTGGGGACCAAACACTTCAACATCTGCAGGCATTGCATTCACCTTTCCTGGAGCAAATGTACATCTAAAAATCACTGAGCAAAATCCAAATACAAATTAAAGTCTTAGAATAGAACGAATACCATTGGGACGTGGGACAGCTTTAAGTTGTAACAGAATCAGAAAGGCAGATGTATATATAGGTGCTTTTCAAGATCTACTTAGTGAATCTTCGCTCTGCATAAAATAACATATTTAAGGGTGAGCTATATTGATTTTAAAGGGATTGTACTTACTCCCTTCAAATAACACACAATACATTTCAATCAAATCATCACTGCTATTCATTTGCTCCTTTGGAAAATTGAACGAGTTAAAATTATTTCCAGTGCTCAGCTCTCTTGCCTCATTTATCTAGTACCTCCAGATTTGCCTAAAAGGGACATTATTTGAAAGGAAGGCTTACCTAAGTTGTGTTTTACTTCAAAGGACAGGGAACTCAGGAGATTTTCTATTTTTACCTCTCACAGATCCTGGAGGGCTCCACTATTTTTCAACTGTGCTTCTTTTAAATTAGCTATTAGCAGTCTCCTGCCTGAGCCACTCTGCATTAACGCCACCACTGTATGGATTCAGGGAGCACAGACCTATTTCAAAGTGTGCAGCCCTGTCTTCACATTGTCCCAGGAACATTCCAAAATAAGCCTGGGTTCACTGTGAAGTTCTTCAGCCTCTGGTCTTCCTGTGCACTCACAAGTCTTGCTTTGACACAACTACCATTTCAGCCTTCAAGCCACCAAATAAAGCTTAGACAAATTGCAGTGATTCACCCTACTCAAGAATAATGAGCTCCAAAGGCCAAGGAAAGAGCACACATTTGTCTACAGCTTTGTGGCAAAAGAGAAAACAAAACAGATACAATAAAACAGAATCCTTTGGTCAGTGGGAAGTTATGATGTCATATTTCATGTGTATTCTCTCTTACATACCACATTTTCCCAGAGGCTCAGCATAGTCCAGAATTGAGAGTTTCCATTTTAAACAGGACATGTCTCACTTTCCTCATTCCTACCATTTTCACAGAGCTACTACCTGATCTCAGCCAGTAACAATGGCTAGGATGCAGACATCGCTCTTATGATACTATGTAGATTTGTGTGCCCGAAAAATATCAGAGCTCTGGTTTTGGGGAACTATTTTAGAATTGTCTTCTTAGATAACTATATCACCCATACTTAATGTGATAACTAATTAAAAATTAAAATGTTAACATAAATGATCTAAATCTTTTTTCTAATGTATCATTCATTTAATGATGCCTATATATTTCAAGCTCTTCAAATGTTTATCCCTTTAGCATTCTTTCAGTGATTTCATTGTGGCCACAGTTTTTGAAAACAGGGAATGCTGACTGTGGAAAAAGATGCTACCTGCTCATGTTTGAAATCTAAATAATGCAGGTAATATGGAAACATTTTGAGAAAACCAGCCTCTCTGTCTCTCTCTGGCCCCTCTCTCTTTCTCTCTCTCACACAAACATGTACATCATTGAGTCCCCAATTTTAATATTAATACATACATTGTGTACCTTTGACAAAGCAACCTCTAAAGGAAAATACAATTATTAATTCTACTTGTAATCTATTTAATAATGACTCTGGCAGCAAAGCAGAAACCAATGTGAAAATGAGGCAACATCAGAATAAGCCAGCTCTCTTGAAGTTTGATGTTGTTTCATTTGGAATAATTTAAAAGAACTCAGGGTTAAAATAGTCATTTGCTCATAAACCATGACTTCCTATTATACATTCTGTAGATGGATTATCATAATAAGTTATGATGATAAAATACCTAGGATTATTTTAGGAATGAAGCATGATGCATTATGGTAAACAATGAATTAAATATGACATTGTGTTTGGCTATTGATCTGACTCTTAGAATAGTAAGGACCTTTTGTTCAATTTAGTTGTCTCATACAAAGTTTAATATGTTTTATATCTTTGGTTTTCTAGATCATTCCATTTATTTATTACTAGAGGCCTTTTGCAGGATGATTCCTGCAATAGGGCTTCCTGCAGCAGTCTCCACTGCCCTACCTGCTTCCCTTCCTGCTCCCCCGTCCCACTTGCTTGCTTCTCCCCAGCTTCGATCCCTTCTGCAGTGCTTGGCTTCCTTCTATGCTGTCTTCAGTCTTCCCTCTGTGCCTAGATATGCAAATTACCTGCCATCTTGGTTAGGTTAATTCGTTCCTTATTGGCTGGTGGGCATAGCAGAGGAATGGTCAATTTGCATGTTTCTCTTTTATTAGATAGGATGGTAGCTTTTTTGGAAAATGGCTTGCATTTACTTATGTTTTACTTATTATATGGTAAGTAGATATTCTGAGTGACTTTTAAAAAATATATCTTATTGATTTTTTACAGAGCAGAAGGGAAAGGGATAGAAAGTCAGAAACATCAATGAGAGAGAAACATCGATCAGCTGCCTCTTGCACGCCCCCTACTGGGGATGTGCCCGCAGCCACTGTACATGCCCTTGACCAGGATCGAACCTGGGACCCTTCAGTCTGCAGTCTGACGCTCTATCCACTGAGCCAAACCAGTCTCGGCTGAGTGACTTTTTTTAATGCTGACTGTGTTACTCAATAACCAGGTCCAAGTACAATTACTTATATATCATATGTTGTTTTTATATGATTAATTGAACACAGAAATCCTCTCAGAATATTTAATAAATATTTTAAATTAATTTTTGACCTTTAACAAGATGATGTTAGCAAAACTAAGTTTGTAATAATCATTTTGGTACTTTCATACATGACCTTTGGCAAGTATCCCAAGTTAGTATTTTTAAATGTCTATAAGTTGTCTGTTCATAAAAACTGACAAGAAAAAAGCACCATTTTCTTAAGGTTTAATAAATTATTTGTAATGCTTTTCCTGTAATTTAAATAAGAAAAATTAACTATGCTATTATTCCCAGTGCTTTCTATTATTTCTTCTGTCACATGGACAAGTTTCTGATCTTTCAATATCTTCATTTCTTTCTTTAAATTAATGTCTAATTGGTTAGTAGTCCTCTAACATGGCACCTCCTAAGAGACATATACTCCAGATTTGTTCCAGACCCTGCTAAGGTCCCTGCCAGTGGCATCATGCCAACTAGGAGCTTGAGATGCAGATTCTCAGGCTGTCTTGACCTTTGAGTCACCTAATATTGAGTCCCAGTGACTCAGGTGAGTCTGTAGATGTGAGAAGCAATGGGTCATTAGCTCACAGAGGTTGCTCACTAACCTTGAGAGAGCTATGATTTTCTGATAATTGTGTAAAACTGGCCTTTTTGAACAACTGAGTCACAGGATAGCTTATATGGTACTTATGATGACCTATCTATCATCCCAGGCTTCTTCTTCTTTTTTTTTCAAATAAACTGCTTTTAATCTCATTCTTGCCCATATAATGATAATGATAATGATGATGATGTTCATAGTTACTAACACTTCTGAAGTGCCTAGCATTATGGATCATGCTAAGTTCTCTGTGCCTAATATTTCATGTAACCCTCTATATTTCCATTTAAGAAAGAGAAAACTGAGTCTTAAAAAATAAGTATTTGACCAAAGTCAAAGAAGAAATAGTTCGTTTTAGTTGATTTGATTCCAAGTTCTATCCACCTTCAAAGTCTACTTTCTTAAATCCTCCAACACTTCCTCCTTTAAACATACACCCTGTGTACAAGATTGAACATTTTCTTCCTATGACATTTTTATTTCCTCTTTTGGTCTTTCATGGTAAATTTTCAAAGTCCATTGTAAATATCCTTCTCATAATTCTCCATGACAGCCTCTTAGCTTCACACTATTGATACATCCGTTTAACCGGCATTTTACATCCGAGCAAGTAAATAATATGATCTCACAATAAACAGTTAAGGACAGAACCCATCTGGCCGGTGCCCACACATATTAAGCATCAATCTTATGAAAGGCCTGTTTGTACAGCAAACTCTTTTCTCCACTATTATTGAGTTCCTATATTTATTGTATTATAAGTTGATGATATAGAGATCCTAAGGTTTTGAGATATGTTGCAGGGAAGATGCAGGAAAATGGAGAGAATTTGGATTAGGCAAAAGGTTTTAGGGGATCTGGGAATGGACTGCAAGTAAGGTTGGCAGTAATTGAGACAGGGAATGAGGCAGTCATAGAGGGGCAATCAATGTGATTGGGAGAAATTCCTGATCGAAGGCTGAAGCAGAAGTCAATGGTGCATGGTTTTTTATAAGGATCACAGAGCATCTTCTTTGATATGGATGGAATTTCAGTGAGTAGTAGCCTATCCTCAAATTAAAAACTTAGGCAGTTGAAGAAAGGGATATGTCCACAATAGGACAAAACTTCAGTAATAAAAACAAGCTATGCAGATGTGACTGAGGACAAGACCAAGCCAGGGTCTCTGACTTAAAGGATAGCTCAGAGAGGTCTGTTCAGACAGTGACAAGGTGTGTCCTGAACTCCCTTCCACTGTAGGCACACTATATAGCTACATCTAAAGAATATGGAAGCTAACCAGGAAACTGGTACACATCAGGAAAATGAGAGAAAACCCACATCAAAACAGTTAGATTGGCTCAAAATTATCTCCAATTCCATGAAATTTTGAGCTGCTTTTCAGAGACAACAGACCAAAACCCCAAGTCCTGCGGCCTGGACATGCACAGAGGAGAGAATGGTGACCTCTAGCTGCACCCAGAATCAAAGTCTTGACCTAACCTTCCCCTATTCTCCACTCCATGCACACACACAGAACCAAAAAACTGACACAAACTCAACATCGAACACAGAAACCCTTTTAGAAGCCAAGGGTCCACTGGCCAGGAAGATTGGGTGATGATACCCTTTAACCATCAGTGTTCCATGGTCCTCGAGCACTTCTGGATGTCTATTCCCCCTGTCCCTTAACACCTCTTGACCTGGCCCATCCAGCAAGGCCTTTAGGTCCCTCCATCTTCTCAGTGGGTAAGTTCTCCATCAATAAACCTTTCCTTACTCCTAACCCTGACATTTTGATTTTTGGCCTTCTGAGGCATCTGGCACATCAACTTTGATTCAGTAATAATAGGAAGAACTGGAAACATTCTTATTATCCACCCCACCTCCAGCACAGTGATATGCCATCAGGAGGGAATTCCCAACTCACGCTTTCTCTCTAAGGGGTGAGAAATCTGGGCCACAATTTTTACAACTTCTACCCAAGGACAGGTCCCCCAAACACCTAGCTCTCAAAGCCAGAGGAGCTTGTATTCCAGAGACCCACAGGACTAAAGCAAACCAAGAAAAAGTTGTGAATGGAAGCAATAGCAAATAGCATGGCTGCAATAGCATATAGCATGGCTATGCCTCTAGGCCTCAGCAAAGAGGCTAAGATGCCAACTGGCTAAGAAACCCACTCCATATTCTTTAAAAGAATGGATTCCATCCATATTCTTTAAAAGCTGCTGCCTGAGAACTAAGATGGCAGCAAAGGTAAAACACCTATCTTGCCGTCATAATCAGCAATTTTAATACTACAACTTAAAGAAAGAACAAACACCTTCCAGAATCACCAGAAAGCTTGCCGAGTGAAAATTACACAAATAAAAGTGAAGATAAGACACTGTGACTTGGAGGAGCGGCGGCGAACAGCATTGAAAGATTCGCACAGAGAGGTTTGGAGTGCACGCCGCGGAGAGGGCAGGCGGCTGAAAACAGGCTAGTTTTCTCGAACGGGGAGACAAAGGCGTCACACTGGACTGATTCTCCAGCTCTGGGCGAAGTCCAGAGAACCCACTATCACACGGGGTGAAAACTGGACAGTGGGAGGGCACGCTGAAGCTCGGGTGCTGCCAGGTTTCCCGGCTTCTGGAGAAGGCAGCTTGCGCGAAACCGTCAGATTGCTTTGTTTTACTATCCTGGGTGAGACATTGCGCATCCAGACTCATTTTGGGAAAGTCTGAATTCCCCGGGAACCAGCAGCTGGTGGAGCTCCGCAGCGGCTCTCTCTCAGAGGTGCTGGCGGCCATTGCCCCCGGCACAGAGTCCCTGGGGCCGCATAGGGTGGAGCTAACGCTGTCTGCTTGGCCTGGAGACTCCACCCACCCAACCTGAGCACAGCTGAGCTTCACAGACAATTGGCCTGGAGCTCAACCCTCCAAGTGCTAACAACGATTAACTGAGCTTAACTTCAGCAAGACTGTGCAACCCATATCCACCTCAGGTAACCTGGGAGGCTGAGCCACTATCCCTAGTAGGAAGTCTACCACACAAAGCTAATTGACCAACTCAGGGAAGCAGCCACCATGCAGCAACATGGAAAGAAATCAGATGTGAAAGAAATGGAGGGAAAAAAACGACTGGACATGGAATTCAAAACCACGGTTATAGGGTTTTTTAAGAGGCTCCAACAAAAGATTCGAGGCCTATAAGGAAATAAGCAAGACCACAAAGGAAATGAATGAGTCCTACAAGGAAATGAACGAGACCCTCAAGGATATGAACGAGAGCTGCAAAGAAATGATCAAGACCAATGTGGAAATGATCAAGACCAACGTGGAAATGAATGAAACCCTCAAGGATATAAAGCAGACTCTCAAGGATATGAAAAAGGACCAACCAGAAATTAAGCATACACTGACTGAAACAAAAAATATTATACAAAGACCTTAAAGTGCCCTGGAGCACCCCAAGAACCAAGTTAAAGATTTGAAATACAAAGAGGTAAAATCCACTCAGCTGAAAAAGCAAGAAACCAAAAGAATCCAAAAAATTGAAGATAGTGTAAGGGGCCTCTGGGACAACCTCAAGCATACCAACATCCGAATTATAGGGTTGCCAGAAAAAGCGAGAGGCCAAGACAATGAAAACCTATTTAAAGAAATAGTGACTGAAAACTTCCTACACCTGGTGAAAGAAATTGACTTAGGAGTCCAAGAAGTGCACCGAACCCCAATATATAGGAACCCTAAGAGGACCACACCGAGGCACATCATAATTAAAATGCCAAGAGCAAAAGACAAAGAGAGAATATTAAAAGCAGCAAGAGAGAAACAGTTAGTTACCTATAAGGGAGCACGCATACGATTGTCAGCGGATTTCTCAACAGAAACGATGAAGGCCAGACGGGAGTGGCAAGAAATATTCAAAGTGATGAACAGCAAGAATCTACAATCAAGATTACTCTATCCAGCAAATCTATCATTCAGAATTGAAGGTCAGATGAAGTGCTTCGCAGATAAGAAAAAGCTAAAGGAGTTCATCACCACCAAACCAACATTATATGAAATGCTGAAAGATATTCTTTAAAAAGAGGAAGAAGAAAAAGGTAAAGATGAAAATTATGAACAACAAATACACA
This sequence comes from Antrozous pallidus, assembly GCA_027563665.1. Classification (NCBI taxonomy): domain Eukaryota; kingdom Metazoa; phylum Chordata; class Mammalia; order Chiroptera; family Vespertilionidae; genus Antrozous; species Antrozous pallidus. The sequence continues at coordinate 53,988,214 of CM050518.1, forward strand.
TCTATCAACCAATGAACATAAAAATCAAGTGAATTGACAGGCTGTTGAACAGGATAGACTGGTGAATATAACAGAGACATGGACATAGAGAGGGAATGGACTGACAATTCTTGGGGAGAAAAGGGTTGTGGGAAGTGCAGCAAGAGACTGGACAAAAATCTAGCAGCAATGTGAGAGGACAGTGGGGGGGGGAGGGTGGAGGGTGGGATGGGTACAGGGTGGAGGGGAGCTATAGCGGGATAAAAAGGGGAAACAATGTAATTGATAAACTGAACAATAAAGATTAAAAAAAAAAGAAATTACCTAGAGGAATTTCTACTTTCTAAAAACAAAGTAATGTTCTTATAAGTTGAATATTAAAACTAAAAAAAAAAAAAAAAAAAAAAAAAAAAAGCTGCTGCCTGAGTGAGGGTCAGACTTCTAATTTAGCACACATCTAGGGGCTGGCTCCTACCTTATGGAGACTCAGCAAATGCCTCCCAAACCATCTCCCTTGAACCACATCCGTATGGTCAGTATCTTTCAAGAAGGAGCTGGCACATACCTGGGTATCTCCCTATTTGCAGGACTGTTGCAGGGATAAGACCCAGAATCACTGGGCTCCCATGGCCAACCATCCTTCCCCAGTGCCTCCCCATGGCTAGACACCCTCCTGTGGTTCCCCAGCCAGCCAATTTCCCATGATTCCTCCCCTCAACTGGCTGCCAACCTCCCATGGTCTCTCCCTGCCCCCACCAGCTGGCCAACCTCCCATGGTTTCTCCTCCAGTCACCCCCTGGCCAGCAGGTCCCAATTGGCCCAACCCTGATTGGCCTGGACCCAATTAGCCCTCATCACTGGAGAGACCTAGGGACTCCACTCATGCACAAATTCATGCACAGGGCTTCTAGTATAACATAAACCAATTAAATGTAAACACAAAGAAACAACTTGGATGACAAATATGTAAGTAAATAAATATTTTTAAAAGTTACACAATGTATAGACTACATTAGTAAATATATGTGAACCTATTGTGGATTTAGGTTTTCTGAAAACCAGGGCTCAAAAAAAGATACTTTGTGATTCAGTTATAATAAAAAAAGATCATAACAAGTTATTTAGGGAAATTTTTCTCTCCTGGCTTTAACATATTTCTTCATTTTTATCAGACAGTAATGACATGGTGCAAATTCTTGACATACTTTAACTGTAATGTCAGAAACTGACTTCTCTTGTTTATTTTACACATTAATCTCCCAAAGAAAGCTATCACTGAAATTCATTGAACCTGCTAAAATATGCTAACCATCATCAGTCTTTGGATGTCATCGTTTATACTGCGTTGAAATTTGCCACTTAACTACACTCTATCAGCTATTATAACCTTGTGTCATGTAAGAGGCTATTAATATGATGAATTAGTGCATTTGTCACCAATCACATGGTTTTAGGTCTGAAATAAAATTTGGATTCCTGATACTTTCTGATAAGCTATTTGATCTCAAAAAGCAGAAATTAAATCAAACTCAATTTAAGTAATATTGGGAAAATAAAACAAAAATGAATTTTAACCTATTTGATGGGCTTGATCTGTGACAACTGCATTCAAACAGAAGAGCATATGAGATATAGGTGAATATTAATCAAATTAAAAATGTGATTTCTATGATATTCTTTTTTTATAAAGTTTCATGTTAGTGCCTGGGTTTTAAATGCTAAAATATGTGTTGATTGAAAAGCCTTAGAAACATAAAAATGGACTACAATAAATGTAGATGGTGATTACAATAACAAATAATCTAATATAATTTTACTTACTTGGTCCCTAAAGAGTATATGTGCCTATACATAATTCTGAGTGGGTGGCTTAACATATTTTACTATGATAATTACCTTTAATAATGTCATGGACAGTGAGATTCAAGTGAATACTTTCCTTTGGTTTCAGATCCAAAAAACCCAGAATCATTTGTCATTCTGTGTATTATGCCCAAAATAAGATTTATACTCATATGTTTCTAATGCTTCTCTATACCCACCATCTCAAAGCATACCCTTTTGGCAAACTCTTCCTTTCTTGGGAGATGCCTACATTACAAGTCCTCTCTCATGGATACTTATATGAAAATAATCAAGATGTCTCTTATCTATAATAATAAAAGCATAATATGATAATTAGATGACCTTCTAGATGAATCTGAGGCTGCGAGTGAAGCCTGGGTCCCAGGTGCCAGAGGGAAGCTAGTACCGGCAGCTGGGGGAAGGAAGGCCTACTCTTGCATGAATTTCGTGCATTAGGCCTCTAGTTTCTACATATGGTTTTATAGCATATTACTTTCTAATTTCTTTTAAAACAATCAGAAAACTTGTTCTACGGTAGTGATCTATACTAACAAGAATCATTCACCTAAAACTGTTGGAATATGATATTTTAGCATTTCATTTTCTATAACTTAAAAAATGTATATTCTTCCCAAAGATGGCATTTTATTAAAAAGATACCAAATAGGTATTCTAACTATACAAAGTCTCTCATGGTTACAGATAAATATTATTGTCGGAATTAATTATTATCCAGTCTTATATCACTTATATGTTTGAAATAGAAGCAATGTCATTATAGTATACTAGAGGCCTAGTGCATGAAATTCGTGCACGGGGGGCAGGGGATGATCCCGGTAGGATTGGGCCTAAATGGGCCGTCAGACATTCTTCTCACAATCCAGGACTTCTGGCTCCAAACAGCTCATCTGTCTGCCTCCCTGATTGCCCCTGATCACCCACTTCTGCCTGCCAGCCTGATCACCCACTAACCACTACCCTGCCAGCCTAATTGATGCCTAACTGCTCCCCTGCCAGCCTGTTTGCCCCCAACTTCCCTCCTCTGCTGGCCTGGTCACCCCTAACTGCCCTCCCTTGCAGGCCTGATCCCTCCCAACTGCTCTCCCCTGTTGGCCTGATCACCCACAACTGCCTTCCCTTGCAGGGCCTGAAACCTCTCAACGGCCCTCTGATGCTGGCCATCTTGTGGTGGCCATCTTGTGTCCACATGGGGGCAAGATCTTTGACCACATGGGGACAGCCCCTTGTGTGTTGGAGTAATGGTCAATCTGCAAATTACTCTTTTATTAGATAGGATACTATTTTTGCACATTGTTAATATTCCAAAATGATTAAGTATTTTACATGTCGGACTCTTATTAGGAAAGCATGAAGTACTAATAAGACTATGATAGGTCTGCATCTATGAAGTTAGAAAGGCTGATGATTTTTCAAATTAGAAACTCCTAACGTATGTATAAGATGCTGACAATTTTCAGTAGGAAAATATTGCTACATTTACAAATGGGAATAACCATTCAATATTAAATTAATGCCAAATGGAATTATGTACAAAGACAACAGAGTGAACAAGAATTATAGTCATAGGAGGACATTACAGCTCTCTACACTGAAGTCTTCCCTAAAAAAAGTGCAAAAAATCAGTGGGATCACTTTAGGAATGTACAATGGAATCTCAGTAAAAAGGCAAAGAAATGATTTTTACATCTAGAGGAAAAATGAATATATAAATATCATGAAGAAAATTATCTAAGTGTTTGGTAACATGAGAAAATGTTGAAATGGCAATTCATGACAATGCCTAGACAACATACTTAGGGAATTAGTACAACATTTGGCCAGAGGTTATACAAATCATGACATAGACTTTAGAGCCAAAGAACTATATAGAATAGATAAAGAAATAAGTAGACAATCATTTGCTTATCTTCTTGGAAACAATTAAGAGGTGCTAGTCAAAACTCGGAATAACACCTGCTATAGTCAATACTCACCTTAAGTAGGTCATTTTCCCATTGGTTAATCAATCTAAAATCTGCTTAGAGTCCCAAAAGTAAGATGAATTCTTAGTTATGAGAACAGCTGCATATCTAAGTAATGGTGCTTTTGGTAAGGCATTTGCTAGTAGATGCAAGTGAAAGTCATGTTCCTTGATTTTTCATGGACTTGATAATTGAACTCACTAGTCTGTCAGTCAGTCAGTCAATAGCATTTGCCAACATTCTGTTAATAATACATAATTTTGGAATAAAAAATAAATATGGCCCTAACCAGTTTGGCTGAGTGGATTGAGCATCAGCCTGTGGATTGAAAGGTCCCAGGTACAATTCTGATAAGGGACATGTACCTTGGTTCTGGGCACATCCCCAGTAGGTGTGCAGGAGACAGCTGATAGATGTTTCTCAATGAAGTTTCTAACTCTCTATTCATTTCACTTCCTGTTGTTAAAAAAATCAATAAAATATATTTAAAATAAATAACTATGTATATAGCCATATACATAGAATTACATGATTCACTTGCCAACTGTATTTTACTTGTACTCTAAAAATGAGGGGAAAAAAACAAAGCAAAGATATCAAGAAAGTAGATGATTCTGCAAGATAAGCCAACTGGACTTAAAAAAATGTTATTCTCATACAAGACAACAAAACATAGGAGACAAATAGAAGACATGCAGGAAAGAGAGAAGGCCTGTAAGCTACTTTTCTTGTAAACATCCCATTACCAGGTATTCTGGGAAGAAGAGACAGGTTTTGCTAACAAAGTTTCTGATAGATGATGTGCTTTAAGCAGGATATGTCTGGTTGTATAGGATTCCTTATAATAAAAAAGCTGCAGGCCGAGACTGGTTTGGCTCAGTGGATAAAGCATCAGACTGTGGACTGAAGGGTCCTGGGTTCGATTCCGGCAAGTGCATGTACCTTGGCTGCGGGAAAATCTCCAGTAGGGGGCGTGCAAGAGACAGCTGATCGATGTCTCTCTCTCATCAATGTTTCTGACTTTCTATCCCTCTCCCTTCTGCTCTGTAAAAAAAACAATAAAATATATATATTTTTAAAAAAAAAAAAATAAAAAAGCTGCAGTCTGAGGGTTGATGAGGTTCCTTTGAAAATGTTGCACAAGCTCACAGCAGTTATGCAACGAAGTATAAAATGTTTTCATGACTAAATCACTCTCTTCCATGAAGGTAGCATGAACTGTGCTACTTGCTGAGAGACCTCTCAAATTCCTCTAGACCCAAGGATGTCAAGGTGATGAAAAATATCTTGAAGACCTGAGTGACGGCTTTAGATCTCTTCCAAAGAACATGTATGCATAATCCACGGACACAGAGAACAGTGTGGTGATGGACAGAGGGAAGAGGGGCAGGATGGTGGGTAGAGGGGAGACAGGGACATCTGCAATAGTGTCAACAATAAAAATAAAGGGAAAAGAAACATTAGGAAATATCATACCAGTCTTATTAAAAGAAAATTGATGTCTTACTTATTTTATTCTCACTTTTAGTAAAAATTTCAAAAATATCTAAAAGTTTCTTTCAATTTCTGTTTTACTAACAAAGGCCTAAATTATTGTTTCTTGAGTATCAATTCAAGTGTGAATTCATTGTGAATGATCTACCTGTAATACATGCAATTATAGTTTTAATTTAAAATCTATTTTGAAAAAAATTGATTTGCTACTTTCATACAATGTTCAAAAATGTAAATGGGAAGAACCAAGATGGCGGCATAGGTAAAACACCTATCTTGCTGTCATACTCAACAATTTTAATACTACAACTTAACGAAAGAACAAACACCTTCCAGAATCACCAGAAAGCTCGCCGAGTGAAAATTCCACAAATAAAAGTGAACATAAGACACTGTGACTAGGAGGAGCAGCGGCGGACACTGTTGAAAGATTCGCGCAGAAAGAGGTTTGGAGCGCGCGACAGCGGAGAAGGCGGGCGGCTGAAAACCGGCCAGTTTTCTCGAACGGGGAGACAAAGACGTCCCAATGGGCTGATTCTCCAGCTTTGGGCGAAGTCCAGGGATCCCACTGTCACACGGGGTGAAAACTGGACAGTGGGAGGGCACGCCGAAGCTCGGGCGCTGCAGGGGTCTCCCGGCTTGTGGAGAAGGCAGCTTGCAGGAACAGCTCAGCTGCGTGACCGCACAGAGAGCGCTCTGCGACTCGCTTTCTCATTCGGAAAACCATCAGACTGCTTGGTTTTACGACCCTGGGTGAGACATTGGGCGTGCAGACTCATTTGGGGAGAGTTTGAATTCCCCGGTAGCCGGTGGAGCTCCACAGAGGCTCTCTCTCAGAGGTGCTGGCAGCCATTGCCCCCAGCACAGAGAGTCCCTGGGGCCACATAGGGTGGAGCTAACGCTGTCTGCTTGGCCCAGAAACTCCGCCCATCCAACTTGAGCACAGCTGAGCTTCACAGACAATTGGCCTGGAGGTCAACCAATCCAAGTGCTAACAACAATTAACCTGAGCTTAACTTCAGCAAGACTGTGCAACCCATATCCACCTCAGGTAACTGGGGAGGCTGACCCACTGTCCCTGCTAGGAAGTCTACCACACAAAGCTAATTGACCAACTCAGGGAAGCAGCCACCATGCAGAGACATGGAAAGAAATCAGATGTGAAAGAAATGCAGGAAAAAACATTACTGGTCATGGAATTCAAAACCACGGATATAGAGCTTCTCAAGAGGCTCCAACAAAAGATCGAGGCCTATAAGGAAATAAGCGAGACCACAAAGGAAATGAATGAGTCCTACAAGGAAATGAACGAGACCCTCCAGGATATGAAGGAGACCTGCAAGGAAATGATTAAGACCAACGTGGAAATGAAGATCCTCAAGGATATAAAGGAGATGCTCAAGGATATGAAAAAGGACCAACCAGAAATTTAGCATACACTGACTGAAATAAAAAATATTATACAAAGACCTAAAAGTGCTCTGGAGCACCCCAAGAACCAAGTTAAAGATGTGAAATACAAAGAGGGAAAATCCACTCAGCTGAAAAAGCAAGAAACCAAAAGAATCCAAAAAATTAAAGATAGTGTAAGGGGCCTCTGGGACAACCTCAAGCATACCAACATCCGAATTATAGGGTTGCCAGAAAAAGAGAGAGGCCAAGACATTGAAAACCTATTTGAAGAAATAGTGACTGAAAACTTCCCACACCTGGTGAAAGAAATTGACTTAGGAGTCCAAGAAGCGCACCGAACCCGAATATATAGGAACCCTAAGAGGACCACACCAAGGCACGTCATAATTAAAATGCCAAGAGCAAAAGACAAAGAGAGAATATTAAAAGCAGCAAGAGAAAAACAGTTAGTTACCTATAAGGGAGCACCCATACGATTGTCAGCGGATTTCTCAACAGAAACAATGCAGGCCAGACGGGAGTGGCAAGAAATATTCAAAGTGATGAACAGCAAGAATCTACAACCAAGATTACTCTATCCAGCAAAGCTATCATTCAGAATTGAAGGCCAGATAAAGTGGTTCACAGATAAGAAAAAGCTAAAGGAGTTCATCACCACCAAACCAATACTATATGAAATGCTGAAAGATATGCTTTAAGAAGAGGAAGAAGAAAAAGATAAAAGTGTAAATTATGAACAACAAATACACATCTATCAACAAATGAATCTAAAAATCAAGTGAATTAATAAGCTGATGAACAGGTTAAACTGGTGAATGTAACAGAATCATGGACATAGAGAGGGAATGGACTGACAACTCTTGGGGAGAAAAGGGTTTTGGGAAGTGCAGCAAGAGACTGGACAAAAATCATGCAACTATGGGAGAGGACTGTGGGGGGGGGTGAGGGCGGAGGGTCGGATGGGTACCAGGTGGAGGGGAACTATAGGGGGGAAAAAGGGAACAATATAATTAATAAACTGAACAATAAAGATTTAAAAAATGTAAATGGAAATAAATTAACATTGATAGGTGTTTACATGTTGATTTGTGTTGATTTTCACCAGATCTTGGCTCTACAATTGAGTGGTTCACTCACTCCTGATAACTTGCCTGAAGGACCTTCACAAGTTTGGGGAAAGTATGTGAACCTCTGTTGTATGAATGTACTTTATTCAGCACCATCAATGAAGTATGATTGCCATTTGCTTAGGAATGAAAGGACGTGATAGCACATCCATATTATTCTTTTCTGGCAAATAAGGATTCTCAAGCCAGGTGAGACTGAGAATAAATAATATTGGTAATGAAGCTTGCTACATTAGAGGAGTCTGCCAGTCAAAATACTGTTTAATTGTGGAATACATCAGTGAGAAGGGTGTAGAAAAGTTTCTGTAAAAAAATACAAGTAAAAAATTATTCCTGAAGGTCAGAAGTCACACTGTGGGAAATAGATTGGTTTCCTAAGTAAGGGGATGATGTAGGGAATATAGCCACATCATAATCAAACATGAGATTTTGTCAAAGCAGAGTGGAAGAGCTCCCTAATTAAGAGTCTTAGAACACATGTTGGAGGAGGAACCAAGATGGCAGCATAGGTAAAACACCTATCTTGCCGTCATACACAGCAATTTTAAAACTACAACTTAACGAAAGAATAAACACCTTCCAGAATCACCAGAAAGCTGGCAGAGTGAAAATTCCACAAATAAATGTGAAGATAACACACTGTGACTTGGAGGAGCGGCGGCGGACAGCATTGAAGATTTGTGCAGAAAGAGTTTGGAGCGCACCGGCAGATAGGGCGGGCGGCTGAAAACTGGCCAGCTCTGGGCGAATGATAGTTTTTACCCACTATCATATGGGGTAAAAACTGGACAGTGGGAGGGCACGCCGAAGCTCGGGTGCTGCCGGGTATGCCAGCTTATGGAGAAGGGAACTTGCACGTGAACTTGGGAACAGTGTAGCTGCATAACTGCGTAGAGAGCGCTCTCAACTTGCTCTCTCATTCGGAAAACCAGACTGCTTGGTTTTACGACCCTGGGTGAGACATTGGGTGTGCAGATGCATTTGGGGAGAGTCTGAATTCCCTGGCAGCCAGTCGAGCTCGGCAGTGGCTCGCTCTCAGAGATGCTGGCAGCCATTGCCCCCGGCACAGAGTCCCTGGGGCTGCATAGGGCAGAGCTAACATGTCTGCTTGGCCTGGAGACTCCGCCCATCCAACCTGAGCACAGCTGAGCTTCACAGACAATTGGACTGGTGGTCAACCCCTCCAAGTGCTAACAATGATTAACCTGAGCTTAACTTTAGCAAGACTGTGCAACCCATATCCACCACAGGTAACCGGGGAGGCTTAGCCACTGTCCCTAGTAGGAAGTCTACCACACAAAGCTAATTGACCGACTCATGGAAGCAGCCACCATGCAGAGGCATGGAAAGAAATCAGACATGAAATAAATGGAGGGAAAAAAATGACTGGACATGGAAATCAAAACCACGGTTATAGGGCTTCTCAAGAGGCTCCAACAAAAGGTCGAGGCCTATAAGAAAAGAAGCAAGACCGAAAAGGAAATGAACGAGACCCTCAAGGATATCTATGAGACCTGCAAGGAAATGATCAAGACCAATGTGGAAATGAATGAGTCCTACAAGGAAATGAAGGATACCCTCAAGAATATAAAGGAGACCCTCAAAGATATGAAAAAGGACCAACCCGAAATTAAGCATACACTGACTGAAATAAAAAATATTATACAAAGACCTAAAAGTGCTCTGGAGCACCACAAGAACCAAGTTAAAGATGTGAAATACAAAGAGGGAAAATCCACTCAGCTGAAAAAGCAAGAAACCAAAACAATCCAAAAAATTGAAGATAGTGTAAGGGGCCTTTGGGACAACCTCAAGCATACCAACATCCGAATTATAGGGTTGCCAGAAAAAGAGAGAGACCAAGACAATGAAAACCTATTTGAAGAAATAGTGACTGAAAACTTCCCACACCTGGTGAAAGAAATAGACTTAGGAGTCCAAGAAGTGCACCAAACCCCAATATATAGGAACCCTAAGAGGACCACACCAAGGCACATCATAATTAAAATGCCAAGAGCAAAAGACAAATTGAGAATATTAAAAGCAGCAAGAGAAAAACAGTTAGTTACCTATAAGGGAGCACCCATACGATTGTCAGTGGATTTCTCAACAGAAATGATGCAGGCCAGATGAGAGTGGCAAGAAATATTCAAAGTGATGAATAGCAAGAATCTACAACCAAGATTACTCTATCCAGCAAAGCTATCATGCAGAATTGAGGGTCAGATAAAGTGCTTCGCAGATAAGAAAAAGCTAAAGGAGTTCATCACCACCAAACCAATATTTTATGAAATGCTGAAAGATATTTTTTAAGAAGAGGAAGAAGAAAAAGATAAAAGTGTAAATTATGAACAACAAATACACATCTATCAACAAATGAATCTAAAAATCAAGTGAATTAATAAGCTGATGAACAGGATAAACTGGTGAATGTAACAGAATCACGGACATAAAGAGGGAATGGACTGACAACTCTTGGGAAGAAAGGGGTTTTGGGAAGTGCAGCAAGAGACTGGACAAAAATCTGCAACTATGGGAGAGGACAGTGGAGGGGGGTGAGGGTGGAGCGTGGGATGGGTACCAGGTGGAGGGGAATTATAGGGGGGGAAAAAGAGAACAATATAATTAATAAACTGAACAATAAAGAATAAAAAAATAAAAAAAGAGTCTTAGATAATCCTATCTAATAAAAGAGTAATATGCAAATTGACCATACCTCCTATCAAGCCACACCCACCAGCCAATCAGGAACAAATTATGCAAATAAACCCCAACCAAGATGGCTGCCACCACTGAGAGCAGGAGGGAGGCTTGGGTTTCCCCAGCAATGGAAAAAGCCAAACTTTCCTCCTGTTGTTGCCAGCCTAGGCCTCCACTCAATGCTACAAAGTTTCAATTATATAAGATATATCATCTCAACAGAAATGGCAGCAGCAACACAGCTGGAGAGAGAAGAGGCTAGAGTTGCTGGGGCGATGGAGGAATCCAAACTTCTGCATCTCTAGCCTAGGCCTCCACTCTAGGCTACAAAGTTTCAAAAGGAAATGGCTGTCACACATAGCAAGCAGAAGGCTTGGGTCTGCTCCAGGCTACAGAGTTTCAATTATAGAATGTAAATTAATCCTAGATCCCAGGGCCTCCACTTGGGTCACTGGAGGGGGCATGGCCAGACTGAAAATCACTACAGGCCCCTCACTCAGGCCATCCCACACCCCAAGGGAACCCCCACCCTGATCCAGGACACCCTTCAGGATAAACCAGCTGTTCCTCACCAATGTTCCAAGCCTCTATCCTATCTAATAAAAGAGTAATACACAGATTGACCATCACTCCAATACACAAAAGGGCTGCCCCCATGTGGTCAAAGATCTTGCTCCCATGTGGACACAAGATGACTACCACAAGATGGACAGCAGGGGAGAGCCGTTGGGAGGTTCCAGGCCTGCAAGGGAGGGGGCAGATGGGTGTGATCAAGCCTGCAGGGAAGGGCAGTTAGAAGTGACCAGGCTGGCAGAGGAGGGAAGTTAGGGGCAAACAGGCTGGCAGGGGAGCAGTTAAACATCAATCAGGCTGGGAGGGTAGTGGTTAGGAGGTGATCACGCTGGCAGACAGAAGCGGTTAGGGGCAATCAGGGAGGCAGGCAGGTGAGCAGTTTGGAGCTAGCATTCCTAGATTGTGAGAAGGATGTCTGACTGCCCATATAGGCCTGATCCTACCCTCCCCCCTTGAGGGGTCCTAGATTGGAGAGGGACCACTCAGGCTGCGCTGAGGGACACCTCCCCCCATAACCCCCGTGCAAGAATTTTGTGCACCAGGCCTCTAGTAAAATATAATATACTAGAGGCCCGGTGCATGAAATTCAGTATTGGTGTGTGTCCTTCAGCCCAGCCTCCACCCTCTCCAATCTGGGAACCCTCAAGGGATAACTGACTGCCCATTTGGATTGGGTCAAAATGGGTAGTCAGACATCCCTCTCACAATCCAGGACTACTGGCTCCCAAGTGCTCACCTGCCTGCCTGCCTGATTGCCCCTAACTGCTTCTGCCTCCCAGCCTGATCACCCCATAACAACTTCCCTGCCAGCCTGATCAATACCTAACTGCTCCCCTGCTGGCCTGATTGCCCCTAACTGCCCTCCCCTGCAGGCCTGGTCCCCTCTAAATGCCCTCCCCTGCAGGCCTAGTCGCCCCCTCCCCCAACTGCCCTCTTTGCAAGACTTATTCCTCCAACTGCCCTCTCCTGCAGGCCTTGGTCCCCCCCCCCCAACTGCCCTCCCCTGCAGGCCTGATTCCCACAACTGCCCTCCCCTGCTGGCCATCTATTGCAGCCATCTTGTGTCCACATGTGTTGGAGTGACAGTCGATTTGCATAATACTCTTTTATCAGATAGGATAGTCTTGCTTATGAAACTACTCTCTCAGGCAGTGGACTGGCTTTCCATTTCAGGAGGCTCCTCCCCTCCCTGGCTTTGATGGCCTGACCTGTTCTCCAAATTACACAGTAGGATTCCTGGTGATATAGTGTTCTGGGAACAATGGCCCCAGAGAAGTCCCTCATCCCTGCCCACCCTCCATTTTGATCATTTTGAAAATATGGACACTAATGACATTTTTGAAAAATAATAAAAGCCAGGAATAAGAAAACTTAAATGCCACATACTACATTACCCATGTGAAGAAGAAATGAGAATTAAGTTCATTTTGGTCCTTTTTTTTACCTAAATTCAGGAAGCTCATGCCTTTATTTTCTTCTAATTGTTTTTTTTTAATAGTTGTAACTTTTACTTAACCTGTGGAGTCACAAATCTAATTCTTTTGATATTTATTTTCTTTCTAAAATTATTTAATTCAATGACAGGCTTTGGTTATTTTTTTTCAGAAAGTATCATGAATAAGTTCTGAATTAGACAATGCTTTCTGTTTATCCCAGTGTCTCTGTAAGACAGTTTCCCTCACAGTCCTTGTTGGAGGCTTCTCATTCCTTGGCGCTGATCACCACACTCTCCTGTTCTTCCTTCCCTGGTGTAGGGGTTCCTTACTGTCCTGTCACAAAGGCTATAAAAGCAAATTGATGTCTCACTCGTTTCTGTGCGCTCTCTCTTAGTCATTTTTTTCTCCACAAGATCTATAGATTGCTGACGTTTAAAAAAATTCCAAATGGAGATTTACTGTAAAAAGCTAAATCATTGCCTCAGCCTGTATTTTCATGTGGTGTCATGAACTTTCATTTTCTGTTTTAAAATTGTACAGCTGAAGGTAAATATAAAATAGTATTGAGTGTAAACTGTAATTGAAAAACATAAATAAATAAATAATGTTGAATATTAAAAGGAAAGGATGCTATAGAAACAAAGGCTTGTGTTTTAGGTTCCATTTCACACTGCCCCAAGTAAGAAGAATAAAATGGGCTTCAGGGTTGGATTCTAACTCAGAAGGAACTAATCCTTCCACCCCTGAGAAGAATAACTTTCTGATAGTGGGACCTTTTTTGAATTATTGTTATTCAAAATAGGTAGAATTTAAGCAGCATGACTTTTAGTTTCTAATGAAAATTACACATTGGTGGTTATATACTGATGAGAACAACAAAGAGATGAAGTTAGGCATCCAACAAATATTGAGTAGCTGCTACATTCAGACAGGCTTCTCAGTGCTGGGATTATAGCAGTGAGCAAATAAGAAGGATCCTTGCCCTGGGGAGGTTAGGCGTCTAACTGCACATGTTTACAAGGTCATATATTGATCAGTACTGTAAAGAAAATAAAGGAGAAAGGAACAGAAAAGGAAGGCAAGTTAAACATTAGCCAGAGTTAGCAGGGAAGCTGTTCCAAGGAGACCCTGTTCAGATTCCTGAAGGATGTCAGGCTGATGAGGGAAGAGCTCCCATCAGGACAAGAGAGACTACTTACTACTCCTGAATGTATTGTCTCTGAAAAGATCATCTGTTTGTTTCAAACATGGAATATGCTTTTTCTTAAAATTGACACAACAAATAACTGTTAGGCTCCTAAACTAACTCACAAATCATAAATCATCACTAGTTTCACTGAACTAGTGCTGTTTATAATCATTGTAGGTGAAGAGTTGTGAATGCTAAACACTCACAACACTGTGCACATCCATCATCTGAGAAGAGCAGCTCAGTCCAAGTGAACTCAACAACTCTCACCGGGACGCGCACAGAAGTCACACTCCCCATTGGATGAAGACAACAATGAAATTGAATGTCCCTTCTCCTGCCCCACCCCCCAAATTGGATAGACACTCTTACTCTTGGGGTCTTGTACATGTCACTCTGGCTATTTTCAGAGGATGTACCTGACAGATTGGAAGACTCACCACAATCAATTTTAGGAAACATATCACCCCTTCAGCTTGGGAGGTGGGTTGGTGGCATTCTGTTAAAAGCAGCCACCAGGAGTGGCTATCTGTCTCAGAATATGTGGGTGCTCACACAGTGGGCTTGGCTAACAGACTGTCTTCTGTCCTAAGGCTTGAATTATTTTCTTCTCATCATCCCATTCTATGGTACTTCCAGTTTCACTGATTTAGAAGCAATCTGTGTATTCCAAGAGGTGCTTTACTCCTCCTTTCTGTATGAGGACATCCTCTCAGACAACGCTGTCTCCAACTCATAGATTCACCAATGACTAAAACTGAGAGAAGATAAGGAAATGAGCAGGTGTCATATACAAAGTGAGTATCAGAGTTCAGGATCTATATCACACCCAAGAACATGGACATACCTCCAGGCCTGTGACTCCCAAAATTTAATGTGCATGGCAATCACAGGGTGTGGGAGAGAAGGAGGGCTTGTTACACTCCGGATTCTGATTCAGTAGGTTTGGGTTGGGGCCCAGGAATTCATGTACTTCATGTAAGGCTGATGCAGCTGATGTGGGGAACTCAGTCTGAGAACACTGATTGGTTCCATATTGGCCCAGAGACTTACATTTGCTTTTAGAATGGAAGCATGGAACAGAGTACGGAATCTTGGAAAGAAGGTGAAGAGGGTGAGTGGGTGAGAGGTAATCAACCAAAGACCTCGTATGCATAATCCATGGTCACAGACATAGGGTGCTGAAGACATGGAGTGGGGGTGAGGGTGAGGTGGAGGGGATTAATGGAGGCAAAAGGGGGACAATATATAATACTTTCAACAATAAAGATTTATTTAAAAAAATAAAACAAAATCACACAGTTTAAAAAAAAAAGAGTTTTAAATGTGAACTTGAATCATCTTTGTTTTTAATTTTTATCTAGGGTTACCTAGTATGTGTGAAAAAGAAAAAGGGCAATGGGCTTGGGGACCATTTTCACTTTCTGGAGATTTGCTCCTCTACCTGCCATGTGGTGGGGTAGAATCAGAGACAAAGGTCAGAAAGCAACAATTACTTTTTTTCTAGAATTGTGTTACGAAGGGAACTAAACAGCTCTGTGACATGGACAGTGGCTTGTAGAGTGCACTTAACTCATCAGCAAATGGTTTCAAATGATTAGCATTATGGAGTCACTCTTGATTAGCTCTTTCCACATAACCTATTTTAATCTGACTTTGAAATACTTCTCTGGCAGCTTGCCAGGCCACAGGGATTATAAAGCTCTTAACTATCTCAGAAGACACAATGCCAAACACTTTTTATGAGTAACTTACAACTGTTAAACTTGAGTGAAAATGAAAAGAACAAGTCTCTTGAGTCTTTTTTCTTTAAAACATTATTTGCTGAAATGTCTCATCAGCAGACACGCATCATTCCTAAAAATCTGCAAGGCATCTGGTGTGCCCTGCAAAGACATCCAGGTGTTGTGACTTAATCATTATGAATTATTTCATGATACCTTGTAGCTTAACAATATAATTAATAACTGACAACAATTTTATTTTTCCTAAAACCCTCTGGGTGTTATTTGTGACCTTGTATTGGATGGGGCCAAACTGGAGGCAAACTTCTTTTCTTTGGTATGGTGGGAAGGAGGTAGGAAGCATATAATTACCAGGTTTTAGAGGGAAAACAGTCCCTTTCACTACGTTTTTGTTTTTGTTTTTGATTTTTTTTGCATTTGCCTGAGGTTTGTCACGGTTCTTAAGAAGTGGAGAAAGCTCCTAACTTCTCCATTCTCTAGAATAGTTATTTCCAAATATGTTTTCTAATTTCTTTGGAAAAGTATATATTTCTTTTCACATTTAAATGGACTCATTAGGCTTTTCATCATAAGTTAAAATAACAAGGATGTAATTTGCAATATTGTAAATATTGATCTTATGACTAAAACTATTGAATCTCACTTAGATAAATGCCCTAGATTACAAACATCAATGTCATTCATTATATACCAGAGCTGATTTAAAATATACAAAAAATTCTTCTTTAACAGTCAAAATTTTACATCATTGTGTTTTTGTCTTTGAATTCCTAATTGCATTTGATCTTCCCAAGGTATCACATCCTCTTACAATATGCTTTTAATTTTAAGGTTTTTTTAAAAATATATATATATTTTAGTAAGATAGGAAAGGTATACATATCTAAATTAAACTTTTCCCCCTGGCACTCCAGAGAGGTTCCTTCTAGGGATGATGGTCATAGTAAAATTCAGGAGACAGATTGCCTGGCTCCACCAATTGCTAGCCATGTGATTTCGGGCAAGTTAATTAACATCTCTGTTTTAACTTCCTTACCTACAATATGGAAATAATAATAGTACCTATTTCATAAGGTTTTATGAATACTATATGAGTTCATTTAAGCAAAGAACTTACAAAATGCTTAGTATGTATTACAGGTGGTAAATAAGTTTGAGCTATTATTATGATTAATGCTATTATGAAACTTCTCATACAACCTCACATGGGTTCAGCCACTTTTACCTCTGTTACCCTTAATTAATATTGTGTCTTAAAGATAATTTCCTTGGGAAGCAATATCTTATTTGTCTTCCCCAGCTGGTATTTCCCAAGCCAGCACATTGATGAGTTTTAGAATGGCATGATTGAAAATATCCCCTTTTGTAAGAACTTTGTCCTGAGAACATGTCTCAGTTCTATCTACAGATAGGAGACCATCAATATAAAGTATCTCACATGTATTTAAATAATACGTGGTCCACTTAAAGCACCTGATCTTAGCTTTAGTTAATTTGTCTTAGAAGTTTCTTCACTATGTTCTTTTTGGTGTCATGATGAGTTGAATATAGCCATCATTGTAACATAACTTGCATATTATTTATGATCATCTTAGAAAAAATGATGGCTTCTTGAATCATATATGTTGATGTGATAACCTTTTATAGATCATTATATGATACAAATTAGATATTATGCAATAAAACTAGAGGCCTGATGTATAAAATTTGTGCGGGGCGGGGGGGGCTGTCCCTCAGCCCAGCCTGCACACTCTCCAATCTGGGATCCCTCGAGGGATGTCCAACTGCCTTTTTAGCCCTGATCCCACACAGTGTTGGGCCTAAACGGACATCCCTCTAACAATCTAGGACTTCTGGCTCCTAACTGCTCGCCTGCCTGCCTTCCTGATTGCCCCTAACTGCTTCTGCCTGCCAGCCTGATCACCCCCTAACCACTCCCCTCCCAGCCAGATTGATACCTAACTGCTCCCCTGCCAGCCTGTTTGTCCCTAACTGCCCTCCCCTGCAGGCCCAGTAGCCCCCCAACTGCTCTCCCCTGCAGGCCTGGGTCCCTCCCAACTGCCCTTTCCTGCAGGCACAGTCACCCCCAACTTTCTCCCTCTACTGTCCTGGTCACCCCTAACTGCCCTCCCCTGCAGGCTTGATAGCCCCCAACTGCCCTTCCTTGCTGGCCTGATCACCCATAAATGCCCTCCCTTGCAGGCCTGGTCTCTCCCAATATCCCTCCCCTGCTGGCCAACTTGTGGTGGCCATTTTTTGTCCACATGGGGCAGGATCTTTGACCACATGGAGGCAGCCATTTTTATGTTGGAGTGATGGTCAATCTGCATGTTACTCTTTTATTAGATAGGATAGAGGCCTGGTGCATGGGTGGGGGCCTGCTGGTTTGCCTTTAAGGGTATCCCAGATCAGGTTAGGCGTTTCCTTGGGTTATGAGGTGGCCTGGGTGAGGGGCCTGTGGTGGTTTTCAGGCCGACCATGCTCCCCCCCACCCCACGCTCAAGACCCAAGTGGAGGCTCTAGTATCTGGGATTTATTTATCCTCTACAATTGGAACTTTGTAGCCTGGAGTGGAACCAAGCCTCCTGCTCACTCCGTGGCTGCAGTCATTCTTCTATAATGGAAACTTTGTAGCCTTAAGCAGAGTCCAAGGCAGGCCAGGGCCAGCAGAAAGCTTGGCTTCCTCCATCACAGGGGGCAACCCTAGCCTCCTGCTCTCTCCAGCTCTGTGGCTGCTGCCAATTTGTTGGAACTTATTTATTTTTTATAATTGAAACTTTGTAGCCTTGAGTGGAGGCCTGGGCTCACCAGGGTATGTGGAAAGCTTGGCTTCCTGCATCATCAGGGAAACCCAAGCCTCCCTCCACTAGCTTTGTGGCCGCAGCCATCTTGGCTGGGGTTAATTTGCATATCCACTCCTGATTGGCTGGTGGATGTAGCAGAATGATGGTTAATTTGAATATTACTCTTTTATTAGATAGGATATGAAAAAAAATAAAAAATAACTTTTTCTAGAAAATAAAATTAATGAGAACAATTATATTTTCAATTGAAATTGTAGCATATTAGGAAAACAAGAATTTAGAAAACTGGATTTTTCTAAGTGGATTTTATCTGGATAATTGTTTTAATTATAAAAAATTATTTTAATTATAAATTATTTTCCTTATTAAAAGAGAGGTCCCTTTAATATATAAGATTGCTTGTGAATGATTACTTAAATACTATTAATTCCTTGACCAAATGAATATGAAGAAGAGGAAGCTTAAATTACTGGCTTTATAATAATAAATAACTAAAATTTATTCCTATGGATTAGACTAATTATTGTAAGATATTTCACAGAACAGCAAGAACAATTCCCACATTTTACAAATATACACACTGATGCTCACAAATGCATATGATTTTAAAAGATGTTGATATTTCATGTTAATAAAAACAAGACTTAAATCTAGTTCTTAGGGTAATAAATCATTTTTATATCTCTTCCACTGGGCTATACTGATTTTTAAGGTGTTTGTACTCATTGTTGATTATTAATCAAAATGAAGATAGTGCAATATTAATTTTATCAAATGAAGCAATTCCAATTTTCAGTGAGTTTTCTTTGTTGAAGGATAAGATATGTTATTATATGATAATAATTGCCTTTTAAATTTATGAAAAAGGTAAATTATTCATAATAACTATAAGAAAAAATAAACATTCTTTACTGGATTGAAATGTTATATTTTCAGGCTTTTTGAGGTGAACTAAGATAGGAAAATATGATACAAATATTACATTTTCAAAGAAATAACATTTCTTATAAAATGTGTGTGATAGCCTATTCAAAAGGAATAAGAAACATTTTCTTCCACAAACAGATTTGTATATATCTTTCATTCATTTGTCATTTACACATGTAAGTATTGCGTTTCATTTTCCTTGAAACACAGTTGCTAAATAACCATTTTATGTATTCTACACCTTCATTTTCTTACTACAGACTAAAACCTATAATTTGTACAAGATTACATGAAATTTATAATTATCTATAATAATAAAAACATAATATGCTAATTAGACCAGACATCCTTCTGGACGAAGCCAGGGCAGGTGCCAGAGGGAAGCTGGTGCCAGCAACCAGAGGAAGGAAGGCCTACTCTTGCACAAATTTCATGCTTTGGGCCTCTAGTAGGTAAAATAAAATTAAAAACTAAATTTTTACCCAGTAGAAAATTAAATACAGTATCGACAGATATATTAATCCGACTCTACGTAATTTTTCCCAATAGGATGTACATTTCTAACTTAGTGGGAGCTTTGTTCCCAAACTAATCATTCTCACTGTCACAGTATTCACCATGGCACTGAGCTCTGATTTTACACCCCTCTCTCCAGACTGTTAAAAAAACATGACTTTTTAACCTGATGAGAGCTAAATCTTAGATTAAAAAGTTAAAAATAGTAACTAGGATTCTTACGTGTTTTTCTTTTATTTCTTAAGATCAGAAAAATAATCTAGGGTTTTATTGTGTTTGGTTTAAGCTGTACATAACTACTGCCCTTTAAGGGACATTGTCAGGAACCCTTTTACATGGGTTGTCATGACTGTGTGTGAATGACAAGAACAGTTCCCCCTATCCTCAGCCAATAGCACATGGGAAGTTCTGTATTGAGCATTTTACATGCATATTTCAGTTCTTATTTACAAAACATCTATCCACTCATTTGTAGAAAGAAAGAAAATTTGAAAATACTTCCTTAAAATCTCACAGCTATGCAATAGGCTTAGAATGTAAACTTAAGTTGTTTGAACCCAAATGCTGGGCTAAAAGCATGTGACTCATCTAGACCAGTTCCTCAATGGTTTCCAGATTAAAATACTGATTATTTCAATAATAATAGTCACACTTACAGATCTCTTTTAGTCTCACAACAGCCCTGAGAAGGAAGTGGTATAACCCTTATTTTATGGATAGACATGAAACCGAGGAGGCTGAGGTCACATACAGTGAAGCCAAAGTTAGAACTGAAATCCATGCATCTGCCGGCCAGCAGGGCCCCTCACTGCTACACAGAGCATCTTACTTCCCAGTGCCCACCTGCTGCCATTTGCTTGGAGATCAACTTTCTGGATACCTTCCCTTACGACCTCGCTGCTCTACCACACACATATTTGAGGAACAATGACTAGAGGAGGCTGATGAACAAATACCTTGACCTATAAATTCAATATGTCTTTGATTATAATTATTCTCTTCTTGCAACTGAAGTAGAGTTGCTACTTACAAATTCAATGTTAATTTCTCCAGCAATATTAGATTTTATCAGAGCATTCCTGTGGTCCTAAACAAGGTTCTAAATATTGTAAAGAATGAAAAGCATGAGCAACAAGCATCAAGCTGGTTAGGAGCACATGTAACATCATGGATAAAACTCAAGATCATGATGTTGCATGATAAAAGCCAGTCACCAACAGTGTACAAAGATTGCATATGTACATGCAGCATATATGTCATAAGAGTCCATTTATGTGAAATGCAAACTGATCTATAATAACCAAAAGCAAACAACTGTTGCCTACAGAAGGACCAGAGGGAGGGGCAGAATGCAAAGGGACATGAGGAATCTTTGGGAGTGGCGGGGATGATGGAAATATTACATGTCTTAATTGCATTAGTGATTTTTCTGGGTGAAACAATTGTCAAAACTCAGGGAATTGAACTCTGTAATAGCTGATTTCTTCCTGCTGTATCATTCTTCTGTTCCTAGGTCCAGGTAGATGGTTTCCATTGAGGGCAGTCTTCTGTCCTTTGTGTTTACACACCTCTCTTCCTGGTGAGAGTCTGAGCAAGGAGGAGGACTCTTGACCTGTCTACAGTAATGTTGGACCCAGGGCCTACAGTGCAAGCTTTGAGTAAGGCTTGTTAAAACAAACTACGTATTCAAAGACACACAAGACAAAACCTATGCCCTTCAGGAACTTGGAGACTGATGGGAGAGACAGCTGACACAGGGTGAGGTAAGTGCTAGCTAATATAGTGCTCAGTGCAGGTGGTGAATGAGAGCAGACAGTAATGACTCTTCAAGGTCAAGCTCAAATTCCACTTCATTCTGCACAGTCTCACAGGGATTTCTTTCCTTTCCATTTTTATAGCCCTTATAGAGTATAGCATATATTTAGTTCTAATGATACTCTGTGAGTAATATAGTTTTTGTGTCTGTGTAACTAACCTTTTACACAAGTGTGAGTCCATGATGAGCTGAGAGGTTCTTTATAGCTCTTTGTGTGCCCAGAAGAGCACTTGAATTTCGTTCGGGAGCCAGTGCCTACTGATGTCTATGCAGTCTTGACAATAATTATTCCTCATTTTACTAAATAGGCTCCTATACATTTGAAAAGCTAATCTGCCAAAGTGCATTATAAGTAGCAGAGGAACTGAATTTAGTCATGGTTCTATGATAAAAATACCAACACCCCTACACTGATTTTGAAATGCAAATTAAAATTAACAAACATTTTATAAATAAAATTGAACACAAATTATATCTCATATCAATTAAGTTGTGAATTCTTATTGGTAAGTTATACCATACTATGACATTTTGAGAATAACATACTTAATAGAAGCTCCTGGTATTAGTGAATTTTAATAGTGGTGATGACTCATACCTAGGTGCATCTATGAGAAAACTTCTCACAGGTGCAAAGCTGGGCCTGGCCTTGCGGCATTGCACACAACATTGCATTGGCTCACATAACTCTTGACAGCAAGACACGTGCATCTTTAAAGCCAGGTTGCTTCCATTAGAATCTCAATGAAGACTTGAATAAAGTAAGAACAAAAAAATCCTGTGAAGGTCCAGAGAAAAACTTTCCAAGCAGAGAAATGAACAAGTGAAATAATTCTGAGGTTCGAATGGGATTGCCATGTCCTGAAGAAACAAACAAACAAAAAGGAAGCTTTGGGTCTTATGTGGACTGAGCCAGTACAAGTAGTTTAGAACTGAGTTTGGAATGAAAGGCAAGAGCCAAATCATATAGAGATTTTCAGATCACGGTAATGAATGTGGATTTCATTATTCTAGTCTATGCCATTATGTGTTGTCTGTTTTATTCTATTTATGTTCACTCCACAGCTTTCAAGGGCTAACTATTTCAGATTATTTAACTTAATACCAGGATAATGGCTCATTGCCCTCCAGGGAGACCCCATTCTAGGAAGTTGGCATATCATTCCCCACATATACTGCTGGTCCTCCTCTGTATTTATGAGATACTCTGTCCCTTTGTTCCCTAAAGAAAACAAAATTTAAAATAACATCATGCTCACAAAGCTGAAGGCATAGGCTCATAAGAGAAAAAGAGAGCAAATATTTCTTAACTCTCTGATCTTAAAATTTCAAAACAGAAGGGTTATACGGGTTTTCTATTATTTCACACAGTTTTACATTATTTTAGAGACAATAAAGTGACTGGTAAATTATTTAGAGGAATATGTCTACATTATGCATGGAAAGAGATTCCATATAGTTCAGTCAACATCAACTCTGTACTTGACTTTGAGGAAGGGCCCAGTAGCTTCCAAACACCTGCCCTCGAATAATGGTAAGAGCAATGGGAAATCAACGAGGGTGTCACTGCCCACATCCTTCCCCTTAAGAGATTGTTGTTGCCAAATACCATCTCCCATGTTTGAGGAACACTTCTATAGTGGTTACTATTTGGAAAGGCTGTTCTAAGTGTGTTATCTTTGTTATCATCAATTCCTCACAACAAAACAATGCAGCCACCATTCTTCTCATAGTGGGGAAACTGACATGCAAAGATCCAGTTTCTCCAGATGCAGGAGAGAATGAAGTTAGAGTCTTGATTGTTTTCAAGGTTAGCTTTTATTATTGTTGTTGCTAATCCTCACCTGAAGATATTTTTCCATTGATTTTTATTAAATATATATTTTATTCATTTCAGAGAGAAAGGGAAAGGGAAATAGAAACATCAATGATGAGAAAGAATCATTGATCATCTGCCTCCTGTAAGCCCCCTACTGGGAATTGAGCCCACAACCCAGGCATGTGCCCTTTACTAGAATTGAACCTGAGACTCTTCCATCCACAGGCTGACGCTCTACCTACTGAGCCACTGACTAAGGCACTGATTTTCTTCTTTCTTTTTTTAAAGAGAGTAGAAGAGAGAGGGAAAGACAGAGAGAAGCATCCATCTGAGAGAAACACATTGATTGTTTGCCTCTGCACATGCTCCGATCAGGGCCTAAGCCAGGAAAGAGCCCTTGACCAGAATTGAACATGGGACCTTTTGGTCTGTAGGCAGATGCTCTATCCACTGAGGTAAGGATCAGGGTTAGCTTTGATGTTTAAAAAAAAAAATAAGAAGAAGCACTAGCAGTAACAGATGGCATTAGAATTTTAATGCTTGGCGATTTTATGGACAACATACCTCAGTGTGACAAAGATGTGCAAAGCAGCAGAGTTGAAAGAGAAGTAGTCAGAGACTCTTATTCAGGAGACTTTACCACCAAAAAAAGGCACTTTGTTCCCTTTCAACTAAAAAAGCCACTGACTGGCTATCTTTAGGAAACTAGGACTCCTTTTATTCTATCAGAAAATAAAGTGTACTCCTTTCTAGAGACCTCAGGGTCAGTTTCTATATTGTTTTCTTTTTCTCTTTGTCATTTGAGGATTTGCTTTCCCGGTATTTTTCTCAGGTTGGCATTTAAGTTTTAGGATGAACATAGCAGAAATGTAATGCTTATGTATACATCCATGAAATTGAAACTTGGAGAGTGCTATGAATTTGAATCATTGATTTGTCAATTGATTGCAGTCAATTTAAGGACTATGGCCCATCTGGATCATCCTGTGAGGATGAACTCAGCTGGAGCCATCTGTAGTATACTAGACCAGACTGGCCCTGGTCAGCAGTGCCCTCTACCCTTCATCTTCCCTCCTGTGCTCACCCCTTAGGATTTTAATCTTTTCTGGTGCCTTGGAGCTGCCCTCACATAGACACTCTAACACTACAGCCAACCTTTCCTATAGCACAGCACTTACTTCCCCATAGTCCACCTCTCCGCTGGTAAGTGCTTACTCAGCTGTGCCCAAAAGATCCATTTCTTTCAGACACAATGGCAATTCAGTGACAGCAGGACACAGTAGGGAAATAGATGTATGGATTTTAGACAAATCTCTTGGATAAATTATTTGAATGGACCAATGACATAGTACCCTCCAAAATATGCCAGGTAAGTAGCCTCTGATATATCTTGCTCAACTTCCTGGAAACAGACCAGTTGGACCAAATTAGTACTTCCTCCATTAAGCCAGAAGTTCACAGACCTAAATGTAATCTAGGCCCCACCTCTTGCCTCTATGATCTTGGGAAAATCATTTTTTTAAGTCCTCTGAATATTAATTCGTTTATTTAAAAATTATATCACTTTTCCTATTACTTTCACCAGTTTCTCTTAATGGTAAAATATATTTAAAACAAAAAGTATGGTAATGTATTCATTTAAAACAAAACTATATTCATGTTTTCATAAAACAACTATTTGCACCAATGACATTAATAACTAGAGACTTAACAAAATAAAATTTTGCAAAGTCAAAGTTTAGTCAAGTAATTCCTTGTTTAGGAACCTATCAAATTAAATGTGTTAGCTGCAATAATTCTAATTAAGTAAATTATAGATAAGTAAATTACTAAGATAAAATGTATATTTTTAAATTTTACATGAATTAATAATTATAGCCCTTTACAGCAATGTTACAATAGTAGTCTATTCTTGCTACACTCTTCTCCATCCTACACTATTCTATTTTTAAAATATATATATATATATATATTAATGATTTCAGAGAGAAAGGCAGAGGGAGAGAGAGATAGAAACATCAATGATGAGAGAGAATCATTGATTGGTTACCTCCTACTGGGATTAGAGCCTGAAACCTAGGCATGTGCCCTGACTGGAATCAAACCATAATCTCTTGGTTCATATGTTAACACTCAACCACTGAACCACACTGGTTGGGTGCCAACCATTCTCTTTTTTAACTACTGTTGATAATGTATCAAATCTACTCATAGATACACATGCAATACAAATATATTTTGAAGTCCTCATGGCATTTTAGATGTAGGTAGCCTTAACTATTAGAACACAGAAATGGTTCTGGAAGATAGTCCTCCAAGTTTCACTGAGTCTCTAGAGAAGCAGGTCTGCACAGTCCTCCTATCCACTGCCTTACGATCCAGCAATTCCACTTCTAGGTATATATTCAAAGAAACATGAAACACTAATTCAAGAGAATACATGCACCCCTATGTTCATGGTAGCATTATTTACAATAGCCAAAATATGGAATCAACAGAAGTGCCCACCTATAGCTAACTAAATAAAGAAGTGGTACATATGCACACTGGGATATTAGTTGGCCACAAAAAGAATAGCATGATTGAACCTAAAGGGTATTATGGTAAGTGAAATAAGTCCATCAGAGAAAGACAAATACGATTTCACTTATGTGTGGTATCAAAAGAACAAAATTAATGAACAAACAAAATAACAAAAATAGAAGGTGGATTGAGGAGACCTCCTTGAGATGGCGAGCATGAATCTTGGCTAAAGCCATGGAAGAAACACATTAATCCAGTATTTCCTTTCCCAAAATAATAATAATGCATATCTAAGTCAATAGGAAGATGAGAAATTTAGACTCATTTATGAGTGACAAAACTTTAACATAAAAACTTTTATAACACAAAATTACATTCAACAATACCTTAATAATTCCATGAACAACACTGTTAATTGTAGATTTCCATACAACCTCCTGTCCTTGGAGTATTTTCTGAGTTCTGTGTTAGAAATCAAAGTTCCTGAACCCCATCCTCAGAGCTTCTGATCCAAGAGGGCTCTGCATTGTAACGATATTCCTCATAACCGTCATGCAATGAAATCAGCAAATTATTGACTCTGCTTTGACATCTTCAGACATGGATTCAGATAATAAAATCCAAAGACCAGCCCTGCCATATTCACTGGAGAACCTTCAGAAAAATACTGAACCTCTTTAGAGCTCCATCTTTTGACTGGGAAAAGGAGAAAAGATGTCTCATTCATAGGACTGCAGTGATGTTTGCATGTGTAATCTCTGTGAAGCTTTGACCTTATAACCTGCTAGGTATTGCATACTCAATAAGTTTAGCCATTATTATTATTAATCCTATTTCAGTATTTTCAATTAAAGTAAACATTAAAGAAAATAAGTTTACTCTTTGGGAAAACAATTAAAATATAATGAAATAACTTCCAGTGCAAGACTCTTTGGAAAAAAATATATAAATTGGCAGTGTTTCTAATGCAACTTTGTGAAGCTCCATTAAATACACAATATATGACCAATTAAGTAATAATATGCATAAAACTTCTGTTTATTCTGTTTATTTTTAAATAAGTTTTCAAAAAATGTATAGGTGGTTCTTAAAAGAGTCTTATAGCAAGTATATATACTTCCTTAATATTTCTCATCTTCATTTTATTGGCCTTTGGTATAATAATTATTTCATTAATAACTACTCATCACAGCAGCCAAATAAAATGTCATCTATTGTTTTCAGACTATTATATTTTATATATACAGATACTTGATTGGGGATAAAAATCATGTAACATTTTCCTGATTTCCGTTGAAGTTAAAAGCACAATAATGCACACAAGTTACCCATGGAATAATAATGAAACAATATATGAAAGTTCTTTAAAAATGTTAAATGAGTCAAATCAATGTAAGGTATTATTATCCCTTCTGTTATTACCACTTGTACTATTAGCAGTAATTAGAAGCAAATAAAGTGCTTTGAATGGGAGGCTATAATAATAGTGCTGTCATTTACTAAGGGCCCACTTAGAGTCTGGTTGATGACTCAATACTTTATATGCGTTATGGTATTTAATCTTCTCAACAATTGAATGAGGTTCATCATATGCCCATATCTTTTTAGCTGTGTGGGGAACTTCTCTCGCCCACGCCCTCTCCTGTTTCACTCTTCTGCACTTCCCATCCCTTTTTCTAATCATCAGCTTTTTCTCTATATCTATGGGTCTGTTAGTTTTATTTTGTTTAATTCATCTTTTTTTCCCTTACATTCTAAATATAAGTGAAAGCGTATGGTATTTGTCTTTCTCTGCCTTCATATGCCCACTTTAAGCAAAGAACCTGAAACCTAGAGTTGTTAAGTAGTGATGCCAAAGTGCAGAGCCCTGGCAAAGCTAAATGGATCCTCATCTTTCTCCCTTCCTGCTCTGGTGTTCCTTAAGGAGAGTAACCAAGATCTGTCTATGGCAGGAGCTCAACAATGGGAACACAATTCAGGCTAAGCTTTCTACTGCTCCCACCTCTCCAGGTACTCCTTGTCTGTAGTACACCAAAGACCCTTGTATTGGTGCTGGTTCTCCAGAGAAACAGAACAGTTGGATGTATACATACACAAAGAAAGAGATTTATTTTAAGGAATTGGTTCACACATTTGTGGAGGCTGGCATGTCTAAAATCTGCAGAGGTGGCAACAGGCTGGAGAGAGAGCCAAGGGAGAGCCAAAGTATGAGCCCAGAGACCATCTGCTAGCATCTTCTTCCAGAGCGATCAGTCTTTCTTCCATCCACTGATTGGCCTATCATGTTTGCAGGGTTATTCAATTTTCTCAAAGTTTACTGATTAAATGTTTATCTGATCTACAAAAAAAAAAAAATACCTTCACAGAAATATCTAGAATAATGTTTGACAGAATGTCTGGGTATGGTGACCTAGCCAAATTAACCTCTAGTATTAGCCATGACAACCCTGCATCCAGTCCCAAGATCAAAGTATCACCACTCAATGATGACCTTGACTGCAGCGAGCCATTTGTTTTTTTGGTTGAATTTCCAACCGCAATGATAGATTTTCTGAAATCTAACCTCTTCTCTCCACCTCAACTGCTACAGCCATGCTCCAATCCCCACCTACCCATACCACTGCTTCCTGCTTCTACTATTGCTCCTATGAGGTCTATTCTCAATATAGTAGACATGGCAACTTAATTATGAAATTTCTCTGCTTAAAACTCCAGCATTGGTTTCCCATGTCACTCAATGAAAATGCAAAGCCCTCACAAGGACCTCACAGATCATACATGATCTGTTCCATGCTTTGTTCCACTCCTTCCACTGTCCTCCTTTATCACTCCAGTTCAACCTCCTGGGCTTCCCCACCATTCCCTGGCTCCAGATTTTTCCCTTAGGCTCTTGCAATGGTTATGTGTTTGCCTAGAACACTCTCATCCCAAATATCCACTTGCCTGATTCCTTCACTTCTGTAAACCCTTATTCCAACATCACTTTAATAAGCACTACCCTGGCTACATCTTTAATAACATAACCCATCCCCATCTGTTGCTCTTTCACACATTACCACACGTTTAGCCACTTAAAACAATACCCGTGTATTTCTCACAGTTCTATAGGTCAGATATTCAGGTGGACTCTACCAAGTTCCTACTTAGCATCTCACTAGGCAAGCCAAGGTGTGTCCTTCCAGGAGAGAGCAGGTATAGTCAAACTTTCATGCATTTTTCTGCAAATGGGATCCAATGGAGTGGTAACTTAAGAATGACAGATCAAAGAGAGTCCTGACAGGAGAGCTCAGTTGGTTAGAACATCATCCCAAGACACCAAGGTTGTGGGTTTGATTCCTGGCTGGGGATCATAGAAGAATCAACCAGTGAGAGATTGCATAGGGGAGGAACCAAGATGGCAGCATATGTAAACACCTATCTTGCTGCCATACACAGCAATTTCAAAACTACAACTTAACGAAAGAACAAAATCATCCAGAATCATCGGAAAGCTGGCTGAGTGAAAATTCCACAAATAAAAGTGAAGATAGGACACTGTGATTCAGAGGAGCGGTGGGAGGACAGCATTGAAGATACGCGTGGAGAGAGGTTTGGAGCCATGTGCATGCCAGCGGATAGGGCGGGCAGCTGCAAACCCGGCTGGTTTTCTCAAACAGGGGAGACAAAGACGTCCCAATGAACTGATTCCCCAGCTCCGGGCAAAGTCCAGGGAACCCACAATCATACGGGTAAAAACTGGACAGTGGAGAGGCATGCCAAAACTTGGGTGCTGCAAGAGTCTGCAAGCTTGTGGAGAGGGCGAGCTTGTGCAGAGTACTTGTGAACTAGGGAACAGCACAGCTGCGTGACTGCTCTCTCCATTGGAAAACCACCAGACTGCATTGTTTTACAAACCTGGGTGAGATGTTGGGTGTGCAGACTCATTTGGGAAGAGGCTGAATTGTCCAGCAGCAGGTGGAGCTCAGCAGCAGCTTTCTCTCAGAGGTTCTGGCAGCCATTGCCACCTGGCACAGAGTCCCAGGGGCCACATAGGGCAGAGCTGACACTGCCTGCTTGGCCCAGAGACTCCGCCCATCCAACCTGAGCACAGCTGAACCTCATAGCCAATTGGCCTGGAGGTCAAACCTTCCTAGTGCTAACAATAATAATCTAGGCTTAACTTTAACAAGACTGTGCAACCCATATCCACCTCAGGTAACTGGGGAGGCTGAGCCACTGTCCCTTAGAAGACATCTACCACACAAAGCTAATCAACCAACTCAGGAAAGCAGCCACCATGTAGAGACATGGAAAGAAATCAGATGTGAAGGAAATGAAGGGAAAAAAACGACTGGACATAGAATTCAAAACCACAGTTATAAGGCTTTTCAAGAGGCGTCTAGAAAAGGCCGAGACCTACAAGGAAATGAACAAGACCTATGAGGAAATGAATGAGACCTACAAGGAAATGAACGAGACCTACGAGGATATGAACGAGACCCTCAAGGATATGAGAAAGGACCAACTAGAAATTAAGCATACACTGACTGAAATAAAAAATATTATACAAAGACCTAAAAGTACTCTAGAGCACCCCAAGAACCAAGTTAAAGATTTGAAATACAAAGAGGTAAAATCCACTCAGCTGGAAAAGCAAGAAACCAAAAGAATCCAAAAAATTGAAGATAGTGTAAGGGGCCTCTGGGACAACCTCAAGCATACCAACATTTGAATTATAGGAGTGCCAGAAAAAGAGAGAGAGAGCAAGACAATGAACACCTATTTGAAGAAATAGTGACTGAAAACTTCCCACACCTGGTGAGAGAAATAGACTTAGGAATTCAAGAAGTGCACAGAACCCCAATATATAGGAACCCTAAGAGGAACACACCAAGACACATCATAATTAAAATGCCAAGAGCAAAAGACAAAGAGAGAATATTAAAAGCAACAAGAGAAAAACAGTTAGTTACATATAAGGGAGTACCCATACGATTGTCAGCAGATTTCTCAACAGAAATGATGCAGGCCAGATGGGAGTGGCAAGAAATATTCAAAATGATGAATAGCAAGAATCTACAACCAAGATTACTCTACTCAGCAAAGATATCATTCAGAATTGAAGGTCAGATAAAGTGCTTCACAGCTAAGAAAAAGCTAAAGGAATTCATCACCACCAAAGCAATATTATATGAAATGCTGAAAGATATTCTTTAAGAAGAGGAAGAAGAACAAGGTAAAAATAAAAAATTATGAACAACAAATACACATCTATCAACAAATGAATATAAAAGTCAAGTGAATTAAAAACCTGATGAACAGGATAAACTGGTGAATATAAAAGAATCATGGGAATGGACTGACAATTCTTGGGGAGAAAAGGGATGTTGGAGATGCAGCAAGAGACTGGACAAAAATCATGCACCTATGAGAGGACAGTGGGGGTGGGGTGGGCAGAAGGTGGGATGGTTACTAGGTGGTGGGGAACTATGGGGGGAAAGTGGGGGAACAATGTAATTAATAAACTGAACAATAAAAATAAAAAATAAATTAAAAAAAAGAATCAACCAGTGAATGCAAAAATAAGTGGAACAACAAATCAATGTATTTCTCTCTCTCAAATCAATAAATAAAAAATAGCCCTAGCCAGCTTGACTCAGTGGATAGAGCATCAACCAGCAGGCTGAAGGGACCCTGGTTTGATTCCAGTCAAGGGCAGATGCCCAGGTTGTGGGCTTGATCCACAGTAGGGGGTGCGCAGGAGGCAGCTGATGAATGATCCTCTCTCATCATTGATGTTTCTATCTCTTTTCCCCTCTTCCTTCCTCTCTGATATCAGTAAAAACACATTTAAAAGGGAAATAAACATTTTTAAAGTTTAGGGAGATTTTATGTTTAATGGTATAAAATCCCTATCATGTTTTTGTGTTGATAAAAATTATGTAAAAGAGAAATAGTGCAGATGCCACACTGAGACAGGAGAATACTATGGGGCAAAGTCACTGCATAATCTAAGTGGAAGCCAGGGGAGCAAGACAAACTAAGTCCAGAGGCAGGGAGGGAATCAGGACTGCCAAAGGAAATATTGGAAATTCTCTTCTGATTCCTTCTTTTTTATCAGTTGAAAGTGAAGAGGAGTTGCTGGGGGCAGAGATTTTAGAGATTTGCAGAGGGAAGAGATGTGAAATATTTTTTAGTTATGTGGTGAGGAGGGTGATGTTAAGAGATGGCCAGAGAGTGACGAGATTCTACTTGAAGTTGGTGGCTGAAAATTTAAAGCAAAGCTTTTTAACCCAATTGTTTTGCTCTGGCCATAGTTGCTGGGCTACAGGTGAAGAATGTTAGATTTAAAAATGTTTGAGAAAATTAAAAGAAAGGCCATTATAAAAAGAAGTAGAAATTGCTCTGAACCAGCCTAAAAACACAGCTGATCAAGAAACCAATCAAATGTTTCCCCTAATGTATGAAAATACAGAAACAAAAGAACAATATATATATATTCATCTAACCCAAATTCTCAATCCTTTCCAAACTCTGCCAGCTGTGCCTTATAAACTTCACAGTTTCTCAGTTATCAGCTTTGTAGGAGAAAAGTTTTCTCTGGTTACATACATGGAATTATAAGGGAATGTTTCTTAACCAAATTTCTTACATTTGAAAAATCATGTGTATACACTATGATTCTCCAACCAGTGTGCACAGACAGAATCTCTCCCACCAGTTTCACCACAGAAAACTCTTTTGTCCTCACAGAGCTCAGAGTTCACAGGTTTCAAGTCATATTCTTCAGAAGTGATTAATCTTTATGAAAACACAGATATCACAGATTGATATCAAATCATTGATCTGGATCTCCCAACATCAAAATCATAATATGTCCTCATATTTACTGTTTGATTGATAAGTGTGGTAGATGTTGTCACTGAGATGGAACATGGGAAGCCCCAGCATTGAAGAATTCTAAAATTCTGAGAAGCAAAGAGCAAAGCTCTAGCCATCACTCTTCTGCCATAAATACCAGTGTTGTTCATGATATGTTTCTAATTGTTGCTCCTAAAGCAAGTGGGCAAAATGACCTAGATATAGTCATCCAGTGAATTGGCATCTTCTCACCTCCAGATTCTGTTACAGAAGGCCAAAGGAATACCAAGTGTGCTTCCTAGAGAAAGGGAGAGACCCCATTTATTAACAGTTGTGGATTCCGGGAATAATTTCCCCAAATCATATATATATTTCCCCAAATCTATATATATCCCGCTGGGGTCTTTGTCTTCAAGATATGCCCCTGTCCCTCTTGTGGCCCTGCAGGAAGTCCCCCAGGTGTCAGGCCACATCCAGTGATCCATCCTGGCACCAGCATAACCACCCTTCCCCCACAGGGCAGTGAATTGTTCATAGTTCCTTGGCATCTGCATTTAGATAATAAGTTCTGCAAGACCAGTTTCCTCCTCAATTCTATACCAAACCCTTTATTATTTTTACATCTTCTTTGGTCATTCTCATAAAGTTCCCCTTAAAATGAATCCTTCATAGACTGATACTTGAAATGAGTGAGAAGGACCTGACTATTATACTCAAGATTCTATTTCTCAAAGTGAGTAAATTGAGGGAAACTACCCAAAGAGAATGTCACTCGAATGCCCCTCAGCACTGGGGGTGCTGATTCTCTAGGGCAGTGGCATGGAAGACTTGCATAGGTTCTCAGGTTGTGTTTGGGGTGGATCTGAGGCCACTGGACTCTTTCATCTAAAGGCATAAAAATTCCATAATGAGCACCTAATGATTTGACAGTTACCTTATTAGCTTTTCTACAGTTTTAAATCCAGGAAAAGTGCTCAGGTCAGAAAATCCCAGAAAACTCTCATCCTTTCTAAGGGCCATCAGCTCTGCCTGTTTCCTCTCTCCTATTGTTTTATTTTTTTTTAATTCACAGTAATTTATTTTCTTCCTTGATGGTAGCCACTGTGATTCTTGATAGGCGTTTATTATTTGCTGTCCTTCTTTTATGTTCTAGCATTAGGAATACTTCATTATTTCACACCTGAGAATAAAATTAAGCTTATCATCTGATTTTAAAATGAATATGTTTCATTTACCCACATATTCAACAAATTGTTTTTCTTCTAGGCAAAATACTTCTCTTAGATGTAACATCAAAAATAATTTTTGAAAAAGTCCTCTACCTTCTATTTTATTAAAGAAAACAGACGGTGGGAAAAATGCACATATATTTTATTTAGAGCTAAATAATTTCCAACTTATTTGTTTAAAATAAACTACATTTAAAAGGACAATAGTCTAATCTAAATTGAGTGTTAGACTAGTGGCCCATGGTAAATGATGAATGCTTTAGATGACACTAATTGTGTTTCTTGACACACTTTGCAGTTCTTCCTTTTACTTTATAAGTATTGAGTA
Organism: Antrozous pallidus; assembly: GCA_027563665.1. Classification (NCBI taxonomy): domain Eukaryota; kingdom Metazoa; phylum Chordata; class Mammalia; order Chiroptera; family Vespertilionidae; genus Antrozous; species Antrozous pallidus. The sequence continues at coordinate 54,022,499 of CM050518.1, forward strand.
CATATAAGCTGTATCATGAACACCTAATACTGTGATAAATTCAGCTAATAATTTTCTTGTCAAGTATGCTTTCCAACCAGTGGGTTGATGGGGCCATGTGGAGATAACCCTAACATGCAGGATAGGTTATTGGCTATACTGGGTCAAGGGCAGGACAGAAATGCTTATTCTGCTCCAAGCACACATTGAATATTTACTACATACAAGGCACTTTGAGGAAAATGTACTATATCTCTCTGAAAAAAAATGTTGAAATTCAGACAATTATTTATTTTAAATACCATGTGGTCAGCATATATCTATTTCACTCTTAGAAATTAATTTTTATCTCCTCCATAGAACTGTATAATTTTGATGAAATTTCATTGAAAGAGAACATTTCATATGCCCCAGTGAATAAATTATAGAATTAAAATCACCGACACATAGCATTCTTTCTATTTCATTTTATTTTACTTTGGCTATAAATGAATCTCATCTAGACAAAATGACATTATTCTCTATAAAGACACAAGTAAAGTACATTATAAAAAGGCTAAGCTATTGAGCTTTTTCTCCAATATAAAATACGTTGAAATCTACACTTATTGTGTACTTATAAAATGGAATCATTAATTTTAAGAGAGAATGAATTTCATTGAAGTTTTTCAGTACAACTTATGAAAAAAAGATGTCACAAATCAGGGTATATTTCTTGTTTAATGTAAATGGAAAACCCTAGAAATATAACTTAATATATGCCCTCGTGTGTGTTTATTTTCAGATGCCACCACCAAAAGTAAGTGTGTAATGTTAATGTAAAAAACCATTGATACCTGTAAAGAATTTTAGTGAGTTTATTTGAGCCAAATTGTGGACATATGCTGGGAAGCAAAACCTCAACAAATTGAGATAATGCTCCGGAGAATGGTGGGTTATATTTGTATTTATACATTACAATCAAAGGAGGGATGAAGGTGCAATATGTAAAATTTATTGGTGATAGTTAAGGAGGTGGGATAAAGCAAAGTGCTAGAAAACACCTGGGATTGGATAAAAAGTAAAATGACTGACACATACTTAGGTGAGTGCAGGAACAATTAACATGACAATGAAGAAATTTGTGGTACCTGTCCTGGCGCCCACCCCTAGGGGCTCCAGAAAAAGGGAAGTTACAAGTTACCCAGATGTCTCACAGATATGTTATCTTAGAGGCAAAAAGGCAAATGGGCTCAGTAAAGATCTAACTAAATCTTTGTCTGGGAGAATATCAGCCTAGGACATGACTACCCACTGTAACCTGTTTGTAGTTAAATATTTAATTTTCAGACCATCTTTTGTGTGTTTTTAGGTCTCTGAGTTTGCAAGACTGCCATGCATGCCTCCTTTGAGCTTGTCAGGTTAGCATGTAGCTCCTTTCCTCCATAGTATCATAGGAGTGAAAGTGGGGCCAGACAGGGCAGTTTGCCCTCACTGCAAGATAGAACTTTCCCCAGTGACTTGCAGTGTAGCCTGTGGTTAGGCAGGGGCTTCTACCTCTTCACAGCCTCTATTTAAGTTCTTTCAAACATGGCTCTCATTCAGGTCTGATTACAGGCTCCACATATCTACATATCTATCAAGCTACAGTTCAGGCGATGTAAAGGACTTCAGGTGAGCCCTCCTGGCCCATGAATCTGTGTCCCTTCTAGACTTGGCCTCACAATTTGACATTCCTTCCTCCTCCACAGTGAGTTATCAGAAAGTACCCCAGAATGCAGGCATGTCTCAGCCTGGTGACTATCCAGACCCTAAGTTAAAGACTGCTTGCGAGCCTGTCTGCTCTCTTAAACCAAACCCTCCCAGAGTTGCTCATAGACACACTCCTCAAACTGGCCCATCTAGAGAAGCATTTATTCTGAGCCCTCATTCCTTACCTGGATTTTTTTTTTCTTCCTTGGAACACAATCTAGTACCAGTTTTAAAATTCTCTATGAGTAGTTTGTAATAAACTAACAGCAAAAATAAACAAACAAACAAACAAATAACATAAGCAGCAATAATAAATAAAAAATCCTCTCTCAAAACAAAACAAATTAAAATTTGCAATAATTGTACCTAAACTGAGCACTATCTATAATGCAAGGTGTTTCATTGTCCACTGATTTGCAAAATACCCCCAAAACGTGTGTCATGACCGACAACCATATATTCTTTCTCAGTTGTGAGGACTGACCAGGCCTTTCTTTTGCTTCCGTGGCATTGGTGACTCATCAGGATGGCTCCTCACAAATCCTCCTCAAGGACTATAGGTAACTCTTCAGATGTCTGCAGGTTGGTGCTTGTTTCTAGCTGGCAATTCAGCGGGAAAGGCTCTGTGTATGTGGCTGTCTGAACATCCTCACAGCCAGGATACAGGTTCTAAGAAAGATCTTTGAGAGTAAGGATGTGCCTTCTGCCAATCACCATAAGCCTGTGCTCATAAAAATCTGAAAGCCATTTCTGCAGTGCTGCATTTGGCAAAGTGCCGCAGGGCAGCACATACAGAGAAGGGGCATCTTGGGCCATGTTTTAAGACCATCTACCACACACAGAACCTGGGAAACAATGTTCCACAGAATCCCTTCTGAGAAAGCAGAGTTTTTAATCCCTCAGGCATATTTATAGTCTAAATTACCCTCCAGTTTCCTTCAGTCTAAAATAAACTTTCTTCCAAGGACTCTGACTCACCACAGAGTGGGTAACTCGTCTCACACTTGACAGAGCAATGCCTCTCCCCTGGGTTTCCACAAGGAAAGTCAGCCCAGAAAATGCATTTTCCTGAGCTACTAAAATATTATGCTGCTACAAAATACAATGCAAATACAGTGTTTTAATTATCTTGTCATCAGAATGTCTCATGTCTTTCTTTTATTTAAAATCTTTATTGTTGAAGTTTTACTTATGCCCCTCCTTTTCCCCATTGACCCTTTCTAGACTCCCTCTACTCCCACCTCAGGTCTACACCACCCTATTGTCTGTGTCCCTGGGTTATGCATATACGCAGACAAGTTTTTGGTGGATCTCTTCCCACCCACTCACCCATGCCTTTCTTTTAATGAGGACTTTATTGGTGAGATTCCTGAGCTCTTCAATGCATTCTAGTTAATTTTAGGATATTAATTGGCTTTAAATACTCTATACTATCACAAGAATACAAGGCCTTTATTTGGCATAATTCCATGCTGTAAGTGTTGGTTGACTATGCCTAAGAATACAGTGCATATAAAATTAAAATGACAATACAGATACTCAATTTTATAACAAGTTCAGTTTTCATTGAAATCTTGTTTTATATTAAAACTAGAAGCCTGGTGCATGGAATTTGTGCATGGGGTGGGGTTGTCCCTCAGCCCAGCCTGTACCCTCTCCAATCTGGTATCCTTCGGGGAATGTTTGACTGCTGGTTTAGGCAAAACCCCTGTGGAATCAGGCCTAAACCAGCAGTTGAACATCCCTCTCATAATCCGGGACTGGTGGCTCCTAACCACTTGCCTGCCTGCCTGCCTGCCTGATTGCCCCTAACTACTTCTGCCTGCTAGCCTGATCATCCCCTAACCACTCCCCTGCCAGCCTGATTGACACCTAACTGCTCCCCTGCAGGCTGGATCACCTCCAACTGCCCTCCCCTACCAGCCCAATAGCCCCCAACTGCACTCTCCAGCCTGTCTGATGGCTCCCAACTTCCCTCCCATGCTGGTCTGATGGTCCCCAACTGCCCTTCCCTGCCAGCCTGATCATACCCCCAAGTGCCCTTCCTTCCTAGTCATCTTGTGGTAGCCATATTTTGGTGGCCATCTTGTGATGACATGAGGGCATCGTGCGAGGGCACGAGGACCACCTAGGCTTTTATTAGTATAGACGTATCTATATACAGATGATATAATTATTCCAAAATTTAAATGGTGAGTATATCTATTTAATCTTACTAAAATCCATCTATCTTATTCTCCCCATCACTGTGTGTTATTGGGACATCATACTGATAAACTCTTAGTTATTATTATAACCAATTTTTCCTTACTCATGGACATTTGAACATTTTTGATCAGAACTTCATCATCATTTTTGCTCCCCAGCCTCATATCAACACACTCAGATGACCTTAGGCATAATCATAACTTGAGAAATACAAATACAAACAAGTACACAAATTAACAGTGACCTTTTAGTAAGTAAACACTGGTTCATAAACTAAGCTAAACTGAATATAGGATAGTCCTAATTGTTTTTGTCTTAGTGAAAATAGGTAGGGAAATATTATAAGGCATGAATGATAGAGTATAACATTATTATTTTTTATGTGTTTCATTTCCTTTTGAAAAATATACTAAAGACCCAGTGCACAAAATTCATGCATGGGGAGGAGAGTGGGTATCCCTCAGCCCAGCCTGCACCCTCTCTAATCTGGGACCCCTAGAGGGATGTCCAACTGCCCTCTCACAATGCAGGACTGCTGGCTTCCAACTGCTAGCCTGCCTGCCTTCCTGATTGCCCCTAACTGCTTCTGCCTGCCAGACTGATCACCACCTAATGACTCCCCTGCCAGCCTGATTGATGCCTAACTGCTTCTGTGCCAGCCTGTTTGTCCCATACTGCCGTCCCCTGCAGACCTGGTCCCCCCCAACTGCTCTCCCATGCAAGCCTGGGTCTCTCCCAACTGCCCTTCCCTGTAGGCCCAGTTGCCCCCAACTTCCCTCCTCTGCCACCCTTGTCACCCATAACTTCCCTCTTCTGCAGGCTTAATCGTCCCCAACTGCCCTCCCTTGCAGGCCTGCTCCCTCCCAACTGCCTTACCTGCTAGCCATCTTGTGGTGGCCATCTTGTGTCCATAGTGAGGCAGGATTGACCACATGGGGCAGCCATCTTGTGTGTTGGAGTGATGGTAAATCTGCATATTACTTTTTTATTAGATAGGATAGAGGCCTGGTGCATGGGTGGGGGCCAGCTGGTTTGCCCAGATCAGGGTGGGGGTGTGGGGCAGCCTGGGAGATGGGCCTGTGGTGGTTTGCAGGCCAGCCATGCCCCCTGGTAACCCAAACAAAGGCCCTGGTATCTGGGATTTATTTATCTTCTACAATTCGAACTTTGTAGCCTGGAGTGGAGCCAAGCCTCCTGATCGCTCTGTGGCAGCAGCCATTTCTATTAGGATTTATGTTTTGTCTAACATTGAAATGTTGAAGCCTTGCGTGAAGGCTTGGGCCTGCCAGGGTATGTGGAAAGTTTGGCTTCCTCCATTGCCAGGGAAACTCAAGCCTCCCTCCTGCTCTCATCATGGCTGCAGCTATCTTGGTTGGGGTTAATTTGCATACTAGCCCCTGACTGGCTAGTGGGTGTGACTGGCAGGCGTGGCTTGTGATATAGTGGAGTATTGATTAATTTGCATATTATTCTTTTATTAAATAGGATTTTTATTGATTTCAGAGAGAAGAAATGAGAAGGAGGGATGGAGAGATGGAAGCAACAATAATGAGAGAGAATCCATTGATTGGCTGCCTCCTGCACACCCCCTACTGGGGATTGAGCCCACAACCCAGGCACATGACCTTGACCAGAATCAAACCTGGGACTCTTCACTCCACAGGCCAATGCTCCACAGCTAGGGTGAGGATAACATTATTGAACAAATGGATCTATTTGTTAGTGATATATTTTAGTTCAGAAACTTTTTGAAAGGATAAACACACCAAAATTTAATATGTGTGACCTTATAAAGTTGCTTAAATCTTCAACAAAGCTTGTTCTCAACTTGCATGAAGAAATATAGAGGCCAAAGTACTTTGAAAAACTGAAATTCACTAAAGCATTATGTTCATATCCCCAAAAGAACAAGAGTTCAGTCATCACCTTCCTTCAGTTAGAAGCTCCACATAAAACTTTGTCTTTAAAGTAAGTTTGAAAGATTTAAGAACAGATGCTGACCTTTCCAGGTTACATATGAGAATTATCTGCACAGACTGCCTTTCCCAAGTCTCACATTTGTTTAGGAAACAAAAGACTTCCATTATTTTAGTTCTCAACATTCTTCCCTTAAGTCACCCCTCCATCGCTTCAGAACAGATTATTACGAGAAACTATTTCCATTTCAATTAAGTGTGTAAACCTTAAACTGTGCAAACAATATAAACAGAATTTTAAAAAGTAGTTATCTGAAATCCAAATGAATGGACACATCTCCCTTATCAAATCCAACTAATATATAAAGTATTGCTAAATGCTTTCAGATAGTTATATTTTGTGATTTTTTAAAAAAAATGTAAATAATGTCAGGCTCTTTGATTTTTCTTGAGAATCACATTTACTATCTAAATGGAACCGGGTTCAATGAGTGAGTAGCTGGTAGGAATTAATATGTATGGCATTGATTAAACAACAGTGAGCCAAATTATGTGATGAGTAACATATTTTTTTTCTTTTAAAAATATATTTTGATTGATTTCAGAGAGGAAGACAAAGGGAGAGAGAGATAGAAACATAAAGATGAGAGAGAATCATTGATCAGCTGCTTCCTGCAGGCCCACACTGGGGATCAAGCCCACAACCCAAGCATGTGCCCTGATCAGGAATTAAACCATGACCTCCTGGTTCATAGGTCGACACTCAACTACTGAGCCATGCCAACTGGGCATAACATATGATCCTTTAAGGCTCATTTCAATTATAAGTTTGCAACCTCCTCAACCCAAGATCAGTTTAACTTATCCTACCTAATACATATACTTTATGTTCTCCTCAATGCTATTTTCCTATATCTTAAAAAATGTCCTTTGAAAGCAGGCTCATCAATGGTTTGTGAAGTCGGTAAACAAGAGTGTTCTGCCATTGTAAGTGACAGTAATATCAATAGGCATCTACTAACTAACCATAATGATGCATGATCATCACCAAGAACATGCAGCCGCTCTGCTCAGATGGTGTCTGTGACAAAAGACAGAATAAACCACTGAAATTAATTATTGCAGTCTGGCTGCCAGGCTAATATTCACAGTAAACACTGTGTACAATAATACATTATCATTTTATTGAAGGAAAATGTAAGCACATTGCAGCATGGCAAAAATAATGGAGGCTCAGCAAATATACATACACAGCACTTGGCCGAGAAAGACACAGAGCTCAGGTGAATATATAGATTTTAAGTATCAATTATTTTGAGTTAATTATAAATATAGAGGAAATGCCCTAATACTTTAGAATGGGAAGCAAGCAAGTTTATATCTTTTTATTAATATCCAAATTAATGTTTCATTGTTTGTATGCCCAGAGCAAGCATTGAGAAAGTCTATACTTTCTTCCTCAATGTCTTTTCTAACCACTGCACTGAATTGTCCAGAAAGCTGGGGACTTTTTCAGTCCAAGGGAACAAGGCATAATTTAAATCAAGAGCAATATCTCAGTTTATCCAGGCTATTCTAACAAAATACTATAAACTGATGGCTTGTAAACAACAGAAATCTATTTCTCACAGTTCCAGAGGCTGAGGGCCAAGATCAGCTTGCCAGCATGGTCTGGGTTTTGCTGAGAATCCCCTTTCTGTCCTCACCTGGTGGAGGAGGGGAGCAGTAGGGGGCTCTTCGAGGTCTCTTTCACCAGGGAACTAATCCCATTCATGAGGCCCTGAATTCATTCATTACTTCCCAAAAACCCCACCTTAAAGTATTATCACAATGGTAATTAGCTTTTTAGCATATGAATTGGAGAGGGAAGGATTATTCAATCTACTGCAGGCAGAATTCTATAAGGGAGATATTTAAAAACAAGTCATCTTTTGTGGCATTAAAACATGTTCAATTTATGTGTCAAAGTTATTCTGTCTATAGTCAAACGTGCACTGCACTTCATAGTGAAGAAACACAGCTAGATTAAAATCTTGATCTCATTCAAAGAGTAAATATTTGTCATATCTATTTAAAATATTATTATTTTCCTGCATAAACCAGAAGATCAAGATATAATACATTTGATGTTGAAAGGGGAAGTATTGAAATATAGACAAGGTATGCCTAGCTCTCATAGTTTACCTGGTTCTGAATTTCTGCTTTAATTTTTTAAATAATAAATCATCAGAATACAATTGGCACACACTTAATGCTTCTGAAACAAAAAATTATGGTGGATTATATATTGATTTAAAAAATAGATTCATTTAAACATTATTTAAGACATTTATGAGATTATTTTTCTACCCCAAGTTTTATTTGTTTGAATAAAGAGAAAACCCATGTGTGTGAGATTACCCTGAGAGAAAAACTGGAAAATAAAGATGAATGTATTCTACTGTTTTTCTTTTTTCTTTCTTTTTTTTTGCTTTTGGTTAACTATTGCACACTGGAACATGCTTATTGTTTTTTCTTATATCTTCAATCTTAATCGCTTTTTTTTTATAAAAGGAGGTATTTAATCCTTCATATAAAGTCTTAAATTGATTCAAGACCTATTTATCTTATTGCATAGGGTAATGGGGACAGCTGTGATTCAACAAAATTAAAAAAACAATAATAGTACAAATAATTTTTCTCTTTCCATGTGATTTCTGAAACTTTGCTTTAGCTGAAGATTTTGGTACCTGTGACAATGGAACTCACACCTCTATAAGTATGGTTATGGAAAGATATAGGTGAAAGCGTTATGATTATTTTAGAAAATATTGCGTTGTGTTGAGTAACAAACATTCCAGCCTCATTGCTAAAGATAAAGAAGACAGAATTGGGAAGTCAGGGTCTTAAAGACAATTACTACTTTATGTTCAATTCTTCGTAAAAACTTGGAGTCTGTATTATTACGTGAACACTCTGTGATTAAAGTTAAACTTTTTTGGTTGGTAGATTTTTGTTTTACATTAATCTAAGAAAATATAGGATTGATTCTAAAAAATAATGGTGCTATAACTGTGATGTGAAATGAAAAATATTGCCAGCATTTTTAATGAAAAGTCATATAAAGTGTATATATGAGTCTTAGACAAAAAAAAAGTAATCTCAAGAAAAATCATACATCTGCATATAAAATAAGAGGAATATATTTATAAATGAACAACTGTATTTCCTAAATTATTTTAAGGCATCATTATTGATTACTGAAAATTGAAAGAAAAAACAACTTTTATGATAAGTATCAATATATGTCTAAACCTGTTTACAATGGAAAAGAACTATATAAGAACAATCTACTCAACAATTAGAAATAGTGTAGAAAATTAAAAATAATATTTAGAAGAATTCTAGCAGGTCACTTGCTGCATTGACTAATGATAATTTAGATGAAACATATAACCATTATTTGTTTCTAGGTGTATCCTTATAAATCCTGTCAATAAGAAAATGACCTAATAAACAGTCTCCCAAGTTACCATCAACTTATTGGATATTTCATTAAGAAAACTTTCTAATGGCAATACTTCATGTTTGTCCTATTTTATGCTCCAGAGTTTCAAGATATGCCATATCCTCATCAATGTATTATTATTATTATTAATTATTAATACTATTACAACTAAAGTTTGGTGAGAGACTATGTGAAAGTTTGAATAAATTAATTCCCTATCATCTGTCCTGATTAAAGTCAAGAGTGAACTCTATTAATTGACTTGATTCAACATCATACAATCAAATGCAAGCAGAAGCATTTCTAAACCTCTACCTAATGACTTTGCTGCTTTCTCCATCTGAATTAGCAGAGAATATTAAAATTCAAACTAAAAGTTCATATTACAAGTTTTCAGTATTAAAAGGAAGCATTTCTTGGGCCCACATTATCTAATATTCTTGGCAATAAATGATAAGAAAATAAGTAATATAGAATATTTAATGTATCAATGAAGGCTTTTACATAGAAACAAAATGATATTCTAAAGTTAGGAGCATCATATAGTTTTTCATTTAAAACTTCATAGAGTAACTGGCAAAATCAATTTAAAGGAGCCACTTTTCCTGCATATGCATACCTGTCTTGGATGAAACATCACTACTATTTTTGTGCTAACATTAGTGGCTATGTTCCCTTTATGTAAGATGAAACAAAGATAAATAATAGATGTCTCAGGAAAATGCATGTTTTCTCAGATGACTTGAATAAATACTTAGTATGCAATATATGAACATTTATATTATAACATTTTATACAACAATAGACAGTCTTGTACTTGTAGTGAAAGGTTCCATATGATCTTCATCAGTATTTTGAAAAAATAAAGCTACATATATAAAAGGCTATGTGTCCCTCTAACTGGTACTTATGATGCACACTGACCGCCAGGGGAAAGATGCTCAATGCAGGATTTACCATGACATGCACTGGCCAGCACTACTGACCTGGTGCTGACAAACCAACACTCAACTTCCCCTAGGTGGGATACAGGTCTCGCCACCATCCGGGATGGACACTACACCAAATTGAAGCCAATGCTGCCAAGACCCCATGGCACAAATTGCAGCCCACAGCCCAGCCCAGAAACTGTAGCTGTGGGCACCAGATAATGACATCACGTAGCATTGCTTGGCTTCCCCTCGCTATTAACTAGCCTTCTTGGAGTTTCTCCAGTCCAGGAACACAACTTGCTTTATAGCCAGCTGCAGACATTTTACAGTTTAGCCAAATTTCTTTGAAGCAGTTTCACATGACTCATCTCATTTGATCCTCACAGAAGTCCTGGAGTAGAAGATAGGAGACTCGGTAGAATCCTATTTTCTTTTCATTAGCTAGAAAACGAGATTTTAAAAGTTTAGAAACTTGACCCGACTGAAAAGAAGTAAGAAATGGTGCATCTTGAAAATGACTTCAGGTTTTCTCACTGCACAGAATATAGTCAAACACTGCTACAGTTAAATATTTTACCCTTTGTTCTCCCTGTGTGATCTACAATAATAATTTGCTTCGTGTTGCTATTTACTGCTGTGTTGCTGACAATTACCTGAAAGAGAAGTTGGGATGTTTCACTTGGCTTGAAAATATTTAGCTAAATAAGAAAGCAGGTCTAATTAAGCAAGGTTATTCCCTATATATAAAAGGCTAAGTTGACTTGTACATGTGTGATACACATAAAGCTCTCACTGGCGCCAATTGTGTGTTTTGATCTGTCATTGTCGATCGTGAATCTGGTTGACACTGCTATTATAGAGAAAGGGCAAATAGTGATATTAAAATATTTCTTCTAATTAATATCCTTTCAATGTGAACAAATATGTGCACTGGGATAGTACATACATGTTTACTGTATGATTGAAAAGTATGTTATTTTTCAGTAATTTTGGGAAGTATGCTTCCATATCAGGGCTAAATTTATGTAGCCAAATCTTCTCCAAGTGCAGCTGAATAAAATAACCACATCTGGAGGTTAAGTGGTGGCCACCTTAGTCCAGAGGCCAAATGAGACATGAAAAGGGACAAAACATCAAAGGCACTCTTTCTGCAGATGAGACAAGAACTCTAGATTTCCCTACTTATGTATAACAAAGAATTTTTATGCAGCTGTCTTCTTATTTTGAGTAAGAAATTCTTATAAGAAGAACTGCCATGTTATTCCATATAACCTTGCTTGAGGTTATTTAGGGTTTGGGGCAGTCTACATTCTTCAAACAATATTCCAAGTCCATTTTATTTGATCATTGGAACAGATATGCTCAACTGTTTTTCCTCTTTCCTTCAAACACACCTTTCCAGAATTCTAATATAACCAATCTATATATTTTCTGGGTTTCATAGCAAATAAAATTATAAATTTTGCCATTTTTCTAATTCACATGACTACTAAAATATGAAGAATGAGTAAGCATGTGTTTAATGATTGCCAGCATATTTGTACCCTATGATATCTATAATAATAAAAGTGCAATATGATAATTAGACCAGGTGTCCTTCTGGACAACCTTCTGGATGAAACCGGGGCTACGAGGGCAGCCTGGGTCCTGGGTGCCAGAGGGAAGCCGGTGCTGGCAGCCAGGGGAAGGAAGGCCTACTCTTGCATAAATTTCATGCACCTGGCCTCTAGTAGAATATATTCTACAATCTGTAAATTCCTTGGTAAACTTGAAGACAGTTTTCTTAGCCTAGAAAATAGGGCTTGAGGCAACACTTTTTGCAATACTCTTTGTTAAGGCAAAACTCCAGGATAGCAAGAGTGAGAAGTATGAGGCAACGTGTGTGGGGAGCAAACACTGGGTCTCCTATCACTATGCTGGTCCCAGCTTCAGAAGATGCTACAGAGTACCTGATGTGCCCTCAGCAAGAACACTTGTACCACCTTCAGAAGCACCTTGAGAATGAAGATAGCACCCTATCAGGTGTGCCATCATCTAACAAGGATGTTGGAAGATGACTAGGGACTTAGCAAAGAAGCTGGCCAGACTCATGCAGTGGAGCTATTCCAGGCTGAACAAGTTGGTGAGATTTAGCATCAGCTAAGACTGAGAAAGGTGGCCCAGAGTCAGGGAGCAAGGTGTGACCAAGAGACACTCTGGAGTTACCTAAGGTGCACCTGACACAAACATCACATTAGATCTGGTGATTCATGGTCCTAAGGTCCTGAACTCTTTTATGCGTAGGGACCTCCGGTACTAAATTCTGCTTCTGCTCAGTGTATTTGCTCTGTGATCTGGATGTCAGATGCAGCCATGCAGAGCTTCCCAATCTGAAGTGGACTGATCATTCTTTGTCGTAGGGGGCTGTCTTCTGCATTTTGGCATCATCCCTGCCTCCATCCATTAGTTGCTATTAGCTCTCTAGACTTGGCTTTGAATTTCCACATTTTGCCAAATATTTCACAGGTGGAAAAAATGCCCTGATTGAGAACCATTGATCTATACAACCCATTCACTCATTAGAATTCACTGGTCTAGTCTCCCAGTTCCCTATGTCTACCTTTGCTTTCCATCGCAGGGCTGATCTACATATTAATAAGTTATACACATGCAGATTATAATAATCATAAATACAATTTGGTTTTTAATACAGATGTGCTCACTTTTTTTGCATATAATCTGTATTTATTTCATTATTTTTCTCCCATACATTTTGCATATTCCCTGTTTTCCTTCCTCTTGGCTGAGTTTTCTGCTCTAACTTCTGCTTTTCCTCTTCTAGGACCAGAAATAATGAGTACAGAGGCTGTTTAGAGTTCTGCACCAAACTAACTTGGTAAACTGAATCCATGTCCCCTGCCCGCTGTCAACACACACACGCACGCACGCACGCACGCACGCACGCACACGCACGCACGCACGCACACACGAATCTAACAATCACCTATTTTGCGTGGAAATATGCATGAGTAGAACTACATGAGATGATTAACATAATATGCCCAGTTGGGCTACTAGGAATATCTCAATGACTGCTCACTATTATTGATATCTCTGTTTATATTCTGATCTCATGTGAACCTCACCTGAGGTATGTTTTCATTTCATAAGGGATTTAAATAATTCCTGAATATGCTCCCATTGTTCTCCTTAAAATAATTCCTCTTTGTACTACTTTGCAAAGACATGTGCTTTTTCTATGCCCAGTTTCAAAATCTTGGAGATGATACCTTTACCATTATCTTTCACATCTGGTCTTTTTATTCTTTTGTTCATAAAATTATACCTCATATTTGGATTGTGCTTTGTGGTTTGAAAGCATTTAAACTTAACTTTCAAAAAATTTTCGGTGACAAGTGCATTTCATATTAATTCAAAAAATATTTTACTAAGAGCTTATGATGAAGCAGAAATTGTTCTAATTTCCAATGAAAATATAGATCCAGTCCCAGGATCACTGCAAGTGCCTAACTTTTTGCCTTGACTGGATCACTCCTCCTTCCTACCTTCCTTCAATGATTCTGTTAGACAGTCTTGCAAAACATGCCACATGGGGATCTAAAATCACCCTGAGTGTTTGCAAGTTCTCCAGCATCCACTTGGAAAAGGTCTGGTCCCTCCTGATTTTTTCAATAGTATTTTGAACTCCTAAACTGAGCAGACAGATCTGCTTACTTTTTTTTTGCATATGATCTGTGTTTATTTCATTATTTCCTCCCTCTAATATTATTTTCTTCTTCCTGGAATTCCATTCTTAGTCTTTTTGGATTATTTAAATTCTACACATCATTTAAGAATGCAATCCTCTATGCCTACCCCTGGATGGAGTTGTACTTATGCATCTTTACAGTAAGGAGTTTCACATGGTTTAACATACAATTGTTCTCTGATTATTCCCTATGTCTTAGTTCTGTCTCCAGCACTAGATTGGAAACCTGTTGAAGGATGGGGCCAGGAGACTTAGCACTGTTCTATTTACCAGATACCTAGAATATAATATAGAGTCCATCAATGCTTCCAAGATGAGCATTTGCTCTTCCCAGAGACCCAGGATAAGGACTTAGTCCAAGGAGAAGCTATCACAGGGGGAATTTCACGCATATTGGTGCTCTGGGGTTTGTAGTGTCTCTAAAGACATGTCATATGCCATCCATCTCTCTCCTATTTAACATTCTTCTGAGTATGCTGACTTCAGACAATTATATTTGCCCTTCAACAAGGCTTATCACTAAACCCAAAAGAAGTCTCACCAACTTCTTGGCAGCAACTTTGCTTCCTCCAGCCAATTTAGGAGTTACATCAGAAATTCCAGAGCGGTGTGACTCATGTGTAGCTGGCGTTCTGTGCTGCCGCATGCTCTCAGAGGGAAAAATGAGAGCTCCCTTAGGACACTCACATATGTCTAAGGTGTTCTTTGACCCTCATACTAGTGGGACCTGGGGAAGAAATCAATTTACAGTCCTGTAAAATTGATTCTGACATAAACAAACATGTATATTTACATTTTTTTCTGTCTACTCTCAGAAAAAGATTAGAAATCTTAGTGGCAGTTAAGAATGGCTGTGAATTCAGTTTTCACACATTAAGTATCCTTTGTTTCAGTCCCAGGAATTTTGACTTCCAGGTCAAATTCAGTTTCTTGTCAGAGGCATTTCACTATATATACAAAAAAGACATAATTGTTGATGGAGTTTATAAATGTGAAACAGTCTTATTTTTGTCTTTGATAAAGAACTTATGACATTGCTCCCTTCTTAAAATATATTTTAGTCTAATAAATGTTTCACAATTTATATAGGGTAATTTTAGTGTTAATGAAAATGGTGTTATATATTTAGATACTTTCAAAGCTTTAAAAAATTGAATTATACTTATTCTACAAAAAGTTTTAAAATTATAGTATTTATTCCACAAGTAAGCTACTGAGATGACATCCTAAATTGTTCCCAAGAATGGCACCTCACCATGGATTTTTGAAACAAGAGAAGTCAGTTTCTACAGCATTTTTACATAGTTCCTCTGAACATCAAATTTCCTGGTGATTTCCTCTGTCTTATGTTTAATGTAAATATCACATCTTCAGTTTTTTTTATGGAAAAGATGAGCAAATGTGGAAAAAGGTGGCTGGGTTCCTCCTTTAGCGGTAAGGAGCCAAGAGTCAATGTCTTTGAGTAACAAGCAAAGGGAAGGTGAGCCCACGGCAGCAGTAGGATTAATACAGGACTCTCTTCACTGGGCAGCATCGCCAATTGAAAGTGTCCTTAGGTCACCACGGTTAATGTGTCTTATTTACAGGAAGTAATTTAAACGCTGATTTGATTGCCACATCATGCAGAGCTGTGCTTTGACCTACACAGGTAATAAATATGCGTTGTCTGGATCTATAATAGAAACTGGTGTTACAATGTATGTGCTGTGAACTCATCAAAGGAGGCGGTAGATGAGTAATTATTTCTTCCCCAGAGAACAAAAGGATGTCAGCCAGGAAACCCCACTCAGAAAAACAATGATCTGGAGTGCCTGGCTGCTGGTTCCATGCGGTGTGCTAACCAAGGGACAGATACTTTTTGTGACTGACTGTGGAAGAACTGGTTGAAAGGTAAAAGTTCATTCAGTAGCCCATTGTCTTATCTACACGAAATCAGGATGACTGAATATCAGGAGCCTGAGAGTGCTTCCCACTTAGGGATGCTGCTGAGCAGTGGTGACTACTGACCACTGAGCCGTCAGGGAAAGGGGAAGACTAAATAACAGGTAAGACAGAAAGGAATCACCTGGGGTCAGCTTTGAACTTCTGTACAGGTGTGATAAACACTCTCCTGCCAATATTTTCTAACTTGAGCTCTCACTGGCAACAGGGAGGGAACAATGGACAATTTTCTTCACATCGATTGTGGTGACTGTGCGATGAGTTCCGTAGATTATGTGAACATAGTTCAATGTTTATCAGAGAAGTTACATAGAGGATTCTAAGTTCCTCAAAAATTGACCAGTGGTCACTTAGGTGTGACTGCAAATATTTTTAATAAATTAAGACTTTTTATCAGTTGAGCTGAATTTTTTGCTTTGCATATGATATAATTTAGACTATGCCCTCACTTTTCTGATTTACTCACTATTAAAATCTCAAAACGGTTCAAGCACATCACCTCTGCCCACTTCTTACGAGCTTGCCCTTCAACAGAAGAAGCCAGTTTCCTGGTCTTCCGTCTCCTTGCAGAATGCTGACTCTTCATAAGATGTAATGCAATAGAACACCAAGAATGTGCTTGCTTCCTCCTTTAGACAACAACTTCTCTTTGCCAGCTTGCTGCATACACGCAGGAGGGACAAACCTTGTGCCTAAGCAGAGTGAATTTTTTAAATGAATAAGTTCATGCTTACTACTAAACAAAACATAATCATTTCTGTTTAATCCTAATTTTCTTAACATCATGAGTTTAAATTTTCCAACTGTAACTTCCTACTTTATCAGAAATTATACTGAAGATGTGACACGTGTGTATGCGTGTATATATGCATGCTTGCCCATGAATGTGTCTACAAAAAAAACTTGCCCTGCCCTCGCTGGTTTGGTTCAATGGATAGAGCATCAGCCTGCAGACTGAGGGGTCCCAGATTCAATTCTGGCCAAGGGCACATGCCAGGTTACGGGCTCGATCTCTCATCATTGATGTTTCTGGCTCTCTCTGTCTCTCCCTTTCCCTTCCTCTCTAAAATCAATAAAATAGATTAAAAAAAAAAACTTGCCCCCGTGTCCTTCACTAGAAGTCTAGGAAATGGATTCACTAATGAATGTTTTTAAGTACACAACATCTCTGATGTGCATGTTTAAGCATGTTGAATTTGCATTCAACAGTCAGTGAGTTATTTGCCAATTATTATTTTTTCATTCACTAGCTATATAACCATGGAAAATCCACTGAATTGTTCTAAACATTCATTTCTTCATTTTCATACCAAAGAAGAAAGCCAGACCCATCTCAAAAAGTCACTGTGATATTAGATATTTTTTGTGGAAATTCTTTATAAAATGAGTCACTATATTAAAGTCAGTGCATAATCCTATAGATATCAATAATATCACTTCATTGTTAGTAGTTTTCATTGTTATATACTCTGATATATTGAGATGTTTTTATGGGCAAAGACTCTGTTTTTCTGACATTGCAATGGTAGCAGACACATTATAGATACTCAGTAAATATTCATTAATTAAAAGTATACTCAGGACTATACAAAAAGAAAATGAAAGCCGAATATTGTATTCCCAAGCAGATCATTCAGATACATCTTTTACTGATTGGGCAGCACACCAGCTCCACATGGAGTGACTAAAGGGGCTAAGAAAAGGAAGTCAATGTTCTTTGAATGCACAGATGGCACTGCCTGTGTCTGTGACAGCACAGCCTAAAAGTAGCATCTATTTTATTCCCAATCTACCTAAGTAAAGCATTTGTGGTTTACTAAAAATATATTTAGTTTTATAACTCAGTCAGTGTAGTACTTTTAATTAATCCCTTCCAGTTTGTAGTGCTCTTGTTTATATTTCTGTATGAATGTTGGAAGCAACTCTGAGGAGGATTATTGGAAATTATTTTTTTAAAAAAACCTTCATAAATTAAACTACTCACATTGAATGCTTTGGTCACAGCTGTGGAAATAGTTGTGATGAGGAGATAGAGGTGTTAAAAGAAAAAAGAAGTAACACAAGTCTGGGCATATAAGGAATGATTGTAAGAAACAGGTCATTATGAGTACCTGGATAAAAGACACCATTTTTATGGTAGAAGGCAAAAAATATTGCTGAAGGAGGGAGAAGACAAATCTTGAAAATGATGAAAATCTGAAGATTAAGTAAGCCCTTATAAATTTATCCCCAGATTAGAGACTGCACTGCACATTTTACTTAAATGATTGAAAATCTGAGATCCCACTCTTGTTTCTGAACTCTGTTATGCATAGTCTATATGTACACATAGTCTGATTCTATAAAGTGATCATTTAGCATCTATTATATGTAGGGATCTGTGCTTGCAATATGTTTGGAACAAAACAACAGATAACATACTGTTCTAGTCTTAAGGAAACTTTCAAACTTATCAGAAAGAGAGATAACAACAACAAAAACCCTGCCTATATGTTATATTTTTCAACAAAATGACATTTACTACTATGATTTCCAAACAAGCTAATCATAAAATTCAATTGAGCAGTTTATATAAAGTTCATATTTCTTTTGTAATTTCCAAAAGCTGTTGAAGTTTTATAGAAAAGTATACATTGAGGTGCAAGTGAACTTCTAAAAAGCAAAATCAGCCATAGCAAGGTAAGATAGACCTAGAAAAGAAATAGCAAAACCTGCTCCAAGACAACCAATAATAAATACTAACAATGAACTGAAGTGAGAAGTGGAGATAATTAGGTAGAAAATAAATAGATAAAAGGGTTTTGAGGCCATACCCAGGTATTTGGAGTCTATAACAATGTGGTGTCAAGAAAGACATGGTACAGAGTGCCTGGGAAAGGTTGGTGTTTCAGCGAAGTCACAGTAATGATGGTGTTGGCAAGAGGACAGGCAGAGAAACAATGTGAGAGTTGGTCTGACTTTTCAGTGATTGGGATGCTGCTGAGAGAGAGAGAATTTGTTAATAGGCACTGCTTGAGGATATTATAGGAGAGAATCACAGGAAGACTATCAGAATGAGAGATAGGCAAGAGTCTATGCTTTAAACTTTTGCCTTGCAACTTGGGATTATTGCATTTGGTCTAGGACAGTGGTCGGCAAACTCATTAGTCAAAACAGCGACAAACCACAGCTCGTGAACCACATGTGGTTTGAGAGTCGCTGTTTGCCAACCACTGCTCTAGGAAGGCAGAATAATAAATTCAGATGGGAGAATTTATGTATCTAATACTCCAATGTGTTCACATAGAGTGTGCAGCAAAAACCTTTGCTGGTTAGAAGTTCAAGAGAAAGAGAAAGATTAGAAATTGAAGTTTGGATATAATATGTATGAACATGCCAGATGAAACAGTGGAGGTAAATGAGATAAGTGGTAGGGACTGGGAAGAAGATCAAAGAAGAGAGAAATGTAAGGTAAAATTGAGTGAGAATAAGTTGAGGCAGAGAAGGCTCATCAGATATGCATATTCATGTGCACAAAACAGGATGATACTAGTGAAAAGCACAATGAAAATTTTTAATGGAATGAAGACTAAGAAGCCATAGCATTTGATAATTAGAAGATAAATGAAGAACTTGCCTCCACACCACAGCTTCATTAAGAAATAAATGGCAAGTGACACTGTGCAAGGTTAAGATGTACAATGTGGTGATTTCAAACATTCTCGATTGCACTATGGTGATCCATATGCTAACCCAGTATTGGGGGAAATTAAAAACTTCTCAGAAGAAGTGATATCAAAGGTAATATATAAAGCACATGTTGAAATTATTGAAGGAAGGGATCTGGGAGAAAAGAAGCCTTTTCAAGGCAAAAGCAAGAAAACTAATAAAGACCACTCTGAGGAAATAAGAACAATCCTGTATAAATTAAACAATGAATAATCTAAATGAAAAAAACAACAAAAAAGAATCTCTGATTTTCTATGTCTAGCAAGTTCCTACAAATAGGCTAATTAAAAAAAACCATAATATAATTGGGAACCACTATTAAACCGGAAAAGTTATCTTGTTAGAAAATGTTAAATCAATTTTTCAATGTCCTAAATAAGTTATGCTTACCCTACAAGGAAATGTTATTTAATATAGCTTCCTCGCTAGAGAGAGTTTCTAGAATCAGACTAAGACCATTAACAAAGCTGTAGATTCTTAGTTGATCAGTTAGATGTTCTATGTTCTTTATCTCAATCTGATTAAAAGAAATACTTGGTGTCAGAGGAATGTATCAGCTGAACTAAAAGGTGAGAGTGAATACTCTTGGTTGTGAAGAATAACAGATCACCAGGCAGGAGTACAAGCAGGTGAGCCGACTATAGCCCAACCCAATGCATTAAAACAAAACCGCAGTAACAACCTCACCACAACAGCCATCGCTAAGGGGACATAAACAGATGTACTCGCCTAAGGGCATAGTGCACACCATCTGAATATGAAGCAGTGTTGTATACAGTCTCCCCTGCCTGTGTAACTTGTCCAGGACTACTTTTTTTTTTTAAATAAAGGAGACCCTTCACGAGTTTAAGAAGCATAACGTGGGGGGCTCATATCTGCGTGGATCTTAAAGAGATATTTTCATTTTCATTAATTTCTAGTCACTTTGAGAAGATTAAAGAAAATATTTCCTTACATTTGGGAGCTTGTATTTCTCTTGGATCAAGACCACACCAGAGTTTTTTTAATTTTCTGAAACTTAGTTACATATAAATTCAGGTTGAATCCTGTGCCAAAATAGCTGAGAACTACCCTAGATGGACAGCAACTTCCTGTTTTTAGGAATGGAATATCTTAATGGAATAGGCTACAAAGCAGGAAATCAAATGATTGAATTGTTTAAATCATGTACCCGCATCTAAGCAATCTCTTTCATGTATGTCTCCTATTTTATTTTATTTTTTAAAAATATTTTTATTGATTTTTTTTACAGAGAGGAAGGGAGAGGGGAAGAAAGTCAGAAACATTAATGAGAGAGAAACATCGATTAGCTGCCTCCTGCACACCACCTACTGGGGATGTGCCTGCAACCAATGGATGTTGACCCGAATCAAACCTGGGACCTTTCAGTCCACACTCTGACACTCTATCTACTGAGCCAAACCAGTTTGGGCATGCCTCTAATTTTAAATGTAAATATCAAAGAGAGTACACTCACATATAATGAAATAAAATAGTGTGCTCAGAGAGTCTCTGTCATCTTTTGGAATCTCTTGTGAATGTCAACTCATTGGATGACACCTGGCAAGCAGTTATATTTAAATTAGCTTCCCAAGCCCACCCTGACAAGGATAACTAACTTTGCAGCTGCAGACTGAGATATACTGTCATTACTATTTTAATGTCAAGAATAACGGAAGCTCCATTTGAGAGGCAGCTGTGAGGTAAAGTAGAAATGATCCATTTTCCCCCTCTCCTTGTCTTCTTTACTTCTTTCCAGAACTTTCTCAGGGTAGTATGTTAGTTTCTCCCTCTCCATACATTCAGACAAGTGTGTACTCTCAAAATCCTTTGCAATTCCAAGCCCATGTTGTGGGGCATACAGGATCTTCCTAAATCTCTGAAGGATGCAGTCAGGGCATTGTTCCCTTTCTAAGGAGAAGGAACAGGAGTGGTAGCCAGCAGTCACTCTCATGTGGGGAATGTAATAAAAGAGACTGTAGAAGGGATCCTGCATTTCATTATGAAGCATCCTACTAAAGTCATTCTTTATAATGGAAAAAAGGAGCCTTTCTCCCAAGACTATCTAAAGAGCTGTGCTGCTCATTAAAAGGGTTGCACAGAGAAGGTCTCACATCTTTATTCAAAATGAACATTAAACAAGTCTTTAAAAAAATTATTAGAGCCTTCTTTGTTACCAGGGTTACCTCGTTCCCCTGGCCTCGTCCTCCACTGTGCACAGATCACACCAAAGACAGCATATTCACCACCCCCACCCTCACTGCAAGTGAAGACGGACTTGCCAGGGTGAATCCTGAATATTAACCAGTCCATGGGCAAGGCAAGCTGGGCATGTGGTCTGATTTTATTTTTTTCCTTGATAAAGAAGCAAATCCATTAAAAAAGACTTGACAGAGGCATCTCCCTGGAACATAAATGATGAGGGCTGGAGAGAGAATGAATATGAGGTGGTGAAACTGAGGATATTCTCACCTTGCCTGGCTGTGATGAGAACACTATGTGAGGTGACAGGGAAGAGTCAGGCCTCATTGATCAGAACAAAGTAATGCTATTCTTTCTGAGTTCCAAAAATGAGACATTTTCCTAATAAACAATGTTATTTATAAAAAAAAACAGCACTTTCAGATCTAACTGAGAATGGATAGTCAAGTTTCAGCTGAACCAGTGTCCTTGGTAGATGTCAGGAAGACCAAACCATGCCATGAATATAGAAGCAGCTGAAGATAACATATTTCATGTAATGACCATTGAGACTGCCGAGAATCTCACCTGGGAAAAGCTCTAAACCCAAAAAAGGACAGCAAAGTGCTCCCATGCTGCCAGCAGCCACTATTTGAAGTTCTATTAAAGTTAGAGAATGCCAAAGTGCTGGGTACAGATGAAATGAGAGAAAAAATTCTGACTTAAAGCTGGCTTGTTTGTGAGACTCTGTGTCTGGCTTGTTTGTGAGACTCTGTGTGAAGGTGCACACACAGGGGCAAGGATTTGTTTCCAAAGTTCTTCTAGTTTGTGGGCTGTGCGTGGGGTTATTAATGCAGGCTGCAATAGCCTGCCGAGGGTCAAAGCCTAGCTACCTCACGCTTTCTAACTGAACAATCACTTTCTGTGATCACTTTTTCTCTATCAAAGGGGCAGAGTAACAGTTGGTATCTCTTAGGGCTTGGAGATAAGTTCTAAAACTTGCCGCACTTGGGATGGTGCCTGAACATGTTGTGTGTGTTTTGTGCTGTTGAGTCAACCCTGACTCCTGGTGACCCTTTGAATGAGTACCTCCACAGTGACCTGTTCTCAACAGCCCTGATCAGTTTCTATACACTCATGCCTCCTACTTTTTTTATGGAGTCAATCCATCTCATACTTGGCCTTCCTCCTTTCTTGTGGCCTTCCATTTTTTCCAACATTATTGTCTTTTTCAAAGATCTCTGCCTTCTCACAGTGTGCCCAAATTAGGTCAGCTTTAATTTTTGTCATTTTTTGCCTCCAGCAATGTTTCAGGATTAATTCATTCTAAGATTCACTTGTTCATCTTTCTGGCAGTCCAGGGTATGCGCAGAGCTCTTCTGTAACACCATATTTCAAGTGAATAATTTGTTTCCCTATCAGTCTTCTTCACTATCTGACTTTCACTTCTGTACCTAGTAATTGGGAATACAGAGGTGTGGAGGACTCAGCATTGCTCTGAGCCTTGGACACTTTAGCACTCCATTTAGATCAGCTATTGTTATTTCTACCAGCTTGGTTCTACAATGATACTTGTTATTTCTTGATGATTTTATAAAACTTATATCTCTATTTGGTAGGGTATTTTTAAATCCTATTCTTCAAGTAGCGTTTGTATTCTGAACTTCGATTTTAAGAGTGGGTTAATTAGTCATACTTAAGAGTGCTGCTGAGCCTGAAGAAAAATCAGGGATGTACATAAGCATCAACTTTAATATCCCCTAACCATGTGCACCTGTGATTCTGAATTCAGTGGGCCTCTGCGCCCCAGATCTGTTCCACATGCTAAAGTAACGGAGAATTACATGGGACCTGTTCTCCCGTTTGTATATGAAATTGATCCTGATTCTCAAGTATTCATAAAATTGAGGTGACATTATCCACACTTTACTGGCGAAGAAACTAGGAGTCTGAAAGTTCGAGAAACTTACCTAAATTCTAAAAATAAGGATCATTGTCTGAATTTGGAAGCATATTTTCCTGGGTAAAGTTTGACACTGTTTTTTGCTAGATTACTTTTCAAATTCCTTATCTATCAAGGGTGGTCTTGTACAAGGGTAGTCTGCCCATATGTCACCTAATGACACCTATGATGACATCAAATGTGTCCAGAAGAAGGGCAGACTTCCTGAAGAACCAAGTGTGCTGTTGCCTTTCTGATCAGCTGTGGGGACCTAATGCAACCTTTTTTCTGCTCTGTCTGTTGGGAATTTTTGAGTCACATTTCATTTTCTCAGGGCAACTATGTTAAGCTTCACTGGAAGCATGTTTAGCTTCTTCTTCTTTCCTTGACTGCAATTTCTATTTTCATTTCATTTGTAGCATGTTAACATTCATGCACATGAGCTTTGCTCTAAATTGGATGATGCAAATAAATTCAATAAACAAAATAAAAACGATTCCATTTTGGTTTTCTCCATGAAGAGGGTGCTGTAATAAAGACAAAACCAATAATAAAACTCACAAGTCTTTTATGTGAATCAGCAAGATGAAGCAAACAGCAAAAAATTATCTGGTATAAAAATGTAGCATGCCATATAACACAGAGAAACATACTTTCCATTGCATCTACAAGCTGGAAACAAAGGGAAAAAAGTATTTCTTGGGGGTCAGAACTGAAGAAGAAGCTGAGAAAGAAAGATGAAAGCTGATGAATTAGACCTGTGGGATTAGGGAGTGTGTGTGTGTGTGTGTGTGTGTGTGTGTGTGTGTGTATGTGCACATACACGTGTGTGTGTGTGTGTGTGTGTATGTGCACATACACGTGTGTGTGTGTGTGTGTGTGTGTGTTTGTGTTTCATACTCAGCTTGAGTTATGATTTTTAGCATCCACAATAAGGCTGTGAGCCCACGTGAGTTGAGAAGTTGATATAAAACATTCAGCCCTACCCAGTTTGGCACAGTGGCTAGAGTGTTGGCCTATGCACTGAAGGGTCCTGGGTTCGATTGTGGTTGGTTAAGGGCATGAGCCTTAGTTGCAGGCTCAATTTCTGGCCCTGGTCAAAGTATATGCGGGAGGCAACCAATCGATGTGTTTCTCTTCCATCAATGTTTCTCTCTCTGTTTTTATCTCTCACTTTCACTCTCCCTAAAAATCAATGGAAAAAAAACCCTGGATGAGGATTAACAACAACAACAACAACAACAAAAAAAAAAAAAAAAAAAGAAAAAAAAGACATTCAAATACTTTTGGAAAACTGATCAATGCTAGGATGGGTCACATGTGTGATAAGAACACTTATGAGCAGAGATTGGTGCTGGATTAGGAAACAAAGTATTTTCTGGAAAGCTTGATGACAGACATCAACTACATGCATATTTGAGGCTCAAACTATTTAAACTATTAAATATAAAAAATTTTCTATCCCATGAAATCTGAATAATGTTTCAGTTTGCTATATTTTAAATTCATTATCAGTGAAATTGAGAAAACGCTAAGCTGAAAAATTAACACAACAATCAAGCTCATATTGATAATATTTCTGAAGTAACTTGATATTTCTGAAACCAACTTGGAGGTGCATGGTCTCCGTCCAGGCAACCAAGTAGTTCAGGGATGAACCCTGCTGAGGATGAAACCCCAACCAAAACCGTGATCACATACAGAGATGATGCCCAATAATAAGAGCAATGGGTACACTAAAGGCAGAACTAAACAAAAGAACCTCAGATAATAAACCTTCTATATGGAGATATACCAAAGGTATCATCAACTGATTAAAAGAAAATCATGTAAGAAATGAAAAAGAAATCATGTAAGAAATGAATAAGACCTATCCAAATAGAACCAATGTCTCAGAATAAAAGAAGGAAACTATTATGCATGCAAAATTTACTCTGAAAAAAAATTACATCAAAGTTTAAAAGTTACATGGTAATATATATATATTATATACTGTTGGTCGGACATCCCTTTCACAATCTGGGACCACTGGTTCCCAACTGCTCACCTGTCTGCCTGCCTGATCACCCCTAACTACCTTTGCTTGCCTGACTGATCATCCCCAACTGCCCTCCCCTGCAGGCCTGATCTCACCCCCAACTGCCCTCCTTGTTGGCTTGATTGCCCCTAACTGCCTCTGCCTCGGCCCCACCACCATGGCTTTGGCTGGAGGAAGTCAAACATCTGGAAGATGGCCAACCGACCTGAATATTACCCTTTTATTAGAATAGACAGATTATATAGGATAAAATTACTTAAGTGGGGGGGGGGGAGAAACCCTTTTTAGCAGGAGGAGATGCCCTTGATAGACAAAAATACATAACCCCTATATCTGGACTATACTGTCAAATGCCAGCCATATGCACTATAATGCCAAACTGGTCATTAAAAAAATTGAACCACTTTCTTACACCTTACACCTTGTTGTCCTTAAAATCCCCCCTCAGTCCCCACTTTAGGTTCTGCTTCTCAGTTCACCCAGATTAGGTTCTGATTGGTCTGTTTCTATGCCAGTCAGCATCTCCAGGCCTATCTCCAGGCCTGATCAGATGGTGGGACTGATCAGCAGTCATCCCAGGCTGCTGGCGAGCAGGCTGAACTGCCGACCTCTGAGAGAAAGGGGGGCACAGCTTCTGGTAAGGCCGAGAGAGAGAGAGAGAGAGAGAGAGAGAGAGAGAGAGAGAGAGGCAAGTCTGATCAGCAGCTGCCACAGCAGCTGCTGATCCACCCCACCTCCCTCTCTCTTCAAAAGGTTAGCAGTTCAGCCTGCTCACCAGTCCCTGCCCACCCAAGCCTGCTGTGCACACAGCCTGGCTTTCTGTCATTCCTTTGGTGTTTTGGACATTATGGACCTGGCAATATAGATAGATATAGATATAGATATAGATATATACTTTTAACAATTATTCATTCCAATGGCTTAAATCTGAAAAGTGAGTAACATCAATTGAGCTATCAGCTACTAAAGTATGTATACATTTTTTGGGATACCTTATATAAATGAAAAGAAAATAAATAGACAATAAATATAATATATGGCTTTCATATCAATACTTTCATATCACTCTAGACTTCCTTGTTTGTAATCTTCCAGTTCTTTTCTTTCCAGAACCATGACTAGCCATCATGGATATAATGAAAATCCAGTTTTGAGATGGGAGAAGTTATTTAAAACATCATATAAGTGAATAAACGTAAATATCTGATTATATAAAGAAACTAGAGACCCGTTGCAGGAAGATTCCTGCAAGAATAGAACTTTCTGCGACCAGAGCAAAGCTCCCTCCCTTCTCTGCTGCCTCACTCCCTTCTCCAGTACCTTGCTCTTTCCCACCTCTGCTGCCTTGCTCCCTCCTTTCTCCCCTGCCCCGTTTGCTTACTTCTCCACAGCTTTGCTCTCTTCTGCAGTGTTTGGCTTCCTTTTACGCATCTTCTGTGCAGGGATATGCAAATTAACCACCATCTTGGTTGGTTAATTTGCATGCTCACTCTGATTGGCTTGTGAGCGTGGCTTGTGGGCATGGCTTGTGGGTGTAGGGAAGGTCCAGTCACTTTGCATATTACTCTTTTATTAGATAGGATACAGTGAATAGACATATACCTAACTACTATTTTTTATAATCATACAACAACATACATGCAGATAGAAACTATTTTTCTCATAAATGGAAAAACAGAAAGATTTTAGATTTTGTAGGCTGTAAAGCCTCTGTAACAACTACTCAACTCTTTAATGAGGTGGCACCACAATGAACACAGACAATATGGAAGTGGGTGGGACTGACCTTGGTCCACAAAATAGGATGGCAGTTAAATGTGGCCCACAGGCCTAGCTGGAAGGCAAACAAACTCAATTCTGAAGATGATCTTACAATATTTACCATTTATTTAAATTTTAAAATGCAAAACAATAAATCTTTAAATATATTTAAACTCTTTAATGAATTTAGAAAAGAAAAACAGGACTTTTATTCTTAGGTATTTACAAAAGAAAAATGAAAATATATATCCACAAAAGACTTGTAGGAATAAATGGAGGGCATATTTATTCATAGCAGTCCAAGAGCCCATCAATAACAGAGTGATGTATTCATACTATGAAATGACACTACACAGTAAAAAGAAATAAACAACCACATGGATGAATGTGTAAAACATCATGGTGAATAATAGGAGCCTATAAAGTATTATAGGCCCAGTGCAAAAAATTTGTGCAAGAGTAGGCCTTCCTCTCCCGCGAGCTGCCGGTACTGGCTTGCCTCTGGCACCTGGAACCCAGGCTTCCTTTGCAGCCCAGGCTTCATCCAGAAGATCGCCCAGAAGGATGTCCAGTCTAATTAGCATATTACACTTTTATTATTATAGATTATTATGGATAGTATGTATAGCGTATGTTTTGTTTATGTCAAGTTCTAGAGGTGTCACTAATGTGTATGATATAAAAGGATAAGAATAGTGCTGGCATCTGGGTGGGTGGGTTTGGACCGTGACTAAAAAGGCATCATGCGGAAGCTTTGTGTGGTGATAGGGATGCTGTACATCTATGTAGAAGTTTGAGTCACACAGGCATAGATATTATAAAACTGGTTATATGATAAAATTAAATTTTGTGCATTTTTTATATGTGAATTTCATCTTCGGAGGAAAAAATGTGACGTACACATTGCTCTCTAGATGACATGCTTGCTGAGTCACACGGTGTGTACTAATGTCTGCAACTTTGAAATGCATCAGGAAATAAGGTGAGTTAATAAATGAAGAGAGGAATGGATAGAGGATACATAAATAATGAAAATTTTAGAAAAATAGGAATTATAAAACCTAGATGGTTGGTACATAAATATTTAGTGTAAAATCTTTTCAATGTTTATGCTTAAATTATTTCTAATAAAATATAAAAAATAGGAATGATAAACATCATATTCAAGATACTAACATTTGCCATAATTTTTTCAACTGCCTAAATTATATTTTTGACAAAATATTAAAGCATTGTAAAATATAAAAATCATATAAAGCTATAATTTTCTATGTGGCCAAATTTCCATTAATATATTCCAATAAAAACCATTGTCTATCAATCTCTTCTTCATTGGTTATTCATGGATTCCAGCAAGATTCTATTAATTTATGTGTACTTAAAGCAACTTTCTCCAGATAAATCAGTACATTTTGTACTTTCTTTAATTCTATATATCAGCTCTATTCCTGTACAAAAATCTAATATAATTTGTTGTTTCACTATAATAATTTTGTTTATGTTTTTATGTAAAATATGTAATATATTCTATAATGGCCTTTTAATAAACACATTTATTTGACTATGACTTACTAAAATATTCATATAACTCTAGTAGTCATAGTAATAATTTAAACATTTCTGGCAATGCTGTTGATATGTTCAAAATAACTGCAATATTTTATAATTTGGACAAAATATTCTCTTATTTTCTTGGTATTAAGATTCTCATTATTACAGGCTCAATATTAAAAACTTCAATTTTTTAAATTATTATATATAGATCACTTTAAAATAAAGGTGTCTTATAGCAATAATTTTAAGGTTTCATTCTTTTGTAACTTTAAATTGACACTATGTCTATTTTATTAGTATTCATCTGTAATAATATAAGCTAATTAGACCAGACAGCCAATCGACCTTCAGGACATCATTCCAGACATCCTTCTGGACAACCTTCTGGATGAAGCCGCGGTGGCAAGGCCAAGGCAGAGGCAGTTAGGGGTGATCAGGCAGGCAGGCAAGTGGTTAGGGCTGATGAGACAGGCAGGCAGAGGTGATTAGCAGCAATCAGGCAGGCAGGCGAGCAGTTAGGGGTGATCAGGCAGGCAGGCAAACATTTAGCGATGATGAGGCAGGCAGGCAGAGGTGGTTAGGGGTGATCAGGCAGGCAGGTGAGTGGTTAGGGGAATTCAGGCGGGCACTCAGGTGAGCAGTTAGGAGGCAGTGGTCCCAGATTGAAAGAGGCTGCAGGCAGGGATGAGGGACTGCTCCCCTTAGCCCCCAGTTCATGAATTTCGTGCACCAGGCTTCTAGATAGTTCATTCTTCTATATATTTAAACTATTCTTTTCACAATATATATATATATATATATATATATATATATATATATATATATGATAATTTTATAGCAATTACTGTATTGTTATAGTCTGAGTTGTGTACCCTTTCCCAATTAATCTGTTGAAGTCCTAACCCCAAGTACTACAGAATGTGACTATATTTGTAAACAGGATCTTTAAAGAAGTAAGGTAATATGAGGTCATTAGAATGGGTTTTAATATGAGTCATATCCTGTATGACTGGTGTCCTTATAAGAAGAGGAGATTAGGACACAGAAACACACAGAATGAAGACCATGTCAGGACATAGAAAGAAGATAGTCATCTGCAAGCCAAAGAGAGAGACAAAATAACAAATGAACAAACAAATATAACAACACTGCCAACATCTAAGATCTGGCAATGATGCAGTATTTTTTTTCACACTTGAACTCTAAATTCTCTTATTTTTTGAGAGCCAAGTATGCAGTTGAACATAGCAAATAATAACTGGAAATGAAACAAAAATGCTCCTGTGTATGTTATGCAGACAATAAAACATGCATCAAAGAAGGTGTTCAATGCCACATGACAGTAGAACTTTCTTTGTAAGCATCAAATTGACATTATTGTGTCTTCAGGGGAAGTAAAATGCTGTGATTAAGGACTCAGCTGTGGGTGGTGCATAAATAACATCCAGAAGGATCTACTAATGATGGTGTCTTAAAATAAGTAAAGGCACTTTTCTGTTGGCCAGAAGCCATACCCTATAATTTATTATGTTCCTTCCAAACACTATGTAGCACGTTCATTAAAAACATGAAGATGAGATGTAACGTCTGAAAGTATTCATGCTGAACATGAAAAAAAAGCTAATGATTTGATGGAAAAAAATCAGGCAAGTAATTCCAAAATTATTTCTATTTGCAGCCACTAACCAAACTCAAGGCAAGGCTTTCATCATTTCATTGGTTCTTAAATAGGGATGAGGAGACACATTCAAAATTAACTTTGTCACAATGTGTTACAACAAATACAACTTCTGGTCATTAACATGTAGCTGATCTAGATATTTGAAATGGTTTTTAATTGTTTCTCCACATTAGTTGAATTTGTTAAACTTTCTTTGCATTATATTGGGTTTTCAGAAAGACTCTAAGACAATGGTCGGCAAACTCATTAGTCAACAAAGCCAAATATTAACAGCACAACAACTGAAATTTATTTTGAGAGCCAACTTTTTAAAACTTAAACTTCCAATGCCACTTCTTCAAAATAGACTCACCTAGGCCATGGTATTTTGTGGAAGAGCCACACTCAAGGGTCTAAAGAGCCACATGTGGCTCGGAAGTTGCAGTTTGCTGACCACGGCTCTAAGAGAACAAACACACACAGGATGTCCCCAAAAATATATATGTACTTTGAATGACTATAAAGTAAGTCTTTATCAACATTCAGCTCACTTACAAAATTTAAAAGAATCTACAGAAATTAATTTTTTTTTGTCAGTGTCTGTTTTCAAACTGATAATGGTTCTGGTCCAGGCACTGCTAATAACATGAAGCAATGGAATCACAAAAATTTTGAATGATTCCTTCTGGTATTTGTATGCCTTCAATTCATCCACTGTTACCGGTTTTGTACCATAAATTTTATCTTCCATATATCCCCATTAAAAAAGAACAAGACACTTTAGGATAAATTTTCTTTGTTCACAGCTTTGTCTGGCTTCACCCATTATTTTGAGCCAGTTAAATCTGAAATTGAGTGAAAATTAAGTGAGTTATCAGCTGTTAAAGTGTGTATAAATTTTTGGAACACACTATATATGGTGTTTTGTCTCAATTTGCATGTTGTGGAAAGCCCTAAGGTCACTGTTCTACAGTGATTTGAACCTGGCTTTTATTATAAACTCTCTTTCAGTTTGTTAATCTAATGCATAGTCTATGTTCCTGACACATATATTCAAAATAGAAGGTAATCCATCTACACTAATGAAAGAGAAAGATGATAATTGACCATACCTCTGCTATGCCCACAGCAAATCAGGAGTGATATGTAAATTAACCCAACAGATATGGTGAGTAAATTTGCATACACAGGTGGTGCAGGCAGTGCCCTGTGCTGCTGGCTGGATCCAAGCCACAATTGCAGACCTGGGCAGGTGGCATGGCCAGATCCAGGCTGCAATGGGGGACTAGGCAGGCAGTGGGGGGCAATGTCCTACACTACTGGCTGGATCCACGCATGCTATGCGATCGGCCATAGTACAAACAAGTTTAAAGTACTGTGATGTTTGGGGATTTTTCAGAAAGTTGTTTCTTAAAATAAATATGAGGTCAGGTCAGGATTCTGCTTATAGCGAATGGTTAGTAAAACTTGGAAATGACAAACTTGATAGCAGTTTTCAATTATGAATGGATATTATTGAAATCCCCCATGAAATGATTTGTAATGGATCTATTATTGAAACCACCTTTGGAAGTAGTATATCTATAGATAATATTAAAAATATATCTAAATATGTGATTCTTTGCCCCCAAAATGAGCATGTTCAAAAATTAAATGAAGAAATTTTGGATATACTTGGAGATTTTCACACCTATTTGAGTGATGATTCCATTGACTCAACCAATGATGCGAAAAGGAAAATTTTTCCATTCAATTTCTTAATATTATTACTCCTTCAGAAATGCCATGTCATAAATTAAAATTGAAAGTGGGGGAATCATCATGCTATTGAGAAATCTTAATAGTAAATGGGGTCTTTGTAATGATAACCTTTATTATCAAAAGATTATGACCTAACATTATTGAAGTTGAAGTATTAACAGGATCTTCAGTGGAATAGGTTGTTCTGATTCCAAGAATTGATTTGTCCCCATCTGACACTGGCCTCCCATTTAAATTAATTCGACGACAGTTTCCCATGATGCCAGCATTTGCAATGACTATTAATAAATCACAAGGACAAACTCTAGACAGAGTAGGAATACTTCTACCTGAGCCCGTTTTTGCACATGGTCAGTTATATATTGCTTTCTCTCGAGTTTGAAGAGCATGTGACATTAAAGTTAAAGTTGTAAATACTTTATCCCAAGGGAAATTAGTCAAGCACTCTTAATGTGTTATACAGGGAGATATTAGAATAAGTTTAATCACTTTATCAGTCATTATTTGCATCAATGTTATTTTTTTATCATGAGTTTGTTATTATATCATTTTGTTATTATTTATTTATTAATAAAATTATGTATTTTTTCATATGCATTATACTCATTTCCTTTTATCCTCACACTTTTATTATAGAGAAAGGGCAAATAGCAATATTAAAATATTTCCTCTAATTAATTTTCTTTCAATGTACATGAACTTCATGCACCAGGCCACTAGTATAGAAATATCTAAGAACAGCCGAAACCGGATAGAGTGTCAGCCTGTTGTAGACTAAAAGTTGCCAGGTTGGATTCTGGTCAAGGGCATGTACCTTGGTTGTGGGCAAATCCCCAGTAGGGAGTGTGCAAGAGGCAGCAAATCAATGTTTCTTTCTTATGAATGTTTCTGACTTTCTATCCCTCTCCCTACCTCTCTATAAAAAAATCAATACAATATATTTTTAAAAAATGTGGCCCTATCTTAAAAAAAGAAATATCTAAGAACAGTACATAAGATTAATGGTATTATTAGTACTATTAGTAAATTAAAATATCATTAAATGGTAGGAATTTTAAATATTATTTCAGTGTAACCAAAACAAATGCATACCTTTTCATCTTGTCCTCTGTAACTGACTAACCCTCTCTAAGAATCAGCATAAGGTATTCCTGATCTTCTGGTCTACAAAAATAAGTATTCATCTCTGTTTAGAGTTCTTTCTGGCAATAGTAGGAATTCCAGGAGCTTTTTATAGATTGGATATTTCTGGAAAACAATAAGCTTTAGTTTTGTCATTTTGAAGACAAACAATAGTTTTTCAGTACTGCTAATTTTGTGACTTTACTATCATAAAAATTTTTAAACACATGACCTGCACAGTGGACAAAGGTAAGCGCCAATGTACTCTTTTTTTAAAATAATATTGAATTTAATCTGTCAGCTCAAGTGCAGAGGACAGCTGAGAGTGGGGAACATAAGAGTTCTTGTGGGGACACTGAATGTTGCTCGTTCAGCTGTAAATAAGTTCCTCAAATCTGCATTCATACATTCACTTACTATTTATTGGGAACCCAAGTTATTCCGTGAATCATGCCATCGTGCAATGGACTCAGACACAGACAAGAACTTATATGGTCCATAAAATTTCCTAGGGGGCTGGGAAAGAAGATCTTGTCCTTTCTGACATAAAAGAAAACATATCAGATTTTAAGGAAGTTCTCAACATATTAATTACAAAATGGCAGCTATTCTTTATTTTATTGTTTGATAGTCTCTTTAAAGAATATCTTGAATGAGGTAACAAAAATAAGTAAAGAAAAATAAATCTTTGTACAATTTAGTAGTTAATTATATTTAGCTACAATGGTATATAGCAATAATTTTTTTGGGAAAAAAGAATTGTTTTTCAACAGGCCTTTTTCATGTGGATCCTGTACTTAGACATGCAGAAAAATCAAACTAAAAATTAACAACTGCCAAAAATATCTTGATATAACAGACTATTTATAAATACATTAGAGAAAGGAATTATATGTTCTGGGTAATATTTATCCTGTTGTTAAATTTTCTGTTATTTTCTGGGAAGCACTAAACCCTATTTAAAGAAATTAATTGCAGCTTGTATTTTTTTGAAAGAAAAGAAAGGATTAATGGAATGTTTTAACTTGCACTTTAAGATTTCAGAAAAAAATAGCTTAAAGAGTGGAGATTGGCCTATCAGCTTCATATATTAAATAAGTTTAAGTTTAATGATGAAAACACCAAATCATTCACTCTCTGCTGTTTTACCTAAATGGATGAGCCTGGGTAAGATATAGAGGGGAAAGGATAATAGGCAAAAAATTTGCACTTTAACAATCAGACATAGTTGAAATCCACAAACTCAAAATACAGGATCATCATATCCTCACATCCTGAATTGCTTACATGTGTTTTTCTACAATTTTCCAGTGTTCAATCGTCAGTCGTGTTGTTTTATTTTTCTCTCTTTCAGATGCCATTGTTTAGTGTATAAGCAACTGGAACAGAGTTCAGAGTTTCCTGGTAGCAGAAAGCCCTTCCTTCTACCAGGTAACCTTGGAAATATGGACCTTGGGAAATTAGAGTCAAGTTTACTTTATTTTTTTTCCTGCATTCCAGGGAGAATCACAGAACTGAATCACTCCTGTGGGTAAGCTCAGCCTTAGATTATTATCAAAATATGGTAATTACATTGGCTGTACTGCTTCAATGTACTGTATCTATATGGGCCATTTAATTGAAAATGAGAATTTCTAACTGTCCATGAAGAGTTATAGTCTGGCATTTCATATATACACACACATATATAAACTGTGTATGTATTTATTGTGTGATACATACTACATTATATATATATTTGTATAAACATATATTACTAGAAGACTGGTGCATGAAAATCATGCACTTGAGAGGGGTGGGTTCCTCATCCCAGCCTGCACCTGCCTGTGCCCTCTTGCGGTCCAGAAGCCCTCAAAGAATGTCAGACTGGTGGCTTAGGACTGCTCCCTGGAGAGGCTCCCACCACTGTGCTTAGGACTGCTCCCTGGAGAGGCTCCCTGCTCAGTGCTTCTGGCTGAGCTGCGCTCCCCTTGTGAAAGCGCACTGACCACCAGGGGGCAGCTTCTGCATTGAGTGTCTGCCCCCTGGTGGTCAGTGCGCATCATAGCAACCAGTTGTTCCACTGTTTGGTCTATTTGCATATTAGCCTTTTATTACATAGGATGTGTGTGTGTGTGTGTGTGTGTGTGTGTGTGTGTGTGTGTGTGTGTTTGGGTGTGATTTTTCGTGTAATTGGTCATCCACTGAAAGTTTAATTAATATAAACTAGAGGCCCAATGCATGAAATTCGTGCACAGGGGTGGGGAATGTCCCTCAGCCCAACCTGCACCCTCTTCAATCTGAGACCCCTAGAGAGATGTCCTACTGGGATCGGGTCTAAATAGGCAGTCGGACATCCTTCTCACAATCCAGGACTGCTGGCTCCAAACTGCTCACCTGTCTGCCTCCCTTATTGCCCCTAATCACTTCTGCCTGCCAGCCTGATCACCCCCCTAACCATTCTCCTGTTAGCCTGATTGATGTCTAACTGCTCCCCTGCCAGCCTGTTTGCCCCCAACTTTCCTCCTCTGCCAGCCTGGTCACCTCTAACTGCCCTCCCCTGCAGGCCTGGACCCTCCCAACTGCCCTCCCTTGCAGCCCTACCCCTCTCAACTGCCCTCCCCTGCAGGCTTGATCACCCCCAACTGCCCTCCCTTGCAGGTCTGGTCCCTCCTAACTGCCCTCCCCTGCTGGCCTGATCTCCCATAACTGTCCTCCCTTGCAGGCTTGGAACCTCCCAATGGCCCTCCCATCTTGTGGTGGCCATCTTGAGTCCACATGGGGGCAGGATCTTTGACCACATGGGGGCAGCCCTCTTGTGTGTTGGAGTGATGGTAAATCTGAGTATTACTCTTTTATTAGGTAAGGTAGAGGCCTGGTACATGGGTAGGGGCCAGCTGGTTTGTCCTGAATCAGGGTGGGGATTTCCTTGGGGTGTGGGGTGGCCTGGGTGAGGGGCCTGTGGTGGTTTGCAGGCTGGCCATGCCCCCCAGAGACTCATGCAGAGGCCCTGAGATCTGAGATTAATTTATGTTCTATAATTGAAACTTTGTAGCCTAGAGCAGAGCCAAGCATTCTGCTTACTCCCTGAAGACAGCCATTTCTGTTTGAGACTTTGTAGCCTAGAGTGGAAGCCTAGGCTAGGGCTGCAGAAGCTAGGCTTCTTCCATCGTCCAGGCCTCTGCTCTCTCCAGCTCTGTGGCTCCCCCCATTTCTGTTCGGATTATGTATCTTTTATAATTGAAACTCTGTAGCATTGAATGGAGGCCTTGGCTGGCAACAGCAGGTGGAAAGCTTGGCTTCCTCTGTTGCCAAGGAAACCCAAGCCTCCCTCCTGCTCTCAGTGGCTGCAGCCATCTTGGTTGGGGTTTATTTGCATAAGTTACTCCTGATTGGCTGGTTGGCATGGCTGTGGGCATGGCTTGATAGAAGGTACGGTCAATTTGTATATTACTCTTTTATTAGAGAGGATATGTTTTTATAAAATAAAAAAAAGGAAAAAAATCTGCTTCTCTCTTCTCCATTCATCCTGAAAAAAATATACTTTTAATTATTCTAGGCATGAAATTTAATGTTTTTTAAAGATGTCTAAAAAAACACTTTAAAAAACCCATCTATTGTTTAATGAAGTTCATTTTTTGTGAAGTCTTTATAGTTTGATATAGCTAATTTTCTCTTATTCTCTCAAATACTAGTAATAGCATTAAAACCATTATATGCAAGTATGAAATTGTATTTAATAACTTAAAAATGGCACTTCTTCCATTTCTTATCTAAGCTGACCAGCTCTATTTTCTTATTACTCTTCATAAGTATGATTCTTAGATAAGACATCGTTTAGTCTCTTTTGGGACTTATCCACTTTCCTCAGTCTATCTTTGGCTATAAAGCTTACAATTGCAATGTTGGTATCTGCTGAGCCTAATGAAATTGTATTTCTCCTTCAGCAACGATTTCTTTACAAAGTAATTTTCTGCTCATTGTAATTCATGAGGAATTATATAAGTTAAAACACTTAAAGATGTCCTTTTGAAAATGTGCAAGATTAGCACTACTGTAAAGTTTCATAATTTAAAAAAAATTTTCATCCTAAAGCACAACTCACACCTCACCAGCCTTTTTTTTTTCTTTCTTTCTTTTTTTTTTTTCTGAAAAGCTGTTCTTCCACCTCTGTCCTAGACTAAACCCAGAGGTGCTTTTGTCTTAAAGCTACCAGTAAATGGATGTACTAAAGCTGTAAATATAAAACCAGGAACTGAAAATTCTAGAGGAAAACAGAACAAAGGGAAAGTTTCTTGACATTAGCCTTAGCAATGATATCTTGGATATGAC
Source organism: Antrozous pallidus (assembly GCA_027563665.1). Taxonomy (NCBI): domain Eukaryota; kingdom Metazoa; phylum Chordata; class Mammalia; order Chiroptera; family Vespertilionidae; genus Antrozous; species Antrozous pallidus. The sequence continues at coordinate 54,060,479 of CM050518.1, forward strand.
ACCAGAAACAAAAGCAACAAAAAGAAAAAATAGACGAGTGGAACCACATCAAACTAAAACCTCTCCAAAGCAAAGGTAACAATCAACAAAGTGAAAGACAACCTACAGAATGGAGGAAACTATTTGCAAACCATATAGCAGATGAGGGGTTAATATCTACAATATTTAAGGACTACTTATAACTCAATTGCAAAGAAAACAAGTTACACAATTAAACATGATCCAAGTACTTGAATAGGCATTTCCACAGATAAGTAAGAAGATAATCATCACTACTAACCATTCCAGAAATGCAAATCTAAATCACAATAACATATCACCTCACATCCATTACAATGGCTATTATAAAAAAGACAGAAGATAAAAAGCATTGGGATAACGTGGATAAATTAGACTCCTCTCACACTGTTGGTAAGAAGATAAAATTGTGCAGCCACTATGTAAAACAATATGAAGGTTCCTCAAGAAATTAAAAATACAACTTTAATATGATTGACCAAATCCACTTGTGGGTACCCAAAAGAATTAAAATCAGGATCTCAAAGAGTTATCTGCATTCCCATGTTTATTGCAGCATTATTTACAATACCCAATTTATGGCATTAACCCAACAAATGAATAGATAAAAAAGGTATGGTATATACATACAATGGAATGTAATCCAGCCTTTAAAAAGAAAGAAATTCTGCCATTTGTAACAACATGAATGAAACTAAAGGACATTTCACTAAATGCAGCAAGCTAGTCACAGAAAGACAAATATGGCATGATCCCATTGATATGAGGGACTAAAATAGTCAGACTCATAGAAGATGAAAATAGCATGTTGGTTATTACCAGGAGATGAAAGGTAGGAGAAATTTGAGCTGTTATTCAACGGGTATAGAGTTTCAGTTATACAGAATGAATTTATTCTGGAGATCTAGCCTGGTTACCTTGTAACATACCCTTTTCAATACTGATAACAGCTCAAATGATCCACAGAGTTGAAAAGTGAAAAGATAGAACTTGTTTCAAGGGCTAAATCCTTAAATGGTTTCAGAGAATTTGGAGTTCTTTTAAATTTTCCTCCATGCCAGTGCTAGTTTTACAATAACACCATTTAAACACTTACTCTAACATGCCTACATTGAAAATGGATTGTACTATGAAGACAGTCTTGTAATGGATGTTAAGTTGCCCTATTAATTGAAATATAACCTAAGACCCCAAACATATTTTATTATTGAAAGTTTTAAATGAAATTTAGGCAACTAAGATTTTAAACTTCTCTCCTGAATAAGAAAATATGCAGATATGTGTTTTTTCCTGAAAATCTTCCAAGCAACACATACCTAAAGTGCATGCAGATGACTGACCAAAGGTGGGGGAGGTACACAGGTGCACCCATGTCATTCAGATTATTGTGCTTGAATTTGTTTCTATTTCATCCTGCTGCATTTTGTAATATGTTTTGGATCTTGAAACCCTACAGAGAAATATCTGGTAAGAAGTTTGGTGTGGGTACATGATTGCAGTTCCTGTCAGATATTATTTCGGGTTGTTTTTAAGATTGGCATTGTCCTGGACCCTTTGTTGTTATGTAGCAGGAACTTAACCCTTTAGCTTCCTGAGCACTGGGAAAAATACAGCTTGATACTTGGCTTTGGTTACTTACATTTTCATTTTTTGTTAATTATAAAAACAACAAAAGAAGAATGGAATACTTTATTTTAATGCTCAAAGTAATTATTTGACTCAGTGATTTAGGGCACATTTGCCAGTGAGGTTTCCAGAGATTTAAGCAGCTGTGAAAGAACTCAGAAAACCCCAAACTAAACAGGCAAAGGGAACAAAGTTGGGAGCTTTGCGATCTACAAACCAAGATGGACGAGACTGACTGCAAACTGGACACTATTGTTAACCCTTCATTGGCCAAAGGCCACCAGGCCCCAAGGTCGGTGCTTTGATGCTCAGGAGCTTGCCTAGTAATTACTGTACAGAATCTCTTATTTGGTCACATCACACTGCTTGAGTAAAATGGAAAATATGAGACCATCTGCAGTAAAACCTGTCATTTCCTTTAAAAATATGTACATTTTTAATAATAATAGATTCTTAAAATCTTGTTTGGGTAACTTGAAATACCTTTCTCCTCAATGTGTTCTGTTTATACTCCAAAGCCTATTACCCACAGCCTGTCAAGACTGTTTTCACTTTCTTGACTCTCTGATATTTTTCCCTGTAGAGATTTGTACAAACCTTTATAATAAAATAATCAATCATTTTGCCCAGGGCAATTATGAATCATGGAGGGAATGATCAAAAGCTTAATGTCCATGAATATGGATGTGTGGGTTTTGTACATGTACACACAGATCTTTATTAGCTAAACAGGCTAATACTGAATGCAGAAATGCCTGAACACCACAGGAAGTTGGTGGGTTCCAAGTCCAACCAACATCCTGCATGATCTTCCTTCTCACTGACACGTTTGAGGGGCTCCTGCTCTCACCTTAACTGGACCTCCAATTCTGAAAGTTGAATCCCATCTTATCTCACTTTCCCAGAGACTTTGATCCCACCTTTCTTTTCCTTCTCCTGGGACTTTACTCTGAGCCTATAAAACATGATCTAACATCTACCATGTTAAAACTACCCCTGACCTCACATCTTTCTTAACTATCAACTCATTCCTCTGCTCCATTACAGGACAATTTGTCCATGCAGACTTATCCATTTCATTTTTTCCATCCTTTCTTCAGCCCTTTCTGATTTGGTTCCTGAACTTTGCACTTCACATAGATCCTGTTATCATCAGGATCAATTCTCTCCCATGACCCAGACCAAACCCTTGGTAATTTTGTTTACATAAGTGACATCTCCAACCTGATCAGCCCCTCCTTATCAAATGCTTCTGCTTCTGAGAGATAACTATGTGCTCTATATATTTTTTCCTTTTGCATTCCCTCCTATACACTCTTTTTAATCTCTCTGAAGGCTTTTATACAACCATCCTTATCAAACTCTAAGTATTAGAGTATGCCACATGATTTTCTTGTTTTTTAGTTACATTTTTATGCAAGTGCTAGCATGGCTGAAGGACTGCGAGACTATTTTCCTAAAATATCTACTTGACATTTCCACGTTGGTGTTTACAAGGAATATCACATTTAATCCATCCAAAAGAGAACTCTGGCTTTAGACTCCTCGGATTCCCTGCCCCCTTACTGTTATAGGCATCTCCCCATTTTTATAAATATCACTACCCTTAGCTCAACCCTAAAAACTGTAAATTATTCTCTCATTCTCCACCTTCCTCAAAGCCATGAGAGTAACAAATTTATTCCATCCATCTCCATTTTCTCTATGACAACCATACTCAAAACACCATGTTCTTTCTCAAGGACTACTTCATCACATTCGAAAATTTTAATTCTTAAAGCACATATTTTAATTATTTAAAATACATTTAAATAAATTATGTAAAAATGTGGATATATTACTAATATCTATTATGTATAGACTAGAGTCCCAGTGCATGAAATTCGTGCATAGGTAGGGTACCTTGAGGCTGCCTGCTGGGGGGGTCTCTCTTCCCCCAGCCACCTGCCACTGCCACCACTGCTAGCCCTCTCCCTTGGTCAAACTCCTGGTAGAATTTCCAGTGGAACTCCAGGTCAAGGGGACAATTTGCATATTAGGCTTTTATTATAACGGATACCTGGTTATCTCATGTATCCTTTTTGTGTTTTGTTTGTTTTTTGAGAGTCTCAATTTAATCTTTTTAAGCAGTGTTGTTGAGAGCGCAATGAGATCACTGCACCTGTTTACAATTTACAACTTGATGAGCTTTGTCTTAGGAATGAACTTGTAAAACAATGATCCCAACCAAAATAATGAACATTTACATCAGCTGCAAAAATTATTTCCCCTATTTTTAAATGCCATTGTCTATGAAATTAAAAATGTTTATGATTTGAACATTTTAAAATAATTTAAAGCAACACACTGGAAGTCACCATTATGTGAAATGAAAGTGCTGGAAATGCTCCTCACAGAATGTGGATACCCACTGCACCAGACGTGGTGAGCTGCTAGAGCTCCCCAGGATGAGGCTTGTATTGCCACGTGGAGGGACAGAGGCCATTAGATCACTTTCTTCACTTCATTTAAATGTGTCTGTTTTCCTGCATTTGATCATATAGCTTGTCCACAGATTGGAAGGACATTGATCACCCCCCTCTTGGAGAAAATTACAGACTGATTTTCACACAGAATACTACTGTTCCTACTTGGACCTGGGTCCTTGGATTTAGCCTTCATAAAAAGTTTTTATTGTTTTTATTCTTTCAGGTGTTTTGAACATATGGAATTTCTTCATCTGACATTCCTTAGCTTCGTTTTCCCGCAAAGCAGAACCTGAGACAGATGTCATTAGGAAATAGACAAATCCAACAACGGATTGGCTACACTTTTTAATTTTCCAGTGATCTTTGCTTATTTATACCATTCTATTTAAATGTTATAAAGACTTAATATGGCCCACCTGATTGTAAAAGTTCATCTAAATTGTAATATATCTAGCAGAAAATCTGTGTGAGATATTGAGATACAAAAGCAAGAAAGTTTCCAAATGTTTTTGGAATTCCATAATACTTAGCATATTGATTAAAAAGTAACTTTTTTTTTTTGTGGAGCAGAAGGACGGTGGGTGTCAGAATTCTGTGTCTCATAATACTTGTGCAATAGTTCATTAGATTGTTCATATGAGAACCAATTAAATACTTACTATTAAAGGTCAACAGCTGGGTATGAGCTTTGGATTTTCTTTCCTGCTCTTCAAGGAGAACACATATTAGCAACCATTGTTAATTGAAAAAGGTTAAATAATTTTAACATTTAATTAAATGAATTTATTATTAAATTGTATTAATCAATTGATTTGGTTATTATTGCTGGATTCAGCTTAGTTCGGAATCCTTTAAGCAGAGAAATTGCTCTAGGTACCTACCTGCTTTCCATCCCAATCATTCCCAGAGAACCCTTTGAACATTACACTGCATTATCATTGCATGAGGAAATCTCGATCTCCTTCACAGTCTCAATTGCACTAAATAGTCTTGTCATTCTCTTATTAACCCCAAATCCTACAATTGATAATTCTCTTGTATAATCATATACCACTTCTTTCTTCATCCCCAATGACTCTACACATTCTCCTTAAGCTGTCCCATTAGGGCTCAATTTTCAGCCAAACTCTCATTTTTGGTCTAGATTTCTTTCCACCTTCCTCCTCTGTTGCCTCCACTTTTTCAATAGTTTGCTACATGCTAACAATTAACTTTACTAGAATCTCTTTTCGTAGGATGCACCAGTTTCTACCTCATATTTTAGTCTTTGTGTAGTTATTCTATTTCTTTGATTAAAATGTAAAGATCTATGACAGTGGACTGCATTTTATTTTTTAATTTTTTAAATATTTTTATTGATTATTCACATAGAGGAAGGGAGAGGGATAGAAGTCAGAAACATCAATGAGAGAGAAACATCGATCAGCTGCCTCTTACACACCCCCCACTGGTGATGTGCCCGCAGCCAAGGTACATGCCCTTGACCGGAATCGAACCTGGGATCTTTCAGTCTGCAGGCCGATGCTCTATCCACTGAGCCAAACCAGTTTTGGCTGCATTTTATTTTTTAAATTCCAGAATCACATATTATTATTTCTGGCACTCAATAATTACCCAATCTTTGTTGTTTCCACTATCTCCCCCAAATACGTAAGTTAAAAATATACTGCAACATAAGCTTTGTTTTGGTGCAGAGCAAAATTTGAGGCAAAATGTATTTTATCCGATCTGTTAGTATCAAAAAGATTCTGAAAATATAGGAGTACCAAAAATTTACCATATAAAATAGGTTTGTTCCAGGAGAGCCATAGGAACCAGATAAGAGTTAACAAAATCAATGTGCAAATGCGAAGGATCTCAGAAGCTGTCAGATAGACTAGACTACTCCACACCCACTCCACTCCTTTCTCTCTCTATATATATTCATATTCCCTAATTGCCCATAGTTCTCCAAGAAAAATATCCCAGTTTAAATTATAATTTAAAATATTATTAAATAGAAAGAAATTATAAATGTGACTTTTAAAAGATATGAGATAATTTAGTTCACCTTTGAGTTCTGTAGGAATTATAGTAAAAATTAAAATAAGAAGAGTTAGAAATCCCAATAAAACAATACATTTACAGTAAATAATGACCACCGATCAACATAAAGATAATTCTATGGACAAGTTCCTTACAACCTTTAAGAAACAGATAATATCAAAATATAGAGTGTCCCAAATACATAAACATACATTGAGTATTATAAAGTTAGTGTTTATTAAAATACATTTTATTTTCAAAATTGAGCTATCAGCTGTTAAAATTGTATACATTTTGGGGGATATGCTGTCTTTAAGCTGTCCTTGAGCATAGAAAATATCAAGGGTTTCAAAACTTGTTGGTAGCATAATCTCAGTAGGAAAATACTTAAAATCTCAGTAAAATTAATAGCTTTCAAATCCATTAAAAGTTATCAAATATAATACTTTTAAGTCAAATATAGCACTACATTTGAAGAACTACATTTGAAGACACCTTGATACATAAGATTTATTATAGGTATGCAATGATAGAATTTTAATAACTCTTTAAAGCAGAAAAACTCTATTTTGTTCTAAAATGGAACTTAATACAGTGCAATAAATATTGCTGACTGAAAGAAAGATTTTAATAAAATAGGAGAGACATCTACTTTCATAAATTATGTCATATCCATCAGAAACAAACTACCTTCATTATAGTTAGTAGTAAAGAGTTAGCAACATCTTACTGACATTAAAAAAGGAGTTCTGCTATTATTCATAAATAATAAAATGACAATAGATATTGTTATCTATTTTGCAATTTTCATTTTAAAGTTATTATGCTAAGGTCTTATTTAGGTTCATTGAACAAATGTTCATTGAAGACCACTGTTGTAGGTACTATAATTCATGAGTGAAAAGGAGACAAAAATCACAGCACATGGAGTTTCGGAGTTATTATACTGAGGCCACATTTTACAGATGAAGAGACAGACTTAAAGAGCCTATTTAATTTTCTCAACATTACACAGTAAGAGACAGATCAGATTCAAACCCAAGACTACTTAGCTCCAGAGTCCAACCTCTTAGATATTCCCTTCACTTTGTTTCCTCCATTCTTTGTAAACTTCTGATATATTTTGCAAGAAAAGGATAAGCCTTATAAAGCAGTTTGTGAAAGCAAGGATGTGACCATTCATATGGGAGAAAGAAAAAAAAATTAACCCCAAATTCCCAGAGGGATTGGCTGTAAAACATTACAGACAAATAAGAAAAGTTAGCAGAGGTTTTTTTCTCAAGGAAATAGCACCACTCTTACCAAAGTTTTTGCTTTATTCCTAAGGAAGTGTTCTAGAATGGCCACATTTGATAGCTACTTTGGTTATAATGATAGAATTTCTTTCTTGGGAGAAAGAAAGGTAGTTTGTCCCCAGCTTGCTGCTCTTTCCTTCTCTTAATTAGAATCAGTGCTTTTGATGCTGATGTGATATGATATTTGACATTGGTAAGTACAAATTGCCTAAAAGAACATTTCTTATAAATACCCAGAAAGTCTATCACCTTTCAACTAAGAACAATTCATGGTGATACTCTCAGTACTTCAGGGAGAGAAGATTTCTATTTATTTGAGTAATCCAGACACTCACAGAAACTTATCTTTGAAACATCAAAGTGAGTGATCTTTTAGATGAGATATCAAAAAAAAAAATGTCACTGGTCCAGAAGGTGACTGACTGTGCTGTTTTCACAGAAATCTCACCAAGCATCCCGTCACGATGCATGCCACTAATTAGGCATCTGTGAACACCTTATGGTTGAGGAATTAAGCAAAAAACAACTTCTCTTTCTTACAGAAAATACACCCACAACTTCCAAAGAAAAATTAGCCACCCCAAAGTTTCAAGACTGCCAGAGTAATAAATTTTATGTCTTATATTTAAACTGTTACATATTATTAATGCTTTTGTTAATTGTTAACATCCATTTTAATAAGTAATGATACCTAACATTTACTAAGTGCCTGATTTGTTCTCAGCATGAGAATGAACCATTCAAATTGTAAGATGAATGCAGTTGTTATTTTTACAAGATCCCAAAGCTAGTATACGACAGCATTGGGTTTTGAACTCTAGCAATTTATTTACAGATTCTGTGCACTTAACCACTGTATTTTATATTCACTATAAAAGTCTATGTTCATTCAATAGAAAATTTATAGCAGAGTGAGAAATTACAGGCCTGGAAACTATGGACAATTTAAAGGAAACATATAACGTAAAACCAATAGGGCCCAGAGAGTTGCACAAGCACTATGTAGTGAGTAAGAAGGAGTGGGGGGCAGAAAGAGATTAACCAAAGAATTTATATGCATATATGCATAACCCATGGACACAGACAATATTGATGTGAAGGCCTGGGGGACAGATGCATAGTAGAGGGGTCAGTGGAGAAAAGGGGAACGTCCATAATACTTTCATCAATAAAAATTTTAAAATATTATTTTGCTTATGTGGAAAGGATAATATTTCATGACATAGAATATATTTGGACTTCTTAAAACTTGACATTGAAGACAACTATAAAGATAAAAACAAGTATAATACATTTTACTGGGTACTTATAATATACTAGAGGCCCAGTGCATGAATTCATGCATGGCTGGGGTCCCTCAGCCTGGCCGGCGATCAAGGCTGATCAGGATAGCTGACTCAGGGGAGGGACCATGGGAAGTTGGCTATGGGAACACACTGACCACCAGGGGGCAGCTACTGCATTGAGCATCTTCCCCATGTTGGTCAGTACATGTCATAGCAACCATCATTTGGTTGACCAGTTGTATGGTCACTTAGGCTTTTATATCCTAAAATATAAAAACTCATGGTCTGACACAACCAGAGGCTGATCAACCAGAAATCAGTCCTGCAGTCAGTGCTGGGTTGCCGTGGTGACCCAGGACTGACCACTGAGAGGGCTGCAAATCAGGCCCGGAGAGAAGCCTGAAGAGAGAATTTGTAGACTATGTGGCAGCTGTTCATCAGCACTTGCCTCTCTCTTTCTCTCCAGGCCAGGTAAGTAGTCGCACCTCCATTTCTCTCCAAGCCTCCACTGGGACTGCTGAGCAGCCCCACCTTTCTGATCAGGCCCTGATGATAGGCCCAGAGACATTGACTGGCATAGAAACCAACCAATCAGAACCAAATCTAGGTAAAGTGTGAGGAGCCAATGGCTGCCTAGGAGTGGAGCTTTTGACACTGACTGGCATAGAAATGACCAATTAGAACTGAATTGGCTGGCAGAGGAAGGCAGTTGGGGTCGAGATCAGGTGGGCAGGAGAGGACAATTGGGGGCAAGATCAGGCCTGCAGGGTAGGGCAGTTGGGGGCAATCATGCAGGCAGGCAGAGGCAGTTAGATGCAATCAGGCAGGCAGGTAAGTGAGAGATTAGGAGCCAGTGTTTCCAAATTGTGAGAGTGATGTTCCCCAAGGGGTCCCTGATTGGAGAGGGTGCAGGCTGGGCTGAAGGAACCCCCACTCCATGCATGAATTTTATGCATCAGGCCACTAGTATATAGATAGAACACTGAGCTAAGTGGTTCATAGACTACTATTTCTAATCCTTTCCAAACCTTAAGAGATGGCTATTATAGTAAAGCCTTATTTTATGCAAATTTCATGTTTTCAATAACTTCTAATTGAGTTATAACATTTAGCATCACAATTCATAATGTACAGCTCAAAGAATTTTGACAGAATAAATGCACCCTTGTAACCAGAAGTCATATGAATAAATGAAACATAAATACCTAATATTCAACACCTTGTGGCTCTACTTACTAAATGCCTGCCTTTAATGGAGATATGTTTTTGTCTTTCAACAACACAGGTGATCTGTGCCTGTGTTTGAATTTTATATCCATAAATTCTCCTTTTATACTCTTATATTACATATTTTGCTAAATCTGAAGTTTGTAGATTCATCCATATTTTATAAATAGCAGTTCATTGCTTCTTATCAAAGAATATTCCATTGGATAAATTTACTATAATTGGTCTATTCATTCTAATATTGACAAATCATTTAGTTGGTTTTAGTTGCGAGCTATCCTATATAATAAAAGAGAAACATGCAAATTTGACCGTACCTTGGCTCCTGATTGGCTATGCTACCAGCCAATCAGGAGTGGGGGCGGGGCCAAGTGGCATGAGTGCCGGGCCCAGGGGGTGCATATGAAACGGTGGTGGCAGCAAGTGTCCATCCCCCAGGGCCAGGTGGTCATAGGCAGCAGGGGCTGAGCTCAGCAGGGTGATGGCTGGGTGCCCAAGGTCTAAAGCCATGCCAGAAGCTTTATGCCTTAGGCAGGCTGAAGGTGAGCCATCAGTTGGACATCCCCTGAGGGATGTGAGAGGGGGCAGGTTAGGTTGAGGGACCACCCACCCCCAGTACACGAATTTCATGCACCGGGCCCCTAATCTATAATAAAACCGTAATATGCAAATAGACCAAATGACCAAATATCAGAACAACTATCCAGATGACCTTTTGGATAACCATGCTATGACACACACTGGCACAAGGCCAGCCAAGGTGGGTGAGATGCAATTGGTTGGGGGGCCCTACCATTGCCCCATTGTCACCCCAAAGAGGGAGGCCCAGGCTACCTGGCCAGGGGCACTGCGATAGGTACTCCACTTGGTAAATACTCTTACCATTATCCTTTTGAGCCTTCCAGACTCACTTTGTTCTCACTGTACTTTTGTCTATTTTATTGTCCTGTCTCATGTGTTTTTTTCTTCCCTTGAAGGTCTTGTGTCTGTTGAGTCTGAAAAAGTGCTCTATAGGGAATAAAAGGCCATATAAACCCTATAAATATCCTACCCAAGCCAACTCCAAGGACTATCACCTATGAGCCCAATTAAGTAAGCAATCAAATTATGCAAAGGTGATGTGTTTGAGGTTGGTTGCGTCTCTTATAAAAATCTGTTTGTGTGTTTGTTTACTCTGGTTGCCTTTAAAAGTTCCTCTTTATCATTGGTTTTCAATATCTTAAATATATTTATTGTATATTAATACAACTTGAGTTTTTCTGAGCTTCTTTGAACTGTGATTTGCTGTTTTTTCCATTCTCTTTCTCTTCTTTTAGGATATCAACTCACAGGTATAATAAATCATTTCATATTGTCCCATAGTGAATTCTCTTTTTAGTTCATTGTTTATTTTGGATAATTTCTCTATCTTTATGTTTACTCTTCCTTTCCTCAGTTGTGTCTTGTCTAACATGTGTGCAGTTACCAGCTCAAAAGTATTTTTGACTTATGTTAACTTTTTTTTACTTCTAGAATATCCATTTGACTCTCTTTAATCATTTTAATTCTTCTGATGAAAGCTGTTAATGCATGTTATCCCATTTACCCTACAGCACTTAACACACTATTATTCATTGTTATTTTAAAACTGTCTCTTTCCTAGACTTGAGTCATTATTTAGTCTAATTTTGTTGATTGCTTTGTCCTGTTACAGTGGGTTATTTTTTTTTTTGTTTCATCTAGGCTTATGTTATATAACTGACATGATTTAAAACTGAGTGACAGTTTAGGTACTGACTTAGTCCCCTATCAAGGTTTTCAACTCAGAGCCAGTCGTGATCAATATGTTTCCTATGCCCACACAGTGGTGAGCACTCACCTTTTTCTCCTTGCCACAATTAGACTGATGAATACTTCTCTCTGGATTTCAAGGGTTTTCAGAAAGGTTTTTTAGGCTATCACCCTAGAGAATTTCAAATTCAGTAACAGTCTTAAAAGATAAATTGATCGTGCTTTTGAGCATTTTTTGCCATTTTCAATACCCCAGTATTGCAAATGCTCTGTGAATTTCTCTGTCTTCCAGCAGGTGTTTTCTTAAAGGAAGTTCAGAATTGTAGCCATTTGCTAATTGATAGAATTATCAAATAATTACAAGGACAATCCAGCTTCAAAATGCCCACTACATTCCACAAATTCTCTCTTCTTTGGAATTTTAGACCCTCTTGTTCTTGTTAATTTAGCTACTCTCTGATATCTTTAAGTAAATTATTTCTGTGTTTCATAAAAGTTTTCAATTTTTAAGTGGTTTTATATAAACTACTAAATTTTCCCTTGAAATAGAAATTCATAATGCTGTTTTGAAATAGTGACACTAACGGTCTCATTTGTATGAGAAATTGCTTTAAACATAATATCATCATCCAAATTTTAAAGTCTTAATATTACCTAATAAAAGAGTAATATGCAAATTGACCATACATTCGCTATATCCACAAGCCATACCCACAGGGCAATCAGGAGCAAATAAACCCCAACCAAGATGGCGGGCTGGCCAACCTCCATCCAAAGCGTAGCCATGGTGGCACTTCCAGCAGCCGGGTCCAGATTGCAGCCCCAGACCCAGGGGCGTCCAGATCACAGCCCCAGACCCAGCAGGGGATCCAGCCCTCCGGCTGCCCAAACCACCGCTATGGCTATACTTCAGGTGGCCAGGGTGCGGATCACAGCCCCAGACCCAGCAGGGGCAGCCAGGGGTCGGCATCACAGCCCCAGACCCAGCAGGGGTCCAGATCGCAGCCCCAGACCCAGTCGGGGGGTTCAGATTGTAGACCCAGACCCAGCAAGGGGTCTGGATCGCAGCCCCAGCCCAGGCCCCAGTTCTAGCCACAGCAGGGGAGGCTGGACCTGGACAGCTTGGGTTGCTGAGGGGCGTGCGTTGGGCAGCAGAGATACAAACCCACAAGAAACCTTTGGAAAGGTAGATAAACTATCACAACTTTATCCCCCTTTCCACAAGATGAGAAAACTGTCCCTGGATTACTTAGTGCTGTGGCCAACACCTTTCTACAAACACAGGGTAATGTTATGATCACTCCCAGGAAGATCTGGTGAGAATATCATCTCCAGGGAATAAGCTACTATGGCAAATCATGTAAGAGAGGAAACAAGCTTTTGTTGGTTTTATTCTGGAGGTCAGAGAACATGCCACCCCAACATATGCTGTGTTGTTACTTTGATGATCTTGAGCTGCAGATGCTTGAAAAACAGCAAATTCATGCAGAGGATTTCACTGAAGTCTCCTGATCTCTCTAAAATCAGACCTCCTAAAGGAGCTTAAATGTCATAGGTTCCCTTGATAGGAGAAGTGTCATCAGGCAGAGAAGACTGACTCCTGTCAGAGAACAGGAGAGTAGAAGTTGACATCACACCCAAACTTTGTTACAAACTATTTCCCCCCACCCACTCATCTTTCCTAAATATCATTTACTCTCCTCTCAGAGGCCTGTATCTCCTGCCCCCTTTCCCTATGAAGAAGGTATTTAAATCTACATTCTAAGCCATCTTGGGGAGTTACTCATTTTTCCCTGGTATCTCCCACATATACACAAGGTACACATGTTAATGAATTTTTGTTTTTCTCTTGGTGATCTGTCTTTCATTACAAGGGCCTCCACTAAGAATTCAGAAAGGTAGAGGAAAGCTATTTTTCCTCCTCATAATTCTATCTCGGGAAATCAAGTCCCCAGCTGAACAATGAGGTTAGCTCAAGTACCAAGCAGTCCCGGCTGACGGGAGGGAAGCTTCTAGGGAGAAATCAATGATATTGGCATCAAAGTGGGATGGAGGGCACACCCATGGTTGCTGGTGAGAGTTTAAAATATCTCAACATTTTTAAGGGATGATTTGGCAAATTTGATAGAAATGTTCAAGGTACATCCAAGAGTCTTCTTCAAGGAATCACATCTGCTGAGATAAAGCACAAGCGCTTAAGCCCTGGTCAGAACCCAGGATGCAACTGCGGGCTCCCCTTCAATGATAGGAAAACCTGGGAACAACCTGCATTTTTAGGACAAGGTGGCATCTATACTAATAAAAGGGTAATATGCTAATTAGGCTGAACATCTTCTGAACGACCTTCCAGATGTCCTTCCGGACATCCTTCTGGACAAAGCCATGTTGGCAGGGCCAAGGCAGAGGAGGTTAGAGACAATCAGGCAGGCAGGGAAGAGCAGTTAGGGGGACCAGGCCAGCAGGGGAGAGCAGTTAGGGAAAATAGGCTGTCAGGGGAGAGCAGTTAGGGGGATCAGGCTGGCAGGCAGGTGAGTGGTTAGGAGCCAGAAGTCCCAGATTGGAGAGAGTGTAGGCCAAAGCTGAGGTAACCCCCTTCCCATGCATGAATTTCATGCACCAGGCCTCTAGTACTTTATAATTTGGTGTATCTTCTTTAAAAGTTATAATTTGTGTTTATATTTTTACCATATAAATGGGGTTCTTCAACTATTGAACATAACTTATTTTGGGGCTAAGTATTTGTTTGCATCAAATCTTCTGTCATAATTTTGGATTTTATGACAGCTATTAGCATTTAAATTGTTTTAATGTACATAAAATGTCATCCAAATGTTTTCATTGTTTATAGTTCTAGTATTAAAATTTGCACAACCAAGTTGATAACATTGGAACAAAAATGATTATGTGTTAAAGTACAAAAATATGACCAAAAAAAAACCCTCCATGTTTTTAGTATTCTTTTTAAGAACTTAAAAAAATCTATATGAAATAATGTCAATAAAATAAAAACACACATAAAGGAAGGTATGCAGCATGTTGATTGATTTATGTATTCTGTTAATTGCTTTTTTTTAATAATAAACTTACTCCTCCTAAAAGACTAATAGAGAGTTACATTAATAATATTTCAAGAAATGTGTACCCTGGAGAAGAAGGGAATTTAGATGTTTTCTTTTTCTTATAGGTAAGAAAAATAAAATGTATTAAAATTAAACACCTAGCAAATGAAATCTATAAATCATTTCAACATCCAAGCTTTTGACCATTGTGATATACAGGGTTTTTATAAATGGTCATGGCTATGCTCCTGCCAGATGCAAAAGAAATTTACTGAGCACCGACACAGCTCCTGCAGAAATGGTGTATCTGGTGATGCAATGATGACTAAGACATACTCTATCTCTATTGAGTCAGGAGGCTATTACAGAAAATCAGAGTCTAATAAGATGTTAAGATTTGATACTACCCAAAATAACATTAAGTAAAAAGATTAATAATTGGATTCTTCCAGAAATTTTTCCTCAGGACTTAAAAATAAACCAACCCTGCTATAAAGGTGAAAGTGAGTGTTTTTAATAATGATGGAAACTCTTTAAACACATGATGGCTCAATGTTAGTATTAAAACTGAATTGTTTTCCGGAATATTTACAAGCAAAAATATTTTCACTTTCATTTTCTTTTATCATTTTACCAATTCAGGCTCTTTACACTAAATTTATGTGAAACCATTCAGTATGCTGTGCTAATTCACATCTCTGTGTACTAGTTTCTGCTTCCTCCTCCTAGAATGCATTTTCATGTTTTGTCCATCTGGAAAGTAGCTACTCATCTTGCAAGGCTGTTCAAATGCCATGCTCAGGAAGATTTGACTCAGTTCCACATATATTTAAAGAGCCATCTTGTATTTATTTGCATAAAGTTATGTTATTTTCTTTATTCTAATATGCTAGTCTTTGTCATTTAATCAGTACATTTAGAACAATTACACTTAATGTAATTATTGACATATTCATGCTTTAAGTCAGCCATTTTATTTTCATTCTATATGCTTTCATTTGCTGTTTTCATTTTTCTGCCTTCCTGTGGGTAACTTGAGCCATTTTATATATTCCATTTCAATATCCTAAGTGTTTTTAGTATATCTCCTTATATAGTTTATTGTTCAGTTTTTCTAAATATTGCATTATAGATGCTCAACTTATTACAGTCTACTGGTATCATTTTTTTTATAATGGGAGATCCAGAAGGAAGTGTGAAGCTTGTGGTGAGTAGTAATTATTTTTAAAAATTCATGTCTTATAATTTAATAAAATTATAAAAGTATGAGTTACCAGATCAAAAAATCTACTAAATTTACAGCAGTAAGAATAAAACCAAAAATACTCTCAGACACATCTTGGTAAAAAAATGTAAAAATTCAGATTATATAACACAAAGACTGAAAGGCACCTGGGAGAAAAAATAAATGACCTACAAAAAAATCAATATTTCAACTATTGGACATTTTATTATCAGTGTTATAAGAGGATGGAATATTTATTTAAAATGCTGAGGAAACATAACTGTCAATTTAGAAATCAATACCCAAACAAATTATAATTAAAGAGTGAGGACAATATAAGGACACTAAAAAACATAAAGGGGAATAAAGCTCTGTGTGGCCAGTTTTAAATAACTAAATGTTAAATTACTGATAGATAAAACTAGTGAAACAGAGATAGTTAGTTACTCAGATGATGTAAGATTATTATCTTTGTTAATATACACAATGAAATAATTTTGAGGAATATGTATTCTGTCACAATAAATAAATAAAGCAAAAAAGACCCATGAATTTGTTCTTTTTATTTTGTTTTACATCTTATCAGATCTAGCAGAATATTGATGCTACTCTTCTCAAGATATCTTAAAGGTATTTCTTTATCTTTTATAACTTATACAGTGAGTAGATATAGTTTCTATTAAGCTTAGCATAAATAAAACTTATAAAAATTCACTGCAGCATTATCTACAAGCAATAAAGCATGTCTTGTTATGTTAATCTGGGAAAACTTTTAAAAATTCATTAAAAATCCTTTATCCCAAATTTATGCCTTATATTTTAAAGATTCCTCAAGGACACAGGTAAGGAGCTACCTGAAGTAAAGGGTAATGGAGTTGGTGCAACCATACACTGTTTCTGTAGCACATGCCCTCTTTCTTCTTTTATAAAGCATCCATGGCTTATATGATAATGAGATTAAAGTTGGGTACAAAGTGTCAATCTTGGTGGCATGCACATGTATCTAGGTCTACTTAAGAGAAATAGTTTCTAATCTCTGAGTCACAGAGCTTAGATCCAAAACTGAGTTCTACCACTCAACTGCTGGTTGATCTTATAAAACTTACTTAAAATTGTTTTCTGTGATTCAGAATTTTCTTTAATTAAATGGTAAGTAAAAACAGTATTTTTCTTAAGTATGTTCATACGTGTGTATACTAGAATCATACACAGAACATAATAAATATTAGATATCAATGTCATCATTAAAACATACAATGTCTATATATATTTCAAGAAGAAAAAATAGATAAAGAAATACAAAATAAATACTTCTTTAAATTTTTTCAATAGTGTTCTGTTGTTCCTGAAAATTCTATCAGTTCTGAGGTTCTACCTCCTGACTGTTATTTTTAATAGAAGGATCAGGCAGTGGATATTATCACAAGCTGGCAATTTCCCTTTTATTTAAGTGGATTGCATTACCTGCACAGAAGGGTCAGGTGGAGAACTATAAAGAGAAACCCAAACCAAACTATCTTGTAGAATAAAGATCATTAAGAATTTCATGATCAAGTCCACCTCCACTCTTGAAATCAGCTCGTCTGTGGTCATCTTCCCCTAATTTGGAAAGAATCCTTCATGCTTTTTACTTTCCATTAGGAGATCCATCATCGTATTAACATTAGTCAAATGATGCCTTTTCAAGACTCTCGGTTAGTAGATTCAACTTTCAGTAAGGCTGAGCCACGTTGAATTTGATTCTGGTGACTTCTGGTTGGCTTTCATTTTTCTTTGCCATTCAGGTTGCTTTCAGTTCATAGTATTGAGGACTCCATCTCAGAAGAGTTCCAGTTCTCATCTTGCATTGATTGGCAAAGTGATTCAGACTCCTAACAATTTTCCTCTTTAGTATGAGATACCATTGGGTAGGTTAGCTCTATAGAGTATTCTATATGGCTTACACTTCAGGCTTCCAAGAAACAAAGTCACCACTCAACAGAACTTTAAATTAGCATACTCAGGAAATGCTGGGCTCCCAATGTAATTAGCATACAGCTGCTAATTATCAAGTGAAATGCTGCTTTAAAGAGGGAAGGGAGTTTACTGTTGATTTGGGTGTTAACATGAAGAGATAATTATTTCAAGCCACTTTACTTCAACATTTCCGTTTTTGAACATATGCTTCTAATTTCCCAGGATGCAAAATGTTACTGGAAAAATATACAAGGCAACTATTTCTTAAAGCACATCTTAGCATTGTTCAATAAGTTCATTTGGATTTTGTATCATGTCATATATCTTTGCAGATATCAGTATGCAAAAACAGTTCTCTCATAAAAAGTGTTACCTCATAAAATTAAAGATACTATTAAGATGCTTTGTAAGTTACAAAGTGCTTTGCTATGTGTAGTATACACATAAACAATTAACTCTCAAAAATATCTTTTTAATGTAACCAGATTTTCCAAATATGTAACTTGGCATCTATTTTATTTTGTTTTTTCCAATTTATATATATATATTTTTTTTCCTTATTGAATTTATTGGGATGATATTGGTTAACATAATTATATAGATTTCAGGTATACAATTCTATAATACATGATCTGCATATTGTATTATGTTTATCACTCATGTCAAGTCTTCTTCCATCACCATTTATCCCCCCTAGACTTTCTTCTACCTCCCCTTACTCCTTTTCACTCTGGTAATCATCACACTGTTGTCTGTGTCTAGAAAGTGTTTTATCCATTTTTTTATTAATCCCTTCATCTTTTTCCATTTATCTCTCTTTTTAAAAATATTTTTATTGATTTCAGAGAAGAAGGGAGAGGAAAAGAGAAATAGAAACATTAATAATGAGAGAGAATAATTGATTGGCTGCCTCCACATCCCCCACTGGGGATTGAGCCAACAACCCAGGCATCTGCTCTTGACCAGAATCAAACCCAGGACCTTTCAGTCCACAGGTGGACACTCTATACACTGAGCCAAACCAGCTAGTGCTTTATTTATCTCTTTAATGAATATCACCTTTATTCTTGAAACTTAAGTATTTCACTTTTAAATGGCCCTGGACATCTCTTCCAAATGAAAAATTTAGTCCAATAATTCCTAGGGCTTATTCTAGTAAAACGATTAGAGACTTATTTTCAAAGCATGTTTTAGAGAAAATTTGAAGTCTGATTAGTGGAGAGCTGCCTTTGCTCCGTTCTGCCTCATAGGTTTCTATTGACAGTCTTTTGTAATGAGACAGAGGACATTCCATCTGTAGCTATGCCTCTGATTGGCACATCCTGTGCAGCCAATGAGGAACCCAGGATTGATTTCCAAGCAACAGTTGTCTTTGTCAAAGTCACATGGTCAATTGTTGTTCACATAAGCATTGGATGCCAGGTGGTGTGAGTGGGATATGAAAAATATGGAAGGAGGAAATAATTGTTCATGTTAGGTATGGCTGAAATATAAAGCTTAAATGGGTAACATATCTGATATAATATGCAAATAGACCAAACAGTGGAAGAATCAAACAACCAAACAATCAGTCACTATGACATTTGCTGACCACTAGAGGGTATATGCAGAACATGGCAGGCTTTGGCCCAGCGGGATGGTGCAGCAGATGAGCAAGGGCACCAGACCAAGGCAGGGCACCAGTTGCTGTTATTGGGGTGATTCTCTGGTGGTTGCTGAAAATTTTTTGCTTCCATGCACTGTGGTCCAGCCCGGCACTCACTCCTGCTGCCAGTGCTGGCCTCGCTCACACCGACTGCTGGTGCCAGAGTTGCCACTCGCTGGCACCCACTGCCAGTGCCAGCTCCACTCACACCCAAGCTGGTGCCAGAGCTGCCAAGCTGCCACTCGCACCTGCTGTCAGTGCTGATCACTCAGCACCACAAGTGGGTGTGAGTGGTGGCTGCTGGCCCTGATCACCCCTGAAGGCTTCTCCACCTCCCCCTGCTTCTGAGGGGAAATCAGGGCAGCAGCCTGCCACTTGCACCCAGTGGCAGTGCTGGTCCTACTCACATTCACTGCTGACGCCAACCCCAATCACTGCACTGTCAGTGGGTGTGAGCAGGGCCAGAACTGTCAGCGTGTTGGAGTGGTCGCAGCAGGAGCAGGAACTGCTGGCAGACAATGGATCAGGAGCTGAGGCAGGGCGGGGTCACAAAGGATGGGCTGAGACTCTACTCTGTGCCTACTGTAGCCTTGCAGCCCACAGTTCCTTTCAAGGTGCACAAATTCATGCATTGGGCCCCTACTGTATAAATAAAAACAGAGAGTTTATATATGGACACATATTGAAAGAAAATACGAGATAAAAGCAATAAAATTGCCACCAAAAGAAGAGAAAGAGAAGCCAAGCAGTAATGAGAAAACCAAAAAAGGAGCACAAATAAGAATGAATGCAGAAAGTTTCCTGCTGGAAGAGTAGGTAGTGTCAGGTGTCAGAGAGATAGGGATGCATTTCCACTGAGCATACGGAACACCACTCTGTATCAGAAAGAAAGTATTTTATTAGGCCTAGATTTACACACTAATTAAATTACATCATGAAATTTCCGCCACTCAAAATCCTTCTGATTTATTTATTTCTGTATAAATATATTTTTATTGATTTCAGAGAGGGAGAGAGAGGGATGGAGGGAGAAGAATCATTGACTGGCTACCTCCTGCATGCCCCACAGTGGGGATTGAGCCCACAACCTGAGAATATGTCCCAGACATGGGAATTGAACCATGACCTCCTGGTTCATAGGTTGACACTCAACCACTGAACCATGCCAGCTGGGCTCTTTTTGATTTTTAATACTATTTTGAGACAAATGAAGATCTCTTGACTTTTAAACTTATTATAATGATTTAGAAAACAAAAGAATCACAAAATTCAGAAAACTTAATAAAGTCAACAGATGTTGTGTTCTCTGAGTTGGTCCAGACCTGGTGATCACAGTGGATGCAGGAGATGACTGGGCTACCTGCCTCCACTGAGCTGACATTAGTGGTTAATCCAATGCTGGGATTTCTTGGAGCACCATCCAGTTCAAAAGAAAATAGTTATTATTTATTTCTCCAGGAAGCTGCAACTTTACACTCCCCAGGGGCCCAAAGGAGGGGAGATAGACATATGCCCTATAACGTTGAAGGGACTAGCAAAGGTGCGTGCTTGTCAACCACACCTGGGACTAGGTCTTTGGCCAAAATGGGCATGGCCACTGCAAGAGTGTGACATTTAGGGGATATTTAATCCCCTAAACAAAGGAGTCCATTCTTGATTACTCTGGGCAATTTTGGGACTCTTGAGCAGTCCTTTGGGACATGCTCTCTTAGCCCCGCTCCATTCACCCACATGGTCCATGACCTTGTAGATCCCACAGACAATGGACTAATGGACTGCGACTTGCTTAATGCTGAAATGGATCCAGCTGCAACATGGAATGGAAACTCTGGACACTGGCTTTGCTACTAAAACCCAGCTATTCTTCTTCATGACTGGAAAGGGACTTTAGAAATACAAGGATGTAATTTCACACGCACAAAAATCACTCATCATCTTGTGCAGGTCTCAGAAAATTAGTTTTCTTGAGGTATCATAAGGACAACATACCCATCCCTCAGGAGGAGAAATACCCTAATTTCCCTGATAAAAGTAGGGGCATGGGACTAGGACATGAAATACTACAAACCTCATTTTTCTACCTGCTATTCAGCCATTTTTCTTAAATAAATGCTATCTGGTTTGCTGCAAGCCTTCAGTTAATTTCCAGAGTTCCAAAATCATTGATATTGATGTCTGCCACTTTTTCATTGCCTTTATGGACAAGTGGATGTTGAGAGGTCAATACTCTGCCCTTTGATGCTGCCCTGGCTGAGATCCTTAGTACATAAAAAGCCCCCCTCCCAGCTGAGTTGGGGTGGGTAAAACAGCTTCCCACTTCAGCTAGTGTCTTAATACCTCACTCTTCTGTAATGATTTTCTCAATTCAGCCCACACCTCTGTAAATAATCTCTTTTAAAAATTATTTTTCTTTAAACTCTTTTAAATGTGTCAATAATTTATTAACTGAACTAAGACCAGTACAGAAATAAAATTCAATAGGACCCAAACATTTGAAGCACCAATATGTGCAAGACCAAGTGCTAAATTGTAGTCATTTTAAAGAGGGGTATAGTAGATTTTTATATGACAATAATTTTTGTTATTTTGCCTGCTGATAAAATTGTTCCTGTAAATCCTCTTAGCTTCAGATATAATCTTTACAATAAGAATTTCTTTCTCTTTCAGAAATTGCTACAGATTTTGAAAATAAACCCACCAAAACAAAAAGTGGATAACATGTATTTCTCTAATTATTATTGAGATTAATATTTTTCATCAGTATTTTGAAATACCTATAAACATGTGGCTAGAGCCAATTAAAAAATGTCTTCCTAATTTCCTCAATTGTTTTTACTTTTGTGATAGAATATTTTTAGATAATAAATATTATTTACTTTTCCTTAATTGAAGACTATTTATATAACAGAGATTTTGTTTGGGGATTTAACTTAGAAGAAATGAATTATGTTTAAGATATAGAGATTTCCATGTAAATAAACTTGAAATCCTATTTAAATGCTGCATTGTATATAAGTGCTATTATATAATGGGTGTCAGATTCTACTGGTGCATAAGAGATATGGTCTTTAAAATACCATTTAAATGAAATACATTATTTTTATGATATAATAATTGAAAATAATAGTGTAAATGTGTATAAAAATAATATATAATTTATCACTGGGTGGCCTTAATTAAATCATTTATTTCACTGTGCCTCAGTCTTTCCTCCAAAAAGTTAATAAGTCATATACTTTGTATTTGCCATCTTAAATTATGGTATCTTTTTTATGTATTTTAAAGTGATTATATACTTTTGAGTTTAAATAAAATACTCATCAGTGAGAAAATATATAGACAAGGACTGTCTTTCAGAAGTGTAACAGTAAAATAACATTCTCGAAATTTGTAAGAGTTCACAAAACATGGACATATAGTCTATTTCTTAAAAAGTGATTAGTGGAGATATTTCAGAAAACAAAAAGTTAATCAAATTTAAAACAAGTATAATAAAAGCTTGTATCTAAATTAAATGTTTAGTTAAATCTAAATGGTTTTTTCCAAATTTAGGTACAAAAATTATAGCAAAATTTGTATTTTATTATTTCAGAGATGATTGCAGACTAAACAAAGATAGAAAATATTGAAGGATATTTGAGTTCAAAATAGGCTATGTTAAATTAACATGATATTATAAGGAAAGGAAAGCTACTTCCTTAATTGAATTAAAACAGAAGAAGGCACATGTATTTGAAAAAAAAAAGCAAAATTACTGTATTGATTTTGTGTACCAGGAACTCACAAACCAAACTATCACACACTGAAATTCATTTTTCACACATGCTCAAGGAATGTTCATCAAATAAGCCAGATGCAGAGATATAAAGTAGGTCTCAATAAATGTCAAATGATTAAAGTCATACAGACTTTCATCCTTGCTCACAATAGACTTCAACTATCAATCAATGACAAGTTAAAACTAGAACAGTCACCAATATTTGGATATTTGACAATGTACTTCTAAATAATTCATGTGTCAAAGATGAAATTATAATGAAGATAATAAAAATTTGAACAAAGTAGAAAGAAAATACATCATATCAAAATTGTGGAATGCTGATAAACAGATATTTAGAGAGAACTCTATATTTTTAGTTTTATAGACACAGGCAATAATAGTATGGCCTACTCACAACTATAAACCTACTTTTGTTCTATCCTGTATAAGGTGACAGAAGATGCTTTAACTTGGGTGGTGGACACACTATATATATATATATATACACACACACACACACACACACACACACCCATATACATATATATATACCTAATATGCTAAGTGTCCAACTGCTAACCCAACTATTCAATCAGTCACTATAATGTGCACTGACCACCAGTGGACAGACACTGTAACCAGTAGGTTAGCTTGTGCTGGGGTCCGGCCAATCTGGACTGGATGAGACAGGTCAGACATGCTCTGGAGCCCTCCCTAGCCCCGATTGTGCATCTGTGGGGTACTTCAGCCTAGTCTCTGCCCTCTTGCAATCTAGGGATGTTGGAGAGCCAGTTTCAACCCAATCCCTGCAGGCCAGGCTGAGGGACCCCACCAGTGCACAAATTCATGCACTTGACCTCTAGTACAATATAAAGATCATGTATCATAGAAATGTATACTTGAAATATGATCTTATTAACCAATGTCATGTAATAAATCAAACAAAATATCTGTTTAAATGTATAAGAAAATTAATTCAAGATAAAATACTTTAATTTTTATCTCAGGAAGCTGCAAAAAGTAGGGCAATGAATTGGGCAAACAGCCAAACAATAAAGAAAAAGTAAAAGCAGTTTTATTTTTGTTAATCTCAAATTAGATCACTGAATGAGAAAGAGGGAATAAGCAGATTAAGCATTCCCTTATGACTCATCTAACCTTTATTATCTCATTATAGGACCTATCTTTAAATAGTCACTTTCAAGATTTGGGTTTCAACATATAAATTTGGGGGTTACATAATTAAATTAATAACAAAGACTAATAGGAAAATGAATATAGCAGTTTTATCCATAATAGTCTAAAATTAGAATAATCTAAATTTAAGAATTATAAATAACAAATGTTTACTGGCATATTCAGGGAATGGATGCTATACAGAAACAAAAATAATATATTTGTGACACATACAACAACATAGACTACTCTCAAATATATGGGATGAGCAAAAGTACCCACAGACCAAGTATTATATACTGTATATATCCATTTTGTGAAATTCAATAACAATCAGTGAATAAGCAAACAAAAAATCCAAGGATTTTAAAAGTCAGAAGAGTAGTGACTATGGAATAGTGGTGAAAATGAAAAAAAAAAGGGAAGTAAAAGACATACGGATTGAAAAAAGGAAATGTATCATTTTCAGAAGACTACTGTGATGGGATGAATTGTTCCCTCCCAAAATTCATATGTTGAAGTCCTTATCTTCAGTACCCTAAAATGTGACTGTATTTAGAGGCTGAATCTTTCAAAGAAGTATTTAAGGTAAAATGAGTTCATATGACTGGTGTCCTTATAAAGAAGAGGAGATCAGAACACACACATACACACTCACACACACAGAGGGACCACCATGTCAGGATGGAGAGAGAAGATTGCTATCTACACGCTAAGAAGACAGGTCTTAGAAGAAACCTACCCTGTGGAAACCTTGAACTCAGACTTCTGGTCCCCAGGACTGTGAGAAAATCATTGTTGGTATTTAAATCTCATAATCTGTGGTCCTTTTTAAGGCAACTCTGGGAAACTAATAAAACTAATACTTTTATTTATCTGTTATTTACAATTATATGAACTTTTATTATTTAAGAGAGTAGAGATGGTGTAGAAATGGAATACATTCATTAATAGAAGGAAAAATAAACTCATGATGTGTACCACACATATTGAAAATGACATTTAATAATTATGACATTGCATATCAATGATGGAAAACATAATTTTGAATAAAATTGTCTATATTAATAGAATAACCATATGGAAAAACTACTGAACCTCTATCTTAAAGCATAGATGAAATTCATTTTATTAAATATATACTTATAAATGTCAAAAATATAAAATATTTAAAAAGCAATATGGAAATATACCTATTAGTTTGGGCATGAAAACATTTTCAAAACAAATATAAATCACAAAGGAAAAGAATGATAAAGTTAAGAAATCCTACTAACTAGACCATAAATCAAGTAGAAATAAAAGCCACACATTAATAAAGTTCCATCCTACATAACTGACAAAAATTTAGTGATCCTAATAAATGAATAATGTCAGTTAGTCTATAATAAAAAAAATCACACAATCCAAGGGGAGAATAGGCAAAGACATGAATTTTACAGTACATGAAACAAGAATGGCCAATAAACATATAAAAAGAATTATCACCTCTTTAGTAATTAGAGAAATGCAAATTAAACCACAGGGGGCATTTCCCAGGCAGCAGATTGGCAAAGACTAAATCTCTGAACTATCAGCTATAAGAAAGGATGCTGAACAATCTGAATCCCTACATATAGTTGCTGGGAATCTAAATAATACAACAAATTTGGACAACAAATTGTTATTATGTAGTAAAGTTGAAGAGGAACAAATTCTGTGAGCTAACAATTCTACTTAGTGATGCTGTTATACACCTCATCCTCCCCACCTCAGGCAAGTAGGAGAATGCTCATAATTATAGAGTTTGTCAGAAACATTGACAATGGGAACAGGTAACCATAACAACTGGTAACAATAGAGTGAATATAATCAACTTTACGTGTTCCCAAAATTGTAATATAGCCTTGAAAATGAATGATGTGAGGTTCCATATATTTTATTTTTTAGGTACATCTTGAGTGAAATGAAGGCATTGGGGAAAAATACTTTTATTGTGATTCAAATTATGATAAATTCCAACAAGCAAAGGAAAACAAACTGTGATTGTCTGTTTGCATGTAGTAAATGTTTCTATAGGACTCCCCACACAGATGTGTAACTGCTGAGCAAATTTTGTAAATACAACTGGATTGCTCTTCCAAAGGTTTGGAAATGTTTATTCCCAAAATAATTTTTGAATACAGCCTTTTCCCACATTTTTGCCAATATTATATATTAAAATAGAATGTGTGAAACTGGAGAGTTTTAGTTTTACTGCGTTCCCAGTTATGAGTGAGTTCTCACATCAGTTTATGTGTTCATTAGCCAACAGTGAATTTAGTGAATTGCTTTTTCATTTGTTTTCTCCAGTTTTCCTTAATTGGCTTTCTTTTTCCATGCTTATTTGTGGTAACTGTAACTATTTTGTTTGTCTGAAAAGTATTTTCACAATCAAACAAATGTCTTTCATTTTGAATTCAATTTTGCAATTCAAGTACTTAATATTGTTCTATCTTTTTCTACCACTCTTTTTCCTTTCCTGATATTTTCTAATGTTCTCGATTGGGCAGGAAAAGAGTTGAGAATCTTATGAAATTGCTTTGAGACCACCTTTATGCTCAGGGAAAAGAGAGCAATGTAGAGAGCCTGTCTAGATTTGTTTTTGTCCACACTGATTGTTAGCCAGGGTTGCCCTTTGTAATTACAGCTGGTTTATGTCACAGAATCATCTTTCCTAATATTATATAAAGTTATGTATCAACTAGAAGCCCCATGAATGAAATCACATGGCCCTGGCCACCTGTGCAACTTTGCCATGCTTGCAGCCTTGCCCACTGCACTGGTCTTTGATTTGGTTGTTATGGTGTTAGGGCCACAGGCCTTTTATAATATAGATATGTTAGTATAATACTTCAACTATATCATAAAATATTTTGTTGCTATGTAAACTAAGTAATTCTCTACAATATCCTATATAATAAAAGGCTAATATGCAAATTGATCGAACAGCAGAACGACTGGTCGCTATGACATGCACGATCACAAGGGGGCAGATGCTCAATACAGGAGCTGTCCCCTGGTGGTCAGTGTGCTCCCACAGGAGGAGCGCTGCTCAGCCAGAAGCCAGGCTCATGGTTGGCTAGCGCAGCAGCAGTGGTGGGAGCCTCTCCCACCTCCGCAGCATCACTAAGGATGTCTGACTGCGAGAGGGTGCAGTCCGAACTGAGGGAACCCCTTTCTGAGTGCACAAATTTTGTGCATGGGCCTCTAGTTATTTCTATAAGAAATCGAATTCTTCCTGGCCAATATGGCTCAATGGTTGAACATCAACCTATAAACTAGAAGGTCATGGCTCAATTTCTAGTCAGAGCACATACCCAGGCTCTGGGCTTGATCCCCAGTAAGGGGCATGCAGGAGGTATCCAATCAAGTATTATCTGTCATCATTGATGTTTCTATCTCTCTCACCCTCTCCTGTCCTCTCTGAAATCAATAAAAATCAAGAAAAGAAATTGAATTCTAAGTTCCAAATAAACTCATAAAAATACACATTTTCCAAATTCACCTAAAGTGCTAGTTAATCCATAAAAATATCAGTGCATATTAAAAGCAACTTTTTAATTCAAAAAAGAGCTTTGTTGGCCATACAATTTTATTCAGGGTTCTTCTCTTCATAGGGACAATATGGCTGCTAAAATTTTTTGTCCCCACCTAGGGGTAAGGCATATACTTTCTGCAAAAAGACTTGCCAGAGGAAGTGCTTTGGAAATCAAAGTAACCATGATGGGGCATTTCATGACATTGAAATTGAAAGGGAAGTCTCCAAATCATCTCAGATGCAGAGTCAGAAATGGAACAGGGGTGGCGACATTGAGAGTCCCACACCTGGAAATGACAGTATTCAGATTGGTACAACTGTTTTTTTGTTTTGTTTTGTTTTGTTTTTAAGCACAGAGACCGAAAAGCAGAAAACCAAACAAATTCATTCCTTTTCATTTATTTTACTTTACCATCACTTATAGCTTAAGATTTAACGTTTAAAGGACCTAGTTTTCATTTTTTAAAATGTTCCAATAAGCAGTTTAAAACTTTTTTTACTTTGCTCTGGAATTTCTCTGATAGTAAATGAAACATTTTCTGGCAAAGAGCCAAGTAAATCCAGTGTTTCCTTCCTGGTAATATTGCTGGAAACTTGGGAGAAAGGAGAAGACAAGATGATCAACCAATGAGTTATACTAATGATTAATTTTTCTAGTATATTTCACAAATGAAAAAAGAATCAGTTTTCAATGTTGTTTTTTTCTGCATAAAATATGACAAGCTATTTTCAAAGTGATGTTGCTGTGTCTGCTTCCAATTTTGAGAGTTGATATTTGCGCATCATTCTCACATGCTAACTTCCGTTTACCTGACCTTGGATTATGCTCGTGTCTTATGATAAACAGAGCAGACTTGCCCAGTTTTTTGTTTTTGTTTTATTGGAACTTTATTTGCAGTATAAGTGGTTTTAACTTTATGGTTCATAGTGGCATCATTTTGTGGTTCTGGAAACTTTATCCTTGGATACCATCTCTACTTATGTCTTTATTTTTCTCTTCATCAAAGAAGGAATTCATGCTGCTACATGATGTCACAGTGACATGCATAATGAAGACTCCACTTTGGTTGCAACGAGATGTCTTTCAAAGTGTCCAACATTGTTCTAAGGGTCTGGGGACAGGGCAGTGACCAGTCCGGGAGCAATATTGTAACATAAAAACTGGGCAGGTTTGGAAAGCCTTCCAGGAATCACCTCAGATTAATGAAGGAATTTACGCAGAGATTGGCTAATGACCCCTTTCTGGGATAGACTCTTGGAGGTGAAGCTTGAACAGCTATATTCAAAGTGGAACTTTATCAAACAGATGAGTTGCAATTATGCTAACATTATAATTATTCTACCTGCAAATTCACTTTCAGATGTAAATGCAATATAGACTTTTATTGGACTCAATTTTTTATATTGTGGGGCCTGGCAGGTTTTGGAGACAAACACACTTTACTGGGAAAAAGCTTTGTGAACGTGAAGAACACTCAGGTTGCAGCTAGTTCAAAAAGGAGACTTATCGCAGCAAACTTGCTATATTGGCAAGAGCCTGGCATAGTAACTTTTGAAAGAAAAGTTAAATAACAAGGCACAATATTGTGTTATCCTATAGACTCTACATGCAACATACCTGCAGACAAATCTATTAAATGGCATACCCCACGAGCCTTCTTGCCTTAATCAAACACATTTTGATACAATTTAAATAGTATTATTTTATCATATCATCAGAAACTGGCAAACAGTATATAAATAATGGCATAGTTTTTCTCATGTTAGTCACATGCTTATTTTCAGTTTTCCTGATCAATTCTAACCTTTGTAATGGTCATACTTTGTATTATTTCTTAAAATGAATACCAGCAATATCTGAATACAGCATCGTCCGTAACATCCTTTATGGACGATATATTCCACACTCTTTATATCTAAATATATCTATAAAATTTCTAAATATATCTATAAAATTGTATAGATACATACAGAGAGAACCATTTGCAAAATCTGAAACTCTCAATGTGCATTTTTTAATATAACACTGTTTTTGCATTATGCCCAGGGTAATAAATGGGCCTCTCTTAAAGACAGGGAAACATTTCTGAGTCAATCTCCTTTTAATGGGCACTTTCAGTAACCTCAGCATGTCACTTCCAGGTGTGGGACTCTCAGGCTCACAGAGATAATTTCCAGGACATTGCACATCTCTGCTCCTGACAGAGGAATCATTGGCTTACTAATGGCCCTTATATTTGCCCCCACCTGTTTTTGACAGTTATACTTATCATATCAATTTCCTTACAGGTAGTAAAGCATAAGTATAAAAAATTGGTTCCATAAAATGCTGTTTAGTTCAATGTGAAAAAATGAAAGTATTCAGACTGTGTCATAAAAGTCCTCAAGTTCTCAGCCTTCCTGGAATGAGCTGACGTGGAAGTTGGTGCAGATATACTTTACACAAAAACAACTATTCTAGAACCTTCTTTACTAACAACTCCAATAACTGCAAAACCTTCAAAAAGTCAACTCAACCTATTATATCTTTTTTTAAAAATGTATTTTATTGATTATTTACAGAGCAGAAGGAAGAGGGATAGTAAGTCAGAAACATCTATGAGAGAGAAACATCGATCAGCCGCCCCCTGCACGCCCCCCACTGGGGGTGTGCCCGCAGCCAAGGTACATGCCCTTGACCGGAATCTAACCCGGGACCCTTCAGTCCACAGTCCGACGCTCTATCCACTGAGCCAAACCGGTCTCGGCTCGACCTATTATATCTTTTTTGGAAATAACTCTACTTGATGTATATTAGCCTTATTTACATATATATTTTTGTATTTTCAACAATGTTACTGATCATTTACTGTGTTCTAGGAACTCTTCCAAGTATTGGAAAAATCAAATGTAAGTAGCAATTTCCTTATCCAAAAGAATTCCAAGTGTGATTGGAAATATAGATGACTTTATCCAGTGTTAGTTTTCAGTAGAAAATGATGACATGCTTTGGAAAAACAAAGAGTAGGCTACAACCTTCCTTTGTTCTTATTCTTGTATTTTTTTTTTTTTAGTGATTAAGGTATTACATATGTGCCCTTATTTCCCCTTTTCCCTTCCCCCACTTACCCACTCATGCCCTCATCTCCCTGGTGTCTATGTCCATTGGTTAGCCTTATATGCATGCATAGAAGTCCTTTGGATGATCTCTCTTCTTTTCCCCACCCTTTCCTACTTTCCCTCTGAAGTTTGATCTATGCTTCTCTGTCTCTGGATCTGTTTTTGGTCATCAGTTTATGTTGTTCCACAAATAAGTGAGATCATGTGATACTTATCTTTCTCTGACTGGCTTATTTCACTTAGCATAATGCTCTCCAGCTCCATCCATGGTGTTGCAAATGGTAAGAATTCCTTCTTTTTTTAACACAGCATAGTATTCCATTGTGTAGACGTTCCACAGGTTTTTAATCCACTCAGCTGCTGATGGGCACTTAGGCTTTTTCCAAATCATAGGTATAGTAAATTGTGCTTCTATGAACATAGGAATACATATATCCTTTCTTATTGGTGTTTCTAGTTTCATGGGATATATTCCTGGCGTCAAGACAGTCCCTTCCAAAAATGGTGTTGGGAAAATTGGACAGATACATGCAAAAAAAAAATGAAACTAGACCACCAACTTATACCATAAACAAAAATAAACTTGAGATGGATAAAAGACTTAAACATAAGATGGGAAACTATAAAAATATTAGGAGTCCACAGGCAGCATAATCTCAGACATATTCCAAAGCAATATCTTCACTGATACAGCTTCTAGGGCAATGGAAAGTAAAGAGAAAATAAACAAATGGGACTAAATCAAAATAAAAAGCTTCTGTACAGCAAAAGAAACCATCAACAAAACAACAAGAAGGCCTAATGCATGGGAGAACATATATGCCAATGTTATCACCGATAAAGTTTTAATCCCCAACATTTACAGGGAACTCTACAAAGGAAAGATAAACAACCCAATTAAAAAACAAACAAAAACAAAAACGGGCAATGAACTTAAATAGATAATTTTAGAAAGATGACATAAAGAAGTCCATGAGACATATGAAAACATGCTCATAGTCACAAATTATCTGAGAGATGCAAATCAAAATGACAATGAGGTATCATCTCACACCTGTTAGAATGGCTGTCATCAACAAATCAACAAATCACAAGTGTTGGTGAGGGTGCAGAAAAAAGGACCCTCTTGCACTGCTGGTGGGAATGCAGACTGGTGCAACCACTGTAGAGAACAGTATGGAGTTTCCTCAAAAAACTAAAAATGGAACCCCCATTTGTCCCAGTGGTTCCACTTCTAGGAATATATCCCAATAAATTTATTCTTGGTTTAAAACCCCAGGGAGGTAAGTTATCAATATATTTTGAATAATGCATAAATGATCACATAACAAATAAATACTTAACAATACTTCATTATTTCAGCATAATTTGAGGAATAACTAATGTTTGGAATATAACTGAGATACATGTGTATCATTTAAAAATGTTAGTATATAATCTCAGTAAACATGAACTTGATAATCATCCCACAGACTAAATGATGATGAGGCAAGTCTTTTAAATTAACATGTTAGCAGAAAAAGTTAGAAATTAGTACAAGAATATTTTAGGAGTAATGAGAATCCTCCAATGCAACTTATAAATATTAAGGAGAAAAACTATGAGTAAAGTTATCATGATTATTCTACAACAAAATATTTGATTCAGTCTGGATAAGACTTAATTATGTGGCTGGCTTGATTGAGAGTGGGAGAACCTCCTACTCAAGCCCTGCATGGGAGGGATAAGACTCGCTCCCCAATGTCCCTTTCGGGCCTGGAGAGTAGCCAAGAGCACGCAGTGTGTCCCAAATGCAAAGCAGGGATCACCAAATAATGAAAATTCTGAAAACACGAATAGTAAGAGGAAAAAGGTATGCAAATGAAGGCACAGAAGCTGTAAGAGACCGTCCCACAGGCTTCCCCAGTTGTCCCTGCCACCTTTGCCCTTCACATCAGTAAGCCACCTGCACCGGGTCTCAGCTCAGGTTGTTAGGATGGTGCAGAGAGGAATACAGATGCCTAGTGTTGGTGTCAGCGTCGCTTTTTTTATTTTAAAAGCTAAGACTAAGACATAAGGCATGACTATTTTGGAGGACACAGTAAATCTGCTTTCTGACAGAGATAGATGAAGTCCCAGTTTCCAGGGATCCACAAACTAGTAAGGACAGCCCCAGGACCAAACCCACCCTGCCACTGTTCTTATAAATTAAGTTCTACCGGAAACTTGTATGCCCTTACCTATGGCCATGATTCCCTTGCATACTGGCCATGACTGCTTCCGTTGTGACAGGACTGCATTGTCTGCAAAACGAAGAATATTTGCCAGCTGGGCCTGAGAGAAATGTTGGCACCCACTGACTTAAACTGTGGTGGAGCCCTGAGAAGTGCTCAATGCCAAGTCCCAAAGGGAAGGTTGGAGGTTCAGGTCTCAAGAGGTTTGGAGATTTAAGACTCTAGATGCCCGAATGAGTACATGATATCAGGAATTTTACATATATAGTTTTGAGAAAGAAGTCAGAATTGATAAGATTTTTAAGAAGATACAAAGTCTTGTACAGCAGTCCTCTGTTTTCTTACTGAAGATATGCTCCAAGGCCCACAGTGAATGCCTGAAACTGCAGATAGTACCAAACCTATATATGTAATGATCTTTTCTATGTATATCTATAAGAAAGTTTAATTATAAATTAGACATAGTAAGAAAGTAACAACAATAAATAGAACACTCATAACAATATCTATACTAATAAAGGAGTAATATGCTAATTAGACTGGAAGACCTTCCAGCAAAGCCATGTTTGTGGGGTCGAGGCAGAGGCAGTTAAGGACGATCAGGCCAACGGTGGGGGAGGGGGGCAAGCAGGACAGCAGGGGGGCCAGTTTGGGGTTAGCAAGTCAGCAAGGGGGGGCAGTTGGGTGAGCAGGCCGGCAGAGGGGGCAGAGAGGGACAAGAAGTCCAGCAAGGGGGGGCAGTTGGGGGTGATCAGGCTGGAAGAGGGGGTATATGGAGCGATCAGGCTGGCAAGCAGAGTGGTTAGGAATGATCAGGCAGACAGGCAGGTGAGCAGTTAGGAGCCAGCGGTCCTGGATTGCAAGAGGGATGTCCCAAATTGGAAAGGGTGCAGGCCAAGCTGAGGGACAACCCCTCCGTGCATGAATTTTGTGTACTGTAATAAAAACTATGTGAATGTGGTTTCTCTCTCTCTCTCTCTCTCTCTCTCTCTCTCTCTCTCTCTCTAATAGCCAATCTGATAATTGAGAGACTTCTAAGTGATTAATGGACAGGGAGCCTCTATAGCTTGGACATATTGGGTAAAAGTTTGATCATGCCCCAGGCAGGATGGAATAGGAAAGGCATAAGTTTTCATCACTTGGAATAGTCCACAATTTAAAATTAATTAAGTTATTTATTTCTAAAACTTTCCAAGTGATGTTTTCAGACTACAAAACTGAATCTTATGACAAAAAAAGAGGCAGTTATCTGTAATAATAAAAGTGTAATATGCTAATTAGACTGTCCTTCCAGACAACCTTCTGAATGAAGCCGGGGTTGTGAGGGCCAAGCCCCCAGGCCTCTAGTATTATTCATAACATGTCAAAACTCTGACATTTGGTATTTCAGTCTATTCAGGCTACTATAATAAACACCACAGACTGGGTAGCTTTAAAAAACAAACAAATACACAGACATTTATTCTAACAGTTCTGGTGACTGGAAATCTGAGATCAGAGTACCAGTGTGGTAGGGCAAAGGCTCTCTCCCTGGTCCTGCCCATGGTGATAGGGAGTGAAGGAATGTCTGGAGCTTCTTTTCTCAGGGAACTGATCCCACTGGTGAGGGCTCCACCCTCATGACCTCCTAAAACCATCACATTGGAGTTAAGGATTTTAACATATAAACCATAGTATTTGTGTAACTGACATTTGATCCTAAATCTTATAATTTAACATTTACCAAAATGCACCATTCTGCAAAGACGTGAGAGAAAAATAACAAGGCAATGGGACTTTGTGGATAGGCTAGTATGCTCCCACTTTTGCAACTCAATCAGACATAAAAAAAGAAGAGCTGAAATACATAGCCTAAATTATAGTTCCTATTATTAAAGCATTTAATAATAGTTTGCCTGTGATATTGCAATAGCCATTCAAACATTTTTACTTATTATTTCAATTCTGAAGCAACATTGCATTGGTTTTTCCCAAAGTAGTTAGTTATCCATAATAATGTTAGGGGTTTTGTTTAGTGTTATTTTCAAAGCAATATGGAGCCTAAATCATTAGTTTTGCTAATGTGAGTCAGGCATTTGCATGCATAATCCTGAGAGCCTCGCTTAATATGACCATTCATTTCAACACAATGGGAGTGAAAGAAATAAAATGCCAGATGGATAAATAGGCAGTTTCAACTTAAATTTACAATAACTTGACAATGGTGTGAAGCAAGAGAGAAGAAAAATACATTTTAACGTATCATATTACAAAAAGTTATTCGGTTTTTATGTATATTATACCGTTGTTCACAACCAGTGAAATTTAATTTATCTTCTGTAACAGAATACATTTTTCATAATGACAAAACCTCTACCAAAATGAAGTGCCTCAAGGAAAAATGAGAAGAATGCTAAAATTAATATCTAAACTCAATTGAATGTCTAATCTGTGCCAGACACAAGGCAACGTGGTTTACATGCATCATCTTACTTAATTTTATTGATAACTTTGAGGTTAATTAAGTATTAATGCTATTCTCATTTCCAAGTTGAGGAGAACCCTAAGACTCAGAGAGGTTGATTAACATGCCCCAAACAAACAGTGATATGTGGTGAAATCAGGATTCCAATCACATTTGCCTGACTCCAGAGTCCCAGCTCTCTAATCACCACTGCTTATAATCTATGAAAACATTTTATTAAAAATATATTTCTTAAGTGTAAAATACCATGGAAGCTTTATAGTAGTCATAGAATATTAGCACTATATTATAAAACTATCGAAGACATTGGAGACTCAGGACTTTCATTGATTGATTGGTGTCTGACTTAGTGGGCAGACACTCGTGATGTGATGAACTTGATATATGGCTCTATCTATTAATCACATTAATCAGTCATTCAGCATATTCAGTAGTTGCTATGAAGTGAGCATTCATCCTTAACAAATTGATTAAAACTCTTTTGAATAACACTTGATTCAGAAATATCCCTTGATAGGTTCAAACAATGATAATTTGGTTTTATTATCAAGCAAAATATGCCCTTGATACACCATTATGGTTGATATTTAATTATTATCTCAAAAATGGTTCATGTAAACTCTTCTAAAATGAAAATCATCATCTCCAACTGAAAATAAACAAAATGTAATTGGTTTCCATGAAATAATTCTGAAGCATGCTAATTTGTTTAGTTATGTGTTGGGTACACTTTGGCCCTAATGGATGCTGGCAGGTTTACCAGAAACCAAGTTGATGTATATTAGATGTTTCCTGGGAGTATTACTGAGGATTTAGACATCTGCTATTATAATTTTCCAGATTCAAGACTATTTTGCCTTGGTCTATGGTAAAAAAAAATCAGACATTTGAGCAAGCAGCTGTTTTTACAATGAAACACACCATGTATCATCAAGGAAATGCAAATTAAAACAAGACACCTCTAACACACTATTAGAATGGTCAAAATTTGGAATAATGCCAATACTAAATGGTGGTGAAATGTGAAATGACAAGAACTTCCACTCACTGCTGGTGGGAATGTAAAATGCTACAGCCTCTTTGGAAGACAGTGTGGTAGTTTCTCACAAATCTAAACATTTTCTTCCAATATGATACAGCAATTCTGCTCCTTGGAATTTACCCAAAGGATTTGAAAACTTATGTACACAACAACCTGCACACAAATATCTATGGCAGCTTTATTCCAAACTGCCAAAACTTGTAATCAACCAAGATCTCATTCAGTAGGTGAATGGAGTAGTAAAATGTGGTAACTCTAGACAATGGAATAGTATTCAATGATTAAAAAAATAACTATAAACCATGAAAAGACATAGAAGAACTTTAAATGAAAAAAATTAGTCATATATGTCCTATAAAGCCTCCTTTGAAAAGGATAACTATAAAATGTTGCAGAGAATGTTTCTGATCAGACATTTTCTCCTTCCTAAGGCAATTATCCAAAATGTTTAAAAATCAATGGATGAAAATCTTTAAGAAATACATCATTAAAAACAATTGGTAGTATTAAGCATTAACCTTTACATTATACTTACTATGTATCAGGAAATTATGTTTGCCTATTTCAGCTTATTATATATATGCCCTACAATTTTAATGTGAATTTTTGGCCATATAGGACTTCAAAGGACTCTGTCAAGAATCCAAGGATATATTAACTATTAAATTCCTAAAATAATCTTCCATTATCAAATCTTCCTCCCACTCAGCCTATCTCCAAGACCTGGACCAGCTAGGGGTGGAATTAGAGCTGGAGAGGTAGCAGAGCTTTTCTCATTAGGATACTCATAGTGTAGGTGGGGGTGG
The DNA here is from genome assembly GCA_027563665.1 of Antrozous pallidus. Classification (NCBI taxonomy): domain Eukaryota; kingdom Metazoa; phylum Chordata; class Mammalia; order Chiroptera; family Vespertilionidae; genus Antrozous; species Antrozous pallidus. The sequence goes on from CM050518.1 coordinate 54,098,198, forward strand.
GGGGAGCCTTATAAAAATAATTGAAATGCAATTCACGTGACAAACATGTCTGTTACTTTTCAGGCATCTTCAGTTGTGGAGTGAATAGGACTGAATGTGAGGGATCAATTTCTCTTCTTTCATGAAACTTACCTTTTAAAGGAAAAGGCCATAAAACAGCAGAGCAAGCAAATGAGAGTCAATAATAGTTACAGGAAGTGATGTGTGTTCTAAGTCAATAAAAACAGAACCATATAGTGACTAGGAGAGGGCTGCATTTCTGTTACTGACAATGGAAATAGTCCACACCAGTTAAACTCCTGTATCCATCACCAAGTCAATGTTGCATTGTGGAGAGCATGTAAAAATCAGACAACTGAGCACCGTCACCTCTTCCTATAAATTACCCACTGTTGATCTTTGCCATTGTGATACCTCGGATTCATTGTGTGCAACTGACATACATTAACTCAAGTTATCAAGTAATTTATAGAATCTTCTGGCCCAGGATTAATAAGCCTACTTTATAATAGGTATTCTAGACTTTATTGATAATACATAGGTATTAAGAAAGTTAGAAAGAGCTTGTACTTCGGTAAAATAACATTCACTGGATACCTCCCAGATTTCTTGGGTTTCACATAGTTATGTTTTTGACAAGAAAAACTCTATAAATTTTCACTTTCCCCATTTCTCAAACGAGGAAAGTGAGGCCCAAGATTCTAAGTACATCACTAAGAATTTTTACTTAGGTCCCTTTGAAGAGGACATCATATGCTATTCAATGCAAATACTTGTGAAAGAGACACAACATAGGAACAATTCTAGTATGAGGGATAAATCAGTGTAGGCTACAAGAAAATACACACAGTGCTAGGAATTCAAAAATGAGAAAGATCTGGTCCCAAAGAACAACTCATCACTTCTAACCGTTTTTCTAATCGATTTTCCTCCTTTAAAGTAGTTCAACTTACTTCTCACACACAAAGCACTTTTAGATATTTTGTTCTTGTGGTGAAATCAATTTTACTATAACATTTCTCTTTTTTGGCAGAATGTTCCCAATTCCTTCAAGAAGACATTTTTCGTGTTCAAAAATGACTGATATCGGTTCTCATTCTTCATGCTTTCAAGTATCAGAGCTCTATGTCTAGAAATATGGATAAAATATACATGATACATTTATTAGGTAATTGTCAGTATATTACCAAATCACTTTGCTTCCTGCAAGGCTATCTAAATTTCATTAAATCAGGACATTCTCTGCATAATTAATAATACCAGATTGAATGGTTTGTAGTCAAGTAATTTCCTATTTGCATTCTAAAGAAAGGACATTTATCATTGTTCCATAAGAATAGAATTGCTGTCTAGGCAGGCGCATAAGTGACTCTCCTATTAGCTGTGGCATGTAATACATTTGCTTGAGTATAGAAAATGAGAAACAACAGTTTTAATTTATGTCATGCTTAACAAGCCTAAATCTATCCCTACAAAAATAGTAAATTATTTACTTTTTTGGAGTTTCATTAACTCTTTCATGACAATAACTCAGGGACAGGAAAGAAGTCTTCATAGGTGTACTGACCCCAAAATAGTTACTATGACTCTTGACACTTTAGGAAACATTGCAACACACAAGTGTTTATTCTTCAATTCTCTGGCTTCTTTTAGAAGAGATTCATGTTTGTTTCCTTGACTCAATTGGGGAAGTCAATTTAACTTTGCAGCTTAAACTCCCAATTGAAGAAAAATTGGATTATTTATAGTAAATATATTGACTCTCCATGGTACTAAAATTAAAATTATTCACCTCAACATCCACCATCAGAGAAAAGTATCAATAAAGTCTATCTCAAAAGAAGAAGCAATGAGCTCTGGCACAACAGAATTGGTGGAATGACCTTTTGAATTTACAAAGCTGTAGATTATTCAAGAACAGAAACAGCACCCAGAAGTCAATGCTATTAACATTAAAAAAAAATTTTGTTAATCCTCACCTGAGGATATTTTTTTCTTGATTTTTATACCAAGGGAGAAAGGGAGAGAGAAACATCAATGTGAAAGAGACAGGTTAATTGGTTGCCTCCCACACATGTTGTGAACAGGCCAGAAATTGATCCTGCAACCCAAGTATGTAACCTTGACCAGGAATCGAACCTGAGACCCTTTGGTGCCTGGCCAACACTAACCACTGAACGACACTGGCCTGGGCAACCCTATTAAGATTTTAATACATGTTCTCACAGCCCACTACAATGCATTTTTATAGTGCATATATTATTTAAAATGACCAGTTTGATTTGTGGCCTCTGTGGAGTCAATAATAAAGATATTGATATTCTTTATTGCCCAGTGAGATTTGCATAGGAAAAGTGTCTACATGATGCAGATATGAACTCTCTACATAAATCTGGGTATGATTAGTATAAAATTCTAACTCTGCATCTTCTATTGGTCCAAAATGTCCTCTATTGACTAGATTCCTGCACAGTTAACATAATTTAAATAATAGCACTTAAACCATTAAAAATTTTTACACTTTTTATATTAAATTATACTTATTATATTATAGTCAAAAAAGGCAAGTTATGCAATATATTTAGTGAAAGTTTAGAAGAATCATAGAGGTGACTACACCATCATCTTGAAATGTTCCAAGGGAACTCGACATTGTATATTTTGTATTCTTTTGCTATTATTGATTGATTACATGTAGTCTGCAGCTTTTTAATAATTCAAACCCTTCTTTTTGCCAGGCTTGCAATTTCTATGTTTTATCTGATAAACATTGAGCCATGGTGTGTAAAAAATTTTCATACTATAAGGTTTTTAAAATAGATAATCTAATTCTATATAATTTGGCCTATGAACTCTCATATTTTAATACTTCTAATCAGTTTAAATTTTATCAATGTGATACTATTTTTTGAATAATTATCTCTTAATTATATGTAGTTGGAAATTGATACTGTTATTTATACTTCCTTTTATTCAGAGTTTGCCTATCAATTAAAAACCTTGGTATATTGCTGGTTAACAAAGAACAGCTTGACAAACTGATTGCCAAATATCGTTCACTTAAAAAAGAGCAGTGGCACTACTTATTCTAGAATCTATATTCCAATTCTCAGGCATTATTTATTTATTTATTTATTACTGAGAGTAAAAGCCCCTTGCATGAACTTGTGCGCCAGAGGGGGTTTCCCTCGGCCTGGCTTCCAGGATTGGGCTGAAACCAGCTCTCTGACATCCCCCAAAGGGTCCTGGATTGTGATAGGTCACATTCCAGGCCTAAGGACCCCACCAGTGCACAATTGGGATCAGGGAGGGAAGTGGGAGGTTGGCCAGCTGGGGAGGGACTGTGGGAGGGCTCTAGGGCATGTCTGGCTCTTCTCATTCAGTCCCCATCAGCCAGATCCCAGCAGCAAGCTAACCTACCAGTCAGAGTATCTGCCCCCTGGTGATCAGAGCACATCACAGCGACTGGTCAACCAGTTGACTGTAAGTTCCCTGGTGGTCAGTGCATGTCATGGTGAGCGGTTGAGCAGCCTTAGCGTATCATTAGCATGTTATACTTTGATTGGTTGAATGGACAACTGGACACTTACCATATTAGGCTTTTATTATATAGGATTATTTCCTTTTACACACTGCTGCCATATGTACCTATTGGAAGTAGTTTTCTGGCCATAAAAACACTCCTGACAAAAAATCCTTACTACTTACAAAATAAAGTTCATACTACTACACCTGAAATCTAAATTAATCCAGGACCTGAGATCTTTTACTACACTTTACTTTGTGCATTGTGTATCATGACAATGAACTAACAACTCACTTCCCTATAGTATCTTAACTTGCCTGTTTGTGTGCTTAATAATTCAATAGAATTTTAATGCTTTTCTCCTTAAATTTAAATCTCCACAAAACTTATTGGTGATTTAAATATAATCTGTAGATAGTTTTGTGTGGGATCTTTAAGTACAACTACAAACAAAAATGCAACATAATCAGAGGATTAAATTAGGAACAAGCCATCCAAGAGCTAACAAAGCAAGTAGATTGAATTTCTCAAAGCAGCCTTAAGTAAGGGAATAGACTAGAACCTGAAAACTAAAAGTAAATGAAGGACCAAGGGAGTCCTTTCAGGCTAAATTTGCATGAATAACTTTGAATATTTAACTATATAAAAATAAAAACATTCCCCAATCCACAATGATAACTAGACATTTGAAATGTAATTAAATTCACCTATATCTTAGCTTTGAACCTTTGTTATAGAAAGTCACATATAGGCCAGGGAGATTGTGCTGGGATTTATTCAATTGGGTTTAGGCTACTTTCTTATATTTTTAGATTCCATAGAAATATCAAGGTTAAGTACGTAGGGATGAGTGGAACAATTGAGTAGGATAAAATAATCTGAAGGCAAAAACTTAGAGAAAAATACAGATGAGAAAGATGGTCAGATTCTAGACATTGAATTGGTGTGGCATATTGATTCCTATGAAGTCCTCAAGGCTACTCAAGATTTATAAACCATTTCTGTTGCCAAAGTTTACACAGAATTCCCTAGTCTTTTTTAGCCAACACTTTCACAGAAACCACAGAGTGCAATTTCAGGAAGTGCTGAACCTTATTATGCTGAGATTACACAAGATCCTTTATGATTTCCTTGACTGGCCTTGCCATGTGGTTCCCCACAAACTACTGCTGACTGTAACGTATACTTCTCACAGAAACACATGTGATTTCTAGGATCAATTCCTGGAACACTTGCTTTTATACCTCCCATTGTCCTCTCAGGAAGAGAAGGACCTGTTTACTCAGAGCTGTGCTGCCCAAATGTGCCTGATGCTCAGGGAACATGTCCTGGGCGCCCACCTGGCAATAGTTAGGGTGAGAACTGAAGGCAGTGGAGACAGTGAATATTTTTAATTTCACATGTATAGTACTGAAGCAGGTTAATCAAACTGAATAAGATATATCTGAAAATGAAGATTCAGAAAATGTGACAGATATAGAAACAGTCACCTAGAGAGAGAGGCCAGAGCAGAATTACAAATGATTCCAATATTCTATCATATTCATAAAGAGCATTCTACTTGGAGCTTTCATATAAACTGTGAGTGTGTTCACCTTGGGGTTCAGAATATACCAAGCATGTGTTAATCTATCTTTTTCTCCATGAATAGACTGTTCACTTTTCTACCATATCTCATTTTTCTTGATATCTTGCATATTTCACACATAGTAGGTGCTCATTTAATCATTGCTGAATTTTGTTGAAATAGCATCTGTACCTTTTCTGCAAACAAGTTCTGAAGATGAGTCTTTATCCAAAAGTGTGTGCTAAATGGGTAGAGGCTCTTTTTAGCATCCTGTGCTTTTATCATATAACTAGTGGTCCAGTGCACAAATTTATGTACACTGAAAGAAAATGAATTAGAAGAAATATTTTGATATTGCTACTCACCCTTTCTGTATAATAGCAGTGTCAACCAAATTCACGATCGACAATGACAGATGGAAACACACATGTGCGATTGGCACCAGTAAGAGCTTTATATATATTGCACATGTGTGACTCAAATTAGCCTTTTATAGCTATACAATAAATTTTCTTAATTAGACCTGATTTCTGATTTAGCTAAACTTTTTCCAGCCCAGTGAAGTACCCAACTCCTTTTTCAGGTAATTCTCAGCAACACAGCAGTAAATATCAACACAAAGCAGATTATTATTGTAGATCACGCAGGGAGAACAAAGGGTAAAATATTTAATTGTAGCAGTGTTTTTCTATTGAATTATTATGTATAAAACTTTATTGTACAAAATTAAGGCCTTCACATTTCATAGTTCACTAATAGGTATTTTTAAAAAACCTACACAAGAATTTTACTTGCATTTCCTCCAAACCCAACTATTAAAATGGGCTGACCAATTGTTATGAAAACAAACACTATAAATAACAACAAGTGCTTTAAAGCCAAGTCTCCCAAATGTTATTTCTTGGCATAGGTGATCTTCATGGAATGAGATGGTGTGATCTTAAATCCTTGTAAAGCATCCCTGGCAGCTCCAGCCTGTCCATCATTTTCAAATTCAACAAATGCAGTGTCATGCCTCCCAGGAACCAAACGTACTTCCTTGAAACCAGGGAACTGATTAAACAGCATGGATAACATCATCTCATTAGTCTCTTCTGGTAAATTATTAAGGAATAAAATATAGTTTGGGAGGTAATCAGGGACCTGAGGATTTGGCATTGCATTTCCTTGGGTGTTAACTGAATTTGGTGCTCCCAGAGCAGGCTTCTTATTAGTAGTCAGGGCTGTCTGTTCCACAGTTTTGGCTTTCTTCTTTTCTTTTTTCTTTTCTTTGTCAGCAAAGGTGCCACGCATTTTAGATATTATATCTGAATCTGTTTTTGCATACTGGATTCGCATTGGTTTACCATAAAATGGAAATCCTTGTAACTGTCTCAAGGCATTTGTGGATGAGCCCAATTCTTTAAATATAACAAAGGCTTGCCCCCTCGTTTTCATGGTCTTTAAAGCTACAATATCTCTATCATGGCCAAATTGAGAAAACAGGGCATACAGGGATCTCTTCAATTCTTCTTTTTTAATTTTGTCATTCATATTGTTGATATAAATTGTATGGTTTGGTCTGATATCCATCTTTTGTGTTAAACCGTCCAAACAGCCTGCGGCCTGGAGGACCGAAACAGCGGGACAGAACACATCCAAACTCCTGAGCAGTGTTTGACTACATTCTGCACAGTGAGAAAACCTGAAGTCATTTTGAAGGTCCACCATTTCTTACTTCTTTTCAGTCGGGTCAAGTTTCTAATCTTTCTAAATCTTGTTTTCTGGCTAATGAAAAGAAAATAGGATTCCACCAAGTCTCCTATCTACTTTGTGAGGACCAAATGAGATGATGCAAGGAAAATGCTTCACAGACATTTGGTTACATGTGAAATGTTTCCATCTGGCTATAAAGCAAGTTGTGTTCCTGGGCTGAAAAATCTCCAAGGAGGCTAGTGGTTGGTGGGGAGAAGTCAGGCACTGCTACATGACATTATTACCTGGCACCCACAGCTACTGTTTCTGAGCTGGGCTGAGCTGTGTGCTGCATTTTACACTGTGGTAGTGTTGGCTGTGATTTGGTGGGCTGTCCCTCCGGGGTGGTGGTAGGGCCTGTGTCCCACTTGGGGGAAGCCAAGTGTTGCTTTGTCAGCGTCAAGCCTGTGCTGCCATTTCTCTATAAATGGCCAGTGCGCATCACAGTAGCTCCTCCATTGAGCACCTTCCGCCTTTTGATCAGTGAGTGTCATAACAACCAGTTGGTGGGGTGGAGAGACACTTAGCATATTAGCTATATATATATACACACACACACACACACACACACACACACACACACACACACACATATACACACCACACATACATACATACACTAGAGGCCTGGTGCACAAAATTTGTGCATGGGTACGGTCCCTAGGCCAAGCTGGTGATTGAAACATGAGTGTCTGGCATGGAAGGGCAGGTCCCAGCTGAACTCTGGGCCCCTATTTCATGTTTAACAAAAATCAGGAAGATTTTTGAGGAGTGTCCACAGTAAACTACATCATAATAAATCATTGCCAATAGTAAATTAAAGCCTCAGATAATGCTTTGGATTTTATGTTCATAAAAAGAAAAAACAAAGAAAGAAACATTCTTCCTCTTCCCTTCCCCGCCCCCCACAAAAAAAAAGGATCTATGAAAAGAAAACTGAAGTAAGTGTTTCCCAGAGAAATCAACATTTGAGTAGATAGCTTAAGGATGAGGTGAAGTTAACCAATGTGAAAATGGGTAACAGGAGGTTGGGGTCAGGAGGATGTACATTCCTGACAGAAAAGTATATGCAAACTATGTCCTGGGGCATATGGAGCATAGACATGAATATTCTTATCAAGGATTATTCTACCTTATAAACAGTTTATTTTAATTTATATACATTTCCATAGAAAAAAATCGATTGATTTTAAAGTGATATGTTGATCTTTTATATGACTGTCCTTCAATTAATGTTTTGCTAACAGGACATTAACTGAAATGGTGTTTCCCATTTGCAAACATGTGAAAACTCTCTGTGCCCTGTATTAACATTTTAAAAAACGAATGCAGTATATTACAGACAATTATGTTTATCAGATAACTACAATTATTATAATTATATATCCTAATTTTAATGACTGAATATTTCTAAGCCCCAACTCTGTATCATATTAGCAGTAGAAACTCTAAACTTTATAGGTGTGTCCCTCAGCCCAGCCTGTATCCAATCCTGGTTGGGCCTAAATGGGCAGTCAGACATCCCTCTCACAATCCAGGACTGCTGGCTCTCAACTGCTTACTTGCCTGCCTTCCTGATTGCCTCTAACCACTTCTGTCTGCCAGCCTGATCAGCCTCTAACCACTCCCCTGCAGGCCTGGTCTCCCCAACTGTTCTCCCCTACAGGCCTGGGTCCCCTTCAACTGCCTGTCCCTACAGGTCTGGTTGCCCCTAACTTCCCTCTGCTGGCCTGGTAACCTTTAACCGTATTCGCTGCAGGCTTTATCACCCACAACACAACGGCCATCCTTTGCAGGCCTGGTCCCTCCCAACTGCCCTCCCCTGATGGCTATCTTATGGCAGTCATCTTATGTCCACATGGGGGCAGGATCTTTGACCACATAGGGGCAACCATCTTGTGTGTTGGAGTGATGGTCAATTTGCATATTACTCTTTTATTAGATAGGTTAGAGGCCTGGTGCATGAGTGGGAGCCAACTGATTTGCCCTGAAGAGTGTCCTGGATGAGGTTGTGGGTTCCCTTGAGGTATGGGGTGGCCTGGACCAAGGGCCTGTGGTGGTTTGCAGGCCAGCCATGTCCCTCCCACCCCCCCGTGACCCAAGCAGAGGCCTTGGGATCTGGGATTTATTTATCTTCTATAATTGAAACTTTGTAGCCTGAGTGGAGGCCAGGGCTGGGCAGGATGTTTGGCTTCCTCCATTGCCAAGGAAACCCAAGCCTCCTGCTTGCTCTGTGGCTGACTGCCATCTTTATTGGGTTAATTTGCATACTCATTCATGATTGGCTGGTAGGCATGGGTTGTGGTTATAGCAGAGTGATGGTTAATTCACATGTTTCTCTTTTATTAGTGTACATATGTATATCCTATCTAATAAAAGAGCAATATGCAAATTGACTGTACCTCCTGTCAAGCCATGCCCACCAGCCAATCAGCAGCAAATTTTGTAAATAAATCCCAACCAAGACAGCTGCCGCCTCTGAGAGCAGGAGGGAGGCTTGGGTTTCCCCAGCAATGGAGGAAGCCAAACTTTCCAACTGCCATTGCCAGCCTACGCCTCCACTCAATGCTACAAAGTTTCAATTATAGAAGATACATAATCCCAACAGAAATGGTGGCAGCTACTGTGCTAGAGAGAGGAAAAGCTAGGGTTGCCAAGACGATGGAGGAAGCCAAACTTCTGCAGCCCTAGCCTAGGCCTCCACTCTAGGCTACAAAGTTTCAAACAGAAATGGCTGTTGCCACAGAGCGAGCAGAAGGCTTGGCTCTGCTCCAGGCTACAAAGTTTCAATTGTAGAACATAAATTAATCCCAGATCCCAGGGCCTCCGCTTGGGTCGCTGGGGGGTGTGGCTGGCCTGCAAACCACCACAGGCCCCTTGCCAAGGCTGCCCCACACCCCAAGGGAACCCACACCATGATCCAGGACACCCTTTAGGGCAAACCAGCTGGTCCCCACCCATGCACCAGGTCTCTATCCTATCTAATAAAAGAGTTACATGCAGATTGACCATCACTCCAACACACAAGAAGGCTGCCTCCATGTGGTCAAAGGTCCTGCCCCCATGTGGACACAAGAGGGCCACCACAAGATGGCTAGCAGGGGAGGGCAGTTGAGAGGGACCAGGCTCGCAAGGGAGGGCAGTTGGGGGTGATTAAGCCTGCAGGGGAGGGTAGTTAGGGGTTACCAGGCTGGCAGAGGAGGGAAGTTGGGGGCAAAAAGGCTAGCAGGGGAGCAGTTAGACATCAATTAGGCTGGCAGGGTAATGGTTAGTGGGTGATCAGGCTGGCAGGCAGAAGTGGTTGGTGGCAATCAGGGAGTCAGGCAGGCAAGCAGTTTGGAGCTAGGAGTCTTGGATTGTGAGAAGGCCAGTAGGATCGGGCCTAAATGGGCAGTCAGACATCCCTTGAGGGGTCCCAGATTGGAGAAGGTGCAGGCTGGGCTGAGGGACACCCTCCCCCACCCCCTACCCCATGCATGAATTTTGTTCACCGGGCCTCTAGAGTGTGTGTGTGTGTGTGTGTGTGTGTGTGTGTGTACACACACACACACACACACACTCTAGAGGCCCGGTGCACAAAATTTGTGCACTGGGAGGAGTGTCACTCAGCTCAGCCTGCACTTTCTCCAATCTGGGACCCTTTGGGGGATGTCTGACTGCTGGTTTAGGCCAGATCCCTGTGGGATATCCCTCTCACTATTCGAGACTGCTGGTTCCCAACCGCTTGCCTGCTTTGTCAGCCTGATCCACACCTAACTGCTCCCCTGCCAGTCCTTTTGCCTCCAACTGCCCTCCCCTGCTGACTCAGTAACCCTCACTGCCCTCCTCTGCTGGCCTGGTCGCCCACAACTACCCTCCCTACTGGCCATCTTTGACCAGATGTGGATGGCCTTCTTGTGTGGTGGTGTGAAGGTCAATTTTCATATTACCTCTTTATTATATAGAGGTATAACTAATGGACACAGATAATCATGTGGTGAAGGCCTGGAGTGGGGCATGTCTGAGAAGAGGGTGAAGGGCAGAGGAATTGTAGGACATCTGTAATATTGTAAAAAATAAAATAAAAATCTAAAAAGAAATGATACCCAGAGAAGCCTCTTATAAGGTAGATACAAACATTGCTTCACAAGCTAGCTAGAGGCCTTTTGGAACTCTTCAAGTGGCAAAGTAACATTAAACTGACCTAGCAAAGTAAGGCAAAAGACTGGATAGATTTTCATTAAATATTAAATAACATTTATGGATTAAATTACTGAAATTTATTATGTAGAAGGGCCATCGCCATATCTTTATGTATGTTTCAACAATTACTTTTATAAGGAGATCAGATATCCTGAATTTCTTAGGCAATCTTACTGAATAAGAGTCAAAGTCAAGCATAGCTGTTTTTAGCACAAAATATGACCTGTACAAAAGAAAATGCTATTTTTCCTATCATTTTGTCCTCTTATAACTCTGTGTACAAGAGATATATCGTTAGTTCATATTACATTTGCACTGAACATCAACTCCTTGTTCTCTGACTTACAATCTGTTGACTACAGCATATTTTGAAAGGATATAGGGCTGCACAACCATCTGGCTATTTGAATTTTTCAGCAAAGATATTTTGGGCAATGAATTATTTTACTGTTGAGATAGTCCCGGTTCATGAATAAATATCATCAGAGGTTTTGTCTGTAGAGAAGACTGACCTCTATCTATGGCATGAACTCAGTGAGAGTGTTTGATCTTCCTAAATCCTGACTCAAAACACAATATGGATGCAAATGAGCTCTGGGTTTCCAATAATGTTCCTTCCAAGACACCCTCTATTACATTTGTTAATTCTAGCCCAAGAGAGACAACTCAAAGCACTCCATATAGTGAACTGAATTCCACTGTTTCCTGCTGCTCACACAGGCCGAGGATAAATAGAATCTTTTATAAAGTGCAGGTGAGAGAGAAAGGGGGAAAAATTCTATAATGTAAATTGAGGAAAGGGATCTGTAGAGATAGCCAAAACATAAAGATAATTACCACCATCCACAAGACTGTATTTTTATGAAATAAACATTGTCCTTGTTTTCTGCAGGCATTGAAGATCAGCCAAAGCATGGGGTCTAGGACACTTGGGAAAATGAAAACCATACATAAAGCCTGGGCACAACATTGATGTGGATAAATATTGTACGGAAAAGCATGCAGATTTGTGCAAACTGTGGAAAGAAGCAGGGTAAATTTCACAGTGGTGGCATGTGTAGACCAAAAGGACAAAGCAAATGCATATCCAACAAGAAAAGGCTTCGGGAACGTGGGGTGTTGCTGTTTAAATTGGAAACATGGCAGTGTTAAGATAAATACCTTATTCAGTGAAAATGCAGTTTGGTGTGAAATAACCACATAAAATGATATTAAGCAGTTATCAAAGGTGCGCAATGATAGCACACTAGCAACAGGAACAAGGAGAGGAAGGGTCATTTTGAGGAGGAAAAATAACAGATCAATGGGGTAAAAGTATATGAAAAAGGCAATGTATTCAAGGGTCCAACAGTTCTTCCCTATGTTGCCTTTTAAAAATCCCTAAAATGCAATGATTTAAGCAATCCATACGATTTTCCTATTCATTGCTTCTGTACTGTGTGTGTGTGTGTGGGGGGGGGGGGGGTTATACGCTTCAAAACACAACCTTGCCACAGTGTTGACAGTTAATTGCACCAAACAAAATGTTATTCTTTTCTGACATGTTTTTAAAATAAATGACTTAAACATAAGTTTCTTTACTATTTTTAGAACACAGAATTTTGTCATTTTACTTTTTCAAACTTCTTTGCAGTTTAGTTTACTTTGAAAATCTTTTAGTTTCTACTTTATATGTAGAGTACAATTAAATATCTTGAAATTAGCTTTTAAAAGGCACATAAGGACTTTTTATCCTATTTCATGCAAAGAGAAAAGATAACTATTCACGCTCATTATACTTGTAACCAGACTATACCAATGAATGTGAGCACATGGACAGTCAGCACATCCCAATACTACACTTCAAAATTATAGCTGGTTTTCTTAAATTAACTAGATGAATGATAGGCACAGCTCACCCAACATAACAGCAGTTCCCAAATCATTTGTATTTGCCCTGAAAATTTTAGTGGTATTTGAGTATGCTTATAGCTAATGACTTGTGGTGATCAAGTTGTAAAGCAAAATCCATATCATCAATTTTAACTCAAGAGGATATGGAAAATCATTTATTTTTATCACATTACCCTGCACCTTTAAATTAATCCTTATTAATTTCAATTCAACAAACATTGACACAATGTCTGTCATAGTTCAGACTCCTCTGTACCCAGATTGGAGACACTTTAAAAAGGTTTTATAACTAATGAGTTTGTAGTAAGTGATAGGATGCTCCACTTGTTCTCCTGTCCCTAATCTTTGCTCTACTCCCTCCATCCTGATATCCTGCAGTCAAGTACAAGGCACAAAATCTTAGCTTAGCAGAATGTGGTCTACGCTCTATATATGAGAGATCCATAATATTCCTCATTTGTCTTAAAGAAGTTAATAAAGATGTTGTGCATCCCAATTAGATAATCTCTAGTCATTTTCACTTCTGCTCATAAGCAGTGCAACCTGTTGGATTATTAACATAAGCCGTCAGAGAAACATAAGCACATAAGCTTTCATATGTGCCCTCTCCGGAGTCTTATTCTTAAATCTAATACATATTTATTGAGTTTATACCATACGCTCAGACACACAGTGATGAACCAAGCAGATAGGGCTCCTCCCTTTTTGTAGCGGACAGCCCAGTGAGGAGAGAAAAAGGTAGAAAACCAACCTTTATAAGGAATGAAACAAAACAATGATAGGTATGGAAAGTACTATTAGGAAGACATAATGTGATATAAAGGAAGTTGGGTTATAAGAGCACCCTGTGCACTATGAGAAATGAGATCTAAAGGGTCAGAGGATGATGGGTGGTCAGGCATTTGGGCAGGGTTTCTGAGGAAGGGTGTGTATATTGCATCCAGCACTTTGACAGTGACCTCCTCATAGGCTGGACTGACCAGGGTGGGCAGAAACCAACCAACAGCATGTGTCAGAGACCTTCTGTCTTTCTTTCTTTCTTTTCTTTTTCCCCTGCAAAATCAGTCATTAATATTTACAAGCAAAGGGAAAAACTACAAAGAAGTGGCTCTGGGAGATGCACTTTGAAGAAAAATAATAGTAAGCCATTATTTTGAACAAGAAGAGATAAATATATAATACCATTAATAATGCATTTTTCACTGATCCAACTAAATGGATATTGAATAAATATAGTATATTTATTTTTAAAAACACCAAATTATGACTTTGACCTCATTTACATATTACCTCATGGTAAAATGATGGTATATAGCATAGATGTTTGTTATGAAAAATAAATTATATCCTGCATGCCACACACAAAGATAAAAGTCCTTGGCCCATACTAAAACCTCAGTCAATGGTAGCCTTATACGTAATATTATTATTTTAGATTGCTCAATACACTTGCTAGTATGTCCTGCCAAACTCCCCCCTCCAAATACAAAACAGTTTCCTTCCTTTGAATATCTACCTGGTCTTCTTTTTGGTGCAAAACCCCCTCTATTGTCTGCCTGGAAAAATCCGTACACCCACCAATCCTCGACTCAAATGTCACACACTTTCTCTTCTCCCTTTTCCCCTTTCATCTCTCCTTTCCTCTCCCCACCCTTTTTTCCCCTCCCCTCTTCTCTCCTCTCCTGACACCTTACATATGAGCCCTGTTTTCATGCGGGGGGGGGGGGGGGCGTAATGCTATAACTTCTTTTTTATTTATATCGCATTACTACTCAGTATATTAAGGTCTAAAAGAAGTGATCATGTTTTATTAATCCTTATAGTTCAAAGTGAGCTGAAGTTCTTGGTACATGTTAACTGGTAATAAATGGTTGTTAACTCATAAACAATTATAATGATGTAATAACAATTATCTCACTAGAGCATAGGAAAAAGACTTGCCAGGGAGGAGGGAATGTTATCAAAAGATGTCTTTAAGGAGCCACTTAAAATGAACTGTGAAGAATAGTGCAGCTTGCATTAATCATGCAATTAAAAAACAGATTTCTGAGCACAATTGTGTTCATTTTCTATTGCTATTTCACAAATTGCTGCAAGCTTATTGGATTAAAACAACACATACCTATACCTGTGTGGCTTCCACGGGTCAGGATGCAGGCACCTCAGTGAGTGTCCTGCTGGGATGAAGTTGAGTGTTGGCTCTATATGCCCTCATCTGGGTATCACTGCCAACAAATCTGGATTCCTGATCTGTTGGCAGAATTCAGCCCCTTGCTGGGCCTGGAGTTTGTCTTCCATTCTTTAATATGCTGCCCTCTCTCTACTTGGAAGTTTGCTTCCTCACTGTGTGTAGGAGATCATCTCTGGCTTAAGATATCCCATTTCAGGAAAGACACAGTCTTTCTTTTAAGGAATAATCTTAAGGACAGGCCATGCAAGAATTATCACCCTTTTATGTCAAAGTCAATTGATTAGTACCCTGATCATATTCCTTAAAATCACACATCCCACAAAAACTCAATGGTTGGGGATGACAGGGTATGTATACCCTGAGTGTGTGAATCTTGAAGATAACTTCAGAACTTTGTCTACCCCCTGCCCTCAGATTCCCATCATTCACATATTTCTCAAACATTTATCTCTTCGAATATTCACATATTTCTCAAACACTCACCCCTAAGAGTCTCACTTCATTACAGCATCATCTCAAAGTCCAAATCTCACCATCATAATTGAAATCTAATTATCTCATCAACTTAAGGTGAAAAATTTTATGGAAATATTATCAGTTCAAAATCCAACATCTAAATAAGATTTAGGTGTGCATGAGATTCCTGTGTACATCCATTCAGAGCACTTTTCCTCTCCAACTGGGAATCCTTGAGATTCACAATCAAGTCACTGCTCCCAATTCATCCAGAGTACAGCAGTGGGACCATAGGCTAGCATTACTACTCAGGGATGGATCAGGGGAGGTAAATGAAGCCACTATCCTCTCACCCCTTTCTTAGAAAAACTAAAATTCCTCTGGAAGAGAAAAAAATTTTCTCTTACGCTACCATGTACTTTCAATATATTTTATTTGTGGCAAAAATGTTAGACATTAAGTGCCTCAAAGCTCAAATTCTGTAATTGTTTTTCAGCAAAACCTTGTTTGTTCCATGAGTTTGATAACTTACATTAAAACCTAATATGAGTGAATTGACTTTTTTATTTCAACTACCACACATTCCTTGATGTATGAGGTCCAGAAATCCATGGTTGTTTCACAGGGTGTGAATTATCCGGGATAAAAAAGAATTAGGAAGAATCAAGACCCATGTTTAATCAAACATTTCATGTTCCTTGGTCTCCACTTATTTTTTCCATTAGATTGATTTTCTCAATTATCATTTTACTTTTCCCCTTCCATCGAGATCCCTTTTATTTTCATATCACCTCAGGGTTTTATAATATCCATTATATTGCCTGGTATGGTCAAATATAAAACTGAGTGTAATATAGTAAACAGATATTAAAATGTTACTTAATACCTACGGAATTTATATTGCTTTCCACATATCTGGTGCTGTACAGAAACATTTAATGTACTCATTGCTTGCATATTTGATATGAGTTAACCAATTTCCTTTATAAATTTAATATCTTCTGCTACATATACATACAGGCATACCTGATTCTATCACTCATCAAGTTAACCTATGTTTTGTATCCTACTTCACCCAGCACTGTTGTCTCCTTAATTTAACCACAAAATACATCCCTAAATTATTTGAAGACTTAGTATTTAGAAATTTCTTACATAAGATATTTAACAGCATGTTAAGCAATATAATTTAACATTGGAAGGCTTACAAACCTTATCTGAAATCATTTGATGCACAAAATTACACTTGATATTAATCATAAAAATATCATTGCTACTTTGCAACTTGTTAAGAAAATGCATTAAGTTTCTCAATTTTAGGGAATACAGATGTATCTTAACGCAGAACTACCCATCTCAGAGAAATCTAATCATGATTCTTAACAACAACAACAACAACAAAAGCAAAGTTATGAAAATTAAATTTAAATTGGAATGAAAAAAAGATTACCCTTCATTTATTTTAGAAGTCTTGCTAATTTTCACTATATTTGCCACTTTATTTTACTTAAATCTATAATGATTCCTTTCAGGTTGCATAACACAACCCTTAATCTCAATGCAATGTTTATAAAATTTAAGGTATTCAAAAACACTGACACAAGAGTCTATTTTATTTTCAGCAATGCACTACTATACAACAGTTAAAAACAGTAATCAAGAACATAGTTTCTACATTGCTACATTATTCTTTTAAAACATGTTTGTTATTATTTAGGCCATCCCATTTCTCCAGTCATTGCCTCATTATTTGCTGCTAGCTTCTTAAACTAAACAGATAGATCATAGATATACATCCTAATATATAAAAACCCTGGGTTGTAACAATCAAGGCTTGATCAATTGGAAGTCAGTCCTGTAGTCACCATTGGGTTCTGCGGCAGGCATGGTGCCACAGCACTAACTGCTGATGTGGCTGTGAATCAGGGTCAGAGAGAGGCCTGAACAGAAAAAGCAGGGACTGATTCATTGCCTCTGTGGCAGCTATTGATCAGCACTTGCCTCTCTCTTTCTCTCCCAGTCTGCCAGCAGCTGCACCTCCATCTCTCTCCAGCCCTCCACTGGGGCTGCTGATCAGCCTTGTCTTTCTGATCAGGCCCTCTTGACAGGCCCAGAGACACTGACTATCATAGGAACTGACCAATCAGAACCAAATGTGGGTGCTGTGAAGAATCAAAGGCTGCTTAGGAGGCAGAACTTCTGACCCTGGCTGGCATAGACACTGACCAATCAGAACCAAATCTGGGTGCTATGGGGAGCCAATGGCTGCCTAGGAGGTGTAGCTTTTGACACTGGCATAGAAACTGACCAATCAGAACCAAATCTGGATGCTGTGGGGAGCCAATGGCTGCCTAGGAGGCAGAGCTTTTGATGCTGATGGGCATAGAAACTGACCAATCAGAACCAAACTGGCTAGCAGAGGAGGGCAGTTGGGGGAGATCAGGCAGGCAGGCAGAGGCAGTTAGGGGCAATCAAGCAGGCAGGCAGGTGAGCAGTTAGAAGCCAGTGCTAGAGGGATGTCCAATTGGAGAGGGTGCAGCCTAGGCTGAGGGAACCTCCCCTCTTTGCATGAATTTCATATACCAGGCCTCTAGTATAGATATATAGATGTAGATAACCATAAACTTCTGAAAATTATTTGAGTTGATTTTAAGAAATTAAGAAGACTATTTCAAATGAATAACAGTTTTAATATTCCTTAGATCCTCCTTACTCTCAAACTAGTAAGCCAAACAATAGAATTTATTGATATATATATATATTTTTTAAAGTTGAATGTTTTATTATTAAACTTTTCTTATTTTCCTGCGAGGCTGCTATTTCAGTGTATAAAAATAGCACCAGCAAACTCAGTATATTGTATATTACTAAATTAAGACAGTATTATTCATCATCTGACACCTAACAACAAAAACTTTTCTCTAATGCCTGGTATTTCCAATGGAAAATATCATTAAGTATTTTGATCCAAATCCAAAGATTGATGTAAGCAAGTTACAGTATTATTAAGGCTTAGATAACAATGTTATCCTTGAAATATATAATTTTTACTACTAGATTTTACCATAGATAATTTCAGGAATTATGAATATTTAACTGTAGCCTAGCCTAAAAAATAATAGGGTGTTGTGGAAAAGATGCACATTGTGTTTGTCTGCTATCATCAGATGGTTAAGGGGTATATTTGTCCAGTAGCATTGTCGTAGTTTCTTTTTTCAATGGAATTATTAAATCCATTTAAGACAACTATGCTAAATTGTTTCAGACTACTTTATTTAGGTGGGTTCCATTTTTACTCCTCAATAGATTTTATGTATTTCTCATAGGCTTCTTCACTCATTAGTTCATCTAGTTCTGAAGGGTTACTCAGTGTCATCTTGATCAGCCAACCGTCTTCATAACAAGATTTGTTGACAAGTCCTGGATTTTCTACAAGAGCTGTATTAATTTCAGTTACTTCTCCTGACAGAGGAGAATAGAGTTCACTAGCAGCTTTCACACTTTCCAAAGCACCAAACTCATCTTGCTTGTTCAATTTTGTCCCAATTTCAGGC
Source organism: Antrozous pallidus (assembly GCA_027563665.1). Taxonomy (NCBI): domain Eukaryota; kingdom Metazoa; phylum Chordata; class Mammalia; order Chiroptera; family Vespertilionidae; genus Antrozous; species Antrozous pallidus. The sequence goes on from CM050518.1 coordinate 54,117,301, forward strand.
AGACTACAGTAAACAACATCTCCCAATGCTTCCTGTGCAAAATTGCTGATTCCCACTGTTCCAATACCATTTTCTGTTGTTATCCATTCATGTTTCTCTGTGAATTTACGCACCAACATCAGACTGGGACCAGTGCGCAGCGTGCCCGGATGGCGCCCGCCCTCAGGCCCCAGGGCCGCGGCGGGCAGGGCGCAGCGGGTGCCCACACGGTGCGCAGGCTGCAGGCTGCGGCCCGCTCGATCCCTGCGGCTCGGAGTGCCATGTTCGCTGGAGGAGTTGCGGCACTGCTCCAAGGCCGCCCTGGCGGGTGGAGCGATATATTTTTTTAATGTTTATTAAGATTACAATTGGTGCCTATTCATTTCTGAAAAAAAATTTTAATCACATGGCTGGAGCATCTAGACTGAAGCTATAGGTACTACCTGTGTGTACATATGATATATATTTATTTATTGATATCTGCATATGTGTACAAATATTACATGTGATTAGGTCATTTCTTTAGGAAACTTTTATATCATTTTTAAAAAATATATTTTATTGATTTTTTACAGAGAGGAAGGGAGAGAGATAGAGAGCCAGAAACATTGATGAGAGAAAAATATTAATCAGCTGCCTCCTACACCCTCCCTACTGGGGATGTGCCCACAATCAAGGTACATACCCTTGTCCTGAACTGAACCCAGAACCCCTCTGTCTGCAGGCTGACACTCTATCCACTGAGCCAAACCAGCCAGGACAGGAAACTTTTTTGACCTACTGTTACTGCTTTTTTGATCAGGCATTTTGCTAAATACAAGGCTTGCAATAACGAACAAAAAACGATTTTGAGATAAAATAATACTTTTCTAAACCATGTCTGAAGCCAGGACTACTGAGGTTTATTATGAACACAATACTTGAAGAAAAGGAAAATGGGAAATATTCTCTGTGAGGCCTTGACTCTCCATAGAAGCTATTCCGGTAGATTGCAGGCATGGGTGGGGCAATATTAAAGAATGATGAGTTCATAGAGGATCAAAGAAACTGCTTCAAGCCAATAGAAGTCTCAACGGGACTCAAGTTCAGTAGCATCTACTTTCTAATTTGTATTAGACCAAGTGTTGTATGAAAACACAGTCATAGGCAAGTCTCTATAAAGAATTTTTTTTCTGGAGATTTAAGAGATGACGCAGCATCAGAAACAGTTTCTCCTAAAGCTGTCACTGTGGGAAATGATGACAAATGCTCTAAAATGTTTTGTTCCTGCAGAGATAGGGGTCCAGCATCAGTTTCCTTCAGCATCAGCAATTACCTTGCTCTCCTAAACATGAGATTAAATTTAAGTGCATGTTTATATTGATATTGCAAAACTGCCCTTTAAATTGAGATATTCCAATGGCTTGTGTACATTCTTTCAGATTCTCTGGCCTATTATTCAGAAAGGTATATATAGTATTATCTCCATTTTATTTTCAATTGATTTATTATCCTGGCTTCACTTATAACAAGAATAAAAGTTAAATGAATAATCTAAGAAAATATTACATACTAGTTAGAAAAAAAATCAAGTCCTTTATTTCAGATACATAAGGAATAATAAGAATAATGATGAAATATACAAATCTTCAACAGGTAGTTAACAAATATCACTGAAAAATTAAACTAGGAATATGAACACAAAGGCTATGAAATTGTGTTCCTAACCCTGGAGAACCAGATTAAGTCTATTACTACATAATTAGTGTAGTGGATTAAAGTTTATGCTCAAAATATTAAAAGACCATTTAATATGTAATATTTAAAGAATAAGCAAACATACCCTTGAGCCTGAGTCTAAATTATGTTTTATTATCTTAAATGGACCCTGTCCAATGAGCAAGTCATTATTAATTTGTTCCTTCCTTGTTCAACCCAAAATTAACTAGGGCACACTCATTTTTTCCCAATTCACTATAAACTAAGGATAAATGGAAAAACTCAGATAAAATATAAAATGCTTGAAGGCATTGGAGGGCTGACAATAGCGTAGGAACAACTGGGCATAGATTAGGAAGGGATAGGACACCAGAGAGCAGTGTTTCACTTTGAGGCCACCTTTATCCTGGAGTTATTTCCAATGTGGAGAAGGGATTGAGACTCTTTCAAGACTGGGAAGTTAAATGGGAGAGCCCAGGCCCTACTACCTTACTGCCTTATAGATAGACAGGAAGCAGAAGGAGACAGATCCTATCTTCTCTGCCTTTCTTTATGACTGAGCTTTTTTTCATCATCCACCTGATTCCACCTCTTTCAGCTCCATCTTCCAATTGCCTCTTCAGTGGGATTGCTGATGCCCACAGCCACCTGCAGGTACTTGAATCAGGAAACATCTCTTCAGGAGGGGTCATCTTTCAGGAGCACATCTTTGGGTTGGTGACTTATCTAGTAGATCATTGTCCCAGGCAATCTCTCTACAGGTTGCTGAGGGCTTATCTCTTCCTTGAATCGAATTAGCTCTCATTTCTTGTTTCCACTGAACCATGGCTTCCTCCTATTTTCATCTCCTATGGGTACCATTTTCTTTCTGTGCTGCTTCCCTTCCTGCATTCCACAATGCTCTTTGCTGCCTCCCTTCCTACATTCCACAATACCAACACTAACACCAGGCCATTGTGAGGAATAAGTGTTTACTGATGGTTAAATGAACAGGAACTTTTGCAGTACAAGCCAGAAAAGGGAAGTTAAAATTGAAAGTTACATTGCTGGTGGGTATGAAAATAGTATCATGCTGGAAGCTACTATAGAAGACAGTTTGGCAGTTTCTTATGAAACTAAACATACTCTTACCATATGATCCAAAAATCATCTTCCTTGGTTTTTACCCAAAGGAATTGTAAATTTATGTCCATACAAAAACTACACATGGATGTTTATAGCAGCTTTATTCAAAATTCCCCAAACATGGAAGCCGCCGGGATGTCCTTTAGTAGATGAGTGGATAAATAAACTCTGGTTCATCCAGTCAGTGGAATATTATTCAGGACTAAAGAGAAATCAGCTTTCCAGTCATAAATAGAGATTCAGGAACTTAAATGCATATTACTAAGTGAAAAGGACAGCCTAAAAAGGCTTTGTATGATTCCAACTATATGGCATTCTAAAAAGACAGAGTGGTAGTTTCTAAGGACTAGAGGGAGGGATGGTAAATATGTGGAGGACAGATTTTAGGGCACTGAAAATACTCTGTGATTCTATAATGTTGGATAGATTTTCCCCAAACCCATAGGATGTACAACTCCAAAAATGAACTTTAATGTAAACTGGATTCTTAGTGAGGCTGATGTATCAGTTCATCCATTGTAACATATGCACCACTCTGGTGAGAGCTCTGATAATGGGGGAGTGTGTGCATGTGTGGAGACAATGAGTATATCAGGCACCTCTGTACTTCCCACTTAATTTAACTGTGAATCTAAAACTCCTCTAAAAATAGAACTTTATGTAAAAGAAGTAAACACTATGTATCAGATTTACTAAAGTTGCTTGGTCAGCACTGATATGAAATTCTCTTCACTCATACTGCCTTTAAGACACCCAGCTATACCACTGACAAGGCCTCTTTCTTTTATTTCAGTTCTCTCATCTCTTGTTTATAGAATGATGCCTTGAAATCCAGGTATGCACCTGCAGCCTTATGTTATATAACATGACCATTAAACAACAAACAAAAAACTAATATCCAAAAAGGCTTCATGTTCTCAAATTCTCAAAGAAAATGATTTAGTTAGGCATTGTCTTTAAGTAGAGTTCCCAGTTCTTCTCTTAGAAGCAATATTTTCTCTTTGTCTTCAAAATAGTGGGGTTTTTTTCCTTTCAATTACCTTATTATCTATGTAGACCACAACAGACTTCATTAACAAATTTTTCATACATTTTAGACACTTTTCATATATTCTTGTACTAGATACACTAAAAGCTGGAATTCAAACCCTATTTTGTTAGAGTCTAAATTTCCCATACTTTTGACACAGAAAAGGTGAGTCGCTCCACACCAACAACCCATGGATTCTGCATGTATTTTCTTATAGATCTGAAGGAGATTTATCCTTTTCCCTTTGTGATAAACGTGTGCACTTAAATTTTAGGTTATAACTGCATAAAACACAAGAGAATTAAAAAGAATATCACTTAAAATAGGTTAAAATTATTACATGCTAGCATATCATGTAAACACTGCTATTCAGTTTTTGAGCAAGCATAACAGAAATGGTCACAGTCCTGGGATACACACAAAGGTTTTTCCAATTGTTTCGGTGTATGTAACTATTTCTGAAGTATCTTTCCCTATGTGCTAAAAAAAGAAAGAAAGAAAAAGAATGTTAAGGACAAGAAACACTGCTGAAGTAACTCAATCTCTTTCAATTTTACATGAAGTAGAACAGGTTTCACGAAACACAGTTGTGCATAATAGTTACTTAAAGTCACTCAAATACCCATGGAGAATGCCCAGTACTAATTTTAATACAAAACATTTTGGTTAATATTGTTCTGCTGCAGCCCTCCCACTCCTATGTTCTGTAATTTTTTAGCAAGTGCCCTTATGGCTTAGCCTCTCCAGTGCTGAAGGACTGTCCCTCCCCCATGAGCTATCATCAGCATTGTTTGGAAAATTCCCACCCACACCCTGGACTACACATCCTCCATGACTCACAGAGAAATGATACCTGCAGAGTAAATTACCCCTTGGTTCCTTCATTTTCTCCCAAGTACTTGTCAGTGTGAAAGCACACACACACACACACACACACACACACACACACACACACACACAAACACACACTCACAAATGTATTTTTAAGATTATAATATTTTTTCAATTTAGAGGGACCAATGCCAGATTCCAGTCTTAATCATGAGTTATTCAGAACCAAATAATGTATTTCATTAAACTAATAAGACATAAAGGTATAAAAGCCACAGGATAATTTCTTTGATGTCAATATTCTGAGGATGAAAATTGTATAATTCTATAAATACACATATACATTTATATGCATGTATACATATAAATGTACATATAAGCACATATACATATATGCATTTTTCTTATAAAAATGTACAATGACGTGACTGTAATATTATAACTTTTTTCAAAGGTCTTTATGTAAATTCCTGAACCTGATAAGAACAAGTGGCACATATGTAATACCTTAATCAATAAAGAAATAAAAAAAAACAAGTGGCCACAGTACTTTAGAACCACTGAATTATTTAACTCGGACACCAGATGTATTTGTCAGATTTGCCTGGGTAAATCTTTGTAGACAATTGTTAGATGTTTTCGTTTTGTTGTTATTTTTTTCTCTAAATTACACAGATTCACTTGTGCATGTAAGTTCTAAAAGAAAGCAGGTGTATAAAAACCCTTCACCCTACATTACAGTAAGACTACACGCACACAGAGCTGCATTTCATTCTTCTGTCTTTCACTGCTCACACGCAGGCCATCACCTCAATTCTGCCAGCTGCCCTTCAGAACTCACCCAAACACCAACCCCTGCATGTGCCCCTCACTGTCACCACCCTAGTAAAGCCATAGTCTCCACCAGGTGAGTGCTTTCTCCTCATCACAGTTCTCCTCCACCCACTTTTGACCACTCTATTATTCACAAAGAAATTACAAGTATTATTTTAAAGCTGTAAACCTGATCACATGATCCTCTCTCCCAAAGACCCCTCTCCCCATAGCTTTTCATTACACCAGGTGGACACTTCTGACTTTTATCTCTTGGCTCATATGTGGCACTGGTCACCCTGCTCACCATGTGAGTATCTGCAGATATGGGAAAATGGGGGTCCTAGAACAAATTCTTCATGGGTCATGGGTCCTGAGTGGTAAATTAAATTTGGGGGAGTCAAAAATAGTATGATTTTTTACCGCATGGGGATCAGTGCCCCACCCCCTGTTTAAGGATCAATTGTACTGATATATAGGATACTAGATGTTAACAAGTGCCAAGCAGGAAAATAGAGCAAGAGAAATGTTAGAGAAGATTAGAAAGGAAAAAAGATTATGTCCTTGGGCGATCCCGAGAAGTGGACCTAACCAAGCCATAAACTCAGGTAATAATTGGGAGTTCTTTCAAGCTATTAAGTTTTGTTTTACTTCTTATGCAGCAATAACAAACTAATACACATATTCACATGCGCGTTCCTATTGAAAATTCATATATTCCAATTCTATTTCCCACCTAAAATACATGTGGTTTTCATTATTTTCCATATGAATAGCTATAAACCTTCTTTGGCCCACCTCTTCCAAGTTAAAAATAGATTAATTGAATTTGGACTTCTTTCAGTAGCATTGCTTATTTCTCCCCAATGTTGATGCACTTGAATTTTACAGCATTGTCTGTCCTCCTTGCACAATTTCAAATACCTCAGTGCTCTCTAGGCATCAAGCAGAAAACATACTCACGTCTTGTAGTGGCTGATACTCTCAGTTCATTAAAAAACAAACAGCCAGGCTGGTGTGGCTCAGTGGTTGAGCAACAACCTATGAACCTGGAGGTCACAGTTTGATTCCCAGTCGGGGCACATGCCCAGGTTTCAACTTGTTCCCAAGTGGGGGGTATGCAGGAGGCAGCTCATCAATGATTCTCTCATCATTGATATTTCTATCTCTATTTCCCTCTCTCTTCCTCTCTGAAATCAATATGTATTTTAAAAAATAAAATTTAGTAATGTTTTCATTCATTCTGCACTGGTCTGAACATCCCTTTATTTGGTGCTTATATTACTTCCTCACTATCTTTACTGTCATTATTTCCTTTACCTTATCAAATTTTACACTTTGAGTATTGTCATTGCATTGGTGGCTGCCATTATAAAGGGCACTTCCCTTTTGTTTGGTGATGACTTAATACATGCCAGTTGTCTTCCACCTCCCAGGAAGTTTACTTTACAATCCTTTACCTTAAATTCAAAATGCGTATTAGTACTTCTGATGTTTCAAGGAACAGGAAATTTCATGAAAGCCTAAAACCAAAGGGCAGATTCCCTTTCTTGGTTATTCTGTATTTTCCCCTTCTGGGGCAGTGTCTATTTTTAATCTATTTTGTTTTATATAATCCAGAATGGAATTTTTATAAATCTCTCTAATAACTGCATAACAAGGCTCAGCATCTGATGATACTCATCACTGGCAGTAGTGTCAGAATCACTTCATCATCATTAGCATTTTGGTCTTTAACCATTTTGTTTTCATTTGCAGTTAATGTTTCTAGATTGATGCTTCCACCTCGACTTTTCTATGTTATTCTCATAAAAGTTTTCTTTAAAATAAATTATATGATGATATTAATAACATAGATATCAAAAATAATTCACAGGATATATTAATCTCATTTTCTGATTTGCAGAACACCGAGTGACAAACATCAGCAAATGGCTCTTTTAAGCAGATTCGCCTTGTTACATTCATGTTTCTTTCCACACCTCTGCCCAGTGATTGAAGGTGGTCTCTACATTATGAATTTATATTTAGAACGGAGACAGTCTCTAATACCCAAAAGACTATTACTAAACAAGCTGAGCTTTGGGTACTGTGAGACCCAGTGGAGAGATAATTCAGAGCAGAGTGCTTGACTGATTGTTTCAAAGAATGTGTAGCATAAAAATTGATAAGGTAAGCCCTGTTCAGTCAGAAATTTTAGAAGTCTCCATGTGCGATGAGCTGCTTGGAGAATGTGACCAAGTTAAAGAGCATCCTTGGTGCTCAGTTTCTCCATCTACAAGTAAATCTGGGAGGCATATATGTCATTGTTATAGATTCAAAACAATAATCTAGAAATTTGATTACCAGGCAACTTCCAAAAATTGACATTTGCTTATGATGCACACATAAAACTGAGCAAACAAAAGTAAAAACAATAAGATAAAAATATATAAAACTAATTAAAGGAAGGGAAAATAGTATTAGGGGCCTAAGAGAAAGAACAATTTAATGTAACTGCTTTTCCAATAAGATAAAATAAAATCAAAACACAGCTGTATGTGGCTTTCATTTGAAAAAGACATGAAAGCCAGACACACTCACACAACAAGTTAAGTGGGTTCATACAGCATTAAATGTTAAAAATATATATTATATAAAATTTCAAAGAAGACATTAACTAGCATAATGGGCAATGTCTCCATCTGCAATTTTGCTGAAGATAGTCAAGTTTACTTCATGTGCCTGTTTGTTATAATGACCTTTGATGTAAAACAAGGGCACAGCCTTTCACTGCAATTCAATTAAGGCGCTTTTATGAAGGCATCCGCCAGGGTAGCCCAGACATGAGGCTTTAACTGTCAGTAGGAGTGAAGTTCGGGGGACATGCAGCCATGGAGTGATATGTTCCAAAGTCTGCCTGTGTCCCTGTACTCAGCTGTACTCAGTTTCTGTCTCAGATACCTGGGCTGGAAGAGTAGTTTGCACTGTTTGTGAAAACTTCTAAGTAAATAATTCATGACTACCACCTGCCCAATCCATTACTGTAAAAACACACTTTCTTGCAAACATTTCAACAGCCAACTCTTTAAGATTATTGAATTCCACATTCAAGACCAATATTAAAACTTGATGACTGCAGTCCTTGCAAATTTTGAAAATCGACAGAGTCTATGGATACACCTATCAACACCAAACTATGGGCAGTTATATGAAATTGACATAAGAGCACACAGGTAGGGGGTGCTGGAGTCTGTGGGTAAGGGGAGCCAGCCTGGGTGAAAACCTTCTGGACCTAGAGTTAACTACCATAATAGTGACTCCTGCTAAACTATGGTCCCCTCTTGAAACTGAAATACATGGGTAATTTTTTTTTAGCCTGGCCCCATAAGTTTGGAAGAGTAGAGAGTTAGGGGGGGAAAATATGTATATCCTTCTTCCCAGAGGAAATAGAGTTGTCTTTCCTTCAATCCACAATAGGCTTAATGAGACCCACTTAAGTGGTAAGCTCTCAGTTAAATGCCTCACTTTATGTATATAGAAGTCATCTGACACAGTTCCCCCAAGACTGCTAGACAGCTTGTTCAAATGGCAACATTTTTCTGACCTCAGCTTTCATATTCCTCTATTTCAGAATCACTTGGGAGACTACCCTGAGACATTTTAATTTGGCTATAAGTGTTCTCATTCTGTCACACCCCCGACATATGGCAGATACACTGCTCAATGACCTAGCTTTCAGTTCAATCTTTTTTTTTTTTAAGAAGAAAAAGCGGAAATTCTTACATTCACAGCCCATCTACCTGTCTATAACAGAGAAGTCACATTATATTTTAAAAGTATATCTTCGAGTATAACTCTAACAATTTCTTTTTATGTCATCCAAGTCTTGTCTCAAAGAGAGATACTTCTCTAAACATTTAATGTAAGATATACTGAAAATATCATGAAGATATTATTGAAGTAAAAATCAAATTTCAAAATACCAGTATCTTTTAGAGAATTTGAATTAATACCTTTCCTAAAAATAATCCATTTGTAAGGAGCATTTAAATTTTATCTCTTTTAATTATATTGATACCATTAACTTTTGAATTCATAAAAGACTGTCAGATAAAATTGTTGAGCAAACAAAAGTAAGTGTATTAGATTTACCCCAACATGGGAAGGTGCCACCTTGATAAGTCTTGGTAGCTTCTCAGAATAGGAAATTTGGAGAGGGTATGGAGGTAGTTTGGAGGCCTGGGCCTAGAAGTTTGGGGTGGACCTTGTGTGTGGAGGAGTGCATGGAATTGGGCAGAGTGTGTTATATGCCAGTGAGGCACAACACAGTGGCTGGAGGGAAATCTTCTTAACCTCTCTTAGCTTACTGATGAAAGTTGTTTTAGTTGGCTCACACTCTTATCTTCAAGGAAAAAGTATATTTTAAAGCAAACAGCCAATTTTTTAATTTAGTCTTAGCATACTTCATATATATGTGTTTAGATATCCACAAGTAATAATATAATCAGCTAAGTGAGAATTTAACTTTGAATTTTAGCCTAAAATATTAACTTCTGTGGTATAATAAATAAATACAAGTGAGCCCCACTTTATTGACAATTTTAATTAATTGTAACCATTTCCTTAGAAAACAACCATATTGACTTTGAGAATATACATGAATATTTTAAACATAAGCCAGTTCACATATCGAAAAATGTTCAAGGAATCTTGAATTTAAGCACTAGGTTTCTAGCTATGGAGAAAAAGGGGTCACATGCTAAACTGACAAGCTCGGGGAGTGTCTGCCTGGCTCCTTGCAAACTCAGAGACCTAAGGTTACCACAAACGATGGTCTGACATTACATTTTTTAATTAAAAAGCAGTCTATGGTGAGAGGTCATGTCCTAGGCCCATATCTTACCTGACAAAGATCAACTATGATCTTAACTGTGGCTATTGTCTTTTTGCATCTAGGATAACATATCTTTGGAGTGTCATTTATAACTTATCTTTTTCCTGCCCCCTCAGGCACATCCAATGTGCCAGGGCAGACCACAAATTCCCTCAATTTTATCTTGTTAATTACTGACTGTTAACTATCCTGTACCGACCTGTGCAAAAGAAGCATATGTCTATCATTTTACCTTTTACCCAATCCCAGAGGTTTTCCCACTTTGCTTCCTCCCACCTCTCTAGTCTATCATCAATGGATTTCATGTAACCCACTTATATCTCCTCCTTTCATGATAATTTATAAAAATAGGTGAAAAACCGCCATTTTCCAGAGCATTGTCTTAATTCCTTGAGATTATGCTTCCTGGCAATTGTCGATAGTTTGGCTCAAATAAACTCACAAAAACTTTATAAGTTCGAATGTTTATGTTAACATAGCTTTTTAGCTCTCTGACCATGGGGAGGTAAGGGGTGAGGTGAGCATTCGGCTCTGCTCTGTCACGGGCCTCAGGGGCTGGACCAGGCACCTGTGGGTAATGCCCACAAAGCAGCAGCTTCTCCAACCCTCTATCCCAAAGCCACACTGCTGAGAGCTCGGAACTAAAGTTGGGCCTCCAGAGAGAAACCAAGATGGCGGTATAGGTAAATACCTAAACTGCTGCCTCATACAACAATATCAAAACTACAACTAAAAGACAAAACGGACACTATCCAGAACCACAGGAAAGCTTTCTGAGTGGAAATTCTACAACTAGAATAAAAGAGGAAAGCACATTGAGAATCAGAAGAGCTGCAAAAGCCTGAGGTACAAAGATGTGCTCATGCGGAGAGTAAGAGCGCCTGTGTGCACAGGCATCTGAGTGTGCAGCTGGCTTTCTAAAGCGGGAGGAGACAGAGGCTCTGGACTGGGCAAGATGCTGAGAAACCAGACTCATTCGGGGGGAATCTGGACTATCAGGAAAAGGGAAAGCACACTGACTTGGGAGCTGTGGAATGCAGAAGTCCAGAGGCACAGAGAAGCTGAGTGCATGGCTGACTTTCTAAAGCAGGAGGGAGAAAAAAAGCTCCCAACTGTGCTGATCTCCAGTTCTGGGCAAGTTTCCAGGAACCCTGACTAATTCAGGGAGAAACTGGACTATCTGGCACAGGCGAAACTTGAAGGTAGCTTGCTTTCAGAGGTGCTTGCAGCAATTACCAAGGGACACTGAGACCCGGGGGCCCTCGTGGGGCAGGGCTAATAGAAAGCCAAGGCTGTTGGCTCCACCCTGAGACTCTGCCCCATCCAAGCTGAGCAAAGAGGCTTTTGCAAATTGCAAGTCTTGCTTCATAAGAGTGTCTCCACCACAGAAGTTCTCCCAGCGTAGACACAGCTGACCAACTCAGGGAAGCAGTGAAAATGCAGTGACTAAGAAACAGATCACAAATAAAAGAAATAGAGGAAAACAAAAGACTGGATATAAAAATCAAAACCACGGTTATAAGGTTTTTCAAGAAAGTCCTAGAAAAGGCCAATAAATTTAGTGAGACCCTTGAGGATATGAAAAAGGACCAACTAGAAATTAAAAATACACTGACTGAAATAAAAAATATTATACAGAGATCCAACAGCAGACGAGAGGACCACAAGAATCAAGTCAAATATTTGAAATACAAAGAAACAAAAAACACTCAGCCAGAAAAGCAAGAAGAAAAAAGAATCCAAAAAGTTGAAAATAATGTAAGGAGCTTCTGGGACAACCTCAAGTGTACCAATATCTGAATTATGAGGGTGCCAGAAGTAGAGAGAGAGAGCAAGATACTGAAAACTTATTTGAAGAAATAATGACCAAAAATTCCCCCCACCTGAAAGAAATAGACTTACAAGTCCAGGATGTGCACAGAACCCCAAACAAAAGGAATCCAAAGAGGACCACACCAAGACACATCATAATTAAGATGCCAAGAAAGAATATTAAAAGCAGCAAGAGAAAAACAGTTAATTCCCTACAAGAAAGCACCCATATGATTTCCAGCTGATTTCTCAACAGAAACTATGCAGGCCAGAAGGGAGTGGCAAGAAATATTCAAAGTGATGAATAGCAAGAACCTACAACTAAGATTACTCTACCCAGCAAAGCTATTATTCAGAATTGAAGGCCAGATAAAGAGCTTCACAAATAAGAAAAAGCTAAAGGAGGTTATCACCACCAAACCAGTATTATATGAAATGCTGAAAGATATTCTTTAAGAAGAGGAAGAAGAAGAAAAAAGGTAAAAATAAAAATTATGAACAACAAATACGTGTCTATCAACAAGTGAAACTAAAAGTCAAGTGAATAAAAAATCTGATGAACAGAATAAACTGGTGAATATAACAGAATCAGGGGCATAGAAAGGGAGTGGATTGACAACTCTTGAGGGAAAAGGAGTGTTGGGGGTATGGGAAGAGACTGGAAAAAATCGTAACCTATGGAAGATGACTGTTGGGGGGAGGTAAGGGCAGAGGGTGGGGTGGGAACTGGGTGAAGGGGAGCTATGGGGGGAAAAAGAGGAACAATTTTAATAATCTGAACAATAAAGATTTATTAAATTAAAAAAACATAGCTTTTTATCATATACCATAAATTACAATCAACCTCTGTCCTGTTCCCAAAAACAGAAAAAAGAAAGGAAAAGAGGGGGAGAATTAAAAGGAGAGTTGTTTCATTTATGTTAGGTACAGTGAACTTTCTTTTCTGTGCTGTTCAGTTGAACTATGCTATTCTTGTCAAGGCTTCCCAAAACAGCCAGTATGGTTTCTTATCGTTTTAATGGGCAAATGCCTGTCTAAGTCCTATAAACATTAGCAAAAAAATGAAAGGGCAGGTGTTTAGACTATAGAACAAAGAGTCTGAAAACAGCAATTGCTGGCAAGAATGATCCTTGTGCAAAATGCATTATTTCCAGAACAAGACCAAAGACAAGTCCCTTTTGACTAGAGACATACCATCTCTTGTGTGGAGGGGACAGATACAATTAAGTAAAGCTGTTCTCAGTGACCCTAAAAACTGAAGTGTTATAAGGAAGTGACTTAAGCAAATTATCAGCTACAAAAAGGAAACACAAAAATGTCTTCTCTTTAAAAAAATCACATTTTGTGGTTCAAGAGACCCTAAAGGCTTTTGAAAAAATGATAATGAGGCAGTATCCTTTTGGGAAATTCTACCTGTGAGAACATTAAACTCCACATGGGTGCATGAGGTAAAAAACTGATCCTCTGAAGCAATCTGAATAATTTTTATTTTGTGCAAATGAATAACAGAAAATCTTTTAAGAAAGATTGCTATACTAAACTATGCTATGATTTAAGTAGAAAATTAATATTCGACGTGTGTTGCAGGCCCATATAAAGAACACTAGAAATACTTTATTTCTAGAATATTAAAATTTGAACTCTTAGACATTATCTCATCTAATCCTTATCTCCCAAACTCTATTTAATAACCCCGAGGTTCTACAGGATTAATACACTTGTCAAAGGTCTACCATCTAATTCTTTCCAGAGCCTGCAGAAGCAACTCACCCCCTGAAGCAGCAAGTGTCTGCTGTTTCCCAAAACAAATCTGTTTTGCTTTTATTTCTAAAAAAAACTCTTCACATGTTTCTTCTTCTGTATTATACTTCTCAGTCTTTTAAGCCATAGGATAATTTAACCAAAAAACATTCTATGAGTCTCCATGTGTATTGTTTCCATATTTGCACAAGTAACCTAAGAACATAGATGTCCAGATAGAGGAACATCATTTCTAATCAAGTCCATGTGAATAGAATCACTCTCCTTCTAGAATCTCAATAATGAAAATAAACAGATCCATAAGCTGCATGAATATGAAAGATGTCTATTTTGAAAACCAACATATATCTCTGAGTGCCAAAGTCATAAATCAAACTCCTACATTAAATTACTCTCACTCGACTGTCCCAACCACTATCTAAAAACACTATTTGAAAAAAAAAAACTAATAGAAAATAAAAACAGATTCCCTTTGAGCACGTAAATCATAGGCCATTTGCTGTCTGTTTATATCACCCAATTGACCAAATATTTTAAAAGAAGGCAAATATTTTTATTGCCACCATTCTTAATGCCCAGAGATAGGTGTAAATATAAATAGACATATAGATGGCTACAGTGAATGGAAGAAATAGAAAAAGTGATAAAGAAAAGATAAACAGTGTCTATTGTCAAAGCAGAAGTTGCACCAAATTTAAAGAGGCAAGGGCGATTTTATTCAAGGCATTGTAATAGTGGAGAGAGACCAGCACTCAGTCTGTGCTCAAATTTACTTGAACACACACACACACACACACACACACACACACACACACACACACACACACAAAGGCTGGAGAATTATTAAGAGGTAAGTTAGGTGGGACCTCAGAACTTCTGTGTTCTCAATCCAAAGGAAAGGTAACCTTCCGTGTCACTGCATCTAGAAGGAAGTATTACCAGCTGTAGATGGCTCTTGTCCAAGCCTGGCACCCACTCTCCCACAGAGATTAAGTTGGGCACGCTGTCCTTTTTGAGTGTTACATTTCAAAGGGATGGCTTAAGGGTAACAGAAGAATATTTTCTGGGTCTTAAAACTAGAAAAAGATGTTAAAAATAGATTTACATCTCAAAGGAAGAGATATAATTTACAATTACAATCTCTCTAAAGTAAATGTTCTCAGAAAAGGGAGGTGGAGGCCTAGAGTCCAGAAGAAACCTGTCTTAGGTTTAGCCAGGCTGAGGAGAAGATGGAGGGATGGGTGTTGAAGGAAAGATGGGAACTTTACTGGAGAGGACAATATTTCTTCTTGTTACAGAACAACCTGAGGTTCACGCTAAAGCACCTTGCAGGTGGCACTGGACATATTCCAAGGTATTAAGAGAATAACTTGCTGTGGCATTGAAGACTGTGATTCCTTTGTTTTCATATTTTATCTTAATTGTTAGTCATGCTCCTTGGATTTGTCTTCAAGGACTATTCTGTAACATTGTGTCCAGAAGTAATGCAGTTAAAGCTTTTATTTCTTGGCATTAATGGGCAAGTTTGCATAAAATTTATGAGGTAGTGTGTTAGAAACATCTTTAAAAAGCATTTGTAGGAAAAAAAAACATTATAAATTATCTAATAAACATATACAAATCAAATTATTTAGATGGATTAAGACAACATTATTTTGATGTCAGCTATGATATCACTAGTTCTAACATCCTAACTGTTATAAAGTTTAGACAATATTTCCAAACAAAATTCTGGAAATCAAGAGTCAGATGGTGCCATTAGTTTCCAAACCAAACCCATGTAAGCATGTTATGACTTGTTTTCATTACAGGACCTTTCATTGTTGAAAATACAGGGCCTTATAAAAATTATTTGGAGACCAATTTTAATTTCTAGAATAACATGGGCTATATATAAACATATGTGCTTGATCTTCTATTAATGATTCAAAGTTAATTTCATAAGAAGTCAAATTACAACATTTAAATAAAAAAGCATTTATTTTAATTATTTTCAGATTTTTGAAAAAATTTTTTCACGTAGAGGTATCATATAGATATACCATCTGCTCATTGTAGGGCTGATATCTACAAAATAATATCTTCAAAATGTTTGTATTGATCCATTTAATCAAGTACCTTTAAGAAACTATTGTGAGCTTGGCTCCTGTAATACACTGACAGCCAAATAGTGATACATCTCTTGCTCTTATTGATCTCATAGTTTAGTAGATGGCAAAAATTTCAAAAAAAAATCACATATAGAAATGAAAAACTGCAACTCTGATTAGGATGTGAGGATTTTATCTGCTCATGGCAATCAGGCAAACTTGGCTTTCCCTGATGAGTAAACTTAAGAGCTAGCTTAATTGTAACTGATCTAAAGAATGGAACAGAGAAACATTCTCTTGGGGGACATAAAACTGTCAAAATGCAAATATTTAATGCAGCAACCAAAGCATTAGGGGACAGAAATCCTTTTGAAACACTCCAGTTAGCAATTTATGAATATGTCTCACAATAAAATGTATATTATTTAAAAGCATCTGTATTTATTTTATTTTACTTTTTTTATCCTTATAGACTATTGTTGATATACTCTGAGTGGCCAGATTATTATGATCTCTGAATGCATAATAATCTGGCCACACAGTGTACATCCTATATAACAAAAGGCTAATATGCAAATGGTCCTCTCGACCAGGAGTTCAACCAGCAAGAAGGCCAGCCAACCACCCATGTCCCCTCCCCCTGGCCAGGCTGGCTGGACCCCACCCATGCACAAATTCATGCACTGAGCTTCTAATATATATATGTATATATACTGAGTGGCCAGATTATTGTACATTCAGAGGTCATAATAATCTGGCCACTCAGTGTACATGATTGAATCCTGTTTATAGTAAATCCTCTTCACTAAGAAACCAAAACCTTTTCTATTAATGTTTCAAAAAGCACACATTGACATAATTTGGCCCCAAATTTATTCTAGATTCTTAAGGAATGTAAACTAAGTTTCCATTTTAATTCCTCTACTCTTCGAATCTATAGAACATACACAACTCAGACACATGCTTTTAAAGACATTCCAGCTAGAATCATGGCATGAACCTTGTCAATAAGGATGACATATAAAAGAATCATTAAAGAAATGGAAAGAATGAACTCAACATCGCTGGCCAGGTAAGGACTGTTGATAGTTAGATATGGCTACCTGATTTGAACAATAGAAAGAAGGTATTTCTTGTAGGGAGAGGGATTTTTAAAAAAGATTCGGAATGAGAAAAAAAATACAGGTGTTCCAGATTAAGAAGATGGGGAAGACTGCAGGCAGTCTGCCATGGAATGGCAGTGTGACCAAGAAGCAGCTTTTGTAATAAAGGCTGAGATTCTGGCCTTCTTATTAACCACATATAACCAAGCCTACCGTAGTATCATGTATCTATGGCTGAAATAACCCTAGCTTGGGCTTCAAGGGCCTAGGCAAGTTTGGAATTTATGAGATTAAAGGTAATGTGGAAAATATGAAAAAAAATTCATTGAAAAATTGCCAATGTTTTAGAGGATTACATAGCACTACACAGAATGAGAATGATGCATAGTAACCTCCATCTTGGGTAAAAACTGCTGTTTAAAATTTAACCCTGCTATTCTGGCTTCTATAAACACTTGCTTGCTTAAATAATAGGGAAAAATACAACTACTCCCCATTCCAGATAGACCATAAGCTGTGCTCCAGACAGAGTTGTCAGTGCTGGTGCCAGGCCAGGCCTTGAGATATGGTCCCACAGTCTGTCCCAGCACACAGGACTTTTTCTCAGAAGGTCCAGAAGTCTCATTCCAAAGTTGGAAAATAAAGAGCTGAAAAACATATAAAATGATTATGTGGTAGGTAAAAAGGAGACTTCTACCATCATTGGGCCCCAGAATTTGAGGAGCAAGATTTTCCTCTGGGCCTGCTAGGACTAGCGAAACAGAACTCCAAATAAATGTGGCTTATTGATTAAGGCATCTTCTGATTTAAAAAATAACAGAAAGCTTGCAAAGCCCTGAGAATGTGAGGTTCAAAGGCACAGAGATTTCTTACAAAGTTTTTAAAGAAATTGGACATTTTAATAAATATGACTTGGATTTTTGTCCCAAATTACTAGTAAAAAAATTAAACTAAAAACCAAAATGACATAAGAGAAAAAAGAAAAGGACAAAACAAAAGAACAAAAACGGACAAAAAATAAAAAAATTAAAAAATAAATTAAGAACTATGTGTCAGAACATTCAGGTGATGTTTGCTGGCCAATCAGAATTTGAGCGAAGGTTATATATCAATCTCATAATATGTCTTCTCTAAACACTTGGAAAGAGATAATGTTAAGGAAGGGATGCAGGGAAGTATTCAGTTGAAAGGAGGTTCTAATGTTAATGACAGTGGACAACTCAGAATACAGTAGAGGAGTCAATAAGGGATTAAATGAGGCCTCTCCGCTTCTTCATGGTCAGAGTCAAGTTGTATGTGGTGAGAATGTTATAGAACTGCCAGGAAGCAGGTTTGTTCAGGTAATGCGTGAATGAATCATGACAATTAGGCCTTGGGGCAGATTGCCCAGTCCATCACTTAGCTTCAGGGAATGCAGAAAATGATGCCCATGCTTCTGAGCGAGGCAGGTAGGGCTCTAGGGACAGGGACAGGGATGCTTTAGGGGAAGAGGAAAATGAGGTGATCGATGTGCAATTTTCACTGCAGCAGCTCTATTTGAACATGGGACGGAGTTGAAATTAAACAGCCATATGCTTTTCAGGACATAAACTACAGACTGTGGTGTAGCCAATAATCCTTGAAGAAATTGTTAAAATGACAATTCGTGCATGTAAACCATTACATCATGCCACCTTCTTAAAAGTAGGATTTACCTGAGAGTCTAATCCAGTTTACAAGACAACTCACTCTCTAGAGATATTTCCTATCAATAGCATAGTGGTACAGTGATCAATCAAAACACATGGCTATAGACAGCCTAACACCTGTGTTTAATGTTTGCATTCAGAATCAGTGCCATACTATTGACAGGAATACCTCTTACCCCTTGTGTTTTAATACATGCAACTCATGCAAATAGCCAGAGGTACAGGTTAAGGAAATGCTTATAAGCTACAGTGTGGCTAATAGAAAGAGAAGCTATCAGAATAAACATTCAACTCTGCCATTTTAAAATCTTGAATTTTTATACCAATATAGCTTGAAATTTCACAAGAAATTCATATACCATGAACTTTTTAATTGAGTAACTTACATTTGCCTTGTGACATGGAAATATGTTAATAAATATGAGATGGAAATTAAATTTTCAGACATAGAGTCATTTTAACAGTTAAAAATAAACTTCAACTGTCTTTTTATAGAAAAAGAAATTCAGATTGCCAAAATACAGAAACAATACTAGAATGAAATGAAACAACCAAAACACTCCACTATTTACTTGCTATAGTCAGGAAAAAATAAAAATCCAAAAATATAAATCTGGTCAATTCATGACTTCCCATGGGTAATAAATTGCAATCAATAATAATTTTGTACATTTTTAAATCTGTTATAGAAATCTGCATGGAGCAGAGAGAGGCTTAGTGGTTTAATAGAATTAAATATGAGATAGCCTGATTTTTGCTCCAGGAAATAATAGATACCTTTGAACATTAGTAATATTGATCTAGAGCTCTTCATTCAGTGGCCAATCACTGTATTTAAGTGAACCATTCTTGTACATATCTTTTTCCCCATTCATAAACAGGGAGCCTTACCTTCTATATTGAGAAAGAGAGAGACAAAGACAGAGACAGAGAAAGAGAGAGAGAGAGATCTACTCTAAGAGGGACCTGAAGTCCACTGATTCATCCAGCTACAGAGAACATAAAAAAGCTTTTTCTCCCATATTTGGTCTAAAGGTTCTAGACCCTGCCTTGGTCTGACTATACCAAAAATGTTACCTATAATAAAACTGATTTTCATCTTGAATTCCATTCAGAATCAATTTGACTAATAATGATAAAGATACTAGTAATACTACTACTAATAATGATAAAATTATTATGTGATTTCTGCTTCCTTGCACTATTCTATGTTCTTTACCTGTATTCATCCATTTGCTCTTCTCTACAAGACTATGTGGTAGGTCCTATTTTATTTCCCAAAAATATTTTTCTAATTTTATCATTAATTCTATATTAAATAACTGAAATTATTTCTTACAAAGAATGGCTTCCTTTTTCTCCCTTTCTCTTTTTTCATGTCACATTAACTTCAGAAATAGCCCATGTTATATTTCACTCTAAATAAACACTTTTTATTTTTTCAGAGAAAAGCACAAGTGTTTGTGCATCAATACTTAATGATTTAACTTGAAATGGATTCCCTGAAGTGACCATGAGACTCAAGAAAATCAATGACAAACATCCTAGATTATTACTCATATACAGTAGTTTAAGGGAAATCTTTAAACAAACTTATGTAGAGAAAGGATCTTTTAAAATGTTTGTGAATCACAAGCTATTAAAATCAGAACCAACATTTCTTAGATAATTCAATATGTTAATTTAACTGCTCATTCTTTTTAGAATTGTTTCTAGGGAAATCTCACCCACTGACTTACTTCAGTCATTTCCAACAATGAACTTTCTAATTTTCAGTTTTCCAAATTAATGTGTCTAGGCCCTGAAAGTTTCTTAAATGCAACAAATAGAGCAAATTATGATGCTAAATTCCTATATAGTTAACAACAAAATAAAATTAAAACTCACTAATTACAGCTGTCTTAATATTCATTTTTGTTTTCACAATAATTTTAAAATAAATTTAATTTAATGTTGATAAAGTGATACATTCCAATGGTACAAATTTTTAAAAGAAATCTCCTTCTCAACTTCTGCCATAGCTACTTGACCTCTTGGCTATCTATCTTTCAATTAGCAATTTCTCTTGGATATCTTTAATAGTCTATATGTACACAAACCTATTTGTATGGATATGTATAAACACTTATGCACATACACCTACACCTCTGTTATTTTTTCACAAATTACAGTAAACTCTACATAATTTTCTGCATCTTCCTTTTTCAATGATCAGCATATCTTATAAATTTTATGAGAGTATAATCATAGAGCTCCCTTATAACTTTTAACAGCTATATGGCATTTTATTATATCAAATGGCATTGTTCATTTAATTACTTTTTATAAGGTATTTAGATATTTATATGATTCCAAATTTTTTGATATTTTAAAGAGTACTGCCATAAATGTCCTAAAAATCAATTCTTAGAAATGTGATTGCTAGGTAAAAGCATTGCCATTTCATTGTGATAGATCCCTCCAAATTACCTTCACATAGAAGCTACATGATATTATCCTTCTACCATTAAAATAGGTGTCTCCTTGCTAATTGTTTTTATTCAGTATACATTTCTTCTTTAAATAATTATTAAAATACTTTTTATTTTATTAGCTTACATTAAAAGTCATAAAAATTCTGTCAGAAATTATTTGACTATTTTCTTGGTCAGGCATGTGGTACTAGAAACACTGTTGACCCCCTTGGTTAACCAAACACACATGGGTATTATATGAAGAACAGAAAGGGTGTGTTCCTATGATGATTGGCACCAGTTAGAATGCATTGTCAGATATGATTCAGCAGTTGAGCATACTGCCATGCACCAAGAGGTTGCTGATTGGACTCCCTGTCAGGGCAGAAGCACAAGTTTTGGGCTTGATCCCCAGTAGGGGGCATGTAGATGGAAGCCCATTGGTGTTCCCCCTCCACAATGTTCCTATCGCTCTCTCCTCCCTTCTTCTTTCTCTAAAAAAAATCAATACACACTTTTTTATTTACTTATTTGGAGATGAAAGATCCTAAAAAACAAAAAGAGAGCTTGTTCTCCTGAGTGAAAGAGGTGCAACTCCCATTCCCCTGTATTAATAATACCATTCCCTTCCAGCAAGGCTAAAAAGGCTAGGTTCATGTTCTCCATTCTTCTCTGAACCCTGCAGACACCTCTTGGGAAAATCATACAAAATTTCATGAAATATCTGAAATGAATCTCTGTCACTATTAAGCAATTGTCCTGTACACACAAAAACTCTGGGCTCTTTGGAGCCAACCCTACCATTGAATAGTAAAGCTACAATGTCTCGGTTTTCATTTCTGTGGTAGAATGGCTGCCAGCTGATCCTACAACAGGGTCCAGGATCGTCAATTCCTCAATATGCCATGTTACCTGATAGCATACGGAGGATAAGCAAACACTATACTCTTTAAATTATTGAACATCATCCCTGAAATAATGTTCAATTTTACTCTGCAAACTATCTGCATTCCCAGTTAATTTTTAAAAATCATGGGAAATAAATATATCAAGCCATATATGTAACTCAGATTACTTGAAAAACTTGGCAACATCATACAATGAGCACTGTCGGCCTGCTTAGGCATGATAACTTGAAAGATGAGGAAGAGTAATTAAGCAATTAAAAACAAACTCATATATATCCAGTATTAATCAGCAAATCAAGAAAATTTCTTCCACAGAACAGAAATCAACATTTATAATGGTATCACATTACTTATTTTAAAAATACACATATCTTTCTTGATTCACCCAAGGGCACCTTGTGAATCAATAAATTAATAATGAAAATGAAGAAAAGCTCTAGCAAACAATAGTGTATAAGATTAGAGAACAGATTTCTTACTCTTCGATCTACATAATCAATTTCATAATGAAAACAAAAATAAAAGGTATATACATATCAAAATTAAAATTTCTACCTGATCTCAACAAATTACTTATATTGATGGGAAAAATATAGATGAACAATTAAGGTGTTTGTTTATTTTTTTGTCATTTGAGCCTAAGTCTTTGAAAAATCATAAAACTTCAAATATTTTTATCACTTTTCACAAGCAGTTACAGGTAAAAAGTGGCAAAAAATTTGAGCAGCCCCAACCACACATTCCCACCTGAAGCTGAACAAGGAACAGATGCTCTTTACTTTCTTGGCAGATGGACACTGTGAGCAAGTATCCTTTTTATGGTATAACTGGTGCCAGATTAAGAAAAATAGCTTTTTGATTTTGATTCACTGTTTAAACCAGTCCCCAAGTGCAGTGCTGAAGGGCTGCCCACTGTTCCTGATCACAAGGAGGCTGTAGCAGGCCTTAGGGAGAAAACACCCATGTTAGATAAATGCCATCAGACATGAGTTATAGTCCTGCTGGCCATGAATTCACTGCCAATCAATCAACAATATGTCTTAAATAAGGTCTCTTTATTAAAAAACACACATAAAACAAAATTATATATTAGTTGTTGTCGAAAACTTTGTGACCCAAGTATCACATGAACCTAATTCTATATCCCTGAGGGTTAGTTGATGGTTCAATTTTCACGAATTCAGTGTTTATGGTGAACTTACAAAACATAACCAGCAGTAGATAATGAGAATCGACTATATTTAGATATGTTCAGACTATTTATGGGATCTTGTAAAGAAAGTTCTTATATCCTTTTTCTTCTTAAATTATAGTCTGTCTTTGACTTATTTACTATTTTAATGCAATGCCCAGAGGCAGTTCATGTTTGTTTGCTCACCTACCCCATGTTCACCAAAGTGCCTGACACATGGGAGGTGTGAATATATTTATATACCATAGAAGCTGGAGCAGAAAATTAAAATGGTAAGTCTACCATCTCTAAAAGTAGTTAGATATTAAGCCTAAAAGTCTCATGAAAATAGTTCTAAACTTCTAATTTGTATTTTTTCCTTGATTTATTCATACCTACTGTTTATATTTATTATATATACCTCTTGAGAGATGAAAATTTCAGAATGTGGAATCAATATACAAGTGACCTAAAGGCAAAATATCAACTAATTTCCTCAATAATAATGAAACAAGAAAAAGGGAAAACAGAGGGAAGAAAAGAGGGAGGAAAAAAGAACCATGCTCAAGATAGCAGCAGGCAATACTCCAAATGAAGGGTTTCACAGTACAAAGCAATTACCCCTTGTGCCCAGGCCGAGAATGATTCATCACAAATGTAGAATATAATGTGCACAGACAGGATATTTAAGTAGTTCTCAGCCTTAAAAGTGCACTAAACTCTCCTGAGGAAGTTTATTACGACATCTGATCATTTCATTCTATATCTGGGGGTTCAAGCTCAGCAACTGATATATATTTTTAAAAGCCCACCAATTGAGTCTAATTTGCTGAAAGGGCTAAGAACTGCCTATGAATATATATAATTTTAAAATTAAATTAAAATGATACAACACCTAAATGGAGAGTTTTGAAGGAGTTAAACTAGAAAAGGTGGCGTACTTTCAACATCACATTCCAAAATTGCATTTACCTGATTTAATCTGACCTTAAATTACTATAGTCCCAACATGAACAAGGGTGGGGATGGAGGAGAAATTTCTAGGTAATGGCATTGCTATGGCTTTCTTTGCCTCTCAGGGAATGTAGCTGAATTTCTAGGGCTACATCGTATTGAAGAACATCTCTGAAAATATACCAGTTCCATGAGGAAATATCAGTTCCGTACAGATGATTATAGCTAAATCCTTTTCCTGTTCTTTGCAAAAGGAAAATCTGAATATATAAATGAACAGCAGAGGAGGAACATGATTACACCCACTCACCTTGAAGTAAGATGTTTCATGGGGTTGAGAATGACCACATCTCCACACTTCAGGTTTTTATCAACATGTGGTATAATTTTTCTCTAAATTACACTGATTTTGGATATAAAGCATTAAGCTTTTTACTTGAATAGCTCTATCATTTAAGCCTCATCCAGGTTCACCTGGGTCTCTTAAAAAGGACAGCCATGTAAGATAGACACCCCTCCCCCATTGGATTGGGACCTTGGTCTACCCTGAGCTCCATGGTGACTCCTGTGCTACCAGCACAGTGGGAGGAAAGCAAAGTTGTAATTTGATGGAAATGTAGCTTCTGCTGCTGTTACTCATTAATAAACAATTTATTGGTTGAACTGTGCTCAGAAAATCGTGGCTTTATTATAAATGCTCCATCCAGCAACTGGGAGATAAAATACATTGCTGGGACTCAGTGCTATCAACAAGTTCATGGGTTGGGGACTAGCTCATTTCTGTTACAATGATGGGAGGTTACTAATTAGAAAGCAGAGGTGTATTTTGTTTTCAAATTTTAAGAAGCAGCCAAAGTCCTTTTATTTTTCTTCAAAATTAGTATATTATTATCTGGTTCCTAATTCAAAAGTAAATATATTGCCGAAACCAGTTTGGCTCAGTGGATAGAGCGTCAGACTGTGGACTGAAAGGTCCCGGGTTCGATTCCGGTCAAGGGCATGTACCTTGGCTGCGGGCACATCCCCAGTAGGGGGCATGCGAGAGGCAGCTGATCGATGTTTCTCTCTCATTGATGTTTCTGACTTTCTATCCCTCTCCCTTCTGCTCTGTAAAAAAATCAATAAAATATATATTAAAAAAAGTAAATATATTATTTTGTACAGAATTATTTTGAAACTCAAGAAACAAATGGCAGGATGAATAGACTCTACCTCTCAATGGGGGAGTGACATTGGTGCACTTTGAAGGCAAGCTACCACAGATATTCTTGTAAAAGAAAGTAAAAAATCCAGGTCACATTATGAAAGAGAAAAAATTAAGCTGGTGAGGTTCGTGTATAAAATCCCTTGGAGAAATCTTGTTCACAGTGGAACGTGATTTTTAACAAGCTCTTTTTTTAAAAGGATAGATGTTAAGTAAATGTTAAATATGGGTGTTGCCTATAGACATGGTAAAAGCTCAAATCTCATGAAGTCATTCATTTTGCTATGCTGTATTTTCCAGCTATCCATCTTTTTATCATTATATGAGCCTCAATCATTTGAAAAAATGTAAAAGGATGCTAATATAGAATTAGTAGATTCAGGCAAACTTGTGTTCTAATCAAGCCCTGGAATTTATTAGCTGTGAAATCTTGAATCACCATCTCTTTCAGTTTCTTCTTTAAAAAAATAAGTATAGCCGAGACCGGTTTGGCTCAGTGAATAGAGCGTCGGCCTGCGGAATGAAGGGTCCCGGGTTCGATTCCGGTCAAGGGCATGTACCTTGGCTGCGGGCACATCCCCAGTAGGGGGCGTGCAAGAGGCAGCTGATCGATGTCTCTCTCTCATCGATGTTTCTGACTTTCTATCCCTCTCCCTTCTGCTCTGTAAATAATCAATAAAATATATTTTTTAAAAAGATAAAAAATAAGTATAATAATAATAATACCTCAGTGGTGTGCGTAATGCATATAAATAACTCATGACATATTACAGATGCTCAATAAATAATATTTAGTGATTTTGGATTTAAAAAGTTCAATTTTTCAAACTTTTGAAGTACATTTCTCAAATATCCTGAAATGCTGAGTAAGACTGAATTTTTAAGCTTGTAAATATTTGTTGAAATAAAAAATAAATCATAGAACACTGCCATTTGTTCTATCATTTATTTCATGTTAGAATAGAAGTTGGGATTTATCAATCTGTAGTAGAGTAATTTTAACTTCATTATCAAATTTATACCTGGTCTAGATGACTTTTTTTTGGTAGACATTATTGTCCTATCTGTAGTCTTGCTGGTCCCTGGAGACCAACACTGTGGGTGCCTTGGACAGTGAGCTCCCAGCTGGGCTTGACGGTGGGATCAGAGGTAAGACCCAGAAGATGTGAGAAGAGAGAGGTAGTGTTTCTCCCTAGGCCTGTTAGTCTATCCATGTCTGTGGCAGGAGTCACGTCTTTCTCTGACAAGAGATTTCTTCCTGTTCCAACTCTGCCTGGGTTCAGTTTACACAGTCCCCTTTCCTTGTCCTCTTTGAATTTCATATTGTTCTCAAGTGTCACAAAGTACTACTTTTTGTATATTATTCAACCATTTAAAAAATCTAACACTTTTAAACGCAGATTTCATACAAAATCTGGATTTTTAAATAACAGGGTTAAAATATAAGATCCACGAGTCTACAATAATATGATAAAGAAAGCAAGAGCAAGAAAATAGAGAATGAAAAAAAACTTATTTATAAAAAAATGCAGCTAATCATACAGAAACAATTCCTAAAATTAAATATCATAAAGTCAACACCAAAATTAATCATTGGGTTCATTAAGAATCATCACCAAGTACCAAAACCATGACAACAGCATATTTATGTCATCTCAAAGCACCACCCATAGTATCACTTATAATTATGAAAGGATAAATTTGCCTTGAAAATGGGGAGGACTGGTGGTCATCAAATAACCAAGTGACTGAGCTTAAGCAGTAAGAAACAGGACGACCTGAGAGTATTTGCTTTGTAATGGAAGTAAACATTATTGTCTATACAACATCCATGCAAGAAAAAAAAGTTTAACTAAATGTAGTAATCATGCTAAAATAATTAGAAAATCCATTCTATTAAAAAAAACTGCCTTAGACTATTCAAAATTGTCAATGCCATTACAAAACAAAATAAAACCAGAGAGCTCTTCCAAATTAAAGGGAAATGAAGATCCATGACAATTAAATGCAATTTATAAACAATGATTGGATGGGGTTTGTAAATCAGCAGCCCTAAAAATCAGTCTCCAGTCTTAGAGGGAAGGATGGAAAGTATGGCTGAGAAGAGGGAAACTAAGTAAAGTTCCATAGAATGTCCTCTGCCATTTTGTACCATTCCCAAATGTTCAGAACCAATGAAGAGAACACATGCAGAAGCCAAAACTTGGGTGAAAGATCATGATTTAAGTAAATTCATAGTGAGCTGAAGATGGACAGTTGACAAGGATAGAGAGATAAATACAAAAAGCAGGCACAGATACCTTTCTTGTAAACAGTTGAAAATCAAGAGAAACATTCTAATGTCAATCCACCAATAATTTGAGGACTAAATGAAGGTTTAACTTAATAGGAAAACAATAGAACAAAAATAATATGACTGGCCAAAATTAAAAGGAAATAAAGGGGAGGAAGATGGAGAAAGATAATATAAAAAAATTTCCATCTTTTGAATTTGGGAACAATAGGTATGTCAAAAGCTATTAAAAATTGATGCAAATGTATATTATTAAATGTTATTGAAGCAACAATCAGAAGAATTCAAACAGAGAAAAGTGAAAAGGTACAACCTAGAAAGGAAACTAAAGTGGGGAAAATATAAGATATAATAGCTTCTTACACAAATATATATTTCAAGCATGAATATTCATATTCAATACTTTTTTTCCACATGCATGTATTATTTTTATAAAATAAAGGTAGCTAGCTTCTGAAAAAAAACCAAAAAAACAAAGCATATTGTCCTCTATAAATGTTTCTCCATTTTTGGGGGGTCTATTGCTTTCCAAATTTGAGAGGTAAACATTTTATTAAAAACATAATGCTGTTTAAAATTTTTTAAGAGCTTTAGCCTATTTAAGATAGAACAGAAGTCCAGATTTTTAGATTGGTATTCTTTGTTCAGTGATCTTCATGGGTCCGAGTGATCTTTGACCACATTGCTTTGAACAATACCCTTTGCATTGTCTTTCTCGTATTCTTCTACTGTAGAATACAGAAGAAGTTGGGTAATTAAAATAAACAGAAATGGAGAAACAAACAAAAGCAGCAGCTGAGACTAGGGTACCCAGAGGGCTTGGAAGGATTTTCATGCCAAGGCTGGAAGGAGTCCAGAGTCAGCACTCAGGCCTCAAAGACTGGTAGAATTGCGTACATAATACAAACACGCAGAAAAATAGTCTAAGAAAATGAGCTCAGAAGGATGGTTTGTTTTAGAACTTGGTTTTTGCTTCCTCAATGGCTTTCTTTTTATTATTAAATTGAAAGTTACTTTGGGACAAAAGAGCAATGCAAACATGCATTCGTTGAACATTTATTTAAGATTACTATGCACCAGTCTCTCTGTTAGGCACTTGGAATACCTCAGTGAATGAACCAGGTCAAAATCTTTGTAATCAATCAGAAAGAATAAAGGCTACTCTGAGGTTATGTAAATACAGAGTCAGATTGTTCAAGTCCAATTGTTGTGGCTCTGTTGGATTTATCAGGAGTATTCACTTGCACTTGGCCTACATCTCTCAGGGGTTGAGCGTTGACCTATGCATCAGGAGGTCACAGTTTGATTCTGGGGCAGGGTTTGCAGGCTCAATCCCCAATATGGGGCGTGCAGGAGGCAGCTTATTGATTATTCTCTCTCATCATTGATGTTTTAATCTCTCCCTCCCCCTTCCTCTCTGAAATCAAAATATATAAAAACATGACTATACAGGAATATTCACTCACAATTACTAAACTATGCAGATATAATGTAGAGAAGAAAGAATGAACATTGTTTGAAAAGCACCAACTACAATTGACAAGATAACAGTATAAAGATAGAATAAAACTCAAAGCATTAGAAATGGAACCAAGATCTGCTATTAATGAGTCAGAACAGATGTTTCCTATAAGTAGGATAAATAAAGAAAACAGTGTTCTATGATTCTAGCAAATGTATCAACCTCCTAGTTATTAAGGAAATCTATTTAAAAGTAATTAGATGGCAAAATTTGTGCATTTTTTAATTTGTATAACAAACATAGATCTATATATGCCAGGCACCATGCAAACACTTTACCAACGCAACTACGTTATCATCATCACATTCCAAGGAAGCAGTACTATTGTCATTCCCAAGACACATATGAGGTCATTTAGACACAGAATTTGAAAATCTTGATCAAAGCACCCATTAGGAAATGGTGGAGCTGAGATATGACCCCTGGTGCTTTGGCTCCACAGGTTCTTACCTACCAAGAGGAGAGGTATGCTGGCACTGTGCTGTTAGAAGAATCAAATGCTACAGTTTTTTTTTAAAGACTCTCACTGTGCATAATGACATTTAAAATGCACACATCTATTAGTCCAGAAATATTACTATTTATGAGAATTTTTTCTATTTTTATATTTCTAATAAACCAGATATGAGGATGTTTATGCAATGTTGAGTGTAGTGGCAAAGAAAATAAAAATAAAACAAACTAAACACATGCACACAAACAACCCACCTCAGCAATAAGTGGAACAATAAAGAATAGGAGAAGTCTGAATACATTAGGCGCATCCCTTCCAGACAACCATGCATCTCTTAAAATAAAGCAGCTGGATATAAATGTGTGCCTAAGGGATTAATAATCTGTTTCAGAAAAAGTAAACAGGGCACTACAAAGTAATATTCAATATAATCCCAATTTTTTATAGAAAAGGAAATGCTGTTTACATGTGCTTACACATTTTTGCATGTGCTGGGCGGGACCATAGGGAAAAGTATGTGATAATTAATACCAAACTCTTAGCACTAATTGCTTTGAAAATCTGAGACTGGAGGAAAAGAGATTAGCTAATAGCAATAAGTAATGTCAGTAATGTGCATTGAGCCCTTACCATGTGTTTGACACTATTCTAAAAGACCAGGATAAATAATAAAGATAAGGGCAATAATCAATGAATTACAGAAAACAGCAGTAAAGATAGTAGACAATTAACAAAATAAAAGTAGCTTATTTGAAAAGGATAATAAATAAAACAATAACTTATGCCATGACCAATTTATAAAAGGCAAATTACAAAACAGAGAATGGATTAGAGGAAATAAATTCAGACATATTGGCAATTAAGATAATTATTAAAAATACTGTATAATAATTTGTGCATGAACAAATATTAATGGATTCTAGTGTTTGATTCAAAAATAGGCAAAGGATGTGAACAGATGTTTCTCCAAAGAAGTCTATAAATAGCCAACACATCTATGATTAGCTGCTCAGCATCACTCATGAGCAGGAAGATGCAAATGAAAGCTACAATGAGAAGTTACCTCACACCTGTTATGGCTATGATCAAGAAAACAAAAGATAGTAAGTATTGGAGAAGATGTGGAGAGATTAGAATCCCCACTGTTGGTGGGCATGTAAAATGTTCAACTGTTGTAGAAACAGTACAGTGATTCCTCAAAGAATTAAAAACAGAACTCCCACATGATCTTATGTTTTAGAAAGACTCTGGTGTATCTCATCTCCTCTGAATACTCTGTTACAACACGACTTCACTCCTGACACTAGATATGTAGGAAAACCCAAACAACAAGCAATTCTGCAACACAGCAGATTGTTCTACATCTAATTCAACTATTCGCTTAGCGTGAGTGAACATCACTTTGCAGTGCCATAGATTATGGGCTCTTTCCCATGAGATTGTCCTCTCCCTCCACTGCCAGCAGCACCACTTCAGATGTCAATCACAAGTCGAGGTTGCTACCTGTGCTCTAACCCAGTGGCTATAAATCAGAGGTTCCCACACCTCCTCCTTTAGTTTGATTAATTTGCTAGAACAACTCAGAGAACCCAGTAAAACAGTTTACTTCTTTATTGTGTATTAAGTTGTTATGATTTCAAATCCATTTGCTTCTGGCATCAGTGTGGCTGTTGTGATTTGAGGTGAATTTGTTAACATGGCGAAGCTGCACTGGCTGTTGTCACTGGCATCTGTCGCTGTTGATAAGCATCCCATAGCTTATCTAGGAACTTTCAGATAAGAAGTTATGGAAGAACAGCTATGATGTAGTTGACATTTAAACCTTAAATACTAAGAGTTAGTGAGGAGTTACTGAGAGTGTGGGGTCTGAGTGAGTCTACTCTAAATAGCTCTCTGAAGATTGTGGGACACTTGTACCTACTGTAGCCAGGCTACTCTTGGTGAGCAGTGGTGTTAATCTTGCAGAACCTCAGGGAGAGAAAGGGCATCTGTCCCTTTCCTGGCAAGATTCCTTGATGGCACAGTTGTATAATGGTCTCTGTGGTAATAACCTTCAGAGCAGCCCACCTTGTCTGCTAGCACAAGTGCTGTCACCCACCCATGAGCCACATTGCCCCAGCAGGAGCTACCTGCTTTTAAGCTGGCAGCTGATACCCAGGTTTGAGCTGGAAGGGCTGACTCCACCCATAAAAAGGTGCATCTCAGCTAACATTGGACTCTATTTATTTCATTTCCTCTTTCCTTGGGACAATAGTACAATTAATCTATCGTTGGTTTGGAGTATGTTATTTATTTATTTGCTTAGTAGGAGACATTATCCTATATGCTATTGCCTTGTGAAATATTATTATAGATTACAGTTCTTGCAGTGAACCTCTGTTAAATAAATTACTGGCAAAGACAGTCTCAGTTTCTGGTTATAATCTGCCCTGGATGAAATAATAGATTACCAACTTATTTACAAAGGATACAGATGAACAACCAGCATGAGAAGATACGCAGGGCAAGGACCAAAGGGGTCCCAACACAGGAGCTTCTGTCCAGGTGCAATTTGGTGTGAGCCACCTTCCTGTCATGTGGATGCATTCTTGTTCCCCAACCCAGAACTTCAACAAACCCCAAACTTTCTGGATTTTTATGGAGCTTTCACTAATTCTTAAATATCTTTTTAGAATTTTTTAAGGACAGTATTTAATTTCTTATTTGACCTTGTTACCAGCTCTAACAACATAAAAACTCCAAGATGACATGGATTTGAAGAGTGCTCCAGGGGTGAAATGATGCCCAGATCATTACATCTGTAAACACAAAGATCAGCTAGGTGTTTGGTAAGCTATTAAAGAAATTGGCTAGAGGCACAGAGAAAACACAAGGCTACCAGCAATCTGCTTGAGATTCCTTCCACTTAGTAAATTTTAGGATAATATAATGAACAGGCAAAGGGTATTTTACAGAATTATCCAGTCTCATTTTATGTCTCAACATAATGAATTTGAAATCCCAGCATGTACCAAGTTTATCTGATATTTCTCCTTCAAGCTTGCTGCCTTATGGAACTAAGTTGAGTGAAATAATTCCAATTATTCTACGTTCTCCCACAATCAGTCAGAGGGGAGCAGTTGAACCATTATACTAGAAGACAGACCATTTCATCAAATAGTGGGAAAGAAATCTGCTCTCTGCTTCAGTGGCTGCCTAAAACTACTGGTCCTCTATGGAAACTAGAAACATCATTGAGAGATTAGGGAGAACTGTGGTGGGAAATATAAATTAGGTATTAGTGTGAGCCTGGTGAACCACTTATTGGTACAATATTAGTATCAATGTCATTTAAAATGTTTGTGTTCTCATCTATAAAAATGTTTATGTTCTCATCTATAAAGTAACTAATACATTGGATTATAGTGAAGACTAATGAGGTTAGTGTATGTAAGAGTTGGCACAGATTAATTAAATAAGCACTCTCCTTCCTCCTTTTCTTACTGTTCTCCTTCCTTCCTCCTCCTCTTCCTCCTCCTTCTCCTCTTCTCATTCCTTCTCTTCCCTCTCAGTCTTTTCCTCCTCTTATTCCCTCTTTCCTTCTCTCCTCCTTCACCTTCTCTCTCACTGCTATGGCAATTACAATCTTTATGACAATCCACTCAGAGAGGAGGAAGTCATACTTTGTGAGCACACGAGTGACTTGGAGGCTGTCATCTCTTCCTGTTCCCAAGATAACACAAAATACAAAAAGAAGGCTCAGAAGTCCATAATCAATTGCTATGGAAGCGGGCTCAGGACGGAGTGGCTCTGGCTACTTAGCAGCGGAAGCATTCTGTCATTTCTTCTCAAATGCTTCAACTTCCTCAAATGTAAACCTTAAACTCATACCGCCTCTCTGCCACTTTTGGAATGCAAGAAATAATGGCCCAGATTTGTTTGTTTCATTTCATTTGGGGAACAGGACACTCTGGGACATTTAGTGGAAGAAACAGTCTGTTTTTCTTTGAATTTTGAGAAACATGAGACAGTTGTCCTTATTAAGGCAATCAAAGAGGAAAGTGACAGGGTGGGCAGGCCCTCTGCAGGGGTCATCCCATAAACAAAGCAGCCTCATGCCTGCCTGAAAAGAACTGCAGGGACAGGACAAAAGACAGCCTAGAAAAAGCAAACAGAGAAAGGTGACCTTTACAAAACCACTAGCAAGAGCTGTGCTGTGGAGGTGAGAGGTGCCAGCACAATAGTTTTATTGTATTTGTTTTAATTCTTGTTTTGTTAGGTTATTGCCAAAGTCCATATACTATAATTCTGTTATCTCTTTTTTTAGAAATGTTTGCCTGAATATCTTCAAACTGAACATCTATTAAATAGAGTACATACCAGTAAATCTACAATTTATATTGATATACACATATACATATGTGTATATCTTTACCTATCACTAACATCAATCTCATTTTACCATAGTGAACTCTATGAAGATTTTGAAAACAAGTTAAATTATTTTTATTTCTTTGAAATTTTTATTATAATGAAATATCATTATAGTTATATGACACTTCATAGTTTTAGATAAGATACTAATTCAAAACTAATTTGATTTTATATTTGATTATATTACTCAGATAATAAATCATATTGTCAAAAACTAAGTTGTTTAAAATAAATGTTAATTATACCAATATTTTCCCACATCACAGAATAAAAATTGAGTGGGTAGAAACACTTTTCAATGCATAAGGAATCAAGAATTAATTAACTCTGATACAGAAATGTGGAGTAATCATCTGTTGTTTTTTTTTTGCTAGTAATTTCTTATTCTCAGTTTTTCTCTTAGACAATCTTAATTTTCATTAGAAAACCCCCTTAATATTGTAGGGCTTCACAAAATATTTATCAAGGGTTGTTAGCATGTAATTAAGGTTTTCTTAAAACAGTCACAATAGAAACATGAGCATTTTTCTAAATAAAATATATAAAATTAAAAAATGTAAAGTTATATTTCTTTTATAAGATTTTTTCTTTCTTTACCAAGAAGAAAAATTCCTATGTGAAAATTACAGATTTAAGAATGTAATTCCATTTGAATAATATAAAACCTGATTTTCTAAATACAGAATCCACACAAAACAAACACTGATTTCCACCTATATAATTTTGCATATGCAATTATTCCCAAATGAAATACCTTTCCCTTTCATCCAATTTCTGTTTCCTTTGTTCATAAACTTACTCAAACACCCAATTAAAAAATAAAAAATATTTTTATTATTTACCCTGAATTTTGTTCCTCTTCTACTCATTCTTCTCTCAATACTATGATTGTCCCTTTTGGCTATTTACATGTGTTCTCATTTGGAATAGCACTTCATAGTTTTAGATAAGATAGTAACTTGATTTTATAATTGATTATTTCACTGATAAAATAAATCATATCGTTGCCCTAACCAGTTTGGTTCAGTGGATCATCGGCCTGCAGACTCAGTGGTCACAGGTTCAATTCCAGTCAAGGGCATGTACCTTGGCTGCAGGCACATACCCAGTAGGGAGTGTGTAGGAGGCAGCTGTTAATGTTTCTCTCTCATCGATGTTTCTAACTCTCTAGCCCTCTCCTTTTCTCTCTGTAAAAAATCAATAAAATATATTAAAAAATAAATCATATTGTCAATAAATAAGTTGTTTAAAATAAATGTTAATTATAATTATAACAATATTTTCCACATCACAGCATAAAAATTGAGTGGGTAGAAACAATCTCAATACTATGAATGCCCTTCTTGGCTATTTACATGTATTCTAGCATTCAATAAATATCTGTTGAATGAATGAAAGAACATGAGATATTTTGTGTGTATATATAGCTATTTTCTACCTTATTTTTTCCATCCAGAGGGTAATGGTCTTACATTGCTACTTTCCAAACTGACTGTGATGATTTTATAAGCCACATGGCTTTGTTTAGCACCAACTGGTACACTTCCTTCCCTCCTACCAGCTGCCTCCTGGAGTCACTGCCCTGTTAATGGGCACGACAGGAACCAAATCTGTTCCACTGTGACGTCCAGGGAAGTTATCTCAATTTGCCACACCGTGACAGGGTAGAATGCAAAAAAAGCTGCGCTAACATACAGCTTCAAAAGCTGTGCCCACACAATGAAAGCATTCCTGTCAAGATTTTGTAACTATATGACAATTTCTTAAACTGAGGTACTCAGGATTTACTAGTAGTCATTCTTGGGCATTTTTATATAATCTCCTTTAACATTCAAATATGAGTTCTGAAACTTGTCAAAAGATGTGAAGTGTAATCCTCCTACTGTGAATTCTACTGCAAGCCTTCATTACTTCTTTTTGTGAAAACTGAAGTTATTCCTGAAGGTGGTCTTTATCCTACAAAATGGCTCATATGTGTCACACAATAGTCTAATGAAATGATCACAATGCCTGCAACGAGCCACGTCTTCACTTGAATTTTCATTGCCCATAATCTTTCCTAATTTAAAGCCGCAGTGTTCTGCTGCTCTAGAGCACAGGAATAATGCTCTTGAGCACAATCTTTTCAATCATGTTTATAACATTTCCCATCAGGCATGCTGGGGCAGCAATACTAGTGAGTAACAACGCTGAAATTAATGCTGCAAGGATGAATTCGATCAAGATACCAGTTCTGAAGGCTGCAGCAACCAGAAGTCATTTTGCTAATGCTGACTAATGAAAAAGAAAGTAAAAGATGGATTCACTGTGCCAGTCACTGGTTTCTATCTCATAACTGACCACAGAGATGAGCATTTCTGGGCTCATTAAAACAGGCTCTCAGGGAAAACAATAACAGAACGAGTTTCTCCTAGGGCCAGGAGCTCATGGTTTTGTTCCATGTTATCTGCTTATACACATTACCTTGAAAGAATGTGTGACTTTGTATTAAAAGAAGCTTAGATACATTTTGAATATATTATAGACATGAACTTGATAACGGAACATCTAGGATGATAAATCATTAAAGTAGTATGCACATCTCCAACCTTTACCATCTTTTTCTGTACTGGCCCATTGCCTCCCACCCCCAAGATTTATATCTCTTCTCTGTGAAAACATTGTCTGAATTTTTATCTCTAATCACAAGCTTACCTTTGAAACCTATTGTGCATATTTCTACCTGCTTAATTGATATCTCTCTGTTTCATTGAAATCTCAACTTCAGCATATCCCTCATATTTCATCTCAAAAAAAAAATAGCTAATATCAGCTGCCTCCTCTCAAGGTCCTTCATTCATTTAAATTGAAATATTGAATCAACGGTAATAGGTAAACTCTCTGATGAGTGTCCAAACTAATGAAATTAAAGTGCTACTCTCCCTCCATGACTAAATGCAGATGAATCCGGGTGAGTAAAAGGAGCTTTTGAAAGACTAAGGGATTGGAGAGATAAGTCCAGGTGTGCTAGGTACCGGTGTGTGGACACGTGTGAAGGCATATACGCATGAGAGCACATGGGACCTGGTGACTACATGTCTGTATTTGTTGCTGGGATGGCAGGAAGAGTAGCAGGGGATGAGGCTGGGGAGGTTGCCAGGAGACAATTATGAAAGGACTTGTGCCAGCTTCCCCACCCACAAATGTCAGAGTGACCTTCTCACTGTTCTCTTCATTCCCTCTGCAATGCTTTTACACATGTACCTGCTACTACAAACTTCCCAATGTCCGGCTTTCATAACTTCACCCTTCCACTTAAAAATCTCTAAGCGACCATAATGCTTAATTATGCCACAAAGTATTATGTATGTTATAGGTTCCAACTTTTCTGCCACTTTCTTCCTAGATCTGTATGTATGTTACATATGGTCCCAATGGCCTACAGAGTGGTCAGTAAACTCGTTAGTCAACAGAGTCAAATATCAACATACAATGTTTGAATGATTGAAATTTCTTTTGAGAGCCAATTTTTTTTAATTTAAACTTCTTCTAATGCCACTTCTTGAAAATAGACTCGCCCATGGTATTTTATGGAAGAGCCACACTCAAGGGCCAAAGAGCTGCATGTGGCTTGCAAGCCGCAGTTTGCCGACCATGGGCCTAGAGAGTCTTTCCTTACCTCAACTTTCTAAATTCTGCACCCTTGTTGGTCTTTTTCTTCTCCTCCTCCTCCCCCTCCTCCTCCTCCTCCTCCTCTCCTCCTCCTCCTCCTCCGCCTCCTCCTCCTCCTTCTTCTTCTTCTTCTTCATCATCATCATCTAACAACTAGAATTAATCATATCTCAATGTTCAATGTTATAGGTATAACACTTGTTTCATGACCCCTTTCTTAGCTATCCCCCAAAAAAGGAGTCACAATATTCTTTTATGAACTCACTTTAAATTAACTAAATGTTTTATGACTGTAATTTATATTGTACTTTAAACTCTAAAATCTGAGACTGTGGCTGGCTCATTTTTAAAAATTCCTTAAGGCATCCAATGTATGTCATCACATATAACACAGTATGTTCATTATATATTTTTAATGCATTTGAATTGAAATGAAATTGAATTGATACACAATCAACAGTTTATGCAAAAGCCTTCAGAATGTATGCTTCCTAGTGGAAACTTTTTGAACATTTTGGTATTAGAGCTGGATTTCAAAGAAAAAAAATTTAACAGAAAATAGGAAACCAAGATAATATCAGCATGTATCTTTTTTATATTTTATTAATTTTTTTTTACAGAGAGGAATGATGGGGATAGAGAGTTATAAACATCAATGAGAGAGAAACATCGATCAACTGCCTCCTGCACACCCCCTACTGGGAATGTGCCCACAACCAAGGTACATGCCCTTGACTGGAATCGAACCTGGCACCTTTCAGTCCGCAGGCCGACTGTCACTCTATCCACTGAGCCAAACAGATTTCGGCAGCATGTACTTTTAAGCATATTTATTATGTAACAAATTTAAAAGTCTACATGCATGCACAAAATATAATTTATAAATGACATTTTACACATATGTGTGTATATATGCATATATCTTTTATAGAATGTAAAAGCAAACTTCATTTTGATTACTTAAATTTGTTGAATCAAACATGATTAAAAGAAACAGATTTTAGTATTCTATCAAACACTGAAACCCCTATAATATTTTATCAGCTGAGTTAGCTTTATATTAAACTGTGGAATGCAGAAACCCTGGAAAGAACCAATTCCATCTTATCAGTGCAAATACACTGGGATGACCAGATCTGAAATTGTCCTATCCACTCATCACTGTGCTCCCTGAATAAACTTCATTGGGGTTAGGAGGGGAACATACTCTCCAAGTTTAAATTACTACAGGTGATCTACAGATGAGAATGGGAAAGTTTATCAGAATCTTGTGGTATGCTTATGGAACTAGGAAGAAATACAGTTTATTTATGCTATGAGAATCATCAGTCTTTCTGAGAAGCTACAGGGAGCCTTCAGCTGCTTCTCAAACACCTTTGAGAATTCTATTTTCCCATGTACTTTCATATGCACCATTTTTAAAAGCCATTTTGGCAGGACATTATATAGCTAAGAAAATACAATGCAATGGATAAAGCTAAAAAAGAGGATACTTCAACAATGAAAAATTTTTGCAAGTATAATTTAGTAAGAAGCTTTGCCCTGAGAAGACCTTAAAAAACCTCTTTCTAACAGGCTTTATGTGACTAACAGAGGAAATAAAAAAAATTGTTCATCACCACAATCTCTATAACCTGCCCAAATAAACACTCTTATGTCGCCCTTCTTAAAATTCAGAAAATAAAGGCACATCACCTGGATTCAGGTAAGTGTAGTGTATTGTAACCAAGCTTCTTTTCATGATTTTTTATTAATCGCTGATAAGAAATATTTGGGAGTAGGCTAATTATATTAACTATTCATGTAAACACATAAATTTGATCTGTATATAACTCACAGGTATAGGTATATTAAACATTTAAAAAGTAGGATGAATGAATGGTCTTTGCAAAAACATTTTCTATATTTTACATTTAAAATAATATGCTATTTTATACTTTTTAATTTTGCCTAAAGAGAAAATAAGAGAATAGGAAAATACAGATAGTAAATATACTGACTTTTAAAATACAAGTCAGGAGAGGAACCAAGATGGTGGCATAGGTAAACACCTATCTTGCTGCCCCACACAACAATTCCAAAACTACAACTTAACGACATAACAAACATCATCCAGAATCACCGGAAACCTGGCTGAGTGAAAATTCCACAAATAAAAGTAAAGATAGGACACTGTAATTCAGAGGAGCGGTAGAGGACAGCATTGAAGATACACGCGGAATCAAAGGTTTGGAGCTAAACGTGCGCGCCAACAAAGAGGGCTGGTGGCTGCAAACCTGGCTGGTTTTCTCCAACAGGGAGGGCAAAGACATCCCACTGCACTGACTCCCCAGTTCCAGGCAAGATCCAGGGAAAGCACACGGAAACCCGGGCATGGCAGAGGTCTGCAAGCCTGTGGAGAGGGCGAGCTTGTGGAGAGTGCATATGAACTTGGAAACAGGAGTTTGCAAGTAAACTTGGGAAGAGAAGTGCACGACCACACAGAGAGGACTTGTGACTTGCTCCCTCGTTCAGGAAACCACCGGACTGCATTGTTTACAACCCTGGAAGAGACTTTGGGGGTGCAGACTCGTTTGGGGAGAGGCAGAGTTGTCTGGCAATGGGTGAAGATCAGTGGTGGCTCTCTCTCTCTCTCTCTCTCTCCCTCTCCCTCTCTCTCTCTCTCTCTCTCTCTCTCTCTCTCTCTCGGAGGTGTGTGCAGCCATTGCCACCCGGCACAGAGACCCAGGTACCACATAAGGTGGAGCAGACACTGTCTGCTCAGCCCGAGACTCCACCCATCCAATCTGAACACAGCTTACCCTCACAGTCAATTGGCCTTGAGGTCAAACACTCCTAGGGCTAACAACAATAATCTGGGCTTAACTTCAGCAATACCTTACAACCCATAAAGGGTTGCAGTAAGAGTATCCACTTCAGGTAACTGGGGAGGCTGAGCCACTGTCCCTTAGAGGACATCTACCACACAAGGCTAATGGACCAACTCAGGAAAGCAGCCACAATGCAGAGAAATGGAAAGAAATCAGGTGTGAAAGAAATGGAGGAAAAAAGACGACTAGACATAGAGTTCAAAACCACAGTAATAAGGTTTTTCAAGAGGCTCCTAGAAAGGCCAATGAACTTAATAAGAACTAAAAGGAAATGAACAAGACCTACGAGGATATGATAAAGGACCAACTAGAAATTAAGCACACACTGACTGAAATAAAAAATTATACAAACACCTAAAAGCAGTCCAGAGGACCACAAGAACCAAGTCAAAGATTTGAAATACAAAGAAGCAAAATCCACTCAGCTGGAAAAGCAAGAAGCTAAAAGAATACAAAAAATTGAAGATAGTGTAAGGGGCCTCTAGGACAACCTCAAGCATACCAACATCCGAATTATGGGGGTGCAAGAAAAAGAGAGAGAGCAAGATAATGAAAACCTACTTGAAGAAATAGTGACCAAAAATTTCCCCCACTTAGTAAAAGAAATTGACTTAAAAGTCCAAGAAGTGCACAGAACCCCAAAATATAGGAATCTAAGAGGACCACACCAAGACACATCATAATTAAAATGCCAAGAGCAAGAGATAAAGAGAGAATATTAAAAACAGCAAGAAAAAAAAGTTAGTTACCTATAAGGGAGCACCCATATGATTGTCAGCGGTTCTCATCAGAAACAATGTAGGCCAGACAGGAGTGGCAAGAAATATTTAAAGTGATGAATATCAAGAATCTACAACCAAGATTACTCTATCCAGTAAAGCTATCATTCAGAATTGAAGGTCAGATAAAGTGCTTCGCAGATAAGAAAAAGCAAAAGGAGTTCATCACTGCCAAACCAATATTATATGAAATGCCGAAAGATATTCTATAAGAAGAGGAAGAAGAAAAAGGTAAAAATACAAATTATGAACAACAAATACACATCTATCAACAAATGAATCTAAAAATCAAGTGATTTAATAATCTGATGAACAGGATAAACTGGTGAATATAACAGAATCATGGACATAGAGAGGGAATGGACTGACAATTCTTGGGGAGAAAAAGGGTGTGGGAAGTACAGCAAGAGACTGGACAAAAATCATGCACCTATGGAATAGGACAGTGGGAGGTGGTGAGGGTGGAGGCTGGGATGGGTACTGGGTGGA
Source organism: Antrozous pallidus (assembly GCA_027563665.1). Taxonomy (NCBI): domain Eukaryota; kingdom Metazoa; phylum Chordata; class Mammalia; order Chiroptera; family Vespertilionidae; genus Antrozous; species Antrozous pallidus. The sequence goes on from CM050518.1 coordinate 54,159,268, forward strand.
GGGGAGCTATAGGGGGTGGGAAAGGGGAACAATGTAATTAATAAACAGAATAATAAAGATTAAAAATAAAATAAAATACAAGTCACAATCTATAAAATCAGAGGTAATTTTGAAAGAGGAATATCTATCTTTCACACATTTTAGCTGTCAGAAACAAGAAAAGACCCATGAATTTATAACAGAACAGAATAATTTTAATACTTTCTTTTTTAGTTATGACAATATCACAAGTTTTGAAGTAAAGCAACTGGCCATTTTCTTATTTCCCAAGAAAGGGGCTCACAAATGTAAGCAAGATTTTTATTTTATTTTTAAAAAATATATTTGTATTGATTTTTTACAGAGAGGAAGGGAGAGGGATAGAGAATTAGAAATGTCAATGAGAGCGAAACATCGATCAGCCACCTCCTGCACACTCCCTGCTGGGTATGTGCCACCCTCGAGCCCATTGAGCCAAACTGGTTAGAGCAAGATTTTTTATTTTTTTATTGAAGAAAATAGAGGTCTCACCCACAAATATGAAACCTCAGCAATTTTCATGAAATTATGGAGGTGAAAAAACATAGGGCATCTTTGACCCACTCATCAGCCAGTAGCAACCTTTCAAACTTTGTGAAAAGGGAAGCCTTGTTTTGTATGCAAGATGAGTAAAAATAGGTTTACAGTTGTTTATGTGGGAAATACTACAATAGTAAATAATAATATAAGAATAAACTCTGTGTTTCACAGATGATGTACTCACAACTGTAAACCTACTTTTGGTCCACCCTTTATTTGTGGAGCAGGCAATGGGACACAAGAATTGTCACAAGCTCTGACATTGTGATGTTTTGACAGAACCTGAAAAAAAAAAACACCAAAAAAAACCCCACCAGTGACTTCCACAAATTTGACAGGATCTATTTATTTACCAGCTGTATTGAGCTAAAGGTATTTCCATGGTCAATATCCACGTGTAGAAGTTTGGAAAAGAAGCTATTCTGCCAGCAGAAGCTGGTTGCCTGAATGAACACAGGATGAAGAGGTTCTGCAGACATGCAGAGAAAGCTCTCTGGACCTCTTCTGCTCTTTCCTTATACAGTTTCATGCTTAGCTTCTCTACATTAAATGTTTCTGAGACTGGCAAGGAAAATAATTGCAATGAGTATACTTGTACTCATGAACTAACTATGCAGGCATTCCATCAAATGAAAGAGCAATTTCTTTTTTTTCTCAGGATCTTGAGAACAGTTTTCTATTTCTCAAGATTTCTGTTTTGAACTGAAGAGAATTCACAAACCATTTAATGATATTCCCATTGAGGTTATTTATTTTCAGTTTATTTACAGTTTTTACCTTTGTCTTTACTATCCTGTTATTTGAATATGATGTATTTAGAAGTAGGTTTTTTCTTTCTTTTCACCTTATGGTTTTATTTATCCAGCTTAACAAATGGTTTTTATCAAGTCAGGATAATAGTCAACTATTTTTTAATATTGCCTGTCATCCATCTTCTCTAGTCCTTTTTCCTGAAACTTCTACTAGATGCATATTAATCCAGCCATTCTTTTATCCCTGACACTTCTCCCCTGAATAGTACATTAAGGGCCATTCTTCTCAGTTATCACTTTACTACTCCACTAGGCTGAATTTACAGGGTTACTTTGGCTGTTGTGTTTAAAATATGTTGCAGAAAATATGTTAATCAGAAGTCCAGTGAGCAGACTCTTACAGTGGTTCAGGTGAGAAGTGCTGGCAAGTGGAGGAAGGGATCATATTCTGGGTTATTTTGAATGCAGGGCAGCATAATTCCCTAACAGATTGGGTGAGATATAAGAGGGAAAAGGAGTCAAGAATAATATTGAGATTTTGACCTGAGCAACTATAAAAATGGAATTGCCATGAACTAATATGGGAAAGGGTATGATGAAATTCAATGTCAGATGTCGGGTTTAAAAGTATTTTAAACATTCATTTGGAGAGATTGAGTAAGCAAGAGAAAAGAGAAAAAAAAGATGGTATATTTTTAAACCAACTATATAGCAAACACAGAAACCCACAGATACCATCTCTAAGGACACATATATGCTAAAATAAAAGGATAGGGAGAAATAAATCTCATACACACACACAGTGCTATGGTAATTATAGTAATATCAGAAAAAATAGACTTTGGAATAAGAAGCTGTACTGCATAATGATTAAATAATTCTTCCAGAAGACATAAAAATTCTAAATGGGAAACATTCAAAAACAGAGCAGCAAAACATGAAAAGCATGTACTGACAGATCTGAAAGCATAACTAGACAGACCTACAATTATACTCAATCTTCTTCCACTCTTCTGTTAGTTATTTGAGAGAAAAATTAAGCAGAAAATCATTAACCTGATAGAGTATACCTAAAAAAAAATTCTACAGGTCACATTGACCTACTGATGAAAGACTGAATGATTTCTCCCTGTCATTAAACACAACCCAGTTCTCTCTCGTCTCTTTAATGTGGTATCATAGTGGAAGACTATGAAGGTATATTCTATGAGTCAACTTGACTGTGCCAAAGGATGTCCAGATAGCTGGTAAGTCATTATTGCTGAGAATGTCTGTGAGGATGTCATGAGAAGAGATAAGGATTTAAATCAGTAAACTGAGTAAAGGTTATCACACTCACCAATACAAGTGGGTATCACCCAATCCACTAAGGACATGATCAAAACAAAGACAAAGGAAGGGCAAATCTGCTCTCTCCGTTTAAGCTGAGATACTCATTTCCTGCCCTTGTACTTTGGCACTCCTGGTTCTCAGACCAGTACTTATACCATTGGTTCTCTGATTCTCAGGCCTTCAGACTCAGGCTAATTTACAAGCTGGGTTCTCCAGCTTGCAGATGGTAGATTTTGTAACTTCTTGGCCTCAATAACCACATGAGATAATTCCAATATATAATAAGTTTTATATATCTATATCTATGTCTATATCTAATCTCCTATTGGTTCTGTTTCAGAAACAGACCTACAAAAATATCTTCAAATAACATTGGTAAATATGAAAAGGCAATTTATTACAAGACTTAGTGAAATAAGACAATCAATAAAAAGAAGGAAAATTGATAGAGATTGTCAAGGAAGTACACAAAAGTCTCTGATAAGGTTATATCTGTAGAAAATCCCAGAGTTTATTATAAACTCCTAGGAATAATAAGTGAGTTTAGCAAGGACACAATTACAAAGTCCATATGCAAAAGTAAATCATGTTCTCATATACCAGTAAAGAAACAACTGAAATTTAATGTATAAATTTATATGTACACATTAATAACAGAGAGAGAAAGAGAGGAAATAACAGAGAGAAAACTAGAAATAGTTAAGTTTAAGTCTAATAAAGATATGTCCAGTATCTTTACACCAAAAACTATAGAATAGTGATAAAATAAATAACTGGATACATAAATAACTAGAAAGATATATCATGTTTACATATAAGAATATTTGTTAAAAAGATTTACTTTATTCAAATTTATCTATTGATATCACTATGCCAGTAACATACAAGAATTTCTTGATAGATATTAATGTGCTAATTCTAAAATTTATTCAAAAGGCAAATGAACAAAAATAACCAAAATAATTCTAAAAAACAAAAACATTTGTGGACTCACAATGTCTCTAGTTTTAAGACTTATAAAGTTATAATAATCAAGTATTATGGTATTTAAAAAATATCTATTTTTATTGATTTCAGAAAGAAAGGGAGAGAGAGATAGAAACATCAATGATGAGATAGAATCACTGATTGTCTGCTTTCTGCATATCCCACACAGGGGATCAAGCTGAAACTGGGCATGTGCCCAGACCAGGAATCAAACTGTGACCTCCTGGTTCATAGGTCAGTGCTTAATCACCAAACCACATCAGATGGGCAAGGTAGTATGATACTGAGAAATAATAAGCATTTATAGATAAATGGAACAGAATATAACCCCCAGAAATAGACCTACAAAAATATCTTCAACTAACATTGGCAAATATGAAAACACAATTTATTACAAAATGAACAATCTTTTCAACATGTGATCCTGGAAAGTTGGACCTGCATTTGCAAAAAGAGAGAGAGAGAGAGGAGAGAGAGAGAGAGAGAGAGAGAGAGAGAGAGAGAGAGAGAGAGGAGAAAAAAAATAGATAAGTATCTCACACTTGACACAAAAATAAATCAAAATGGATCATACACCCAAACATAAGATAGAAAAGCATAAAATATCTGGTACTATGGAAGAAAATGTGTGCGATCTTGGGTTTGGAAATGCATTTATATATATATATATATATATATATATATATATATATATATATATATTACATAAAAAAGCAAACTGATAAATTGGGCCTCTCCAGATGAAAAATTTTGCTCTTAAAAAAACTATGGTAAAAATTTAGAAATAGAAACTTTTGCTGGGAGAGAAACCTTTGAAAACCACATATATGCTAAAGGATTGGAATCCAGAATACATAAAGAAATCTCAAAACTCAATAATATAAAACAAACAGCCCCATTAATAAATGAGCCAAACCTTTCATCACAAAAGATTTGCAAATGGAAAATAAGTATAAGAACAGATACTTCATGTTATTTGCTTTTTTAGAAATTATATATCCTTAAGAGTATTTCTTTAGCTACTCGTTTCTGTAAGACTTTTTATACTGGCTCTATTTAAATTTATATTTATTTCTGGCTACTTGATATATAATATTACCTAATAATAGAAAAATATGTAAATTGACTGTACCTCTGCTATGCCACCAGACAATCAGGAGTGATATGCAAATGAACCCAACAAAGTTGGCAGTTAATTTGCATGAACAGGTGCTGAGTGACAGGGGCATTCTGCCCCACCCCTAGTCTCTCAGGGCCTCTGGGCAGAGTGGGAAGGTGGGGCTGGAGCAGAAAGAGGCAACCTCAGGGCCTGAGCACAAAAAGGGCTGGGCTGGAGTGGAAAGGCGGTGCCAGCAGCCAGGGAAAAGAAAGCCCATTCTAGCACAAATCTTCATGCATTGGACTTCTAGTAGCTAATAAAAATCCAGATGAGATACATGTATCCTTCAATACACAAATAGCTTCACAGGCATTAAATTTTTTTAGCTCAAATTATAACCAAGAATTTACCTGGTTAGTACAGCCCTATATTTTATCTGACCAAACAAACCAGCCTCCCTGTAATATGTGCTATAGCCATTCTAACATTCCTTTGGCGTTCTCTGTGATGTCAACACCACTGTGATAAATTAAGTTGCTTTGATGATGAATCATAACTAAATCTTATCTCACCAGGTATTTGTAGTGCTCTAGAGAATTTCAATATTCTCAAGAAAGACTTTGAATTTGTTTTGTATTCTTGACTATGGAAAACAAATCCTGCCTATCTTCCATGTTCACAATCATAATGAAATAATCTGACACATTTCTCAAAGCAGGCAAGTAATTTTTAGCTGTTGGATTTCCTGCAGAGTGACAACTACATCAGCCTCCAGCAGAGCCATCAATGCAACTACTTTGTTCAAGCCATCACAGCCAATAGTTAGTCTCTAGGGTCAATCTCTTTATCTCACAGCAAATTGGTGCAGATAAATACTTTCACTTCCATTGTTTTCTTTAAAAAATGTCTATATTTCCTATTGATCTCCAGCAGTTTACTACAGTTTAATACTACTGAATTAGGGATTACCTTCTCAAAGAAAAGAAAATACTCATAAAATTAAATTCTACATGACAAAGGTCACTAAAAAGATAAATTAAAGACAAGAAACAGACTGAAAAATTGTTGACATCTATAATAATAAAAGCGTACTATGCAAATCGACCAAATGGCCAAACAGCAGAATGACCATCCAGATGTTCTTCTGGACAAAGTCGGAGCTACAGGGCTGAGGCAGCTGGGGCTGCGAAGGCCTACTCTTTCACAAATTTCATGCATAGGGCCTCTAGTATTTAATATATTGAAGATAAAAATGTTAAAATGCTATAAAAATTTTAAATATTCCATATATATGTATATAATATATGTATATATATATATATATCATGAATAAGAAGAAATATAAATAGGCAAAGCATGTGTATATCTTATCTCAGAAGAAATGTAAACTGCTAGTAAAATATTAAAAACAGACCCATCCTTAGCACTAACTTGTAAAATAAAAAAAAATAAAAATGTGTAAGATTAATAATATCAAATTATGGCAGCAATGTGGGGAAATTGGCACTCAACATATCTATTTAAGGTTGTTCATTATAGCATAATGCTAGCTAATAATTTAAGAAAACAAAATGTTTGTTATTGAGCAAAGGCTAAATAAATGATAGTATATCATGATATAAATACAAAGTAACTACAAAGTGAATAAGCTAAAATATATTAATAAATTTTATGTGAAAAAATCTCTAAATCTAATTGCTAAAATAAAGACAATATGTTTATAAAATGAAGACACAGAAAAGATATTGTGTATGTATGTGTATGTGTATACATGTGTAGGAAAGCACTAAAGGATTTTGGAATTCTGTAAACTTTCCTCTTAGATTTGAGAAGGGTAGATAGAAGTGATTTCTATTCTTTGTCTTGCCTTCTTTTACAGTAGGAATGCATTAGAATGTAATTTGTTTAATAAAATAAAACCCAATTATTTGAATAAATTTTGTCGGAGTATATATATTTGTAGTATTTCAAAATGTTAATGGAAGCATGTTCTTTTCTTCCATCTGTTAAAGAATTACATTAATCAGTGAGAGACGTTACTCCACAGAACATTTTAAATTCATGTGCTCTTTGGAAAAGAGGTGAAAAAATAATGAGGTACCAGTTTCTGAATTACACATCTTATTTATATGTCTAGATAGTCTCTGTATTAATATTTATTCAAAATTCAGGAACAGTAAATGTTAATCACTCAGACTTCTATCTCTGATTTTATGATTGTTTCACCTACACTGAATGAATATTATTACTGCATCTGAAGGAATGGCTTAAATATAAATCATAGTTTTCTACAAAACTGCAAGAGATAATGTCCTTACCAGTAAGATATCTACACTTTTTATGACACAACTTTTGACTCCTAAGCCTCCATTTTTATGAGACAATATTTGTTGCTAACTGCATCTTTTCTCTCAAAGATCAGTTAGCATTTAGATTTACTCAGTTAATCTGCAACCATTTATTAAGTGTCAACTATGCCAGGCACCCTTCTATCTAAGTATATAGGCTACGACTCTGAAGTGGTAAATAGGATTCTAGCCAAGGCATCTATTGTCTAGTGTGTGTGTCGGGTGAGACGATGAAAAATAATAAGCACTAGAAAATCATAATTTTGATATTGTCTATGATGTGTGATGTTAAGGAGAATAAATGAGCCAGGATGTATAAATCTAAGTAAGTTCATGAAAGCCCTGTGAGGGGCAGAAAGTAAAGGTTAGAAACTGTGACTCTTTGAGTCATTACCTGAAGGAATTAGGTGAATATTTATTTTCTATGTATCTGATTTATAGAATATATTGGCTTATTGTTTTACTAGAGGCCTGATGCATGAAATTCGTTCAAGACAAGGCTTTTCTTCCCCCCGGCTATGTGAATTAAAAGAGTCCTGTTTTTGTTTGTTTGTTTGTTTTTGAGATGGCAATAAATCTGGCTATAAGTTTCAGTTTCCTAATCACCCATACATCTAGGTGAAGCCATGTGACAGAGTTTGGGCCAATGAGATGAAAAATCAGGCTTATGCATCACAGGAATTGGCAGGCATTCAATTTTGCCTTTCTCTGTTCTGCAGTGGTTAATTTTATGAACTGACTTGTGTGAGACACAAAGTGCAGGACATTTGGTCACTTTACTCTGGGTGTATCTAAGAGGGTGTTTTGGGGTGAGAGAACAAGACTCATCCTCCCCCAAGTAAGAGAAAATTCTTTATCATACTGCCCTAAGACTTCACCAAGAAAATATGTATCAGGAATAAAGAATTCCAATGGGAAGTCCCCCCCCCTCTCATTATATATCAACTCTCTTGGCTAAAGAATGTACACCAGGATCACATTATTTTGGCATTTATCAAGCTATGCTTTAGCATTTTTCCATCAGTTTACAAAGAGGAAACTTCTAAGAAACAATTCTAAAACACTCATTGTTTTTCTTCATATTAGGACCAAAGGTGTTGATGATCCTGTTGTTTGCAAGTCACTAAGCTTCTTCCTGATAGCAACCCCTGGGAGTATTTTCTCTCGGATTCATAGACAGAAATAGCTGAGCTTGTCCTGACCAAACCTTCTCTTAGGAAGTTCCCCAGCTTCAAGGCAACTAAATTGTTTACTCCATCATCAGCTTCTCAGAAAAAGGCTGTAAATTTCTGAAAGCCAGTGAGATACTAAACTTACAAATGATCACCCTTTAGTTACTGACTAAAGAAATTAGGGGAGAGGATGGTCCCACAACTCCTAAACACACATCAGTAATCAGTGTGGAAATAGGCACTTCCTCTACTGTCAGCATAGTCTCGTGTCTGGCAGCACCAACATCATGTGAGGACCTGATAGAAATGTGGACCTCACTCTGGGCTCTACAGAATCTCAACTGCAACCGGTTGCACAAATAACTCCCATGCAACTAAGTCACCTAGTCTGGGGCTTGGACAAGGTGTGCCCTGATATTTTTCCAGTGCTTCCCATAATATTCTAGAAACTGCAACTAAGGAAAAACACATTTGCCCTCCTGCAAATCCCTTAATGCACACAGACACAGGACAGAGGTTAGATGGAGTGGTGAAGTATACCAAATGTGCAAATTAGTGCAAAGGGAAAATAGAGCAAACTTTAAATTGCTAATAATCCATTACTTATAATCGATATGTGCTATTTCATGTTTTTTACTGGATTTATTTCATTGAATCTTTCTATAGTTATGTGCCAGGTCCCACAAATATCCTCTAGTTTTATGAAAGTAAAAGAAAAACGGAATGATGAAGTGCCCTGTCTTGAGATTTCAGAATTTGTGGAAACCTTGATTCCAACGTGCTGAGCCCCCTTCCTGCGTATGTGGAAGATAGACAGCCTCTTCCTAATTGATAGGGATAATTGGATTTTAATCATTTGTAGATGCCATACTCAGCATATTCTGACACAGAATCTTATTAATAAGCACAATGTTAGTTTTTAAAAAGTGTGCATATTTCAGGAATTGAAAGTGTGTCCTTTACATATTTTGAGGTCAGGAAACAAAATCTCTGAATCCACTTAATTTTATACAGTTGAGGCTCTGTTGTAATTTTTTTTACTTCTGCTTATTATCTATCTTGAGCTGTTGTAATAGATACCTAAGACTCATTTCTCTCGAACAATCCAAATCTCCACAGAGTGCACTCCTAATGAGGACTTTATACTTTTATTATTAATAATACTTTTGGTCCTGTCAGTAGTTTGTATCAAAACTGAATTTCATTTTTTTGGGGGGGTCACTAAAGTTACTCAAGTCTAATATAATACATCCAAAATTATATTGAGGGCTTTTTGAGAAATGTCTCTAAAATTAACATTGTAAAAGGCCCATAAATTTCACTGTATGTCAGTATAAACCAAAGCTATGTGTACACCATGCTTCTTATTTTCATTTCATACGTTATATGGTTTCAAAGTATTTTATTGCATACATGTAGCATAACTTTTTTCCTTTTTGTTTTTTTACCATTTACAGTGAGTGACCTGTCATTATGATTAATACTCTCGATGTTAAAAAAAATTTTCACATTCTTCATGTCTTTGTGTTTGCTTTATTAAAACAGAATCACTAGTTAAATAGCATCTACATTTCCAAGCCTTTTAATAGCTAGCAAAATCACTCTTTAGAAATATTGCATGAAATGTCACTTCTACATAGAGTATACCTGAATAGCAACTATTACTGAGTGGTGTGTGTGTGAGGTTTTTTTTTTTATTATTATTATTACATTTTTGACTAATTTAAAAATGTATGTCACTTACACTTGCATTTCTTTGGTTTTTAATGAGGGCACATTATTGCAAACATATTTTAGACCTATTTATATATTTTCCTTTTTAAAAAAAATATGGACTGCTTCATGAATTTGCATGTCATCCTTGCTTAGGGGCCATACTAATCTTCTTTGTATTGTTCCAATTTAATATGTACTCTGGCAGCAAGCACTATGTCCTTTTGTTAATTGGTGGAGATATTAGAGCATATCATTTTAAATATTTCCTTTTTAAAAATCATAACTCAGAGCTAATCCTTCATTTCTAAATGTCTGTGAAGAAACCTCCATTATGTCTCCTCTTTTCCTGGCATCCAAGTTCCTAGACAAGATTAGCTTCATGATATGTAAGACACAAATAAATTGTAAATGACTATGCAACTGAGGTCATGAGTCCAAATATGCCATTGAACTTTTTAGCAAGGGACACATAAATGTTCATCATCACATCCAGTTTGCCAAGCAAATAGACCAAAATAGTTATAATATAATTAAACATGTAGGAGTTAGATAAGGGCATAGCAGTCCTTTCTAGATTGGTGAAGGTAAACATGGCCAATCTAAATTTACCTCTGCCAATGTTTATTTACCTATTGGTTCATTCTCTGGCAGTCAGTAACTAACTGGCATAAAATCAGAAAAAGGAAAGAGAGAGATTCCAAAACCCCAGTCTTTTGCATGGAATTAGGGAAGTGTGCAGGCTGGCAGATAGCTGAATACAGTGACTGCATTCTCTCCAACACAGAGCCATGCTTTTAAATAGCAGATTCTGGCAGAAAGTTTGTCTGGGCTCACTCTAACTATGTCATGATGACTTTGGAGTAAAAATTGGGATGGATGGGAAAACAGGCAGTCCATGGACCTTGATCTGAAAAAGAAAAAAAATGAAGTCCTCTCCTCTGTGAGATATTTGTCTTCTCGGGTCAATTTCAATTGCCAAATAGAAAAACTAGTGCATTAACTCAGAAAAATATTAAACCAAAAAAGCACCCCCAAACTCCTACTTGGAATAATATGTCATAAATGGTATTTGGTCAAGCAGATCTGGGTGTTGCCGCAAAGATTTTTTTAGATGAGATTAATGTTTAAATCAGTAGACTCTGAATAAAGCAAATTACCTTCCATAAGGTTTGTGATCTCAATTTGGTTGAAGGTCTTAACAAAAAGATAACTTGTACCCCAGAGGAAGAGAGATACACCAGAAGAACATTTTCAAACTCTACCTGCAGTACCAAATCTTCTGGGGATTTTTGGGGAGCCAGTTTTCTCTCCCTTTCTCTTCCTCTTTCAGTCTCCCTTCCTTTCTCTTCACACACACACACACACACACACACACACACACACACGCACACCTTGTTGGATTTTTTTTCTCTGGTGAACCCTCACTGTTATTACTATATAAATATTATTTCTAGTACAACTGATCTGTTGACTTAATGTAATTCCAGTAAAAATACGACCAAGGTACATGTGTGTGGGTGCATAATTGAAAAACATATATTAAAATTTATGAGAAGGTTCAAAGGACTTAGAATAAGAGAACAAAGAGAATGAATTTTTCTTAATCTTTATCAAGAATTAATGTGTAATTTTATGAATTATGATAATATAATATTACCACAAGGATAAGCAAATGGATGGGAAAATAAAGAGCCCCAAAAGGAACAAATCCCAAATTGAGATTTGATTAATGACAAACCCGGATTTGCAATTGAGCAGGGAAATACGGCATGTACAATGAATCATATTGGGTCAATTCAGAATCCACGTGGAAAACTAAAAATGGACTTAAACCTATCTCAAAATGAATGCTTATATATTAAAATCCAGAAACAACATTTTCAAAGGCAATATAGAAACACAGCTTTATGACCTACAATAGGAAAGGACTTCTTAAGTAAGGATAAATACAATTCATATGAAGACATTTACATACCTTAAAATAAAGGACTTTGGCTTCTGAGGAACTCTGAAATAATATCTTTTAGTAGTGCCATTGTCATTATTAATCAACAACATGTATAATGTACCTGACAAATAGAATATTTGTCTTTGATTTTGAAGTCTGTCCCTTCTTCTTGAAAAGCAGTTATTCAAGAAAAATTGAAGAGCAGGAAGGTGGAGACAGCAGAGCCAGCAGGACAGTGACTTTCCTCTTCCCATGGAAGGGTGTCCAGGCAGCCACCAAGACAATGCCAGGTGAAGGGAGACAATTTTTGAGAAATTATGAAATATACTGAACTGATATAAATCCTGGATTTGAAGAAAAATATTTTCTTCTGCTGAAACTATAGGTAACTGGTAGATTAACTGGAAATGATTATAGAAAAATAGTGACACACCCTGCTGGTACTTAAAGTTTTCCTCCAGCTAATAATTACTTACATATATTGGCAAATAGATTTCCAGACATGCAGCTTCCTATGAGTTTGGAGAGGAAGTACTATACCCACAAACGAAGTAAACAGAATCTATGCTAACCGGTTCATTACATAGCCATACATATATCAACTAAAGGCCTGGAGCACGGGAGTGGAGGGGGGTCCCCTCAGCCCGGCCTGCACCCTCTCACAGTCCAGGAGTCCTCAGGGGATGTTCCGACTGCCACCACGTGGCAGTTGGATATCCTTAGCACTGCCACAAAAGAAGGAGAGGCTCCTGGCACTGCTGCTGTGCTCACCAACCATGAACCTGACTTCTGGCTGAATGGCACTCCCCTGTGGGAGCACACTGACCACAGGGGCAGCTCCTGCATTGAGCATCTGCCCCCTGGTAGTCAGCTGCATCATAGCGACCAGTTGTTTCACTATAGGGCCTAAACTAGCTCTCTGACATCCCTGGAGGGATCATGGATTGCAAGAGGGCACAGGCCATGCCTAGGGACCCCACCAGTACATGACTGGGCTGGGGAGGGATGTGGGAGATTGACAAGCCAGGGTGGGATGGAGGGAGGGCTCCAGGGCCTGTCTGGCCCATCTGGCTTAGTCCCAATTGGCCTGACCCCAGCAGCAAGCTAATCTATTGGTCAGAGTGTCTGCCCCCTGTTGGTCAGTGCACATCATAGCAAGCAGTTGAGCAGCTTTAGCATATCACATTAGCATATTATGTTTTGATGGGTTGAATGGCTGACCAAATGACTGGACGCTTAGCATATTAGTCTTTTATTATATAGGATGGATCAGCACAAATATCTATTCTTCTAAAAGCACATACTGAAGTAGTCACTAAAGAACTCAACACCAGAAAAACAAACCACTTAATTAAAATGTGGGAAGAGGAACTGAATAGACACTTCTCCAAAGAGGACATACATATAGCCAACATCACTAATCAGAGAAATGCAAGTCAAAACCACAAGGAGATGACACCTGAGATTTGCCAGAATGGCTATCATCAATAAATCAACAAACAATAAGTTTGGTGATGATGTGGAAGAAAAAGAACCCTCATGCACTGCTGCAGATTGGTAGAACCACTTTGGAAAACAGTATGGAGGATCCTCCAAAAAATAAAAAAAATGGAACTGAAATAAGTCAGACAGAGAAAGAAAAATACATATTATTTCAGTTATATGTGAAATCTCTAAAAAAAAGAAAATGGAAACAGACTACTGATACAGAGAACACAGTAATGGTTACCAGAGGGGAAGGAGGTTGGAAGACTGGATGAAAAAGATGAAGGGATTAAGAAGTATAAATTGATAGTTACAGAATAGTCACAGCATTGTAAATCACAGCGTATAGAATATAGTCAATAATATTGCAATGACTAAGTACAATGCCAAGTAGGTACTGGAAATATTAGGGGGACCACTTCGAAGTATATGATTGTCTTACCACTATTCTATACACCTAAAACTAATACAGAATAATATTGAATGTAAACTGTATTCGAACCTTTAAAAAATAATTTAAAAATAAAAAAAATAAAAGCACATACTGAGTATGACATGAGTATTAAGAAATTTAAAGTTATAACATTAAAATATCTATATATCTGGCATATTAGGTGGGATTCATGCTTTTACAGATCTATCTGCTTTTGATGTTTTTCTGTTGCTGAGTTTGACCTGGTTTATGACAATGGAACTGTAGCCTAACATCTGACTCATTCAACAAGTCTATCCCCTTTGCACAATCCCCTAGGCGCATCATTTGTCCAAGGTGAGACACCAGATTGTTGAGCTGAGATCATGGATGGAAGCATGTTTAGCTTCTACTCATCCTGGTCTGTTCAATAGAAAATCTGCACTCAGAAAATTTAGCAGAAGTTAACTGAGCATTGGCCAAAAGAGCAGGTACAGGTGAATTGAGCATGAAAGAGAAATATGTAAATACATTTATGGGGTTGCAAATCTTGCTGTTATATATATTTTTATATTTAATTATAAGAAATTCATTGGTAAATATATGTAATTGTTATTAGAACATTGTTTGAGTGTTTGTTAGATGTTTATCTTTACTAATACTAACAGTTAGACTTCAGTGATTGTTCTTTATTTTAAGTACCAGTAAAACAGCCACTGAACATTGCTTCATCTCTCACACTTGAATATTATGCAGACTGCTGTGAATTAAAGAGGAAAGTGCATACCTCAAATATCCCAGAGGACTTCATTCATGCCTTCTTTAGTTTTAGAAGCTGACCTAAAAAAAAACAACACAGGAAATTACCATTAAAATATTTTCAACTTATAAAAAGATCTTACTTTTTCAAAAACCAGAATTTCAAACATTCTCAAAGACTTCATCAATCATTTATCTATCTCCATGAACCAAATCTTAAGAAAACTAGTTTGCTTCATTCTCTGTTTAGAAGTTTTTAGCGAACGAATGGTGTTGGGTATCCACTCTAATACGAGGGAGCTGGAACTATAATGAAATGGCAAACATGGATTCCAGCAATTCAGACCTACTTTCCATCTATTGCTCAGGTGAGTGTTTTGGCCTATAACCATTTCATTATAAATTAAAGGGCATATTTTTTGGCAGCTAATGAAGGGCTCAATTTTAATTCATCTAATAGTCTCTTTAATGGTATCTAATTAGAAAATCTGTTAAGGGTTCATGATGTTACATTCTTCATTTGGTTTTTCTCATTAAATTAACATTAAGGTACTCTTATTAAAAGTTCATTACTGCCGAAACTGGTTTGGCTCAGTGGATAGAGCATCAGCCTGTGGACTAGAGGTCCTGGGTTTGATTCCTGTCAAGGGCATGTACCTTGGTTGTGGGCACATTTCTGGTGGGGGGTGTGCAGGAGGCAGCTATCCCTCTCCTTTCCTTTCTGTAAAAAAAATCAATAAAATGTATTTAAAAAAATTCATTACTAACGGTTCTATATATATGTAATTTCTACATATGTATGTAATTTTTATGATGCTAGAATATGCTTCCTAAGTAGGCTGAATGAACTTGTTCTTTTTCTTTTAGTTAATAATTAAATTAATCTTCTTAAGGATTTAAGATCTCCTTGTCCTTTCTTTCTCAGAAAATCTCTAAATTGGAGTACCTCCATAGAAGTTCTATCATTAACTAGATATTTCAGGTGACAATGACTCTATGATCAAAGTGATGATGTAATGAGGATACAAATATATGATGTCTTTTTTTTCTTTACGAATTCAGTTATGCATCAGTATTACAGTAATGAGATCTTGAAATATCTTCTTGAAGAAAAAAAACCATTTTTTATCTCCAGTTTATAATATTTATAAGTACCAATGACTCATTATTAATTATACTTGGTGAATTTTTCAAAACATCAATGAAAAACTCTCTCTCTAATGTAATATATGTGCTTCAGTTCTTGTAGTGATTTTCTTTAGTCATGCAAATGACAAAATATAAGGATTCAAGTGAAGTTCTAATTTTTTCCATGTGAAACTACCAATTAATATTTTCACTTCTAAAGCTATACCTAACTTCAATGTATGTCTAGTTTTACCATGGAACTTAGATTATAAATTCAGTCAAAATCCATCATACATACGTATTTAACTCTCCCAATTAATGTCACAAGCTTTCAGAATTATTGCATTCTATTAAGCATTCCCTATTGTAAATAAATTAAGCTCATTAGGAAACAATGAACTCATTCTGGTCACTGATTTATCATTTCTTTGAATTAATATTAGTATAAAAATCACATAAGCCTACATTACCAATTTCTTCATAAATCTATAAAAATAAAACACATTTGTGCTTTTCAACCCCTCTAGTCCTGTATTCATATTGTTATTTATAATGTAATAGCAATACTTACTACCATGTCTGCTATTGTTATAAGTACTTTATATGATTTAATGCTTACCAGAGCTATATTTAGAAAAAATTAATACTATTCTCGTGTACTGATTAGGAAAATGAATCACAAAATCTTTCATTCAAATTGCCCACATAGCTAATAAATACAGAGTCAGGATCTGAACTCAGGTCACCTGGTATCTTTCATCACTGTTGACACCAAGACTAACAAATATTCCCACTTTCTTTGTCATTATCACTGATCAACACATGGTTCAATCCATCCTGATAATATTCACTAGACTATCTTCAAATTTATGACCTGAATATCCTGTTAAATAAATGTGTGAAGGCAAAGTTATTTCAAACAATATTCTTAAATTCTTAAAACTAACTTGTTAGTCAAGCACTACTTGTAAAGTATTTTATTAACCTTTATAGCAGTTTGTGCATCAGGAAGTGACAAGCATTACTAACTCCATTTTGCATATTGTCAAACTAAAGAACAGGGAACTTGAGCTATTGTCTACATTTTCAGAGACCATGCGTTGAAGAGGATTAGGACACAAATCTCCTAAAAGACATTTCCATGATTAGCTTGAAAGCCCTGACTGCCTTCTGTGCTTACCAAACATATTTCTATTGCCTTTAGACTTTAGCATCTAGCATAGACTTTATTGATCTGTCTTTTCTCATTTTATTCTGCAATCATTTGCTCTTTCACTACATTTTTTTAGTTCTTTGGCTTCATTTCCTTCTTAGTTTCAGAGCTTTATAAAATTCCTGCTTTAGCAAAATCCTTCTTTCAACCTCTCCTAACTTCCCAACAAGACTTTACTTTCCCTATTATAGTCTTGTTTATTTGAAGGACACCACCATTGAAGCCCTTCTTTCACTGTTTTTGTTCTACTATACATTTTATTTCTCAAAAATTTTAAAGATGTACAGAGTTTATTTTCATTTTTGTTGTCATCATATTATGTAATTATCCTACTTTATTTCAAATGGGAAAAATGCCAGCAATGCTGAACTTTCTGAGTAAGTAGTACTTGAAGTTTCATTTTTCACATTCCTCACTCCATTTTCTCCCCTCACATGCACTTTAGGTGGAAGTGGAGCAAACCATCAATTTTCCCAAAATTTCATCCCCAAATCCAAGAAATGTTTTCACTGAATGGTGAGAAAACACACATCAGATTATAACTATTTGTGCCTGATGTCTAAATGTAATTAATGCTACCTTTATTAGTATTTTATAAAGAAAATTATTTTCATAAATTTTTTCAAGTTAATCTGTTTACTCTCAACTGTTTTTAATCTATAGATAAAATTATTGTTTGTGAGGATTTCTATGTGCAGCATTTATACAGACAAGATATCCTGAGGACCTTTCTAGTAACAACCACTAGTAAATTGCTAAAGTCTGAGTGTGTGTGTGTGTGTGTGTGTGTGTGTGTGTATGCATGTACACATGTACACATGAGCACATGTATGTATATATCTGGCTGGGGGGAAAGTAAGATGATTCTAAGAATACACTACCTTGTGAAAAGACTCTAAGCACAACTCCACAGACCTGCAAGAGCACAGAAGATTATGTCTGTTGTAAATACCTGTGCTGATCTGTGGTCTTTTTTTCAGTGAGGGGAAGAGCAAAGCCTAGGTGGGAAGTTGCAACAGAGACTTGGCCTGAAGTTATGAAGACTGTAAAAAGAGGATCCAAAACAACAACAAACAAGCAAGCAAACAGATAAGCCTCAAATGTCTCCAAGATAAACAGTTATAAACACCTGTGACTCTAGGTGTGTGAGGTGGAGGGGACTTCTCGTGAACCCCAACCTTGTTTTCAAGTACATTTTTTCATGTGAGTTAACATTATCCACATATATAAAAACAAGCAAGCAAGCAAGCAAATATACAGTGTCATTGGGTAAGTCTGGGGAAATAGGCATGGTCCTGGTTAGGTCGTGATTTGGCAGGTGATGGTAAAGACCAATTAAATCTGGGAAGGTGTGTAAGCAGGAGTGCAACATGATTGATTTCAGTTTGGGAGAATTGTTCTGGCCACTGCATGAAGAATAGGTGAGAATGGGACACATGTGACAGCTTTGAAACCATCATTGAGGTTCTTTGTAACAAGATTTAAAATAGTTCAATAGCAGAGGATGGGTGACAGTTCTAATTAGGTTGGTAAAAGCAAAAAGGGAGAGACACATAAGCAAAAATATTTAGAGGCATAAGTAATATTAGTTGCTTACAAATGAAATTCACAGATACTGAGGTAGAAAAAAAACAGCTTATGTCCGACATTTCCAGGGAGACCAGGTAGAAGAAGATTAAAATCATCAAAATCACCCAAAAGTTTCTGAAATACATCTGTATATTCACTCCTTGCTAATCCCAACAATGAGACATAACTAAAAAATGATACCAACCCTGAAATTCAGAAGAAGAGGATCTTCATAAATCATGGGAAATTTCCAGTGACAGTAAAAATGCTGAACTGAAAGCTCATAACTTAGAATGTCTGCCAGTGAGGGGTGACTGATCAAACAACCCTGCAGCGGCATCCATGACCAGTGGTGCACGAGATGATTCAAGGTTAGGCTCTGCCAAGACCTTCACCCCACACTCTGTGGGTGTAGGGCAGAGACACATGAGGTTGCAGTCATTGCTGTCACCAATCCTCAGCAGTGGAGTGGGGCAGCCCCCTGGAAGGACTTAGTATAAGGCAGTATTTGAACTCTCTCCATTTGTTTCTTAGGAGAAAAGATACACTGATAAAATAAAAAGGCCTCTCAGCATGTAGTAGAAAAGAAATGGACTGTAGAATCATATGACTGGGGCTTACATGAAAGGTCTTTGTCTGACTAGTTACCCAGCCTCTTTGAACCTCAGTTTACTCCTCTACCAGCTAGGTTAGTTATTGTGAGGAATAGGCATTATAATTACAAAAGTCATTAATAATTGTGTGCATTGGGGAAACGCAAGCTAGAGCTGGAATATTATTAGGTTCTCTATTAATCTCATAATATGTTGTTGGATCATTACTCTGTTGAAACTCTCCCAGTCTCTGCCTGCCATGAATACACAGCTTTTAGAGTCAATTCACCAATTCTTAGGAGGTTTCCATGCTCCATCTGTGTCATGGGTGCAAATTTCTCTTCAGGAGGCATGCTGGTTCTTCACAAATACTTTACATTAATTTATAGACACTGGTGTTGGGGAGAAGGCAGAAAAGTTAATTTAAGAAGTTTTAAATAACTAGATGTGTCCCTGAAGCCTCTGTAAGAATATACCATTTCTGAGCATTTAACATATGCACAGTACATTTTAAGTATTTTATATAACTTACTTATTATCTTTTTAGATACTAGCAGTAACCTTATGAGACAGCTATTATACCATTCTCATTTTACAGGTGACAAAACTGCAACATGGAGAGGCAAGAAATGGATCTGAGGTTACAGAATCATGATGGAGTCTGGTTGCTAGTTCCAACATTTGTCCTCATCACACATCTTATGTTAAATTAATACAAAGTCCATAGGAGATGAGCAGAGGCCAAGTTCATGCTTCACAGAATACTTGTAGCACATGGATATAACATATGGCAAGTCTGTGAAATTATATTTTTCATTGGTAATTCCCCCATTGCCACCTATTTATCTTGCTTTGGGCTCCTAAATAATTCTATGCCCATTACTTTAGGAGAGGACTGTATTAAGGATAAAGAGGAGAACATGTCTTTTGGATTATGTGCTGTGTCTGTGTATGGGGCCGAGAGGGGGAGTCTCAAATAGTATCAGACACCACATCCTATGTTTTCTTGCCAAGGATTTCTGCAGAGCCTGGCATGGCAGAGACATTGCAGCTATTAAAAAAATGAAGAAATTTCTATGAACTGATATAGAACAATTTCTAAAACATATTGTGGAAAGAAACAAAATGCAAAATAGTACCTACATTATATTACCTTTTGTGTAAGAAAAAAGAGGGAGCAGGAAAATACAAATGTGCCTTGAGAGGAGGGAGGGTTCAGATTTTGCTAAACTCATTTTTTTTAATACATCAGGGAATTGATATCTTAGGAGTCTGGTATAAAGAAAAATGAGTCTGTTCACCTCCAGTCAGTAGTTTGAATTCAGCTCAGCTGACTATGAGCTCTAAGTATGAAATATGTGTTGTTTAGGTTGGCTCTAGAATAAAAATGGAATGGCTGCCCTGTACACAGCTGAGAGTCATTCATATCCTCCAAATCAGCAGCCCTCTCTCCATGACAAGTGAGACTAAACACAGTAGGATGCAGTAAGGTCCCTCCATGGAGCACCTTACTCAAGAAATGTGTAATTACTGGTATACTTCAAATCATTCCAAGAGTACTTTTATTCAAAACTAGAGGCCCAGTGCATGAAATTTGTACATGGGTAGGGTCCCTAGGCCTGGCTGGTAATCAGGGCCAATCTGTGGGGCAACCAGTGGGGCAATCAGGAGACCCCCACTGGCACCCACTTTAACTGGCCTGGGGTCTGCAGCTGGGGACAGCTTCAGTGTTGAGTGTCTGTCCCCTGGTGGTCGTTCTGCCAGTCATTCCACTGTTTGACCGATTTGCATATTACGTTTTTATTACATAGGATTATATAAGATAGAAATTTGAGCAATGTAACAATAATGGGATGTATGAATCCATGTCTAACTAAGATTATAGAATCTGGGTCAAATCTTATTTAGGCTAAGTGGGAAGGTTTCTTTGGAAATGAAAAAATGTGCATTAAGTGAATATGTATATTTCACTTAATTCCTATAATTATATTTTTCTGTGGCACCATAATGCCTTCCATCAATGTAGATGCCCCCAAATCTTTTCTAAAGAATGGTTGAGTAGTAGATGTAGAGTTTATTAGCTAAAAATAGAAATATAATCCATAGTATGTCCATGTCTAGTTGCCAAATGGATTAATTTTCTATGGCTGCTGTAACAAATTACCACAAGTCTAGGAACTTAGAACAATACAAATTCATTATCTTATATTTCAGGAGGTCAGATGTCCAACATGGGTCTGAATGGGCTAAAACAAAGATGTCAGCAGGACTGTGTTCTTTCTGCAGGCTCTAGGGGAAAGTCAGTTCCTTTGCCCTTTCCAGCTTTCAGAGACTATGTTTATTCCTTTGTGCCCCCTTCATCCAGGGACAATCAGCTTAATTCTGCTCACATTGCCTTCTCTCTGCTTCTCTCTCCCAATTCCTGTTGAGAACTCTTGTGTTACTTGAGACCCCTGGATAATTTCCCTAGATTAAGATAAACTGGTGAGCAATATTAGTTCCCCTTTACCTAAGGTAGAGTATCATATTCACAGGTTCCCAGAATTAAGATGTGGATATCTGTGGGGAAGGGGGGCATTATTTGGATGGTCGCAAAGTGGTACGTACTATCAGGAAGTAGAATAGAATCAAGTAGTGTTTTTTCACACATCATGAAGTGACAACTGGAAGAAGCTTGAAATGTATATCCAGGTGAGTTATTATAATGTCTAATTGTGGAATTTCAGCAGAGTAAGGAGGATAATGGGTATATGATCGTCTTGAGATACTCTGAAAGGATGAGTCAAAGATATTGGAATTCAAGTTATAGGGGAATGAGCAGAGAAGATATGATGCCATATGTGAGATGTTTGAAATTGAGATGAAGGAGGAGTGGGTTATAGGTATTGGTTAGGACAAGACTCAGGTGTGAATATGGGACTGAGCAATGGGCAGGAGAAGAACAATCACTGTAGGAGAACAGATCAGATAATTAGAAATATCAGCTGTGTGGATAACGAAATTAAAAATATACAGCACCATTCAAATAGAATTCCCCAAGGAATGTGTCCAGCAAATAACAGAAGCTTAATTTAAAAAGAAAATTGACAATTGGCATATTTTGAGCATATAAGAGGCTTTTAGTAAATGTCTGTGGAATAAATCTTGTGCCACTGATTTGTGTATGCAGAGCTATACTGAATGGAAGGGCTGCACACTACCTGACCTTCTTTACTTTATGAGACAAGGTCCATTATGTCCCATATCTGACTGGTATGAGTCAGTGTCTCACTGGCTGCCATTCCAAAATACTCTTCCACACTAGCCCTAATGCATGCTGGCTATACATTTATTCTAAATATTTCTGAAAGGCAGGATCTGGTACTCGTAGCTCTAAGGCACCAATACTTCCCAATGCATTTGATTCTTAGGCCAATGAACACCTGTGATGATTTGGGGTAGCATAGTGCAATGAAGGCATTAAGATTCCTCAAAGAGTATACAAATTACTGCTCAAAAAGGAACTAGGAAAATATTTTAAACCACGATTTTATGCAATTATCTCCATCCTATTTAAAATTCATTTGCAAAGTCTTAATTGAAAGACTAAAGCAGAGGAATAAATCATTTTTTGCTATTACATTGTATTTTGTACAGAGTGTAATATTTAACATAGATTTACAACAGAACATTCACAGATTTATTTTGATGATTAAAAACAATGAACTATCTAAAGAATTTAGAACTGTGCTTCACAGAGTAACCATTCAACAGGTACTAAGCAAGAAATAAATTGTACAGGTAACCTTCTAAACATATGTAAATTTTGAAATACACAAATGTTTGTCATTTTTTCTTTAATGTGTAATAAGTAGAATCTGCAAGCTGTTTCTTAATTATTTTTATTTCATTTAGTTGCAAAAAAAAACCCTGAAGCATCAAAAGCAGTGGTCAATTTCAGAGCTATGAGGCAATAAAAGAAACTGTCTTCACATCTGAAACAAACAAACAAACAAACAAACAAACAAACAAAGGCCAAAACCAAAGATATGGAGGAGAGCTCAATTATTGATGTCAAAATGAGAGCTTGAGAAAATTATCATTTAAGTGGACTGGGTCCTCTGTCTGGTTCAAGAAATCTTCAATGACTGGAAAGTGATCTGCAAAAAAATTCTCACTCTAGTGAGATTATTTCAATCAGACACCTTAATGAGACAGTTGCAGGAGCTGCAGAAACTACCTTTTCTGCTGCCTGTGAAGCAAGGAAATCAAGAAAGATGTCTGAAAGGAATAGTAAGTTGTAAATTAGGCTAAAACCCCTTGTCAGATTTTGGTTTGTTTGTTTGCTGTTGTTTTTTTTATGAATCCTTTGCTACCAGCTTTTAAGTGCTACTACATTTAGAGTCTCTGTTAAAAGTACAAGTAAAAAAAAAAAGAAAAGAAAAAGAAAATACAAGTCAAATTAGAACTGCTGATTGCCACAGAAAACATTGGGAACAAATGCCCACCAATCATTGATTCCTGCCCTGTCATTCTGTGAAACAGGGGTTTGACTGTGAAGTGGTGTGATCACTTTATAATGAAAGGACTTCTCTGTTCCCCCAGGCACTGGCTAATATTGATACAGGCAGGACTGACGCCAGACTTCTCAACCAACCAAAGCACCAACTTCTATATGAGAGTTAAGGAGGGATCATGGCTCTTTTTTCAAATTGAGTAAATAGCAGATGGAAGATTAAGGTGGGAATACCAGAAGGAAAAAGGAAGGGAAAAAGGGAGGAGATGACTTTTCTGATCAATAACACAGGGATGCAGTGAGAGGATGGAGAAATTCATGTTGTTGGTAAAACACACCTGAGAGCTTATCTAAGTACTGTACTGGTTTCCAATTGGTGCTGTAACAAATTACCGCAAACTAACTGGCTTAAAACAACATAAATTGACCATCTTACAGTTTGGGAGGTCAGAAGGTTGCACTGGGTCTCACAGAGCTAACATCCATCCAGGTGTCAGCTAGGCTTTTTGTTCCCTTTGGAGTCATGGGGAGGAGTTTCCTTGCCTTTCATAGCTCCCAGGGCTGCCTGCTTTACCTCACTGCTGTGACCAGTAGCATCTTGGCCATTCTGTAACACTATGAAGGAAAGCCCTCAGCTCTCCATTAAGACTCCTGTGATTTAGCTTCACCTGGATGATACACCAGGATGATCGCCTTAAGGCCAGCTGAGTAGCAGTGTCAATTCCCAGATACAAATAACAGCCAAGGGTTCTGGAGGTTGGTGTTTGGACAGTTTGGAAGCAACCAATTGATGTGTCTCTCTCACGTTGATGATTTTCGCTTTCTCTCACCTTCCTACCTTCCTTTCACTCTATCTAAAACCAATGGAAAAAATATCCTTGGGTGCAGATTAAAAAAAAAAAAGTTTTCTGCTATGAAATTAGTTTTAGGTAAACATGTTAAGTAATATATAAAAATATTTTCAGTAATTTATATATGTTTCATATTACATTGAATCTTTATTTACATTAAATGTATAGCTACTTAAAAAAGATGTATTATACTGCAAAAACCATTCATATGGAAATGAGAGTAAATGGATCCCATTTTTCACTTTCTGTGCTCATAGATCTATATCAAGTCACTTAATTATAGAGACATCAGTTTAATAAATCGTAAAATGAAGACATTGGACTAGAATTCAGAGATACATTCTAGCTATAATTCTATAGTGTTGAACAGAATATTTCAAATTATGATATGGAATATTCATAGGTCAATTGTAGTGAAAATGTTAGGAAAAACTATGTAGCTAACTCAGAAAATCAAAACAATCATTGGCATATTAAAGCTGATTTATAGTATGGTAATAAAATATTAAATGATTAGTTTTGAAATAATATGTACTACACAGTTTAAACTAACACATTGTGATTTAAAAAATGGATTCCTTGAGTATTAATTAAAGAACAATGGACATTTTTCTACTCTATGTTCGATTTATTTCAAGAATATCCGGAATATATAAGCCAATTTTAAGGAGCAGGAAAAAAAAACGTATAAAACATATATCTTAAAATCAGAAATGTCAGATTTTCTTATGGGAATACAGAGGGTAGAAATGTTTATGTGTCAGGTACAAGAGAAGTGTTTTATAGCATTTAGATTTGTGGGAAATAGCTTAAACATGATTGGATCATAGTAACAATGGAAATACAAGTGACATGTGGGATGAGATTTTGAAAAAGTCTAATCTAGAGAATTTTGAGCATAATCCCTCCAAATGTTTAAGTTTAAACTGCAAAAATAAAAGACTAAAACAAAATAAATTCCAGAGAAATATCTTAATTCTAGAGGCCCAGTGCACAAAATTTGTGTACTCAGGGCTGGTCCCCCAGCCTGGCCTGTGCCCTCTCACGGTGCAGGAGTCCTGTGATGGATGGCCCCAAAGAGGTAGACTCCGCCCACCCATCTGATGCTTCTCCATGGATTGCCCCAAGGCGGTAGTTTGGAACCAGGGGTCCTGCCTCTGCAGCAGGCACAGGGCCGCAGGAACCCTGATGAAAGCTGTGCAGAGCAGCTGCCAGGACCTGCCTCCACTGTGTGTGCAGCCATCTTGTGACAGTGTGAGGGCATCACAGCATAAAGGTGTGAGGACTACCAAGGCTTTTATTAGTAAGATGTAGAAAATTTCATAGTTAGGTTAAGCTTCCCAAGGAAACAAACCTGGATAAATATAGAGACAAATGATTAGAAAAGTAGAGGTGTACTCAATTCTAATAGTTACACGAGGCAGGAGATACTATAGTCTAAGGCAGTGGTGTCAAAGGGTGGCCCACACCATCAGCATCAGCCTCCCTGGAACTTGTTGGACAGCATGTTCTCAGGCCTCACATCTGACCTGAGAGGCAGAAGTTCTGTAAAAGGGAGAAGAGACTGCAATCTTATTTCCTGAGCCCTTCTGTGACTCAGACTTGGGCTAGCTTGAGAACAATTGGTCTGAGGTATTTATACGACATGTAAAAGGAAATACATGAAAAGAGAAATACATTTATTTCTGATCCATTACATGGTGTTCTTGCCACTTTGTGGGTCAACTGGTCTTAAAGTCCTTTTATTTTTTTCAATAAATATTCTTTTGTAAAATATATTTTTATTGATTTCAGAGAGGAAGGGAGAGGGAGAGATAGAAACATCAATGATGAGAGAGAATCATCTAGCAGCTGCCTCCTGCATACACCCTACTGGGGATCAAGCCCACAACCTGGACATGTGTCCTAACCGGAAATCAAACCCAGGAACTCCTGCTTCTCAAGCACTGAGCCACACTGGCAAGACTAAAGCTCCTTTCAAAACAATGAAAAGAACCAACATTATCAATATTGTCATATTTGGAAACATTCAATCTCAACTCTAACTTCAGTGAAATATAAATGATTAACTTGTACAGTTACCCTGTATACTCTCAAAAGGCTTACTTTTCAATCATGATATTTTTGTTCTTAGGGCAATCTAAGCTTCAATGAATAAATAAATAGCAAAGAATTAACATTGATTTTGAATCAAAGATTTCTATCTACATATATTACTATTTTTGTAGACATATTGAGTAGCTGTAATGGATTAACACCAGTTGGTTTTCCTGTCTCATGTATATTTTTATATATCCAGTTGCTCAGAAACTACAAAAAATAAAATCAATGTTTTTTTTTCAATTATATTCACAGGTGATATTCAGAATTTGACCTTTTAAATTGCTATAATCTTGTAAGGTTGATTGTGTTACATTTATTGCAAACATTTAGCTTTCCCTCTTGTCTTTAACAAATTAACTTTTCAGAAGTTAATCTCAAACACGGTTGCTAGCAAGAGTCTTTCCTTGGTTCAGTAGTTTGCTAGTACAAAATATTAACAACAAGCCTAGGGAATTCTTCTTAATCTAAAACAAAACAAACAAACAAAAAAACGGTCTGAGAAAAACAGACTGTTATCCTATGATAGTTGCTATGGAGACTGAGCTCCTTCACAGACTGGAGCTGTGTGTGGGAGCAGAAAATATTATCCATTTGATTAAGTTGTGATTTTATTCAGAATTGTTTAATTCACATGTTTTATATGTTCTACAATAGATAAATGTATTTTCATTCACAGATAAGACAAGATTGAGAAGAACACTGCCACTTGATTTCCAATTTCTTTGGAAGAATGATTAGAAATATAGCAAGAATGTATGAAACTCTTTAGTTCTTGCTATCATTTCTAAGTTTTTTTATCCTTTAGCTTTTTAGTATTCCACTCATTTTATGTCAAAACACATTACCCTTATAACATAGCAAATTATGATTTCTCTTGCTCATTTTTTAGTTTAACAAATAAGGAAATAACATTTTTTTCTGTTATTAATTTTTTCCTTTAAATAAATTATCATTTAAAAAATATGTTTTAATGTTAAAAAAAGCAGAATCCTTACAGATAAATCTCAGCATCTAGAATTAAGAAATAATTAACTTGGAAAAAAATAAATTATTTAGACAAATAATATTTTTTACATTATAATTATAATAAATATTTTAAAATAAGCTCTTCTCTTATTTTCCACATAAATTTCTTGGCATATTGGAATATACACTGAGTAGCCAGATTATTATGATCTCTGAATGCATAATAATCTGGCCCACTCAGTGTTTAAGTGTATATTAGAGGTCCAGTGCATGAATTCATGCATAGGTAGGTCCAGCCAGCCTGGCCAGGGGGAGGGGACATGGGTGGTCGACATGCCTGCTGGTCGAACTCCTGGACAAGGGGACAATTTGCATATTAGCCTTTTATTATATAGGATATACACTTAGTGACCAGATTATTATGTGTTCAGAGATTATAATAATCTGGCCACTCACTGCATAAGAAAGTAGTAGGTTTGGTCTGATATAAAACTGAAATTTAAATATGATTTAGATACAAAGCAAAAAGCTACAAAACTGTTAGTTACTGTATGGTGCGGCTACAGTGTTTGGACAGGTTCAAGCCTTGGACTGATGAGGGCACAGTCCTCTCATGGCCACGTTCAAGTCCCAGTTTGGAGGGCAGAGCCTTCCCAGCACAATTATGGTCAACTGCTATAGTTGTAAGCTTGAACCTATGGTTCAAACACATGGTCCCATGTGCCTGAGTGATGTGGACTTGATAGAGTTCAGATGCATGTAACTGAGTAGATTAGAAACTCACAAGAATGTTGTAAACATCTTGGCCATGCCTTTATTTTGTCTTGTGGCATCTGCTATAAAATAAAGACATGGCTTGTGGGCATCGGCGCTGTCTCTCAGGAAGCAGCGTCCCCACCAAGACCCAGCTTTCATTCTCTAGTCTGTCTTTTCTAAGCCTCTCAGCTGCCCTCACTCAGGTTCACCCTTGGCTGTGCCGATGCGGTACAGTTACATGATCATTATGGAAATACTAACTGTGTCTACATGTAATGGTCATGAATGTAAAATTGAGTGGAAGATATTTTCTGATTTGCTGATATTTAATTATACCTTATTCCTAAAATCTTGACAAAGAAAATATGTACAGTGAACTTTTCAGTTTCTTATTGTTTTAATGGTACAGGTGATTTCAAATCCCAAAGTCTGATTTTGACCTGTATTATGGAGTCTTTGTGTTGTAAACAAGACTCACTCAAAACCAGATTATAATAAATATATGAAGCAACCATAACATTTGACCAAAAAAAATACATATAGTGTACGGGATCTCTCAGAGACTATTAAAAGAGTAAGAGCCAACAATTTTTAAATTTCTGAGGTTCTTGGTCCAACTTTCACAAAACAAATAGAAGAAAATATGCTGAACACTAGATATATTTTCCAAAGGTGAATATAGAGTATTGAGGCTTTACCACTTCAACAGAGCAGATAATTACAATTGCATTAATTATAAGTTGTCAAAGCACAAGTAAATCCTATAAATTATTACTGTCAGGTATAAATGTTGCAAAAAGAAATTCGGTAAAAGTTATTTTTAGGACAGTAATATTGTCATGGAATTTCTTTCAAGTTTTAGGAAAATAGTAAATCTTACATTTAATGTAGCTCATAATATCCCACTGAAATATGTAAAAAATTTCTTTTTAGGAAACTATGAAATGTGAAGTACTTTTCATATGACTAAACTACTAAGAAATAAAATTTCTGAGTCTTTTCTTAAAGTTGAACTAATCATTCAGCCAACAGATAGCCAACACACAGGAATTTAACCCCAAAGCAATGGGATATAATAAAGATTTCAGAAAGTGGCTGCATGAGTAAATGTGTACTTAACAAAACTCACTTAAATGTTACTGCATGTGAATATATGATATTGAAGGCAGGTGTATCAGGTGGGAAAGCTTAACAGGAGAAGATATGGTCTTGTCCAAGAACAGAGAAGCTAGAGAGGAAGGCCTGGACCTCAGAAATATGTAGAACACAGAAGTAGCAGAACTTCATAATGATCGATTCAAGCAAGGCAAGTGCCAAGGAAGAATCTACAATGATCTCAAGGTTTTCAATGTAGGTGATTGTCTGGGTGAAGGAGCCTCAATCCATCTGAGGAGAAGTATGGGTTGGCTGGGGAGGGATGGAGGCAGAGTGAGCTCCATTTTCAACAAGTCAGACATGAGGAGTGTTCAAGGTTCCCTGCAGTGGAAGGACAGATGCTGAAAAGGAAAGGATCCAAAGTGAGGCTAACCTCTACAATGAACATCAGCATCTGTGGAGTGGACAGAAGATAAGAATGAGGTGAAATGGATGGAAGAGAGGGTCATAAAGGTACAAAGAGGGCTAGACTCTCGATTCCAATAATTACAGGCTGTTGTTGTTCCTTGTGGTTAAGTCCAGGAACCTGCATCACAGAAATCAGGTGAAAAAGAGAACTGCAGAAGAAAGTGAAATTGCAACAATTGAACTAGCTGCTCAGGGCCTGGCAAAGAGATGTAAAGAACTAGATGCATCTGGCCATCACAGCTATGCATATGGTAGACACATTTTCACATTTGCTACAGATAGGCTTAAGATTGCTATCCTGTTTGTCTTCCTTGTTCAAAGCCAGTGCTTTGAGAGTCTATTAACCCTTATTCCCTTTTACATCCTAAGATGTGCATTACCAGAAGGACATGTGACATAGGTATATGGACTATTTTCTGAATTTTTCATGTTTTATATCAATGAGGAAGAACTAAACCTATCATAAGGTATCTTATCACTCAGGTTTGTCAACGAAGTCTGGTACCAGTGCTATCTTAAGACCAAGGAGGACCGGAACTGGTTTGGCTCAGTGGATAGAGCATCAGCCTGCGTACTGAAGGGTCAAGGGCATGTACCTTGGTTGCGGGCACATCTCCAGTAGGGGGTGTGCAGGAGGCAACTGATCAATGTTTCTCTCTCATCGATGTTTCTAACTTTCTATCCTTCTCCCTTGCTCTCTGTAAAAAATCAATAAAAAATTTAAAAAAAGACTGAGGAGGTAATTTAGCTCCATTCTGGAAAAACTAAGAAATAAAATGGTTATAACCTACCTAGTAATGAATACACTTAGAAAAAAAAAAGCAAAGCACACTGTGTATTTTCTTAATTCCTTCATTAGATATCTTTTCTTCACTAGTCTTCTAATGTATTCATCAAGTAAAATCTTTTTCTACTTATTAGCAAAACTAAATTAGAGCCACACTAGTTCCTATTAGACCATCTGTCATTGCAAAAATTTCATTTGCAAAGTGGACCATTATTTTTCAAAGCAGAACAAATTGCCCTCCCACAGAGTAACACTGAGATAAGGATGATGATGTTTTCTTTAGACCTTTCCATTTCCTTTGTGGTATCTCTAGTTATGTAAAATAATAAGGTAAGGGAAAAGTTTGACAACTTGACAACTCACTCATTTGACCCAAGTAACAAGTTGCTCTGTGACTGGAAGTCAAATTAAGACAGCTGCTAGAGGATAACGCGGTGACCACCCTTGGAATACCATTTCATGGGTATTTGGTGTACCAATGGTAGATCATTTTCCATTGACAGTTATCCAAGAGGACAGAGAGAGTGCATACGTGCTCCAAAATCACGAGGGGCTGCATTTTCCAAGTCCTGTGGTTCATGACCAGAAGCTGTGCCCTGCTCCTGCTGCTCATCATGCTCCTACTTCATAAAGATGGAAAGCATTCAACTTTCCAGCCTGATAAAAGCATATGATCAATGAGTTTTCCCCTCTCAACTGAAGGGACCATCTTTTACTTCTGCAATAGCAGATGGATCCAAATCCCATTTTAAGTAAAACCCTGTGACTGAACAGCTCTGAAGTGGCCATTCTGAGACACATGTACCTTCCTCAGACATAATACAGAAGGAAGGATGTGATGGAAGGGACTGAAAATTTTAATGTCTTACTTTATCATGGTGAGAGATATTCAGATTTTTATTCCTCTTTATTAAATAAAATGAAACAAGTGAGGAGAGAGGATTACGGTGATAGGCAGGCATTTTAAATCCCCATCATGTTATTGTTTCCAGTTATGAACACCATTTATCCCGTCAACCCAGGTCCTTGAAAAATAAATGAGCAAGACATTTGCTGGATATGAATGGCCACTATGAGCTGAGGACCCTTCATTACCTCTTCATGAAAGGTTTTTGTTTTGATTTTAGTGTATTCTGATATTTAGGCCAAGATATTTTTTCCTCTTATCTCATTGGGTTATTACATCACAATCTCCTAAACTTCTTTTTTACTTTGCTTTTATGTTTTAATTTTAAATTCACATAAAAGGCATATAACTGGACCCAAACAGGGTTTTGTTTTAGGAAAAGGGGTAGGAAAGACAATGGGACAGAAGGGTTAGAGCTTTGACAATAGGATGGTTAATGTAAGGAGACCCCCAGATCTGAAAGAGATGGTTTCAGCTGAAAGCAGAGGTACAAGGCATAGGAATTATCAGGGATCTTAAGCAGGTGTAGACAAGAGAGAGACTTGAAAGAGTAAAAATTTACGGCCAGAATGGAAGCCCAAGCATCATTCTGGAGAGGATGGTGAGAGCAGGAATGTTACTAGAAACCTGCAGTGGTCAGCACACATCTTGAACACAAAAGATTTTATGATCTACTAGGGGCCCAGTGCACAAAGATTCGTGCATGGTGGGTGGTTCCCTTAGCCCAACCTGTACCCTCTCTAATCTGGAGTCCTCAGGGAAGCCATCTCCAATCTGGAGTTTATGTGTGTCTTTCAAATCATATGAGCAAACTGTCTGAGACCGCAACTGAGTTTGGTTTGGTACTCACAGAATAATAGAGGTCTTTATTTTTTTTTCTCTGTTCCATTGGTAGAGATTTCCTAGAAGTTGCAGGATATCTTCCCTTTAGTTTTTCCTCAACACTCTGCCTTTACTTATGTCTCTCACCTTTGCTTTCCTTTCACCGCCCCCTCCCCCCAACCTGCAACAGTAACTTGCTCCAGGCTCATTTTGCTCTAGTGTCTAGGAGATCCCACAACACATCTGCCACCAGAACTATGATTTCCAGCATTCCAGGTACTCCTCGCACTCTGGGGTTCTGCTTTGGGTCCAGGGGCTGCACAAAAGAAAAGGACTATGAACTCCAATTGCCCCCAGGCCAGGCTAATAGGATCATCCACTCCAATGGCACCCTGGGGACCCCAGCCACTTGGTACCAGAGTGCACATGCAGTGGCCACAGGCTTGGAGTGGGCGGGGTCCTGGGGACACCCACACTGCCCCAGCCACTCTGCACCTGCATGCATGCATGCTGCTCACAGGCCCACCAACTTTGTCAGGTTAATTTGCATACTCACTCCTGATTGGCTGTGGGTATCATGGAGTAGGTCAATTTACATATTTGTCTATTATTAGTATAGATGTGTGGCATGAAGGACTTAAAAACCACACTAGGTGAGGCTAGGAAAGTTCATAGATAGTAAACTTGTAAAAATTTTCACTGAAAAAAAAGCAATGCATTGGGTATTTCTGTCACTTCTGGCAAAACATCATGTTAATCTTAACTCTTTCAAGTAGTAAAAAATTTGTAAAACTTCTTTCATATTTATTTTTGCTCCTTTTCTTTCATTTTATTTTTAACATCTTTTTAAAAATATTCAAGATATCAGTAAATGCATGAGTAATTTTCAGTAAGATTATAATTCACATGTTTTTAAAATTTTAAGCTAAACCTTGATCTAGTCAAGCAAATGTGTGCTGTCACATTGGGTCACTAAATTATTTTAAATACATTCTCTGGTTTCTCTACAGACTATATAAATCTTTCACTTTCTAAATAAATGTAATGTCCTCCAGTTTTGAGAAGAAAATTGCATATGATAGTATATCTTAGTGCCTGGGTCATGGAATACTGTGCTATTAAAAGATGATTATGTAATATACGATATTCATTTCAAGGGAAAAGTACTAGTTTTAGATAAGAAAATAATGTCTCTATGGATCATGTTTGTCTACTTCATTTAGATATTTTACTAGCCCATAAAACAGGGCAAATGGCCGAATTTGGTCTTATAAAAAATGTTTAGGAAGATTTATTGTTCCTTAACTAAGAGATAGCTCAATTTTAGAAATATTCTTTTTATTCTTATTTTTATTATTTATTTAAATTATTACATATGTCTCCTTCCCCCCAATGACCTCTCCACATCCATTCCCATCCTCAAGCACATGCCCTAAATATTCTTGTTTTTATAACATTGAATTTTCTTGTTGATAAAGAAAAGGTTCTTAATCAATTAGAGCTTGTAGTAAGCAAAGACACTATCATTCAAATCATACCTTTTAAAATGTCCTTTATTTTCAAGCTGAAACACAAATGACATTCCTTACTTAAACTGTTAGCATCATATGTATCTTGGACAGGGATTTTTGGGAAACAAATCATGTTGAGTATGTGTATCTAAATGAATGCTGCAGAACCAAGTCCAGGAGTAATAGAATTTTATCACAATGCCATTTCTGCATGGCCTTATTAAGATATTTCTCATAAAAAAGATTGAGAGTTAGAAACGTCTGTGCTCACATTACATCTTCATTTTCTCTTACTGTAGTATACTCTGTTGCTCATCACAGTCCTCTATAGCTGCTGCTGATCACGGACACTTCCCCCAAGTTTAAGAAATGAATCAAGTCATAGGTTACTGCTACCACACTTCTTTTACATACTAGTATGTGTTTAGTCCCACAGTAACCTTTGATTTATTGCTTCTACAATGCAAAATATGATATAAAAGCATGTAGCTGCCCAAGACAAAGTCAATGCCTGCCCCCTTTATATGCAAGGTCATAGCTTACTAATTCAGGAAAGCATCTTTTATTCTAGATTACCCTGAGTAAACACATTCCACATTTATTATACTAGAGGTTAGAGCACAGATGTTCTTTGCAGACTGCTATTTTATAATTCGGAATCACTCCATGTAGCTAATTTTGTGAAGCCAGCTTAGACTTGGCAACAAAAGGAAAAGAGAGCTTCCATGCCAGGGGTACTGTGCAGTTGCATTATCACGCATGCCTTTGGCCAGGTGGAATTAGCCATGCACTTTTTCTTCTGACCCTGTGTGTTTTTTTTTCCTTATTCAAGCTGCGTGGAAATTCTCTAGTCAACCTTTAATCTATGTATCAAGGCCTATTATAAATGGTCGAATGACTGATCATGGAGGAAAAACATTATCATTCCAAATATATTTGCCAACATTTCAGAAAATTTCTACAGACATTTGTAATTAAATTTGTGTATATTTAAGTCATATTGTTCCATTATTGTTCCAATAAAATAAAATGTAATAAGCAAACATTATTCATGCAGGACAATATACAGACTCTAGAGGAAATATGTTATTTAAGGCACAACCCATGTCTTTGATGATATTCCAATCCACCTGCACGAACAGAACTAAACCATATGGATAATCCTATTTCTAATGCAGTACACAGGCAAGTTCTGAACTGTATTACTTTATCAGGGCTGGTCAATTTAGGAGAATCATGAGGATAATGACAGAGGAGGTGTCAGAAAAATGCATAGTGATGGAGAAATTATAACATAGAAATAAAACTCATGGACTTTAATCATACAGTCTGGGTTATAATACAGGCTGCAAAATTTACAAGATATATGATATTGAAAAACTCATTAAAATGGCTAAATTTCAGATTTTCACCTAAATAAAACTCACAAAAGTGAAATTACTAACTCTTACTATGATTTTGATAAAGTTAAATGAGATAACAGTAGTTGGAAATTTTGAAATACTGTGGGCCAATCACTCTTCAAAATGTTTTATATTTATTAACTCATTGAACCCTCCCAACAACCCTATGCAATAGATATATCATTTTCCTCTCTTATAATAGAAAAAATGAAATACAGTAAAGGTAAGTAACTAGATTAAGGTCACACTTACTAATGGTATTATAACTCCAGAGTTCAGGTACTGGAACATTATATTCTATTGCTCAGTCCATTTGCTGATTATCACTATTGTAGCTAGAGTGAGTGATCTATGCCCTAGACATTGAAACATTTTTCGTGTAAAGAGTCAGAAGAAATATACACACAGCAATGCCTTGACATATCTGCATTTTCAGTCTATGAGATCCAGCAGTGCTTTAGGTGCATAAAGTTGTAATCATCACTAAAAAATATATATATTTTAAATGTTAGTCATTTTTTGCAGGTTTTTCCCACATAAATAATACTGTTTGAGAAGATCTAGGTGAGACTCATCACAATTTTTCCACTCACAAATAAATCAACCACGTTAGTAACTCATTACAAAGTCTAATTTAATGGCCTTGCTTCTTCTATTTGAGTTCATAGGTGTGTGGAAGATATCTGACCAAAAAAATTATTAGTGAAGCTTAAACCTCAGCAGTTGTTACTCTCAATAAAGTAATACTATATTAAAACATTCCAAGAGTGTGAAATGAATTGCAAAGTAGTGACTGATGAATTTCAAAGAGCGTGCCTGTATATGAATTGAGTTTTCTCTTAGAAACACAGTAATTATTGATATTTCTCAATACAATACATGAGGAAGCAGATGAGGAGTTTCAATATTCTCTGCAAATTGTTATTCATATTATCCTGGACAAATTATATTTTGCTCCATTTCATAAGTAAAGTAAAAGGGGAAAATTTTCTACTGCCTTTGGGTTTGAGGTAGTTTGTTGCCTAAGAGTTATTTTTATTTCAAGAGAGGGAAACAGTGATTATCTCAGTCATGTACATCTATTTAAATGAGAAATATGAAGTTATCTCAGTCTTACTCTAGAAATTGAGTAATACTATATTGAGGAAACGCATATTTACATCACATTTTCTGCATGACATCACTACTGAAGAGTCTATTTCTTTCTAATATAAATCTTCAAAGCTAAACTGCTCACAAATGTAGGTGTCATACTTAAAAAGCCAGATTCCAGGCTCAATCTTAGTAAATGGCATTTTCTAGAGCAGGTAAAGAATCTGTAATTTTTGGAATGCAAGCTGAATATTACTAAAGCCTTGGAGTATCAGAAACACCATTATAATAGAATTGCTACCTCAGGAGATTTAAAATTAATAGCACAAGAAGCTTCTTTAACAATGCATTATTAATAGTGTGAGAAATTCTGTGACAAAGGGCAACAGTGGCCTAAGAGCATTCAGGGAAGGTGCACCTAACAAGGAGGACCCAGGGAGTCAGGAGGGAGAGAATGATTCTGAACTGAATACTTCAGGAATCAGGGGTGAATAGGAGGTGGAAAAATGCAATAAACTAGTTCATTCCCTTTACCAGCAGGATGAAGAGCAAATTCCCTAGACTTGTACAATCATTCCAACTTTCATTGCAAATTTTCTGTTTCATCTCCCACTCCCTGACTGCATTATTAACTTTCTGCTACTATCAAACTTAGATACATAGGTCTCTTAAAGTATTGTGCTCTCTGGCTTCCTCTTTCAGGGATGGTGAGCTTGTTATCTATCTATCTATCTATCTATCTATCTATCTATCTATCTATCTATTTATTTACTAGAGGCCCAGTGCACAAAATTCACGCATGGAGGTGGGGGGGAGGTGTTCCCTCAGCCCTGCCTGCACCCTCTGCAATTCGGGACCCCTACACCATTTTCTTATCTAGCTAACCTCTTCACATTTAAAAAAATTAACTGAAATAACACTTACTCTAGGAAATATTCTTTGAACAAATGTCTTCACAATCTGTATTAAGTATTGTCACAGTATACCATTCTTTTTCTTTAACAGCTACTTAGAGTGGATGCAATGTGGTTTTCATTCTTGCATCTCAATTTTTTCTTCTTGCTCTTGTAATATCAAAGCTTATTCAATTTATATTTGCCCTTCAAGGGCTAATATTTGTTTTAGTTTCTAGTTGGCTCGCTGCTTTATTTTTTAAGCAATAAATTTGGGTTGTGATAGTAAGCCTCACTTATAATGAAGCCTGTAGGTCTCTCTATCTAAATATTTCTATAATACCTATTACTTTAGCATACCAGAGATTGTATTCATTTATAGAAAATAATAAATATCACCTGATCATTTAATTTTCTAGTAATATTTTATAGCAAGATGTATTGTTCTAGTAATTTAACTATTACAGAACTGAGGTGTACAGCAATAAATTACATTGTACAATAAAGAATTACTCAAATGTCAAAGCATAGTATACTTAGGGCCTCCCTTGTCCTGTGCCTCAGATATCATAGCATAGTACACAGTTCATGTGGAATTCAACTTTCTTTGAAATGGAAAGGGATGCTATACTCATGAAGCAGCTACTTCCACACATATTTTTTAATTAATAGCAAATACTTTTTGTACTGATTATTGGAAAATCATCCTAGCAATTTCCTCTATTCCTCTCTGTATTGTTGTCTTACATTCTGATGTTATTACTTCACTTTTATCATCCACTTGCTCTAATAAGATTTTAAGGGCAGAGATCATGACTTGAGCTTGTGGTTCTCTGTTATAGTGCCTAGATAAATACTCAAAGGCCATCCAGTCCAAATGACTTGTGATGAGAGAGGCCCACCCTTGCTAGAGACCTCTGATTTTTATTTAAGGGCCTCACTTGTTATGTGCCTTTGCAGAGGGATGAGTATGGGTTGAGGGAATTTGAGGAAACCCAGACAGAATTCTCCTCCTAAAAGATTTTACTAAGCTTGCCACGGGGATCACAGGGCATTTGTCCAATTAAAATCCACAAAAATAGGAATAACAAAGGCACTGGTCTCCTACTGCTAATGAGTGGGGATCAAAGCCCAGCCTGCAGGAACTCACCCCCGCAGTCAGGTCCAGGCCACTGGGTAGAGCTGGCTGGTGCTTCTAACTCTAGGGAGAGGGAGACTTCCCATGGCTGCAAGCTAGAGACCCTGGACTCTGCATCACGCACCCAAAGAGGTCCCAGGTGCAGGTTGGTCAGCAAAATGGCTTCTTTGCCTGGAATTGGGAGCTGCCTCTCCTGTTCCCCGGTGATCACGGGTCTGGGCTCTGCCTGTCCAGTTGGCTCCATGATAACAATGGCACTCTTGGCTCTTCCTTCAGTTCCTTCGTGATCGGGATCTCAAGTCTCGGCTCTACCTGTACAGTTCCCCCATGATCACAATCGTGGGTCTCAGCTCTGCCTGTCCAGTTCGCCCCACCCTGTGATCACAATGGCCGGCCTAGGCTCTGCCTGTCCAGTTCCCCTGAGATCGCAATTGCAGGTCTGGGCTCTACCTGTCCAGTTTGCTCGGTGATCATGATCCAGTCTTGGCTCTGCCTATCCAGTTCCCTCGTGAGTGTGGGGTAGTACTCTGCTTGTCCATTTTGCCCCACCCCTTGATGCATTGGCAGGTCTGGGCTCTGCCTGTCCAGTCACCCCACCATATGATCACTATTGCGGGTCTGGGCTCTGCCTGTCCAGTTTGCTCCCTGATCACCATGGCGGATCTTGGCTCTGGCTGTCCAGTTTGCCACTCCTATGATCGCCATGGTGGATCTGGTCTCTGCCTCTCCAGTTCCCCGGTGATTGCCATTACTGGTCTAAGCTCTGCCTGTCCTGTTCGCCCAGCCCCATGATCACTGGGCTGGTCCCTGCTTGGCCTGGCCTCTTCCCGGGGTGATGGGTAGAGTGGACCTTGCTGGAGGTTTAGGGCACTGCCAACTGCCACCAGGTCATGACTCCTTGGATCCTCTCAGAGGCATAGGGCGCTGCACCCCCCATGCAAATATACTGCCATCTTTGCTGGGTTAATTTGCATGTCACTTCTGATTGGCTGTGGGCATATCACTCCTGATTAGCTGTGGGCATAGCGAAGGTATGGTCAATTACCACATTATTCTTTTATTAGATAGTATTTATTCATTTATTCATTCATTCATTCATTCATTCTGCCTCTTTAAATGGCAATGCGTCCTTTCACACCTACTCTGTTATTTCGACTCCTTGAAAATTCCCAGAGCTTTCTGGTTCATGTTTCCTACTTTCTTTGAATGCAAAGCTTTTTTTTAAAACCATACACTGAAAGTTCAGCTGTAATATAGATAATTGTATGTCAAGAATCGGAGTTGGCTCTGGTGGTCTTTGCAGCCTGCTGTGCAATACAAAACACAGGGACAATAAAACAAATACCCTGAATTTAATATAATTCTATTATCTTTTCTTAAAATATTGCACAATAACTATGGAATTAATTACATTTTAATGACTATATATTTTTTTCATCAGTTGTACCTCTCAATTCTCCAAATAATAGACTTAGGTGAAAAATCATTGTTTTAGAATTTTAAGGCTTCTGGGATGTCATCTATTATTTGACAGAGGGAAAGAATAGGAACTCATCATTACTGATTGTCAATTTATCAGGAACTCTGTAAGGTAGGTGAAACATGTTAACTTTTCAATACCTCCAAATACCTATAAGTATTACTTCCATTTTCTGTGAAATAAAAGTATTGAGGGTCACTGTAGCTGTAAAACCAACCCAAATATCTAGCTGGCATCCTGAATGTGGAATTCAACCAGCAATAAAGTCCAGACTATTTCAGCTCTAGTATCCCACCTCCTCTGTGCAAGCAACCATGTCAAGACCCATGCAGGCAAATTACTTCTCAATTTCATGCAGCTATTTAGTGTCAGGACCAGCCTGATTCTCACTTCTATGTAGTGGCTACATGCCTTGCTGGACATATGACCCAAAGCAATTTTCCACAGCCTAGTTTCCTCACTTTTAAAATGGGGCTTAAAATAACAGCTATGCCATAAGGTTTTTGTAAAAAATGAATGAGATAACATAAGGAAAGCAACAAGCCCCGCTGCTATTATTGTTGCTGTCATCATACTGAGTCATCGGACTATTTCTTTTTTCTTTTCTTACTCTTCAGTGGCATAGAGAACACCTGATATTTATTTATTTTTATGATCTCTGGTTTTAATTTCCCAGGATATATTAAAAAATAAATGATATTTGACTTCAGTTCAAGAGTTTGACAGTTTAGTCACACATAAGTGCTTAAAGAAAAAAAAGGTATAGTTAACTGTCAGGAAAAGATGGGGCTTGTCACACAGCCTTGGGCAGTAGTGACAGGGGCAAAGCTGGTCATGTAACTTTCTCTCTCCCTTCCCAAACATCTAAGTGTGCTAAGACAGGGAACTTTGACAGTAAGAGCACGCCAAGAAGAGATACTATTTCAAATGAAGTGAAAAAATATGTAATACCTATATATATATAAAGCTAAGTGAATGACCATCCATGCAACTGACTGACTGGCTGGTACATATGATGCGCACTGGCAATTTAAAAATAAATGTTGATTTGCACATGCGCAATACATATAAAGCTCTCACTGATGCCAATCACATGCATGTTTTAATTTTATAATACTATATTATATATACTAGTTTGACATGTGATTTTTTGCAGTAATGTAATTGTTGCACAAATCTTTCTTCTAATTATTTCCTTTCAATGTGCATGAATCCATGCATCAGACCACTAGTATGTTAATAATTAGTTCTCATATGTAATAGCTTCTCAAAAATTGTGAATAAATTAAGGGCATTTTTAATGTTCTTCTGAATCATAAATCCATGCACAGCATTGTATTACATAATTAAAAATGTATTTGATCTGAAAGTCTTAGACTTATCCTTGCAAATTAAGTGTGGAACAATTGACTTCTGGGTTTTATTCAGAAAGCAAACAAGTCAAGGCAGTCAGTGCCAACTTTAGGGTGATGCTCAATATGGAGGGGACACTGGATCTTCCTTCACAGAAAATACCATTATGTGTGATGTGAGAAAAAAGGGGGATTGACATCATAACAGTTAATTCTGTTCATATTAGAGGAGTAAACACATTTTGACTGTTGTGAGGCTGAAGGTAGACAAGCAGATGCTCAAACAGACCCCAAATACAGAAAAGGAGAACTCAGCAAAGACATCATTTCACCTGGTATTCCATCAAAGAAACCTGAGTTCATGTCACTGTTTCCCCAGAAAAGCATATAGCATTCTTCAAAACAGGTCAATACTTAATAATAGAGAGTAAAACATGAATTTGTGTATCTGTATGATGATCAACAAGTCAGTGTGAGGTGGATGTGATTCAACTTTCTCTTCACCAAAGATTACAGGAGCTATTTAAAACTTCATTCTGCACAGATTTATAGATAGAGATCAAAATCGTGCCACAAATGTAACTTTTAAATGCTTGATCTTTAAAAACCTACTTTAATCCATGGATTACTGAACCTTTATATCATGGAATTGTGTAGGATAATCAGCCACAGCACTAAGATGTGAGATGTATATGGACCTTCCTGGCTCCGTTGCCTTCCATAACTTTGCAGTGAATTCTAAAAGCATATTATATATGAGACTAATTTAGAAATAAGGAATACTATAAATAATTTTGTTATATTGTTATCAGTAAAGATATTTTTATAAGATATGTCTAATATTTTGTTGCCTATGGATTCTTCTAAAATTTTTATAGTTTACAGTCTTATGTTTAAGTCTTTTATCTATTTTGAGTTTATTTTTATGTATGGTGTAAGTTGGTGGTCTAATTTCCTTTTTTAGACCAATTTCCTTTATATCTGCCCAATTTTGACAACACCATT
Source organism: Antrozous pallidus (assembly GCA_027563665.1). Lineage (NCBI taxonomy): Eukaryota > Metazoa > Chordata > Mammalia > Chiroptera > Vespertilionidae > Antrozous > Antrozous pallidus. The sequence continues at coordinate 54,201,463 of CM050518.1, forward strand.
TATTGATGAAATTGTCTTGACTCTATTGCATTCTCTTGCCTACTTTGTCAAATATTCATCTAGTATAATGCTTGGGTCAATTTCCGGGAAATTAATAAACTACAAGTTCTGGTGAGGAAGTATAGAAAAAGGAACCCTCCTGCAGTGCTATTAGGAATGCAGACTGGTGCAACCATTGTGGAAAACAGCATGGAATTTACTCCAAAAATGAAAAATGGAACTCCCATTTGACCCAGTAATTCCACTTCTAGGATATATCCCAAGGAATCACAAATACCAATCAGAAAGAATATGTGCACCTCTATGTTCATAGCAGCACAATTCACAATAGCTAAGATTTGGAAACATCCTAAATGCCCATCAGCAGATGAATGGATTAAAAAACTGTGGTACATCTATACAATGGAATACTAGGCTGTTGTGAAAAAGAAAGAACTCTTACCTTTTCAACAACATGGATGGACCTGGAGAGCATATGCTAAATGAAATAAGCCAGAGAAAGATAAATATCATGTGATCTCACTCATTTGTAGAATATAATGAACAATATAAACTGATGAACAAAAATAGATACAGAGAGATAGAAACATCGAACAGTCTACCAAAACTCGGAGGGAAAGCAGGGGAAGGTGGCAGGGAGGGTAAGAGATATACCAAAGGACACATACAGTAGGGGAGGGAGTGCATATGCTGGGTGGCAGGATGGGTGTGGAGAGGTCAATGGGGAGAAAAGGAGACACCTGTAATACATTCAACAACAGAGAATTTAAATTAAAAAAGAAGCATTTGGATTAATGGATAAGAAGCTATGAATAGTGAAAGAAAATATTATTATCACTAGCTTTGCATATAGTTTACTAATTACAGCAATTTATATAAAGTGTAGCACTGAATATATAGTCCTTCCTAGGAAGAATAAAGGAGCCTAAAGAACAGGTCCATGCAGCCAGTGAAGATGCCAGGAACTTAGAGATGCCAGGGTTTGAACTTATTAGGGCCTCATTCATGCAAACATAAGCTCTACCTCTAAAGTGCAACGCTAGCCACAAGAGTAGCTTCCTATCTTGATAAATCAACACAACCATTCCTGTTAATAAAATGAGCTAGACAATCTCTCTCTAGAGAATGAAAGAGCATTGGATTTTGACAGTTTTTATTGCTAATCACAGAGAATTCTTAACATTTCTCATGGCTTATCCATTTTGTCCTATTACTTAGTGGTTCAACATCATGGTAGTTTCCTTATTTATAGAGACCATGAAACATATCTTCCTTCAAAATTTATCTTATTCGTATGCTCTCCTACTCATCAGTCCAAGATAATACCTTAATTATATTCCTCAATTTCCCTGTTACATCAGTAGGGTGGAAATAAATAAATAAATAAATAAATAAATAAATAAATAAATAAATAGATCTTTATCAACTGCTCTCTTAGGTACTTCAGCTGCGGTTCTGAAAATTAAAGTGACAATGGACAGGTGAACAAAAGGAAGACAATTTATTATTACGTGCAGTGCCAATATGTATAGGAGAAACCCATTTATGAGTAACTCAAAGGGGTGGTTAGAACTTGGGACTTTTATAGCAGCTTAACAAGAACAATGAATTTGTAGATAAGTGACGAGAAAAGGGATGTAGGCTTTAGGGGTGATAAACTGTGAGAAGATAGATATATGGAAGAAACTAATAGAAGATAATGAGGCCCTAGGAAGGCTTGTTGTAGACTTCTGAGTGCTTTGCAGCCTCAGGTGACAAGGTTGGTGTCCCCTCCCTGGCACAGTGTGGTGGCTACAAACTTCACAAGGGGATTGATAGTCTGTTTCCAGGCAGATGTGCGATGGCAGAAAGTTTGTCTTGGGTCTGTTTTGTTTTGTGTGTTTTTTTCCTATTGTCTTAGCTCTAAGTCATCCATATTTGATGGTGGCATATTCTGAACCCTTTTAATTCCATCCTATGGTGAGGATGAGCATAGAGGGTCTTGTTATTGAGAAAAAATAAAACTAAAGAGAGCTTACTTATTCCAATAACAACACTTCCCTCGGACAGGGACATGACAATTCATTTATTGACACATCTAACAGTCTACCCAAGTTACATTGCATATGGTAGCCAGAGAATCACCATCGCTCTGAGAATTCTGTTTAGAATTAAACATGGAGCATGGCCAGCACTTGATTTTTTTATTATAATTTTTTATTGTTCACTTTTTCCCACCATTGACCTCCCCCAAGCCTCCTACCCGTCAGCACATGCCCTCACCATCCCCCCCCCACCGTGTCTTGTATCCCTTGCATGCATACAAGTCCTTTGTTTGATCTCTTACAGCTCCTGCCCACAACCCTCGCCTGCCTTCCCACTGTAGTTAGACAGTCTGTTCAATGCTTCTTTGCCGTATCTATTTTCCCCCCACTTATTGGCTATGATGATAAAGGTGAAAGAGCTATTGGATAACTAACATTTTCACAATGAAAGGACAAAAAATACTACAAGTAAATGAAAAAGGTATTTTTTGCTTCATCTACTTTATTACCACAACCTATAAAGCTGAGTGCAGCACATCCCTTGATGTGATATTAGCATAGGACCCTCTAAATATTTTATGAGCTCCTTGGAGTCTTACAGAAAATCTCATTTCTAGGTTCTCATTAATAGCATATTCTGGCTTTGGCACGGTTTCTCTTCCCTAAGAAGATGCAAACTTTAAAGCACATCTTTACTATACCTTAGCAATATCTGGATATTCTTGGCCAAGATAAGATAAGATACTAGAAATAACATCATTGTTTATGAACCAATCCACTGATATAGGAAATACTTTTATCAATAAAACTAATAGGGGCATGGTCCACAATGATGTAGAGTTACCAAAAAAAGAAAGAAAGCACCTCTTCTCCTTTTAGCTCTAGTTCCAATATCATAACAGCTTTGGAAAACCCTTACCCTAACATTATGTTCTATATGATACCAGATATTTAATTTCATATATGTGTGTGTCTGTATATCTGTCTGTACTGATATTCCTTTTGAAAAATTTGAAAGTGCAGAGTAATTTAAATTTTGATAAAAAATAAGTTCAAATCATAGCTAATTCTCTTGAGCAAGTCGTGACTCAATTTTCTTTTCTAAAGAGGACACCAAATAAACAGAGCACTTGAGAATGCCTCAAAGAGAAGAAGCTATTTTATTAATTCTCTTACTCTTTAAAAAAACAACAACACACAATGGAGCTACATTTACTTCTATCACTAAAAATATATTGAAATTATTCTTTCTCTTAGAAGCTGACAGTACAATAGAAAGAAAATCATACAGAAGTGCATGTGCTGCAGTTCACTTGAATACTGATTGGCATGGACACGCCGGTATGACACATAAGATTAAGGGTGATGGGAGGTCAGGGATAAATATCCAAAAAGGAAACATTTGAGCTAGGTTTTGTGGTTATTTTTCAGTGAAAGGAGTTCTCTGGGGAAGGTTGTCCTATGGTAAATAGAGCAAGTGGGTGGAACACTGGGGAACTTCAAAAATGCAAGATAGACGGACGGATTCCAGGAAATAAGGGAGAAAGATATGAGAGACATGTGGCTTGAGATTGTCTTTATCAGGTAACAGAAGGCCACAAAATGTGAATGATTTTATTTTTTGAGACAGGGATAATAAGTTAAAGATTTTGAAGTAGAAGGATATGATTAAATATGCATTTAGAAGTACATTTTTAAGACAATATTGTTCTAGCAGACATAATTAGTTGTTAAAATGATGGTCATATTGGAGTAGGCAGGATTCTCATTCTACCGTGACAGGTGTCCATACACAAAAAGGGGAAACGTGAACACAGATACATAGGAGAAGTCAATGTAAACATGAAGGTAGAGATTGGGGTGACTGTCTACAAGCCAAGGAATGGCAAAGATGGGCAGCAAAACTCCAGAAGTCAGAAGAGAATTCTGGCAGATTCTTACAAACCCAGAAGGAATCAACCTTGTCAATACCTTAATTTTGGACTTCTGGTCTCCAGAACCTTAAGACAAACTTTTGTTACTCAAGCCAACTTGTTTGTGGCACTTTGCTTTCGCAGCATGAGCAAACGCACCCACTCTCCTACTCCATGACTCAGCCATCCCCCCCCAGTGCTTTCTTGCAGTTCATAGGCCCATTTTCAGAATCCACTAGACTGTTTCCTTTCACAGCCTCCCCAGGGCTGTGTTAATGGGGAGTCACCAGAATTGTGTTTTCTTCTCATCTCAGCAGAAACTGCCAATTTACATTTTCAGCGAGTAACATCTAAATACACTGAGAGACTGGATACACATTGGTTTCCTAGCTCTCACTGTTACCACAGCTCTTTTTTAGCAGTGGTTTCATTCATTATTGATGATGTTTTCCTCTTACACCCTTTTGTTTTGTTAATAATTCATCTCCATATTAGAAATGGTTATATCTGCTACAATTTAATCTCCCCTAGTTTTTATTTGTCAATTATGTAAAACCAGCTAATTCTAGTGTCAAAGTGAGGGGATCTACTATAGTCAACATCACTGTCTACTTTGCCATATCTCCTATTGTAACATGTGATTATATAAGAACATCTGTACTTAGGACAACTAAAATCTTTGCTCCCCAGATATTTCTAGTCGTAAAAAAGGAAATTGGCAAAAGCAGTTACTATAACAAGAAATCAAAACATTCAAATGTGGCAAAGAATATTTTTGTATAGACAGATTAAATGGCATAAAATAATTTGTGCTTATTTTATTTTATGAATGAAATAAATTATGACCATTAATAGACAAAAGAACCTAAATTATTATTTCCAGACAATTTATTTTAGTGGTAGCTATTATATCATTGCAAATTACATAAGTTTACTTTAGTTGGAATTAAACAGTCAAAACCAAATTAATTTCCCTTTATTTATATATGTAGAGATTTTTTATAACTATAATTTTGTTTATAATATGCATGCTATGATATTTTAGATTTTTAAGTTATTAGGTGTTCTAAATAACTATTTGTCTCTAGTCATCACTGTGGCTAATTTTTTTCAAAAGTTTGTAAACATTTTTATCCATATCTTCTCACTTCCTCAAATTCCATATTAAGCACCAATCTATAATAATAGAAGTGTAATATGCCACTTAGATCGGACAGCCGAATGACCTTCTGGACATAATTCTGGATGTCTTTGTGGACAAATCCGCAGTGGTGGAGACCAAGACAGAGGCAGTAGGGGCAATCAGGCAGGCAGGCAGGCAAGTGGTTAGGGGTGATAAGGCAGGCAGGCAGAGTGATTAGGGGCAATCAGGCAGGCAGGCAGGGAAGCAGTTAGGAACCAGAGGTCCCAGACTGTAACAGAGTGCAGACCAGGCTGAGGGACCCCTGCCCCCAAAGCACAAATTTCATGCACCAGGCCTCTAGTTCCTCCATAAGTACTGCACAAACAACACTAACAGACCTTAAAAATAGTAATGGTATCTCTTTAGGTAATTCAAAACTTACTTTCTTACACATTTTCAATCTCTTGCTGCACTTCCCACAACCCTTTTCTCCCCAAGAATTGTCAGTCCATTCCCTCTCTATGCCCATGTTTCTGTTACATTCACCGGTTTATCTTCATCAGCCTATCAGTTCACTTGATTTTTATGATCATTTGTTGATAGATGTGTATTTGTTGTTCATAATTTATATTTTTACCTTTTTCTTCTTCCTCTTCTTAAAGAATATCTTTCAGCATTTCATATAATACTGGTTTGGTGGTGATGAACTCCTTTAGCTTTTTCTTATCTGCGAAGCACTTTATCTGATCCTCGATTCTGAATGACAGCTTTGCTGGATAGAGTAATCTTGGTTGTAGATTCTTGCTCTTCATTATTTTGAATATTTCTTGCCACTCGCGTCTGGCCTGCATCGTTTCTGTTGAGAAATCCGCTGACAATCGGATGGGTGCTCCCCTGTAGGTAACCAACTGTTTTTCTCTTGCTGCTTTTAATATTCTCTCTTTATCTTTTGCTCTTGGCATTTTAATTATTATATGTCTTGGTGTGGTCCTCTTTAGATTCCTATATTTTGGGGTTCTGTGTACTTCTTGGGCTTTTAAGTCAGTTTCTTTCACCAGGTAGGGAAAGTTTTCAGTCACTATTTCTTCAAGTAGGTTTTCATTAACTTGCTCTCTCTCTTTTTCTGGCACCCCAATAATTCGGATGTTGGCTTGCTTGAGGTTGTCCCAGAGGCCCCTTACGCTATCTTCAATTATCTGAATTCTTTTTGTTTCTTGCTTTTCCAGCTGAGTGGATTTTGCTTCTTTGTATTTCAAATCTTTGACTTGGTTCTTGTGGCCCTCTGGACTGCTTTTAGGACTTTGTGTAATATTTTTTATTTCAGTCTGTGTATGCTTGATTTCTAGTTGGTCCTTTTTTTTTATCTGTGAGGGTCTGGTTCGTATCCTCAGAGGTCTTGTTCATTTCCCTGAGGGTCTCATTCATTTGCTTGTAAGTATCATTCATCTCCTTGTAATTCTCATTCATTTGCTGGTTGGTCTTGTTTATTTCCTGGTAATTCTCATTAATTTGATCGGCCTTTTGTAGGAGCCTCTTGAAAAGCCTTATAACCGTGGTTTTGAACTCAATGTCTTGTCGTCTTTTCTCCTCCATTTCTTTCACACCTGATTTCTTTCCATGTCTCTGCATGGTGGCTGCTTTATGTGGTGGCTATCCTCAAAGGGACAGTGGCTCAGTCTCCCCAGTTACCTGAGGTGGGTACTCTTACTGCAATCCTTTATGGGTTGTATTCAGTGTTTTTGAATTTAAACCCAGGTTTTTGTTGTTAGCCCTAGGAGGGTTTGACCTCCAGGCCAATTGGCTGTGAAGGGAGACTGTGTTTAGATTGGATGGGCGGAGTCTCTGGGCTGCGCGCAGCGGCAGCGGTGGCGGCGGCAGCTGGGTCCTATGAGGTGCTCGCACGCGGGTCTCTGTTGGATGGGGATGGCTGCAGACTCCTCCAAGAAAAAGCCGCTAGTCTCTTCCCCTTGCCAGACAACTCTGCCTTTCCCCAAATGTGCCTGCACACCAAAAGTCCAGCCCAGGGCTGTAAAATAAATGGTTTCCGGAACCAAGTTTCCAGGGGGCAAGTCGCGGGTTTGCGAACTGCGCCCCGCTTTCAGGGTGCGTCCCCCGGACCTCGGACCGCGCCCAGTTCCGGGTAATCTGTGCAGGGGGACCTCTCCTACCCTGGATCTCGGACCTCGCCCGGCTCGGGAAATCTGGGCAGTGAGACGCCTCCGCCCTTCCTCGTGGGCGAAATCCGGCCAGTCCCTGCTCCAGCCCCAGCCCGCGCACGCGTGCGACCAGAGCGGCTCCTAACCTCTTTCTGTCTGAAAGATTGCGCTCCCGCCGGTCCTGAGTCTGTGTCCCACCTTTGCTCCTATTAGTGGAGTTTACATTCAGCCAGCTTTTTGGCGATTCTGGGTGCTTGTCTGTTCTGCTGTTATGTTGTAGTTCTTAAATAGTTGCGCGGGGCAGAACAATAGGTGTTTGCTTATGCCGCCATCTTGGTGTTCTTTTCTTACACATTTTATATTTAATCTGTTTTTCTTTAAAATCCTATCTAATAAAAGAGTAATATGCAAATTTACCATACCTCCAATCAAGCCATGCCCACAGCCATGCCCATTAGCCAATCAGGAGCAAATTATGCAAATAAACCCCAACCAAGATGGCTGCAGCCACTGAGAGCAGGAGGGAGGCTTAGGTTTCCCCAGCAATGGTGGAAGCCAAGCTTTCCACTTGTCCTTGCCGGCCTAGGCCTCCTCTCAATGCTACAAAGTTTCAATTATAGAAGATACATATATCCCAACAGAAATGGGGGCAGCCACCGAACTGGAAAGAGCAGAGGCTAGGGTTGCCAAGGCAATGGAGGAAGCCAAGATTTCTGCAGCCCTAGTGACTAGGCCTCCACTCTAGGCTACAAAGTTTCAATTATAGCATTTAAATAAACCCAAACAGAAATGGCTGCCACTAGAGGGAGCAGAAGGCTTGGCTCCACTCCAGGCTACAAAGTTTCAATTGTAGAACATAAATTAATCCCAGATACTAGGGCCTCCAGTTGGGTTGCTAGGGAGTGTGGCCAGCCTGCAAACCACCACAGGCCCCTCGCCCAGGTCACTCTATGCCCCAAGGGAACCCTACCCTGATCTGGTACACTCTTCAGGGCAAACCACCTGGCCCCCACCCATGCACCAGGCCTCTATGCTATCTAATAAAAGAGTAATTTGCAGATTGACCATCATTGCAACACACAAGAGGGCTTTCTCCATGTGATCAAAGATCCTGCCCCCATGTGGACACAAGATGGTCACCACAAGATGGCCTGCAGAAGAGGGCCATTGGGAGGTTCCAGGTCTGTAAGGGAGAGCAGTTGTGGGCAATCAGACCTGCAGGAGAGGGCAGTTGGGAGGAACCAGGCCTGCAAGGGAGGGCAGTTGGAGATGATCAAGCCTGCAGGGGAGGGCAATTAGGGGTAACCAGGCCAGCAGAGGAGGAAAGTTGGGGGAAAACAGGCTGGCAGGGGAGCAGTTAGACATTAATTAGGGTGGCAGGGTAGTGGTTAGGAGGTGATCAGGCTGGCAGGCAGAAGCAGTTAGGGGCAATCAGGGAGGCAGGCAGGTGAGCAGTTTGGAGCCAGCAGTCCTGGCTTGTGAGAAGGATGTCTGACTGTCTGTTTAGGCCCAATCCTACTGGGATTGGGCCTAAAGGTAAGTCAGACATCCCTTGAAGGGTCCCAGATTGGAGAGGGTGCAGGCTGAGCTGAGGGACACCCTTCAAACCCCTGTGCACAAATTTCATGCACCGAGCCTCTAGTATTATCATATTGTTTGAGTGCAAGATCATTGAACACAGAGATCAGGACCTCCATTTTTGTTTCTGGTTTACACAGCCCTGAATATGGGTAAGTTCATGCTAGAATATATAAATATTAAATTTCTAGTTAATTTACCATGTCAATCTTGTTTTACATATATTTTTAAAGGTGCTACTTCATAAAATGGAGTCACTTTAAAAGAGTTATTTTATTTTTAGAAATTTAAAATCTCAAGGGAAACTTAAAATTCCCTTTCAAGTTTCATCCTCAGTTGCAGAGTATTCAAAAGTTGATGAACAGCCGAGACCGGTTTGGCTCAGTGGATAGAGCGTCGGACTGCGGACTGAAGGGTCCCGGGTTTGATTCCACCAAGGGCATGTACCTGGGCTGCGGGCACATCCCCGGTAGGGGGCGTGCAAGAGGCAGCTGATCGATGTCTTTCTCTCATCGATGTTTCTGACTTTCTATACATCTCCCTTCCTCTGTGTAAAAAATTAATGAAATATATTTTTTAAAAAGTTGATGAACATAAAATATTTTACCATAGCATCAAGATTACAGAGATGTTTTTGTATCATTTTCATATATTTTGATTTCTTAGAATAAAATTCTGAAAATGTACATGGACATTAAAATTACAATCCATAACTCCATCAAGAAACATTTATTGGAGATATACAATAGAGGCCAGAATGTTATACATCATTTTAGTATTTTCCACAATAGTTTTCTTAACATGTTGTGTTTTCCCATCAGAAAGAATGGAATAACTTCTCTGTAATTAGATAGTTCTGATACCTGTGACCAGCATCATGCTTATATTGAGGTATGAATGCTGTTTTGTTTTGTGTGGATTTTTTTGAAAACACCATTTTTCTCTCTTACTCTGAAATGATGTCTCAGAGTATGATTGATAGGATGGCAGGAATGATCAAATGGTGACATTCTTTAGTGTCAAATTGAAATAGCAATTCTCAAAATTCACATATAATGTGTAATACTGTTTTTATACAACTATAATAATTTCCTGCTTATATAAGTATATAAAGGCAAAAATGAGTTGGAGATGAAAAGTTGTTATTAGCATCACACGAGTCATACATATCATCAAAATGTCAGTTAACAAAATAAATGCACAGGTACATCGGGTGGGAGAGATTGGCACATACCAATTACCAACAGCAACTGCAGACTTAGGGGAAAAGCAGTGTCTTGGCAAGAAGCTATTATTATCCCTAAAAAGGCTTTTTTTTTTTAACTTCAGAGTGACTACAATAGGATTGATTGTGTTAATTTCATCACCTAACGTAGGTGATGATGGGTGTACAGTATTGTCAAAACATCAGCAAGCATAATAGTTCAACATTTGTGACTGTTGACATCATGCAAAAGCCAGCAATAAAAAATGGGGCCAAAAAAGAAAAAACAGGCTGCTACACTCGACTTCCTTCAGACAAGATGACAGCAGATTGTGTATATTTCATATCTTATCAAACAAATTAACAAAATGTGGCTTCACACCTAATAATACATTTCTGACAAATTGCTGTCATCCCAATAACTAATGTTAGTGAATTTAGTTAAATTCAAGTTGCCTGATAGGATATATATATATATATATATATATATATATATATAGGAGATATATATATATCTCCTATCTAATTAAAGGGAAACATGCAAGTTGACTGTACCTTTGCTACGCTACCAGCCAATAGGAGAAATATGCAAATTAACCCCAACCAAGATGGCGGGCAGGCCCCCTCTGCTCCCAGCTGGCCGTGGCGGTGCCTGGGGACCGTGATTGCAGCCACAAACCCGTCCCAAAGCCCGGCCATGGCAGCGCTGGAGCCATGGGAATCACAATTTTTATACATGAGGATATTTATTCAAATGTGTATAGACTCTTGCTCTTTTTCTACTTTCTGGCTATTATGAATAAAGTCCCTATCAACATGTATCCTTACCAATAAAAGCCTAAGTGGTGGTCATGCTGTGATGCCCTGACACCCTCACAAGATGGCTGCGCACACAGCAGGCACATGCAGGTGGCAGGGCTTGGCTTGATGCTGTGTGCATAACATGGAGCCTGCCTGGTAGTCCTGCCTTCTCCTGTCTATGTGGAGCTGGGAGGAGATGGGTCTTCCAGCTCTAAGAGCGAGGACTGCTTGGGGATCAGGTGAGGCCTACCTGGGGGTCCCCTGGCTCTACAAGCAAGTCCTGCCTGGGTGTCCAGCATGGCCTGCCTAGGAGCCACCTGGCTCTACATGGCAAGGCCTTCATAGGGGTCCCTCAGCTCCACATGGCAAGGCCTGCCTGTGGGGGTCCCTTGGCTCTGCATGGCGAGGCTTGCCTGGGGGTCCTAGGTGTCCTACCTCCCAGATCCATGTGGCACAGAGGCAGGATCCTCGGCTCCGGCCTACCTCTTTGGGTCAATTCATCAAGGAGTCCCAGACGGATGGGCGGGCCTGCCTCTTTGGGGCAATCAATCACAGGGCTCCTGCATTGTGTCAGAGCACAGGCTGGGCTGGGGGACCCATTCCCCCACTGAGTGCACAAATTTTGTGCACCAGGCCTCTAGCGTGTGTGTGTGTGTGTGTGTGTGTGTGTGTGTGTGTGTGTGTATTAAATCCAGCAACCAAAATGGTGGAATGACCAGAAAGCCCAGAGACCAGAACGACTATAGCTCTTAACCTTGGCCGGCCACCCCCCAGCAAACAATTAGGGTCAATCATGCAGGCAGGCTACCAGTTAGGGGCTATCAGAAGGGCAGGCAGAGGTGATTAGGAGCAATCAGGAAAGCACAGTGATTAGGGGAGACCAGGCAGGCAGAGGCAGTTAGGGGCGATCCAGCAGGCAGGCAGACAGAGGGGTTAGGGGTGGTCAGGCAGGCAGAGGCAGTTAAGGGCAATTAGGAAGGCAGACAAGTGGATAGGGTCAATCAGGTAGGCAGGCAGAGTGCTTAGGGGCAATCAATCAGGCAAAGTGGTTAGGGGTGATAGGCAGGCAGAGGTGGTTATAGGAGATCAGGCAGGCAGGTGAGTGGTTAGAGGTGATCAGTACTTAGAAAACTCCTTCTCGCTCTCTGACTGTAAAGTCTAAATGTCAGACTTTAATTGGACTTTATCTTGAATAACTTGTTTGAAAAGAACTACAAAGTGAGACACTAAAGAAAGTGCAACAGATGTTTATGTATTCTAATCTTCAAGCCTTGTTTTGGATAAAGAAATGGTGCCACCCAGCCAGCATGGCTCCAGTGATTGAGATTTGACCTATGAACCAGGAGGTCATGGTACAATTCCTATCAGGGCACAGGCCTTGTTGCAGTCTCCATCTCCAGTGTGGGGCATGCAGGAGGCAGCCAATCAATGATCCTCTCTTATTATTGACTAGAGGCTGGTGCACAAAATTCATGCATGGGAGGGGGAGAGTCGCCTCAGCCCAGCCTGAACCCTCTCTCATCCAGGACATCCCTCTCACAATCCTGGACCACTGGCTCCTAACTGCTCACCTGCCTGCCTGCCTGATCGCCCCTAACTGCCTCCCCTGCCAGCCTGATCATTCCTAACTGCCCCCCTGCCAGATTGATCACCCCTAACTGCCTCTGCCTGCTGGCCTGATTTCCCCCAACTACCCCCTCACCACTGACCTGGTTGCCCCACACAGCCTGTTGTTCGGTTCTTCCCGCCCCCTGCCAGTCTGGTCACCCCACAAAGCCTGCTGCTCAGTTGTTTGGTCACACCTCACTAACACCTTGTCACCCTGGACACCCCATACAGCCTGTTCAGTCATCCGTTCAGTTACGATGGTTGCTTAGGCATTTACATAGATAGATATTTCTCTCTCTCCATTCCTCTCTAAAGTCAATAAAAATATATAAAAAGAAAAAAAAAAGAAAAAACCTCTTAGAGTACCATGAATGAAAATGAAGTTGCATAATTAAAATATGACAAAATCAACTAAGCTAAAATAATTTCATTTCTCTCTTTCTCTAGTTTATTTTGATAAGAACTTTAAAAAGGTAAGCTTTATTATCCATATCCAACAAACATTCCTGCTCATAATTGCATGTTTGCTAGAGTGGTTCTGAAGGTAAAACACAAACTATATAGGGTGTGCCAAAAATGTATACACTTTGAATGATTATAAAGTCAGTGTTGATTAATAAACAGTTCATTTTCAAAATTAAAAGCATCTACAGAAATGAGTATGAGTACATTTTGGGGGGATACCCTATATATATTTACATGATTCAGTGAACATTATACTCTATTAGAATACTATAAATTATCCTTTTGCATATTACAAAGAAAATAAAAGATTTTTGAGCTTCATGCTGTAACTATGGAAACAGTATAGTCTTAAAAACTATAGCTAACATTATCAGAACCTATTTTTATTTTTTTCATCCTCACTGAGGATAATTTTTTCATTGATTTTGTTTGTTTGTTTGTTTAGAGACCATGAAAGGAGGGAGGGAGGAAGTGAGAGGGTGGAGAATGAGAAGGTGGAGAATGAGACATTCATGTGAGAGAGACATTGACTGGTTGACTCACACACATGCCCTGACTGAGGCCAGGGATTCAACCTGCAACCAAGGTACCTTGTTTGAGAATTGAATCCATGACCTTTCAGTCTGGCCTGTGGACTGACACTCTAAACACTGGTCAAAACTGGCCAGGGCTAAGTGAATCTGTCTTATGCTAAATCTTTAAATATAATACCCACTTTACAACTCTGCACATTTCTCAAAATGCTACTATATAAATATTGGTAACTAAATCCAATCATCTCTTTGGTTATGAAAGAGGCAGGGTGTGGGGAGGGTTGTTCCTCAGCCCAGCCTGCACTCTTTCCAGTCTGGGACCCATCAACGTATGTCTGACTGCCCATTTAGGCCTGATCCTGGACCTAAACGGGCAGTCAGACATTCTTCTTACAATCCAGGACTGCTGGCTCCAAACTGCTCAGCTGCCTGCCTCCCTGATTGCCCCTAACTGCCTCTGCCTGCCAGCCTGATCACCCCCTAACCACTACCCTGCCAGCCTAACTGCTCCCCTGCCAGCCTGTTTGCCCCCAACTTCCCTCCTCTGCCAGCCTGGTTACCCCTAACTGCCCTCCCCTGCAGGCTTGATCATCTCCAACTGCCCTCCCTTGCAGGCCTGGTCCCTCCAAACTGCCCTCCTCTGCTGGTTTGATTGCCCACAACTGCTCTCCCTTGCAGGCCTGGAACCTCCCAACTGCCTTCCCCTGCTGGCCATCTTGTGGTGACCATCTTTTGTCCACATGGGGTCAGCCCTCTTGTGTGTTGGAGTGATGGTCAATCTGCATATTACTCTTTTATTAGATAGGATAGAGGCCTGATGCATGGGTGGGAGCCAGCTGGTTTGCCCTGAAGGGTGTCCTGGATCAGGGTGAGGGTTCCCTTGGGGCATGGAGTAGCCTGGGCAAGGGGCCTGTGGTAGTTTGCAGGCTGGCCATGCCCCCCAGTGACCCAACTGGAGGCCCTGAGATCTGGGATTAATTTATGTTCTATAATTAAAAGTTTGTAGCCTGGAGTGGTGCCAAGCCTTCTGCTCGTTCTGTGGGGATAGCCATTTCTGTTTGGGTTTATTTAAATGCTATAATTTAAACTTTGTAGCCTAGAGTGGAGGCTTAGGGCTGCGGAAAGCTTGGCTTCCTCCATCGCCCTGGCAACCCTAGCCTCTGTTCTCTCCAGCCACGTGGGTGCAGCCATTTCTGTTGGGATATTTATCTTCTATAATTGAAACTTCTATAATTGTAACATTGAGTGGAGGCCTAGACCAGCAAGGGCAACTTGGCTTCCTCCATTGCTGGGGAAACCTAAGCCTCCCTCCTGCTCTCAGTGGCCACAGCCATCTTGGGGGTTTATTTGCTTCTGATTGGCTGGTGGGCATGGCTTGTGGATGTATCAGAGCTACGGTCAATTTGCATATTACTCTTTTATTAGTCAGGTGTATGCCATAGTGGTTAGACAACCATATATTTTACAAAGTGTTTCCTTTGATATTTCTAGCACCCACCTGACACTATAGTTATTACAATATTATTGACTACCTTCCTATGATGTATTTTATATCCCTGTGACTATTTTGTAAATACCAATCTGTATTTTTAACCCCTTCACCTTTTTCACCTGTCTCCCAACCCTGCCCCTCCTCTGGCAACCACACGTCCTCTCACTGTGTCTATTTCAATTTTATTTTGTTTTTTAGATTCTAGATGTAAGTGAAATCATATGGGATTTGTTTTGTTTTTTTTCCTGACTATTTCACTTAGCAAAATACCCTATAGGTCCAATCATGT
The DNA here is from genome assembly GCA_027563665.1 of Antrozous pallidus. Lineage (NCBI taxonomy): Eukaryota > Metazoa > Chordata > Mammalia > Chiroptera > Vespertilionidae > Antrozous > Antrozous pallidus. The sequence goes on from CM050518.1 coordinate 54,216,649, forward strand.
ATTTTCAAATGGTAAGCCTTCATTCTTTTTCATGGATGAGTAATATTCCATTGTGAATGTATGGAAACTTTTTTTTTTTTATCTACTTATCTATTGATGGGCACTTGGATTGCTTCCATATCTTAGCCATCTTAAATACCACCACAACGAACATACAGATGCATGTGTTCTTTTCAAATTTGAGTATCTTCATATCAATCCCCAGAAGTGGAGTTACTGGGTCATAAGGAAGGCAATTCCTTTTTTTAGTTTTTGAGGAGACTCCATATTGCTTTTTATAGTGCCTGCACCAATCCACATTCCTACCAATAGCGCACTAAGGTTCCCTTTTCTTGGCTTCCTTACCAACACTTGTTTGTTAATTTATTGAGTATAGCTATTCTGATAAGTGTGCGGTGGTATCTCATTGTGGTTTTAATTAGTATCTCTCTTATGATTAGTGATATTTAGCAACTTTTCATATGTCTGTTAGCCATCTGTTTGTCCTCTTTGGAGAAGTGTCTGTCAAGTCATCTGCTCATTTTTTTAACTGGCTTGTTTGTGATTTTTTTTTTTTTGGTGTTGCATAATATAAGTTGTTTATAAATTTTGGATATTAACCCCTTACCAGCAGTATCACTGACAAATTCTGACGACTACTGCCTCTTCCCACTGTACTTTTCACAAGTGTCTGCCCTGATCCCCAACAAACCAACAAACTTCTTGCACTCCCAACTGATCTCAGCATCTGCTCCTGGAGAACATAAAGCAAAACCTCACATAGGAAGATAATAAGAATTTAATGGTATTTGTGGCTAGAATAAATCAGAACCACTAAAACCAAAGTAAAAAAAGGCAAAGAATGAAAAGAAAATCCACAGATGAAAAAAATGTGATCAGGAATAAAATAACTTTTAAAAAACTCATATAGCAAAACTGCAAAGAAATTCACTGTTGTTTTCTTATTGTGGAGGAAGGAGCTAAACTCTTATACATTTAACTGTTATTTCAAAAAATATAGTTGTTCTTGTCAAACCACACAGCCTGATTTCACCAAGACCTGATGGCAGGCTCAGATAAGATGTGATTGCAGGCTCAGATATGGGGCTAATGAAAATCTCATCTGTCTCTTTCAGTGTCTTTGTGTCTTTCTCAGTGGGTGGGTGACATGGTCCTCCCTCCCTTTGCCTCTCTGTGTGTCTGTGCCTGCCTCTCATTCAATTTTTTTAGGCACTAAAAAAACAAAACAGGTTTAAAAAACAAAACAATGCAGAGACAAAAAACTTTGATGAACTGAAAAGAAAAAAATATTTAACTGTACATTTCCTTTCATATTTATGACTAAGCCTTGAAATACATTTAAACAACATCATTAACTTTTAAAAAATATATTTTTATTGATTTCAGAGAGAAAGGGAGTAGGAGAGAGAGAGAGAAACACCAATGAAGAGAGGGAATAATTGATCAGCTGCCTTCTCCATCACCCACACTGAGGATAGAGCCCACAACCTAGGCATGTGCCCTGACCAAGGAGGATTGAACCCTGAGCTCCTGGTTCATAGATTGATGCTCAACCATTGAGCTACACTGGCTGGGCAACATCCTTAATTTTTCAGAGTCCCATGTAGCCATGTTTTGAAGAAAATGTGCCCATAGTGTTTTCCCCAAGTGGGGAGTGCCCACTTCATTTCCCCCAAGTTCAGTGACATTAACTTCATGAGTATTTCTGAGAATCTTAATAGACTTACTAGTTAATAAATATGATTTTAAAATAAGAAGGTTTTAATTTAGAACACTTAGATATATTATTTAAATAGTCATAAGACTCTGAACTCATGTTTCCCCATTTTAAAATAAGCCTGGAAGAATATTGAGTTCAAGTGAGACAAATTTGTACAATGTAAAGCATGATAAACTATCAGAAAAAGATCATAGATTTGACATTTTCTACTCAATTTAAAAGTGGCTATTTTAAAGCAATATTTTAAGATTAATTTAGAATTTTCTTGCTTTATTAACTTTCAATTATTTATACTTAAATAATTTAATAACCATATCCTATATATATAAAAGGGTAATATGCAAATAGACTGAACAGAACAACCAACCAATTAAAGCACAATATGCTAATGATATGCTCTGGCTGCTCAACTGCTACTATGACATACACTGACCACCAGGGGCCAGATAGCCAACTAGTCAACCAGTCATTATGATGTGCACTGACCACCAGGAGACAGATGTTCTGACCAGTAGGCTAGCTTGCTGTGGGGGTCTGGCTGATTGGAACTGAATGAGATGGGCTGGACATGCCCTGGAGCCCTCCTGAGATCCCTCACTGGTCTGATCATGCACTGATGGGGTCCCTTAGCCTGGCCTGTGCCCTCTTGCAATCCGGGACCCCTTCAGCAATGTTGTAGAGCTGGTTTCAGCCTGATCCCACAGGCCATTCTCCTTGGGAAGGTGCCAGATGCAGGGCTCATCGCTAGCGAGCACTGCTGTGGCAGTGCGAGCCTCTCCCAATCGGGACTGATTGGTCACGAGCCTTCGGCAGGCACAGTGGGGTTGGGATGAGCAGGAGATGCAGGTGGTGTTGGATTGCAGGTTTTGGCCTGATCCCTGTAGGCCAGCCAGAGGGACCCCACCTGTGGACAAATTCATTCATTGGACCTCTAGTAATAAAATAAGATGATGGATGCCTGCAAAGTATAGAGAGGCTTGATTTTTCTGCCACTTCTTTTTTCAAGAATGTGAAGTTAGTCCTAAAGTTTAATAACAAAACAGAACAAAAAAACAATAAACCTTAATAATGAACTAAAAAGAAAAGAAATATTTAACTTAAATTTTCTAAAATGTTTCTGGTATAAGAAGCTATTGCTGTCTTTTAAAGGAAAAAAACATTATTGCAATCTTTACTATTTTTAAAACTTTTAAACTAATTAATTTTGAGAGAAAATTTATGATTCCATTGACTGATGTTATCTGCATATTGCCTATCACACTTATTACAAACTAGAGGCCCGGTGCTTAAAAATTTATGCACTGGAAGGGGGTTACCTCAGCCCTGCATGCCCCCTCTCACAGTCCAGGAGCCCTCAGGGGTGGGAAGGCTATGACCCCATTACACCTCTGCTGCTGCCACTGCCACAGCACAAGCCTCAGCGAGCCCTGGTTACCTGAGCCTTAGGTGGCCCTGGGAAGCTGGGCAGCGACTATCTGAGGCTTGCCTGAGCCTTAGGCAGGCCCTGGGTGGCTGGGAAGCTGAGGGGCCTGGGACACTCTAGAGGCAGGCATGTGGCAAAGCCAGGCCCTGCCACCCCGGCAGGGCTGAGGGAACTGGGTACCGCCATCTTGTGGCTGTGGGCACCACAATCTTTGAGGGAGTGGCAGTCAGTTAGCGTATTCCCTCCTTATTGGCCGTGGGCACCATGAGGGTGTGGCAGTTAATTAGCATATTCTCTCCTTATTGGCTGTGTGTACCATCTTTGAGGGTGGGGCAATCAATTAGCATATTCCCTCCATATGGGTGCCACCACCTCTCCGATGGTGTGAGGGTCAATTAGCATATTTCCTCTTTATTAGATAGGATATGTGTGCTATGTATAAAAATTAGCATACAGTAGGTCATTTTAAAATAATAAGGTAATTTATACCATTACTGTGTGATGTTTCTGAATGGACACTTAAAAATAAATTTTGGCCTTTCTTACTACAATTAATTATAAAAGTCAATATGGATTTTAAATTAGCTTTTCTAAAATATTATTGAACATGATTATAATTTAAATTAGGTCAATTATTTGTTAGACATTAAAAGCAGGATGATAGACTGAGAAAGTAAAATTAAGCTAATTTAAAGTAGTATCAAATTTTTGAGATGCTTTTCACTCATGCATTGTTATGGGTGTGTGTGTCTGTGTTGGCAGTATAGGCGGTGTGTTTTGGAAGAATATATTTGTCTTCACCAGCCCAGGCTGCTATAGCAAATACCACAAACCAAGTGTGGACACATCATATGTACTTCTCACAGTTCTGAAGACTGGAAAACTGATGGTCAAGATACTAATAGATCAGATTCTGTGTCTGGCAACAGCCCTCTTCCTAGGTTGTCTATGGCCACCTTGTTCCTGTGTCCCATACATAGAAAGAGTGACCATCTCTTTCTTGTCTCTTCTGATAAGAGCATTAATCCCAGGATGAGAATTAATCCCATCCTAAGGGCTCCATCCACATTAAAAGTATCTCCCCAAAGGCTCTCTCTCTCTAAATACTATCATGTGGGAGGGGAGGTGTTAAGGCTTCAATATATGAATTTTGGAGGACATGATTCAACCCACAAGTGATATATTCATTTATTAGTTGAAAAACTTTCCCGGATAAGTGAATATTCATCATTTATTCTGTCTGGGTAGTTTACCGTTTCAAATAAGGGTCATGCTGTATGAATTATTACCATGAAACATATTCAAAATGAAAAAATAATTAAAAAGCTGTTAAGTACCATATTAATAATGTTTACAAAGGATTGGACATAAGAACTATGAATGTGTCTATTGCTTCAATATAAAATATGTTTTTGTACTCAGTATTTTTAAGAAGTGAAATAGGTGTCTACATTTTTAGGAAACAATAGGTCCTCTGTCTGTTACTGATTCCAAGAAAGCATCTATATAAAATGTCTATAATCATACAAAAGAGTATTGAAAGAATATTTCTTTACTAGGGTATTTGCATGATTTTCTTAATAATATTCCCATTAAATCACTTATTTTTAATATAAATTGTTAATCTCACAAATAAAATTTAGAATCTGTTTTTAATAATAAGTTTATAATTAAAAACAGAAATTCTAAGATTATTTTCTTAAAAGAAATACTATTTTTGATATGGGACTCCCATTGTTATTTAAACTAAAAAAATATGCTATTTTTTAATGTTGTGGATCCATAAAATTTATATTTATCTTATCATTTTATTTTCTTTGTGCATCTGAGAATTACAAAGCAAAGTATAAATGGCAAAATCAGCAACTTAACAATGTTCAATTCATTATTATATATAAAGGTTTTTAAAGAATGAATTCTAAGTAAAAATTTCACTCTTGAAGTTGAAGTAAGCCTATATTTAACCTCTAAATAGTTTATGAACTAATTCTGCCAAATGTTCAAAGAACAGATAATTCCAATCATATACGAAGTATTGTAGAGAAAACAATGGAAAAATACCCACATTAGTTCCTGATACCTAAATAACCATGCTATTGTGCCAGAAATAATAGCAAAAGAAAAAATACAAAAACAATATTAGTAATAAGCATAGATGTACAATCCAACATAAAATTTCACCAAAATGCATTCAAATATATTAAAATAGCACTCCATTATCAAATTAGTTCTAATTAGATAAACTGTAACTATAATTATCTACATTAATAACTTAGAAAACTTTAATCTCTTAAGATGCAAAAACAAAATAAATAAAACATTCAATATTCAATATATATCACATCCAGGTAGAACTGTTTAAGGAATATGACAAAATCAATAAATTTTAAAACATAATGAAACAATAAAAGATTATGAAAATCTAGATAAAGAACAAAGGATGAGGTTATGTCTTTCCAGATACTAAAAAATACATATACTTAAATTTGTATGAGTTGAATATTAATTAAATTATTTTGGTATAACGTAGGAATAAAGAACATGAATGGAACAGATAGACTAAAAACAGGGTTAAATAATTCATTGGAATTTGGTTTATGTTTCTAAATTTAAGATGTTTTCACCTTCACACTCACATTCATATTCTTAGCAGGAAGAACATGGCAGAGCAAAGGCCAAGAGGGTATGCCAGTTTGACTTTTTGTGGAAATCCCATCTAGTAACTTTTGCAAACATCACCTTGGCTGACTGAATCACACAACCACCCTAATGGCAAAGGAATGTAGGTCAGGGAATGTATAAGCTTCCCATCATCTATAGAACAAAGCAAAGTGGGCAGGAAGTTACAGTTGGCTTTTGTGTGGTCCAACCTCTGATAAGCTTGGTAAAGTTTGGCATTCAGATCAATGAGGGGATACTAAAATGGATGGTATTTTTACTAATGTCTATTCAGATAAAACTGTAAGGTTAGAGTCACTTATCACTTCATTAAAACACACTCTAGATGTACTTAAAGGATCACAAAACAAAAATATAAAAATATTGACATTTTTATAAGCTTAGGCTAACCACATATTCTAAAACAAAGCACAAAACTAAAATTCAGAAAGGAAAAAACTAATACAATGTATCGCTTCAAATTTTAAAATCACTGTACAATACAATATATAATAAATATATTTTAAACTCAAATGACAAATCAGGATAAATTATTTACACATAAATATCAAAGGATTCATACAAAGAACACTTTTAAAAACCCTGTATATCTTTATGCAAAAATAATGCTGTAAAAGAAATAGGCAAAGGAGATGAATAATTGATCCATTAACACATCACTAAGAAAACTAGATGCTCAACCTCAGTAATCATCAGTAAAATGCAAAGTAAAAATGCAATAAAATTTCTTTCAACTGCCACACTGGAAAAATTAAGATGCTTAAAGAAAATTTGTTGTTAAGATGTGGTAAATGCTGATAAAATTTTAAAATGTTATGTATCTTATTGTGAGAAGTTTTGCCTGGACTATGAAAAGTATCCCAAAACAAAATATCATTGATATATCACTCAAAGATCTAAAAATTGCAAAATTTTGCATCAGTTTGGAAAAAAATACTTGCACAGATATAGAAGATGTTTTTATTAACATAGGTACCCCCCAAACAAACTGCATTTTTGGCCATTCCTCAGTTAATATTTTCTAGTCAAAATCTTCTCATTTCTGTAAAGTACTTGCAAGTAAAGGCTTCCTATCAGGAGTATTAATTAAATGAGGGCTGGGCTTGGGAGCTTCTGGCCCTAGAGGCACAATTTCCCATGTTAATTTATATATAGTATATAGTATGAGCAAACTTTAGACCTGCTATGTAGTAGGTCAAATGTGGTTTCAGGTTCTTTCCCAGCTGTCTAAAACCACAGGAAAGTTTTGGGTCCTGGGCAGACCAAGTCTTATGGTGGCCCACCAGATGAGCCATTTAGTTAACAGTTGTGTCGGGGCTCCTGCATTTCTGACACCTCCACAAAGATTCTTAGTCACCTAAGAACACCCCAAAATCAGACTATTAAAAAAAAAAGAAAAGAAATGTTGCCCCTTTATCTTTGGAGCTAAGTGACTTCAGCTCATTTATACAGTGAAGGCTGTTTTTGCTCAGACTCTCAGCAATTCCAATTGAAAGGCCAAAATCAAAACCAACCACCCATTTTTTTCCTTCCACTCCTGCATTAGCCTGGGTTCTGTCATTCCTTAACCTGGGTTCTGTCAACTCTGGTTCCACCTCGAGGATTTTAAACACAGCTCAAATAAAGTCAGACCCTCTACCAAAGCAAGGGAAGGTCCTGGATCCAAGAGACAACTCACCCACGTTGTTTGGGGGTACCTATATTAATATTTTGCATGCAGAAATTAGAAAATGCCGGCCTAAAATTAAATTGAATGAGTATATGGGAAGCATATCTTGATTTGGAAATTAGAAGCTTCTAAGGAAAAGCAAAGATAAAAAAAATTCTTCCAATAAGATGGAAAATAATAAAATATTTAGAGATTGTCTCAGAACTATCCTGAAGTTAACAAATATCTACACCCTGTTTTTCCCCCTAGGAAGCATGCCTCTGATTTAGAGGCAACAAGAAAAGACCCCAACCCATTTTTTAATAGTCTATTGGGAATATACTGAAATTCTAGAGAGGCAGTTCCCGAACCAGAAACAAAAGACATTGCTATGGTAATTTTTAATGCTGGACATTCTCTGGTGTGAACTTTTAGTGTGTTCTGCATGCCTCTATAAGAGTATTGATGTTTTTGTGTCCCCTTGTTGTTGTTTAATTTGTTGAAAAAAAAGGCAAGTCCCACTCTGGGGAAGTCTAGTTGTATGTGGTGGGGTTGAAAGAGGCAGAGAGATTGCAAAAACATCCCAGTAGCTGCCAAGAATTATTAATCTTGGGGGATCTTCTTGCCCTCCCTCTCAGCGTTCAGCCTCCAGAAACAACTAGTGAGATTTCTGTCTCTTTGTCTGCAACATAATTGTGGCTGTCTATCTTTTAGGGTTTTGGGTTGCTCTTTCCTTGTTTATTGTGAGAATAAACAAATATCTTTTCTGTCTCACATATTGGGAGTTTATGAATTATTTTCAATGTTCAATACACTGCTTGCAATAAGCTGTGTGCTTCATTTTAAAATCTTACATATTACTCTTTATATGCTGAAATTATAATTGAATCTAAAGGTATACAAATTTAATATTATTCTCTATGTCATTTTACAGGGATTATTACTTAACAAGAAATTGTTGTCTTGGAATGTTATATTTTATAGAAAAGCAAAGTTTTTGTCAAGTCTATAACCGTACCACTTTTAAGATTTTGTCATTTGTGGACAGCTATATTTTGATGCATTTGTAGGTATATTATATGTCTAGAAAAATCCATGAAAAGGACTCAAACTTATTCTAAATTGCAGGCCTCTAAGCAGGTCATATTTTTAACTGGATGAAGATTTATAGAACTTCAAGGAATAACTGAATTCAAAAACTACCGGCAAATAATCAGGATAGAGAAAAATAACTATGGGACTAAATGAATTGAGGATAATTATTCTTATGACTCTTTAAAATATGGTTGACTTTTAAATCTCTTATTTTCCAAATATAAGGAAAAGTAAAGAGCAGACATTCTGCATTGTAGGAACTAACAAATTGGTAACAGATTCATTTCACAGTGCACTCCCAGGAGAAGTTTTCAAAGATCATATCTTACAACCAGGAGGTTTGATGTACTAGAAAAAACTCCAAATGAAAGACTCTTCAAACTCATTGGAGGGGACCTTACCAGGTATTATTAACTAACCCATGTGCAGCTAAACTTAAAGGAGTTAGCTTATGAATTGACATTTCTCATTTTTAAAAAAGGCACCTGATTGAGAATGGATGTCTACTCCCATTTTTGACACTCATCTGCAGTGGAGATCAAAGACTTTGCAAGGAGGAGAAGTCACTGACAACGGAGACAGACAGCTATGCCAAGACAATGTCAACAAGGCCTGTATGCTCACAAACTGATATTGCCTGAACCTTGTTTTAATATCATCTGATTGTTATTAATTGACTGTACATAAAAATGATTTTCATATTCTTATTATCCTTATGGTTCCCTAGTGGAAACAATGTCTACCTCCCAGACCTCCTCCCTTATTAGATATGAAAAATTTAACTTGGATACTGCTAATCTTACCCATCTACTACACCATGATGTTCTGATTATCAGGTACGATAGTGAAATTAATGCTTTGTTAGCCACACATTGGTCTTCTCCTAATATCAATATAAGCTTTTTGTTGTTGTTGTTGTTGTTGTTTTCTGGCTATATCTACTACAAAGAACCCACTTTAGGCAAATACCTTCAAGAATACCTCCCTGATAATTCCACTAGTTAGAATTGTATATGGATCTAATTGAGATGCATATTGTATAGCTATAGAGACAGGTAATGAATAGCTAAGAAAAACACCTGGATATGATAGCCAAAGGTTTGCAGCAGCCTGTCCTATCTGTCATAATATATTATGTCCTTGGTTCACCAGCCATGCTCTTAGGGCTGGATGTCTGTGAAACAAGAAATATATCAATGGATCCAATTTCAGAAATTATTGGGATCACTTGGTGGGTAGATATGTTTATAATTACTCCACCATCCTTGCATCCTGGACACTTGTGAGAAGGTCCTATGGAATAATCAAACTTTAGCTCATTTGGAGGTCACCTTAACCCATTTAACTATGGCATAAGAAACTCAAAAATTTTTGGTCCACTCAATGTACCCTACCTGCTCCCAAGCCATAGCTACCCAATGGCAACAACATTCCCAATGGATCCAACAACATTGGCCCCTAAAAGAAGCAAAAGAGGAATACTTGGAGGAGTAGGGGCTGGCCTTGGTATCCTGGGACAAGATGAACTTGCAGCTAATAAAGAATGTCATTCATTAGAAAAGAATTTTTATCTCAAATAGGTCATATAGAGGAAATGTTGTTTCAGGAAGAAAGAAAAGGGTGGGAAACACTATGGAAAGGCAATAAAGCCTTATTTCATGGATAGAACAGACCTGACAGACTATAAAAACTCATGTACAAACCCAACAATGGGAATATACTTGTACCCTAACTCAACAGGGCCTATTATCTATGCAAATGGAATCTGAAGTGACTATGATATAATGGCTACAGAAGCCCAGGCCAGACATTTATGGGACTCATATGGTTCCCCAGGAATTTGGAAAATATTGAATGGGAAATGCAATCCATCACACTGTGTTTTAAAAGTCCAGGTGCCCGTTAAATTCTAAGCTTAAATTCCCAGGAGTTCAACTGGCTGGTATAGGGACCATCCTCAATAATACTAGAATACTTCCAATGGGATTTAGATGGGCCATATTTAAAAATAATAAACAATGTGAAGCCATCTCACTGTCTGTGAAAATTTGAAAGATGAATGGTTATGTCCCCAATCCATATGGAATACTGAATTCACCCAGTCCTGGCCTATTGTATCTACCCCAACAAATAACAATATATGGTACATGGGAAAGGGGCGTTTTTGCTGGGAAGGGTTAAAAAACTCTTCTGTTATACTAAGCAATTTTTACTGTAATATCACCAAGTTTACATTAAATAATAAATGTTCTAGTATGGTGTAGTACGGAAATTACAGGCAGAATGACTTTTCTTGATATTCATAAAATCTGTGATAATGTTGATTCTGAAAAACCAATGTATTGGGAAATTGAACTCCTCCCCATGAAGTCATTTCTATGGAAACTAACTAGCCAGAAGAAAATTAGAGCTTCTAGATAATGAAATAGTAGAGAGTCTTAATTCATCTGGCCAAATATATCATAAAGTACAAATGACAGTGGATGAAGGAGGAAAACATATAATTAGCTTAATAAAAGTTATGATAATACATGTAAAGGGTTTTTCAGTTGACTTGGATGCTTGTTCCCCTTAGACTTTTCCTTGTCTAGTATTAGATATTTTCTGGTCCTAATCACTGTTATTGGTTTAGTATTGTTACTTTTGTCCATGATATTTAAATGTTATATTAGATGTAAAAAAGCAAAACGTAAGACAAACAGCAAAAAGACTTGGATCATGGTGGCTTAAAAATTAGAAATGATCCAGAATACTTTTTAACAATGACATATAGGATCTGACTGCCTCCCATTTATCTGCCTTTTTAATATACATAAAAAGGCCATCTAAGGTTATGGTCTTGCCCCATCTCCAGTGGTCCACCTGTTCAGCAAGTCATGCTGACATTGAGACATCCTAGGAATGAGACTTCCTAGCACCATGGAACTCCATTATCCAACCAAAAGGTTGGTCATCAATGCATCCTTTGGATTGATTTATGACCAAAAGGAGGATGTGTGGATGAAAGGGGCCACATGCTGACCTGACAAGCTCAGGGGAGGCATGCATGGCAGTCTTGCAAACTCAGAGACTGAAAAAAACCACAAAGATAGTCTGAAAATTAAATATTTAACTACAAATAGGTTATAATGGGTAGTCATATCCTAGACTGATATTTTCCCTAACAAAGATCAAGTTTGCCATTTTGCCTCTAAGATATCATATCTGTGAGATGTCTAGGTAGCTCGTAACTTCCCTTTTCTGGAGCCTCTGGGGCACAATCAAATGTGGTGGGTGCCAGGACAGATACAACAAATTTCTTCATTATCATATTAATTGTTCCTGCACTCACCTACATATGTGTCCATCATTTTTACACAATCCCAGGTGTTTCCCACTACTTTGCTTTATCCCACCTCCTTAATTCATCACCAATGAATTTCATGCAACCCACCTATGTCCCTCCTTTGATTGCAATGTATAAATATAGAGAGTCTTCATTCAATGTAACCCACCATTCTCTGGAGCATAATCTCAATTAATTGAGGTTCTGCTTCCCAGCATATGTCGACAGTTTGGCTCAAATAAACTCACAAAAATTATTTTTAAATAAAGATGTTTTTAATTATGTATATTGCATAATTATTTGAAGCAGAACAATTGTGAATTACCTGAATTTCTACCAAGAGATTGATAGACATATTAAAAATACCCTATGAGTTTCTATACAGAGAAATGCAAAAGTTCTCTACGATGTGGTATCTGTTAAGTGACAATAAGCAGGACAATATAAATATTATTTATATTTAAAAATTAAAACCTGACAGATTACACAGGTAGATGAATGATTAATAGATACAGAAATATCTGTTATGTATATATTTGCATACATCAATGTAATATGTGTCTTTCATATAGATGTATATTTGAATAGATGTATAGATGTACTTCAACATAACAGTGAATCTTTCCAGGGAGAAGATTGAAATTAAAGGAGATAATTAAGACCATCTCAATCACTGAATTTTTTTTCAATGAAAATATACCTCCTTGTATAAAAGAGCAATATTAAAAAAGTAAAAGAAGCTAGCAGAAACACCAAATAATTTTAAGATAGTGTTTTCTCTTGCACTTTAACAGTGATGAAGTGAAAGCTGAATACTGATTTACAATTTACATGCCAACACTTGGAGATAGTCATCACCTCAGAGCTATGGAATTAAAGTCCCTACACATGAGCAGAAAGACAAACATAGATATTAAACAAGATGACTTTACTCTTAAAATCAGGCTACATTGAATACCAGATTGGCAAGGATATTTCTATTCATGTAACAGGAAACAAGAACTATTTTTCACATTAGCAACATTCATATGTTGTGAGACTCAAACAGAAACAGAGGCAAACAGGTTGGATCATAGACTAGTTGGATCTAGAATCAGGCTTTTGAGGTCATAATACAAATCTGTTGAAACATATGTTTTACCAAACCAGTGTGAGTCCCTGAAATTGCAGCACTAACTCAGGGCAACTGCAATAGGTGCTTCCTGCTGCATCTCGGCGGGTAGGAAACAAGAAAAGAAAGTCACATGCTCAGTTTTCCTAGAGTCATTAAAACTGTGAAGATAAACTAAAAATCTGTTAAACTCCACCTGACACTGAATACAGTAATACCAAGGAAAATTCATAACAAGCAGCACTGAATACAATTTAAATATTGTTAGTGTCCATGTTAACTAAGGGGAATTTTGTAGCATATCCTTTATTGCTCTAAGTTGAGGATAGAATGGTTAGGTTTTCAACCCAGCTGACATGGCTCAGTGGTTGAGTGTCTGTCTACCTATGAAACAGGAGATCGCAGTTCGATTCCCAGTCAGGGCACATACCTAGGACGTTGGCTTGATCCCCAGTGTGCAGGAGGCAGCCAATCAAAGATTCTCTCTCATCTTTGATATTTCTATCACTCTCTCCCTCTCTCTTCCTCTCTGAAGTCAATAAAAATATATTAGAGGCGGGGCGGGGGGGGGGGGGGAAGAGAATGGTTAGTTTCCCAAATGTCCCCATAGCTCAGGCAAACCTAGAGCATATATTCAATGGTTTGAAGCTGCTGGAAGCTTCAAAACAGATTATATAATTACAGAGAATTTGAAGAGATTTGATATCAACTGTTTACTAGGTGTGCACCTCAAGCCAAAGTTGGACAACTCACCAAGCCCTTCTAGGGGTGTCTTGTCTCTGCAGTGTTAATTGTGCCCAGCTCTTGTTTGACATTGGATAACATTTGGTTGAGTTGACTGGAATCTAAAAAGTTGGCTTTATTTCTCTCCCTTGTTAGCTGTAATTGGCCCAAATAAATGATTATTTAGAGAAAAGAAAATCCAAAAAGGTTACAAACTTAAGAAAATATCACAATACATAGCCTCACAAGAATTTTCCAGTAGCTTTTCCACTTCTGATGGACATGAACCCACATTTCCAAGGACATTCAACAACATGAGGGCATCATCCTGAAAAGTTAATTTTTGTTCCTCCCACCATGCCCGCTGGCCTCCAGACGAGTCACTTGTGTAATCTGCTCTGTCATCCTGAAGACAATGTTTCTTTTACAATATGTCTGATTCAGACACCTCAGGTTGCCACGGCAATCCTCTACAGAACATACAGGAGACACTCAGAGGCCTTCCAAATGAGACGTTATAGCTCGCTCAAAGAGAGCTCCCAGAAGGTAAGTATTTACTTCTCAGGGTTTTTAAATCCCTGTGCAGCTTAGTCACTTGTAGATGCTCAAATTATTATGCAGCAACATGTCCATGATAGAGCCTCAAGTGTGTCTAAAACATTTTCCCTAGAGCCAGATGTTTGCTTTCTGATGAGGAGTTGGTATTATAGATACACAATGTAGTGGGAGTTTTTCCAACTTTGGCATGGATATAATCTCCTGCAATAGCAACTGCCACCAATTCCCCCACAGACCATTCCTTAGATCTCTACTGTTACACTAGAAGGCCAAAGCTTTCATCTCAACATTTATTCATACTAAGTTCATACTTATTTTGTTTTTCTTTCATTTTTTTCTTCTAAAATGTTTTAGCTGTCAAGGTTAAGATAATAGGAGTATACTAGGAAAAAGACAGCCACTCTTTCAGAATAATAACTTATGAAGTCTATTCTGGTAAAAGAATAAGCCCTTCCTCTCTTCCTCCCTCCCTCCCTCCCTCCCTCCCTCCCTCCCTCCCTCCCTCCCTCCCTCCCTCCCTTCCTTCCTTCCTTCCTTCCTTCCTCCCTTCCTTCCTTCCCCTCTCCCTTGCTCCCCCACTTCTTCCTAATTGTTGTTAAATGCTAAAATGTCATTCCTAATGCAGCTCCTGAAAGATATGGGGATCACTATCAATACACATGATATTGATCATCCTCAGTACTTCCCTTACATAGCTCATCTCAAGCTTTTGGGACAAAGATGCATCCTAAGAAAATTGGATGGCTTAAATAGCTTTTACAAGGTCCTATGATTATCATTATGATTTTTTAAATATGACAGATATAATTAGGACAAATCCATACATTAGGAAAAGCAACAAATGCTTAGTCAGAGTGAAAAAGATAAAAAAAATTAGAACTAGAAACAGCTTTTTCTTTGTCTCAGAGTAATATCATAATAGTGCTGGTAATAAAATAGAATCTGTTGATATAAAAACTTGGCCATTAAAAATAATAAAATCTTACCATTTGCAACAGCAGGGATGACCCAGTGAATATTATGTTAAGTGAAATAAGTCAGACAGAGAAAGACAAATATCATATGATTTCATTTATGTGTGGAATCTAAAGAGCAAAATAAATAGTCAAACAAAATAAAAATAATCTGATCTCATAAATTGCCAGAGGGGAGGGGGCTGGGAGATTGAGAGAAAAGGTGAAGGAATTAAGAACTACATGTTGATAGTTACAAAACAGTCAATGGGATATAAAGTACAGCAAAGGGAATATAGTCATTAATACTGCAATAACTATATATGATGCCAGGTGGGTACTGAAAATAATAGGGAGACCACTTTGTAAAGTATATGATTGTCTAATCACTATACTGTACACCTGAAACTAATACAAAATAACATTAAATGTAAAGTGTAATTGAAAAACAAAATTAAAAAAAAGAAAATTATCACCATCTCACACCTGTCAGAATGGCTATTATCAACAAATGACAAGTGCTGGCAAGGATTTGAAGAAAAAGGAACTCTCCTGTACTGCTGGTGGGAATGCAAACTGGTGTGGCCACTGTGAAAGACAGTATGGAGTTTCCTCAAAAAGTTAAAAATGGAACTCCTGTTTGACCCAGTATTCCCACTTCTAGGACTATATCCCAAGAAACCAGAAACACCAATCAAAAAGGATATATACACCCTATGTTCATAGCAGCACAATTTATAATAGCTAAGATTTGGAAATAGCCTAAGTGCCCATCAACAGATGAGTGTATTAAAAAACTGTGGTACATCTACACAGTGGAATACTAAGCCACTATAAAAACAAAAAACAAAAAAGGAAGAACTTTTAACATTGCAACAATGTGGATGGAACTGGAGAACATTATGCTAAGTGTAATAAGCCAGTCAGAGAAACATAAATATCACATGATCTCACTAATATGTGAGATATAATGATCAACATAATTTGATAAACAAGAATAGATCAATCTGGAGACAAATGGTAGGGAAGGGGGAGTTAGAGAGCAACCAAAGGACTTGTATGCATGCATATTAGCTAAACTAATGGACACAGACACTGGGGCAGTGGGAGCTTGCCCGGGGTGGGATGGCTGGGGCGGGGAGGAGGGGTCAATTGGAGAAAAAGGAAACATATGTAAAATTTTAGAAAATAAAAAATTTACCTACTATTTTTCTTAAATAAAGTTTGGCAAAAATTTAATCAAAGTTATACAACACTGATATCATACTTGAAAGAAAATGTAGACACAGAATCAGAAAGTGAAATGGCGGTTGCCAGGGACAGGGAGGAGGAGGAAATTAGGACTTGTTCAATGAGTACCATGTTTTAGTTTTGCCTGAAGATCTTGCAAAACAATATGAATATACTTAACACTATTGAACTGTGTATTAAAAATAGTTAAGATAGTAAATTTTATGTCATTTGTTGTATTCCATAATTAGAAATAGAAACAACACAAAGAAGAAAAAAGTGCAAAGTAGTACATCTAATATGATTTTTATTTCATAAAAGAGTTACCTAACACTTTGTGTGTGCATGCCTAAATGTGCACACATGCAGTGAGCTGGAAGAGATGGGAGACAGAGATGGATATAAAGAGGACAAATACAAGGGAGAGAGGGAATCTGAGAGATGAGCCTGGAGGTAAGTTGGAATGTTGTATAGCCAGTTGTTAACACAAGAAAACATATACAAAGATATTCACTGAATTAATTTTAAAATAGAGAATGTACTGTATCTCAGAAATGTGCTGATTAGTGAAAAAGCAGATTATCAAATGAGGGCAATGAATATACCAGGATACCAATTTAGACAATCTGGATGATTACTCTCCATTTAAATTTTATCATATATTATTATTGTCCTTCATTCCATTTGTGCTTAAGAATTCTTTGGATCATCTTGTAAGGAGAATATTACAAGATTAATGAAAGCCAACTGAAAGTCAAATAAAGTCATGGCATGGTGGGCTGGCGCCTGTTTCTCAGAAGTTCTTGGAGATGCAAGGGCCAGAATCCAGTCACCACACAGAGATGTGGCAGTATGCCCAGGTTACTGAACAGAAAAATTATTTCAGCAGCTCTTGCATTAAATACATCTTATTCATTTGATCTTTTTGTTTTACTTTTGGGGGGAATTTATTGTTTTATACTTGCATAAGTTTATAAAGTTAAATTCTCTCTTCATATTAAGATTAGAATGAACATATGTCAGCACTGGATATCCCAGAGGCTATTGCCCTTAAAACTGGGATATAGATTATTTTGTAATAATACTAGTAAGAAGAACTACATTTATTAAACATTTAACTCTAAGGCATCCATTAAATTAAGTGCTTAACTATTTCATTTAAGCTTCCCCACATGCCTGTGTTTTACCAATGGGAACCCTGAGGCTTAGAAAGGCTGTGTTGGATACCTCTAGCATCAACTTGGTTAAGTTGGAATTATATTTCTAGATTCTTACTCCTGTATAGATCTTCCAGTGCAGAACGGTATCAATGCTATAAATTGAAAAGAAAGTTACATAACACAGAATTATATATAGGAAAGAGTCAAGATGCACTGAGGGAATTAGGGACAGCTTTATGAAAGGAATTATGATTGAAGTTGTTTTTGAGAATGGTGATTGCCAGGAACTAAGGAGTTGAGAAAATGGAGAAATAATTTAACCAGAATTATATATACAACCTTTCCAGTACTTCCTCTCATTTTTGACTCAGTACACAACTATTGTGATCTTATCTTCCCTGTTTTATTTCTTATTACATAAAGAATGATTCTGCCTAATCATAGCATCATCCAGTTGTCTCCACATAAACGCATTTTGGTACCAACTCTAAGCTGGAAAATACCAGGTGCTCAGTAAAAATTTGCAAAATATTGGAAACATATGTTTTCCATTCACAGGGAGGTCACTTGACTCTTGAAAAGACATCAGGTCAGTTGCATTTGATAGAAGTGGATGTAGTTACTTTAGTGTCATGTTACAAACCTCCATAGACAAATAGAGTGCCCAATGCCAAGCAAAGCCCTCCTTATTTCTATTTATGAAAAACTAGATGCTTGGTGCATGAAATTTGTGCACTTGTGGGGCAGGGGGTCCCTCAGCCCAGCCTGAGGGACCTTCTTGCAGTCTGGGAGCCTTTGGGGGGATGTCCTTAGTGCTACCACGAAGGTGGGAGAGGCTCCCACCGCCACTCCTGCGCTTGCCAGCCATGAGCCTAGCTTCTGGCTGAGCGATGCTCCCCCTGGGAGTGCACTGATCATGAGGGGGCAGCTCCTGTATAGAGCATCTGACCCATGGTGGTCAGTGCACATCATAGCCACTGGCTGTTCTGCTGTTTGGTCTATTTGCATATTATCCTTTTATTATATAGGGTACCCTCACTTGTCCTTTGTTACCTGCTTTCTGATGCCTTTATCAGCTTTCTAGCAAAGCTGTACCTTTCACCTCTGACAAAGCAACAGAATTTCATATTTTAAGAAAGGATTATGGTTTCATGGCTCCTTGCTTCAGTGTACTACTTACTTTCAGGTTAAACCCCTAACACTGCAGGGTTGGATCAGTGACATTTGTAGGACTGGCGAAATATTTAGTTAAAAGAAATTGCTTCATCAATTTTTTACGTCATCAAAGTCCTTAAACTTTTAATGTCAACACTTGCCAGGATACTAAAGCATACTCTAATAGAAAGTCTTTATTTGGCCTTATCATTCCAACATAGCTCATAAATCAGAGCTATAAAATTATATAACTGGGATTTTAGGAAACAAATCAGCTTACATGTAGAATTGAGTCTGCTTACCTCAAAGAGGTCACATAGAGAAGATACATGCTTATTTAATCACGATGCCTCTACAGAAAACATTTTTCTAAAACCTTTTGCTTTGGAACTACTCAGCTGAGCCCTCAATGATACTTACCAATCTCTTTAATTATCCTGAGTTGCCTCTCTCTCTAATTCTTCATAGCAGCTGTTCCAAAGCCTTTCCACTTTCTTCTGCCTCCCTAATGCATTTCCATTTGTTCACTTTCAAACAACCTTGCTTCTAATTTTAAAAAAAATCTCTTTACATGCAATTTCTTCCACCTTCTCTTGGATACAACGTGACATGCTCTAGTAATTCTTACCCTCTTAAGTCATGGACCACACTGATACTGTAATGAAAACCTCTTCAGAAAAAAAATTTGCATATACTGTCAGCTCATAATGTTAAAGCCAGCAGCTCTAGGATCCCCTATATCCTGCTATCTGAAAAAATTAAACACTGCTCAAAAGTTCAAAGCCAAACTTATCTGTGCCATTGTACCTAGTCCTTCACACTTGGAAATCAAGGTGCCCAAACTAAATCCATGATCTTCACTCTGAAATTTGCCCTCTTCTGCTCCTGCCTTTATCTTGACTACTGAGTTTTTTATGCCCCTTGAAATGGAGAGCCCCATTTGTCTCACCCTAGTTCCCCCTGTTTCCTAAATCTCATCACTCAACTAAAGCACATTTCACAATCTTACCCAAGCAGGCAAGTTGGCAATCCAAATGCCAACCTTTCCTTCATTTTATTTTATTTTAGTTCATTTTTATTTAATTTATTGGGGTGACATTGGTCAATAAAATTACACAGGTTTCAGGTACACAATTTCACAACACATCATCTGTATACTGTATTGAATGTTCACCACCCCAAGTCAAGTCTCCTTCTGTCACCATTTATGCAATCAATCATTAAGCCCCGCAATCATAATATGAATATTTGCCCCTGGCAATCCACATATCACTCCTTCCCTGGGTCCTAAACATTTCTCCTGAGGACTTTGCTTAGACCTGACCACTGCTCCATGTTTTCTTCCTGAAATGCCTCATTTACATGACTCAGCCACAAACACTCCAGTGTGTCTCCATCACCACAAAGATAAAATCTAAACTGTCTCCTTTATTCATCCATTTATTAAGCCATCCAAGGTTTAACCCTTGTCAATCATTCAGAGCACTTTTATGTAAGCCTTTATCATCTTTTAATTGTGATATAATTCACTCATAAAATTCATGCATTTTATAGGCATTTCTGCAAGTCCTGACAAATGATCCACCCATATAACCACCATCCCAGTGAAGAGATAGAACATTCCATCATTCCAGAAAGTTCCTTTATGTCTCTTTCCAAACAATGCATATCTCAGCAGCCAATATCACCACTCCCCCACCTCCGGACAACTATGTTTTGATTTTTATTAGTGGATATTATATTTATTATTTCTAGAGCTCCATATGCATATGCCTGGCTTTTTCTCCACACAAAGTTCTAGAAATGGAGCAGAATAGCAGAGACTTGATGGGAGGTCTACATCTGATCCACACTTGGGCACAGGTAGGTCCACCAACCATAGAAGCAGTTAATAGGCATCTTCCCCACCCAGGGCAGTGGTAGTGGGATCTGTCAGCAATGTCAATATCAGCAGAACCTGGACTGGCACAACCACCCCACCAGCCCCACACTTGGTGACATAGGTGCCCCATCTACTAGTGTCTGCAGCATCATCTGGCTGGACATCCCCAGGCCTTCCTCCCAATAGCAGAAAGTGCAGCAGGGCCACCATCTCCTTGACCTGCATGTAAGCAAACCAGGATCAACATTTCTGGAACGTGCCACTTATATGCACCTGCAGACATAGAAATGGGAGACCCCGGGGCACTGGAACAATGAAACAGAGCAAAGAGTGTTGCAAGCACTCTCAGAACTAAATTGATACTGGACACGAAGGCCTAAAAAATACATCAAGACCTACAAGCTAAACCTAATTGAAGTGCCTGGCTGCTAAAATAGAAGGTTTAAGTAGACAGTCTCCTGGTGTCACATGTAAATATCCAGAACACCACTAAAAAGGGAACCTCATGCCCAGAACCAGGAACAGCCCAACATGAATGAGAAAAGACACCCATCTAATGCCAACATCTGAATGAATTCAATGTTTGAGGCATGTGACAAAGATTCTAAAGCAGTCAGTATTAAAATTCTTCAACAGTTAAGAATTCTCTTGCAGCAAATACAGAAATGGAAAATCTCCACAAAGAAACTAAAGCTACCAAAAGGCTCAAAGGTCTGATCTAAGTCTGTGTGTACCAAGATGTCTTCTTGTCAATCTCAGGATGAAGCTCTGTGACAGGGAGGCCAAGGCCAAGGGCCTTCAGAATCAGGTCCTTATTAGGATATGAGGCTGCAGGGTGAGGTAAGCCACCCGGGCCAGTCTGTCTCACCAGTGAATGAGGCTTTCCTGCGAGGTAACAGACTGAAGGACATCCTTCCCCTAACAGATTGGGAAATCCCAGATCTATTTATATGGACAGTGAACTAATCATGAAGGTGGCTGAGGACTTGAGGAAAAAAGGCTTGACTGTTGTTCTCTTTTCACAATGGTAATTTCTTGGCCTTTGCCCACATTATGACCCATGGCAAGATGAGATCATTGGATCTGAGGGCCTCACTTTACCCCTAAGTGAGACAAAAGTGTTTGCACCTGGTAAGTAGCATATGAAAATTGCTACTCAAAACTGAAAAAACCTTCAGGAGTGGGGAAGTCTAGAAGTCCAAATGCCTAAGGATTGGTGGAAGAGCAGATGAATGTCATTGCCAAGGCTCTAATCAGATTTCATATTGATCATAGCCACTTATAGCTCACCATGAAACCCCAAGAGTTTGTTGTGAAGTTACATGTGGCTTCATTTGTACATCTAAGCTTTGTGATATTTCTTTTCTAATTTTTAAAATCTGCTTTGAAAATACAAGTGAGAATATACTATATCTATACAAAGTATTTCAAGAAGATATTTTAACTCTATATGACTATTGTCAGTCTTTATCTTAATAATTTTATAAATAAGACATAATACATGCTAATTTATTTCCTTAGATATCTGCCAACATAACTATGAGGTATTGATTAAGTTTTTTAAATATATATTTTTTATTGATTTCAAAGATAAAGGGAAAGGAAGAGAGAGATAGAAACATATATGATGAGAGAGAATCATTGGTTGGTTGCCTCCTGCACACTGCCACTAAAAACTAAACATGTGTCCTGACCAGGAATTGATCCATGATCTCCTGGTTCTTAGGTCAATGCTCAACCACTGAGCCATGCCAGCCAGGCTAATTAGATTATTAATTGTCATCAATGATAGTTAATGAATGCATTTAATTGGAAATTAACTTTATTAAAACACTGGACTTGCTTTCTTCACCAGGTTCCTAATTATTAAAGACCAGAGGCCCAATGCATGAAATTTGTGCAAGAGTAGGCCTTCCTGAGTTCTTACCATTTGCAATACCATGTATGGAACTGGAGAGCATTATGCTAAGTGAAATAAGCCAGTCTGAGAAAGATAAATATCACATGATCTCACTCATTTATGGAATATAATGAACAACATAAACTGATGAACAAAAATAGATCCAGAGACAGAGAAACATTAATCAGACCATCAAACCTTAAAGGGAAGGTAGGGAAGCGGGGTAAGGGGGAGAGATCAAACAAAGGATTTGTATGCATGCATATAAGCCTAACCAATGAACACAGACAACAGGGAAGTTAGGGCATGAGTGGGAGGGATGGGGGGTAATGGGGGTAAGGACATATGTGTAATACCTTAATCAATAAAGAAATTTAAAAAAAAGAGTAGGTCTTCCTTTCCCTCGCTGCTGGCACTGGCTTCCCTCTGGCATCTGGGACCCAGTCTTCCCTCACAGCCCTGGGTCATCCGGTCTAATTAACATATTGCTCTTTTATTATTGTAGATGAAGTTATTTCAGTTCTAATGAGGACAGCAGTAATCACGAGCAGCCCCATTTTTACTGATCGCTGTCGGCTCTGGCATTTTGTTCAGAAAATATTCTTTCTTGTTTTAAGCTTTTCCGAGTAAGTTCTAACCAAGACAAAGGTTTGGGGGAGAATAGCTTTTCTGATTTTATTCCACCTCACTTGGTTCTGGGCAGGATCAAAATCAGAAATATGAGTCTAACAAAACTTAATTGAAAATTTTAAATATCCAACAATAAAAAGTTTTACTTTTTTTACCAACTCATTTCCTTATGTAAAAGTCTGCATGGAAAATTGGTTTTTAAAAGCATTTTGGGATAATTCTTTCTTAAATTAGGGAGACATTTTATTTTTATTATTTTAATGAGTTTCTTTGCTATTGAATTTCCCTACTTTAAATAAATTATTTTTCAAAAATTTAACTGAGCATTCTAAAATTTACTTAGAGTTGATTTTTCTTTTGGATTACTTCACTTGGTGCCATGTTTAAAAACCTAATTAAACATTTAAGTAATTCTTTTGGTTACTTAAAACTGCCAGCCCAGAACTATGACCTTGATTGAAACTTATGAGATCATATTAGGGTTTAAAATAAAATGTATATTGTCCTTATTGTGCAACTAAAGGTCAGCATCATGAACATTTCTGATATCTCAGATACCTGGAAATAAAATAAAAGCAGGTGAAGTGGTTTCAAAAGCTATAACAGCAAAATTAAGCTGTTTCTATGGTTGCATATACCATGATGTAATTAAGAGCTATTCCAGAGAGATTGAAGGAAATGATAGAGATAACATAAAAATTTTCAATAAAAGATTAAGGCCTTTGGCATTGACATTTATTTGCCATGAACCAAAGTTTCTCAGAACTAGAGTATAAATTAATAATCTTTTAATTGAGTACTTCTCAAGGTTCCTTATGTGTATATGAATTACCTGGATTATGACAACATATAGATTTTTGGCCTTATTCTCTGATTTTTTTTATCTAAAGGCTGGATTTATCTGAATATTTTTATTTCTAACAAGTTCCCATGGGATGCTTATACTGCTGGTGGGATGGAGAACACACTTTGATAACTATCATCTAGTTTAAATGTGATTATACATAAAAGTTCTAAGGGCTCATGATGAGCCCTTAACAAATGCCAGCTAGCTAGTACCCTGTTTCCCCGAAAATAAGACCTACTTCCAGTTTTGCCTCTCGCTGTAATATAAGGCATCCCCGAAAATAAGACCTAGCACATCTTTGGGAACAAAAATTAATATAAGACACTGTCTTATTTTGGGGGAAACAGGGTAACAGTACTCAATGCAGAACAGAAGCATACCTAGAAGCAGTGGGGCTGGGAGAAGTGAGTATGCAGTCTTGGCCATGTGCCCACAGAGAGTAGAACTTCTCTTTTGCATACCCCTTCTCTGAGCAGATTGGTTTTGTCAGGCACTGCTATTTCCTACAGAAATGGAAATTTCTTCTCCATTTCCATATTTAGGGCTTCATATTCTCCCTAACTGCCCATAAAAAAGGGACTAATAGTAAGGGGAGGATTTCAGTTTCTAATATGGCAATGAGGCAGAACCAAGATGGCGGCATAGGTAAAACACCTATCTTGCCATCATACACAGCAAATTTTAAAACTACAACTTAACAAATTTTAAAACTACAACTTAACTTAACACCATCCAGAATCACCAGAAAGCTGGCCGAGTGAAAATTCCACAAATAAAAGTGAAGATAAGACAGTGTGACTCGGAGGAGCGGCGGCAGACAGCGTTGAAGATTCGAAAGGAGAGAGGTTTGGAGCACTCATGCCAGTGGATAGGGCGGGTGGCTGAAAACTGGCCAGTTTTCTCGAACAGGGAGACAAAGACGTCCCACTGGACTGATTCTCCAGCTCTGGGCGAAGTCCAGGGAACCCACTATCCTACAGGGTAAAAACTGGACAGTGGGAGGGCACGCCGAAGCTCGGGTGCTGCAGGGGTCTGCCGGCTTGTGGAGAAGGCGAGGTTGCCTGTGAACTTGGGAATAGCGCAGCTGCGTGACCACGTAGAGAGCACTCGTGACTTGTTCTCTCATTCAGAAAACCGTCAGACTGCTTTGTTTTATGACCCTGGGTGAGACGCTGGGTGTGCAGATTTATTTGGGGAGAGTCTGAATTCCCAGCAGCTGGTGGAGCTTGGCAGAGGCTCTCTCTCAGAGGTGCTGGCAGCCATTGCCCTGGCACAGAGTCCCTGGGGCTGCATAGGGTGGAGCTAACACTGTCTGCTTGGCCCGGAGACTCCGCCCATCCAACCTGAGCACAGCTGAGCTTCACAGACAATTGGCTTGGAGGTCAACCCCTCCAAGTGCTAACAACGATTAACCTGAGCTTAACTTCAGCAAGACTGTGCAAACCATATCCACCTCAGGTAACTGGGGAGGCTGAGCCACTGTCCCTAGTAGGACGTCTACCACACAAAGCTAATTGACCAACTCAGGGAAGCAGCCACCATGCAGAGACATGGAAAGAAATCAGATGTGAAAGAAATGGAGGGGAAAAAAAACGACTGGACATGGAATTCAAAACCATGGTTATAAGGCTTCTCAAGAGGCTCCAACAAAAGGTCGAGACCTATAAGAAAATAAGCAAGACCGACAAGGAAATGAATGAGTCCTACAAGGAAATGAAAGAGACCCTCAAGGATATGAAGGAGACTCTCAAGGATATGAAAAAGGACCAACCAGAAATTAAGCATACACTGACTGAAATAAAAAATATTATACAAAGACCTAAAAGTACTCTGGAGCACCCCAAGAACCAAGTTAAAGATTTGAAATAAAAAGAGGTAAAATCCACTCAGCTGAAAAAGCAAGAAACCAAAAGAATCAAAAAAATTGAAGATAGTGTAAGGGGCCTCTGGGACAACCTCAAGCATACCAACATCCGAATTATAGGGGTGCCAGAAAAAGAGAGAGACCAAGACAATGAAAACCTATTTGAAGAAATAGTGACCGAAAACTTCCCACACCTAGTGAAAGAAATAGACTTAGGAGTCCAAGAAGCACACCGAACCCCAATATTTAGGAACCCTAAGAGGACCACACCAAGGCACATCATAATTAAAATGCCAAGAGCAAAAGACAAAGAGAGAATATTAAAAGCAGCAAGAGAAAAACAGTTAGTTACCTATAAGGGAGCACCCATACGATTATCAGCGGATTTCTCAACAGAAATGATGCAGGCCAGACGGGAGTGGCAAGAAATATTCAAAGTGATGAATAGCAAGAATCTACAACCAAGATTACTCTACCCAGCAAAGATATCATTCAGAATTGAAGGTCAGATAAAGTGCTTCGCAGATAAGAAAAAGCTAAAGGACTTCATCACCACCAAACCAATATTATGTGAAATGCTGAAAGATATTCTTTCAGAAGAGGAAGAAGAAAAAGATAAAAGTGTAAATTAGGAATAACAAATACACATCTATCAATAAATGAATCTAAAAATCAAGTGAATTAATAATCTGATTAATAAACTAGTGAATGTAACAGAATCATGGACATAGAGAGGGAATGGACTGATAATTCTTGGGGAGAAAGGGGGTGTGGGAAGTGCAGCAAGAGACTGGACAAAAATCATGCAACTATGGGAGAGGACAGTGAAGGGGGTGAGGGCGGAGGGTGGGATGGGTACCACGTGAGAGCTATAGGGGAAAAAAAGGGAACAATGTAATTAATAAACTGAACAATAAAGATTAAAAAATAATAATAATAAAATAATACGGCAATGAATTTAAGAAGAAAGAACTAAAAGTCAGCAGGAGGATGAGAAAAATGAGATTGTAGTTCAAGGTCTTATATTTTAGTTCAATATTTTACTAGCAGAGTGTGTGGTAAGGAGATCAGGAAAGGACAGAGCTTGATTTCCAGGAAGACATAGGCTATATTTTTTAACCCTTCACGATGGAGCAGCATTAATTTATAGAATGAATGAATTAAATCAAACAAATTTCCTTTAAATCTATAAACATTGAATTCTAGAAGGCTAGATGGAGGGACATTTGTGTGCTGATTGAAAATACTAAAGTGAGCTCTAGCCAGTTTGGCTCAGTAGCTAGAGTGTCAGCCTGTGGATTGAAGAGTCTCAGGTTTGATGATTCTAGTCAAGGGCACATACATACCCAGGTTGGGGGCTCATTCTCATTGTTGACATTTCTATCTCTCTTTCCCTCTCCCTTCCTCTCAGAAACCAATAAAAATATATTTTAAATAAAGAAAACACTAAAGCGAGGCAGGTACAGCATTGTTGCTACATGAAGAGAAGTGGTGGGGAATGGTATGGCTAACCCTAAAAAGAACATCTAAATAGATGAACCAGATGGTCATATTAGTATACTGGAGGACTGGATGAGCCAGAGTCTAAGAAAGAAAACATATAATTAAATTGATAAGAATATGTGTAAAGTTTTGTATGAGGTATATGAACAAAGTTTTCTGAGAAGGAGTGATCTATGTAACACCCACTGAATTAGGAAATAATTTAAAGAAGGGCAAACATTTGAGTGAGATTTCTCAACATGAGTAGGAATTTTGTAGGTGGAGAAAGCTATAAGATTATGAATATTGGAGGGAATAGTGCTTGAAAATATATGAAAGCACAAAATAATAATGGTTGACCCAGAGGGAAAATAGAATCATCCATCACAATAAAAGCAACAAAAAATGTGTGTGTGTGTATGTGCTTCCCTGGCATAAATTATAACTTTGTTATGGTGAGGAGTCATCCCTATTTCAACCTACTTAGCACACCATTTTTTAAGAATATATCTTGTTCATTCCTTTGCCTACCCAGAGCCCATATCATAAGACTGAGTGCAGTTAAGAAAAAATACAAACTCATGCTGACATGTCCCATTTTAAAATTATAGACACACTGTTCATGTGATTCCATGGCATGTCCTGCTAGTCATAGGACAATTTACAGTCAACTAATATCTCTACTCACTGAGATGTGAATCTTACAGCTTCACATCTCTCCTCCTCTCAGAGGAGGTCCTTACTTATTTCACAGAAAACAGACGAAATAAGAAGATTGCCTTGTTTTCTAGCACTGAACACAGCATTGCTACAGACTGAATGTTTGTGTTCCCCCCAAATTCCTATGTCAAACCCTGATGCCCAATGGGATGGTATTAGAAGGGGCGGGGGGGCCTTTGGAAGGTGATTAGGTAAAAAAAGCAGAGCCTTTATGAATGGGATCAGTGCCCTTATAAAAGAGATCTTAGAGAGCTCCCTCACCTCTTCTAACAGGTAAGGTCACAGTGGAAATAAGACTGTCTATGAAACAAGAAGTGGGCCCTCACCAGACACCAGATCTGCTGGCTCCTTAATCTTAGACTTCCAGCCTCCAGAACTCTGAGAAATAAATTTCTGTTGTTCATATGCCACCCAGGTGATAGACTAAGACAAGCATACTCTGAGAAGTAAAATTATTTAGCAGTTACCATGTTAAATGTGTCACCCTTAAACATAAAGTGCTGACAGGGTAGTGTCGTGAATCAACCCCCATCAATATTTATTGCGTAAATGCTTCACAGAACTTGTCCCTCATTGAACTTCTCAATCATTAAAATATATTGCATCATAAAATTAAATAAGTTGATCTAATCTGAAATCTAGCTCTTAAATTTTCTTACCAGCCATTTGAAAAGCTAAACTCTCTGCTTTAGAGAAGGATAATGCCAGAATGTTTAATGCCATCTAATGAAATCAACTTGTCTTTATAAAGAAATTTTTAAATCTTAAAAAAAATGTATTCCATTGACTGCTACTTACAAAACAATAAAATATCACTGCTTTTCTTTGCTAATATATTTCATTTTGATGCAGGGAGGTCCTTCATTAGAAAAATCTTAATCTTTTCTTGAGGTAGTTAAACAAAGAGATAATTAGAATCAAATCTAGATGTGCTTTGAGTGATAATAAAAAATGATATGAGAAATTAGCCTAGACTAAATCAAAGAAATTGGTTCTTTTTATGTTAATAATATGTTTTAGAAATGATGCAACTCATATAAGTTCAGGCAAGACCAGTAGAAAATCCTGACATATTAAGAATAATATTTAAATTAAAACTCATAAAACTCTAAATTTTAAATAAAGCAATGACAGGAATTACTTAATGATGATGATGATCCATGCCACAATTATTTGAAACTGCCTCACAACCAGAATGTATTTTGATATTCATAAGTGTCCTGGAACAGAAGTAAAATACAGAAAAGGTGAAAGACAGATAACAGCCCCAGTTTTAAAGATCAAAATCTGTGACTGGGATTGTTCCATGACTTTGCAGCACTGACAATGCAATGTGCCACCAGAGGGAGGACTAATATTCTTCTCATCACAGAGTAGCGCTAGGATTTGTTTATCTTTGTGACAGTGAGCTATTACATTGATCACTTAAATTATGGACTCAAACTCTGCTTTCCAGGCAACACACATCCAATTTTGTGTTGATTTCTGTTCTGAGTGTTCATCCACCTGGCTTTACACAAGATCCTGAGGAAGCCAAAATAAGAAAAAGGAGATCTTATTTCATTGGAATTGTATTCTACTAAGGTAATAGGCAACAAACAAGTAATGATTCAAATATATGTTTAATCTACTTAGTATTTCTGTATATTCATAAATTTTCATGTATAACTTTAGTTAAATCTTTGACTGGCAATTTGCTGGGGACAACTCTCAAAATCTCTCTGTTCTTTAATGTGCTCACCTGCGCAATGGGATCAATAACAATATCTATCCCCAGCTGTTGCAAATATTAACTGGAAGAGTTTGTGTGTACTGTTATATACTGGCCTGGACACCTAGCAATTTTCCAGCAAATATTGTTGCCATTTATTTATAGTGATTACTATCACTCTACTTATATATATAAAATATTCCTTTCATATAAATAAGTAGGATTTAAAGTAATGTATATACAATTGTTATAGAATTAAATACATATTTATTCAAATGCAGAATACAGTTCTTTTAATTCTCACCAGAGAATATGTTTCTTGATTTGAGAGAGAAAGGAAGAGGAGAGAGAGAAAAACATTTATTGGTTGACCATGGATAGAATTTGGAATACTTTTGGTGTATGGGATAATACTCTAACCAATGGAGACACAGAGCTGGGCCAGAATATAGTTTTCTGTGTGAATTTTTTTTAAAAAAAAATATGTATTTACTAGAGGCCCAGTACATGAAATTTTGTGCATGGGGGGGGGGGGTGTCCCTTAGCCCAGCCTGCACCCTCCCCAATCTGGGACCCACTGGGATCAGGCCTAAACGGGCAGTTGGACATCCCTCTCACAATCCAGGACTGATGGCTCCCAACTACTTGCCTGACTGCCTTCCTGATTGCCCCTAACTGCTTCTGCCTGTCAGCCTGATCACCCCCTAACCACTCCCTGGTTAGCCTGATTGATGCCTAACTGTCCCCCCCTGTTAACCTGTTTGCCCCTAACTGCCCTCCCTTGCAGGCCTGGTCCCCCCCAACTGCTTTCCCTTGCAGGCCCAGTTGACCCTAACTTCCCTCCTCTGCTGGCCTGGTCACCCCTAACTGCCCTCCCCTGCAGGCTTGATCAACCCCAACTGTCCTCCCTTGCAGGCCTGGACCCTCTCAACTGTCCGCCCCTGCTGGCCATCTTATGGTGGCCATCTTGTGTCCACATGGGGCAACCCTCTTTGACCACATGGGGGCAGCCATCTTGTGTGTTGGAGTAATGGTCAATCTGCATATTACTCTTTTATTAGATAGGATAGAGGCCTGCTGCACAGGTGGGAGCAGGCTGGTTTGCACTGAAGGATGTCCTGAATCAGAATGGGGATTCTCTTGGGGCTAAGGGTGGCCTGGCCGAGGGGTCTGTCATGGTTTGTAAGCTGGCCATGCCCCCTGGTAATCCAAGTGGAGGCCCTGGGATCTAGGATTTACTTATCTTTTATAATTTAAACTTTGTAGCCTCAAGAGAAGCCAAGCCTCCTGCTTGCTCTGTGGCTGTAGCCATTTTTGTTGGGATTTATTTATCTTTTATAATTGAAACTTTGTATCTTTAAGTGGAGGTCAAGATAGGCCAGAGCGGGTGGAAAGCTTGGCTTCCTCCATTGCCAGGGGCAACTCAAGCCTCCTGCTCTCTTTGTGGCCACAGCTATCTTGGTTGGGTTAATTTGCATACTCACTCCTGAATGGCTTGTGGGTATGGTTTGTGGGCATAGCAGAGGTATGGTAAATTTACATATTAGGCTTTCATGCATTAAATATGTATTTATTGCTTTCAGAGAGAAAGGGAGTGGGAAAGCAAAATAGAAACATCAATGATGAGAGAAAATTATTGATTGGCTGCCTCCTGCAGGCCCCATACTGGGAATCAAGTCTTTAACCCAGGCATGTACCCAGACCAGGAATCAAACCATAACCTCCTCATGCATAGGTCAATTCTCAACCACTGAGCCATGCCAGCTGGGCAAGAATATAGTTTAATATAAATGTATCAGTGGACTGTGTTTTTGTTTTTAATTGTAAAGAGTCTTTAAGAATCACCAATAAGCCATTCTGGTATATTTAGGTTAATTTAAGGTGTGAGATAAATTTCTATATTATACATTTCAGTCACTGGTGACCACTGGATTAGAGGACACTAAATTTTGTTCCTAAGAGGAAAATGGAGTTAGTGCCCTGCAAGCTTCTGGTCTCATTTTCATTATCAGATCAATACATTAATTTGTTTAATGTGTGTTCTGCTTGAAGACCCCTTATTTAATAGACAGTGTTGGTTTCTTGGCATTGAACTCCTCGCGAACAATACTGTAACCAGTGCACTACACCACATATACCTCTACATGCATTTGCTCTGGGACATCCCAGCCTTTTGAGTTTAGGACCAATAAACAGCTCTCCACTGGATGCTATTGTAAATGTAAAATCATGGACATACAAAGAGCCCAGAAATGAGAAAAACATGGAGCTAACTAGACCAAGAATAGGACACAAATTCACAGGGCAAGAGCTGAAACAAAGCAGGTGAGCCTTGGGAACTCACTGCAGTGAAAGTGTGAGTCAGTTGACTGTACATGCCCAAGAAAGGCCGTGAAAGCTCTGACTGTGAGTATTGATTTGGAGCTATGAATAAACTTTCTCAAGAAGACGATTTGTCAAATACAGAATCTGGGAAAGAAGGACTGACTACACTTGTGTGTTGCTGATTTTCCTTTAAGCGAAGCTTGCAGAAATTTGGAAAGGTTTGGATAACAGAAAGTTACATTGAATGGCTAGGATTCTTGTTCCCAGAGGGACATACAAAACTGCAATGCTATCTGAAAAACAGTGTGTACATAAAAACTAGCTTTTCTGCATTTTGGCTGAGATTCTTTAAACTGGGATTGATGGCCATGGTCATCTTTTTAAAAATATCTATAAATCTCACTCCCACTGTGCTGAAGTATATCTTTAAGAACAATGGGAAAATAGAATGTCAGTTTGAAAAGCAAAGGCAGATTTGGGGATTACTTTGGTCAATGATTACAAAAGCATCTGAATATCTAATAAAATATTGCCATCATCAAGCACATCAAATGCAATGATGCTTGACCAAAAACTATCTCCTTGATTACTGTGTTATCACAGAACAGAATTAGTTGTTCAATACTTAGTAACAGATTTCAGCCTGTCCTTTCAATTGGGTGTCATGGCCCAGTTTTCCTGTTTCACACAGTTATTTAGAGTTCAAAGAATAGAATCCTAAAGCAGTTCATTCATCTCTAACAGGAAGCTAAACATTTTTAATACACAGCAAAAAAACAGTGCTGTTTCTTGAGATGGAATTTTGATCCTTTCATTTGATCAATTTATGCATTATTGGATATCTGTAAATTTCAGAATCTTTCTCTCTCCCATTCTTGAATTATTTGCTCATTTTACTCTTTAGGCAATTATTTTTCTTTTCTTCAGATTTTCCTTCCTTTTTCTAGTTAAAATGTATGTGTGATATAGGAAGGAAGGAAGGAAGGAAGGAAGGAAGGAAGGAAGGAAGGAAGGAAGGAAGGAAGGAAGGAAGGAAGGAAGGGCTGGAATAGATTTAACTCAAAATGGAAACTATCAGCATTTCTTAGAATGAAAAAAACATGATAACTCCTAAAGAAAAAGAAAATTCTTTAAGGAGGAAAATAATTCAAACTCTTAGAAATTTCCTAGAGGAAATGTCAGAGGACATTAAAAAAGTATTATTCAAGGAAAAAAAGGCTTTTGCCTTTTATTATTATTATTATTTCATTAGCTTTCTGCTTTTCCTATTCACAGGTGCATTCCACCCTTATTAGATGCAACAATTTCTGAATAAGACATACTTAGTTCCAGTAAACTTCTATGTTTGCTTTCTCTATTCATTAGTTTCTCACTTTCTGTAATTGAAAATGTTCCCCCCAGCCATCTGTCAGTGTGAGTCACATCCTAGCCTCTTTAGTAGGCTTTTTGCAAAGAGCTCTGTTGTCCCACAAAATCATTCCTTATATGGATTCTGAACTGAGATTGTAGATAAGGAAGTAAGAGATGATTACCTGAGAGGGTAACAAAATGTTAGAATTATTAAAACTTTGTTAAAAAGAAAAATAGTGGGAAACTTTGCTCTTATAGTTATCTGAGATCAGAAGAAACATTATAATATGCTATATTAACAAGGAAATATAAACTGAGTGGCCAGATTATTATGACCATCCCATCAGTACTTTGTTGGGCCACCTTTTGCCTTCAATACTGCGGCGATTTTTCTTGGCATTGACTCCACGAAATGTTGAAAGATGATGCGAGGAATCTGATACCATGCCTGATGAATAGCACTGTTCAGTTCTGTGAGATTTGTTGGTTGTGGAACCAGCTGACTGATGGCTCTTTTAACCTCGTCCCACAAATGCTCGATTGGATTGATATCTGGTGATTGTGGGGACCACCCAAGCAAGGTAAAGTCTCTCTCATGTTCTTGAAACCACTCCTGCACAATATGAGCACCATTGCATGGCACATTGCCTTGTTGGAAGAAGCCATCTCCATTGGGATACACCATCAACATGATAGGGTGAACTTGATCAGCAATGATACTTAGGTATGTTGTGCTATTCACACAAATTAAAGGGTCCAAATCATGCCAGGAAAACATGCCCCAAACTTAACACTGCCCCCACTAGCTTGAAGGTTTGTACTCATGCATGTGGGGTGCATGCTTTCATGCTGTTTCTGTGAAGTTTTCACTCTGCCATCTGCATGACGCAACTGGAAACGTGATTCATCAGATCACATGACTTTTTTTCCAATGCTCAACAGCGCAATTCTTGTGTTTCTGTGCGAATTGGAGACTTTTTATCTTGGTAACTGCAGACAGCAATGGTGTTCAGACAGGCCTTCAGCTTCCATTGTATGGCTAATTTGCCTACAAACATCAGGTGATCATAATAATCTGGCCACTCAGTGTATATCTCCATGTATTTGTGTACTATATACAGTCCATTATTTCAGGAGTAATCATAAGATCATCCCCAGTAACGTTGTGTCTAAGTGTGCTTGAGGTATAGTTCATACTGACTGAAGAACATACTTGATTAAGTGGATGAAGGTATAATCACATCCAATTCATCCAACAAATGAGTTGATATTAAACTACCCATTTCTGACATTATCACCACCAAAGCTTAACAGGGCAAATACTTGTTCTTTGTCTCCTCTGTTACCTACAATGTGGGCTTGTGATGCTTAGCCAATGCCATGCTGCCTTTCAGGACTTTATGTAGGATTACTATTTATAAATATTTCATGGATGTTAGAAAACTATGCCCATTCTGAAGTTGTGGTAGTTTTCTATCTGTATTCAGTAAGGCAGGTTTGCTCATTTTACTGTTTAAAACATCTTTGTTTCCAGTGAATTATTTTCTCTACTGATTTTCTGTTGGAAAAGGGGGTGTTCACTATGATTCTGTGTCTACTGTGATTGTGAAGTGGTTTATTTTCTTGTAATTCTATCAATTTTTGCTTTACATAGTTTGAGACAATCTGAATAGGAAAATAAAATGTTCAATTTGTTTTACATTCCTGGTAAATTTGCAACTTTTCTCACTATGTAGTAACTTGTGGTCCAGTGCATGAAATTTGTGCATGGAGAGGGGGGTCCCTCAGCCCAGCCTGCACCCTCTCCAATCGGGGACCCCTTGGAGGATGTCCAACTGCTGGTCGGACATCCCTCTCACAATCTTGGACTGCTGGCTCCTAACCCTCACCTGCCTGCCTGCCTGATCACCCCTGCCTCTGCCTGCCTGGTTGCCCCCAACTTCCCTCCCCTGCTGGCTTGATCTCACCCCCACTACCCTCTCCTGCCAGCCTGGTTGCCCCCAACTGCCCTACCCTGCTGGCTTGATCTTGCCCCCAACTGCCCTCCTCTGCCAGCCAATTTGGTTCTGGTTGGTCAGTTTCTATGCCAGTCAATGTCTCTGGGTCTTTCAATAGGGTTTGATCAGAAAAGTGGGGGTGATCAACAGCCCTGGTGGAGGCCTGGAGAGAAATGGAGGCATGGCTGCTAGCCCAACCCTGAGAGAAAGAGAGAGGCAAGTGCTGATCAACAGCTGCCACACAGGCTATGGGTCAGACCCTGCTTCTCTCTTCAGACCTCTCTCCGGGCCTGATTTTTAGCCCCCCAGCAGTCAGTGCCCCTCACTCTATTTGATATAATTTTCATTATTATGTCTCCTTCTGTTCCTCCCTGGACAATTTCTCTTGATCTGGCTATGTTTCACTAATTCTCTTTTCATTCATGTATACTATATTTTTAAACCCCTATATCAAGTTTTCAGAGTCTTGCATTATTTCTTAAAATTTTATTTGACATTACTTTAATCTTCATTGTCTCTTTTCATAATTTTCACTTCACATTTATCTTAAAACTCATTTTTAATTTATTTTAGCACACTCATTGGGAGTCTATTTTCTTTTTGTTGTTGTTTTTATTTTTAATTCAAAGATGATAGATTGCTTATATGCCTAGTTATTTTTGACTATTAGACAAAATCATGAAAAGGAACTGTAGAAATAATGTGAGATTCACAATAATGTATGCTGTTATGGGGATGAGTTGAATTTACTGCCATTGGTTGCCTGATATTATTTCAGTAAAATCCTAAGCCATTTCAGGATTTGAACTTTTCCAGACTTTCCAAGGCATACAAAAATGCAAAACAAACAAACAAACAAAAACACACACACACAAACAAAAAACAACAACAAAACCCCACAAAACTATAAAAGTAGGTAGTTTAATTCCAGTTTGTTCTTTCCTGAAATGTATGCCTCTGAAGTATCAGATGAATGTAGGAGTGGTAGTTATCAGCTTTCCCTCTGGGTCACGCAGCACTTTCAGGCCCACTACTCTGCAGAATTCCATTTATAGGCAAATGTCCTGAGGCAACCTGGCTTTGCATTTCGTTTTACCTCTATGGTTTCTCACTTTCCTTACCATTTTTAGCCCTGCAACTCCTCTCAGGGTTATTCATTACCTATGAATATAGGTAATAGAAACTTCTGAGAAGGTTAATATATTCCACCTATATTTATAGTTGTTCTTAATGAAAACATTTTTCTTAGTATTCTAGCTCACTACAAGTTGAAGTAGATGTTCACCATATTTTAAACACATTATCAAATATTTTTTATGGTTCTTTTTAACATTATCAAATAATAAACATGCTCAGATTCACCTCCAGGTATTCTGACTCCAAAGGTCTATAGTTAAGGCTGGATATTTGTAAATTTTGTTTAGATTTTTTTCTTTAATTTTTATTTTTTTACCTATGTGTGCTTATTCCCCCATTACTCCCTATCCCCCACACATGCTCCACCTCCCTGTTGTCTGTGTCCATTGATTAGGCTCATATGCTTGCACACAAGTCCCTCTGTTGATCTCTCCTCCTTACTCTAGCGCCCCCCCCCCCCCACTTACCCTGAGGTTTGACATTCTGATGGATGTTTCTCAGTCCCTGGATCTGTTCTTGTTCATCAGTCTATAACATTCATTATATTACACAAATGAGTGAGATCATGTGATATTTATCTTTCTCTGCCTGGCTAATTTCACTTAGCATAATGCTCTCCAGCCCCATCCATGTTGTTGCAAATGGTAGTAGCTCCTTATTTTTTACCACAGTGTAGTATCCATTGTGTAGATGTACCACAGTTTTTTAATCCACTCATCTGCTGATGGGCATTTAGGCTGTTTCCAAATATTAGCTATGGTGAATTGTGCTGCTATGAACATAGGGGTGCATATATCCTTTCTGATTTGTGTTTTGAGTTTCTTGGGCTATAATCCTAGAAGTGGGACATTTATAATTTTTAAAGAAATTTCCAGGTGATTCTCATATAAGCTCCTTAACCCCCATCCCCTATCACCATCATGAGCAATTTGAGAACCCTAATTCAAGCCATAAATTCTTCACAAAGAATGTCAACATTCTCAAAAATAAAAACTTGACATACAAATCATACCCCTCATACATAGCAGTGGCTGTCAGCTACAGGGAGTTTTCTCACAAAAGAAGAATCTTAGGGACGGGCAATTTGAAAAGGCACAGTGAGGATTGCAGAGTCCTCCCCATCTGCTCTTGTTTTGAATGGAAATGTCACCCATACCTTTCTATGGCAGCATATTGCTTTTTGCAGGTAGACTGCATTTAGAGAAACCACTAAATCAAATACTGATGCTATTTTCTGTCTGTAAAGAAACGGGCTGCCTTTCCCTTTTAGTATTCTTTGAGTATCATATATATCACTCTGTACATTTTATTTCAAATGGTGACCTGTGAATACAGAAGACAGAAAAGAGATCTTCAAAAGTGCTTGTTTTCCCACAGCTTAGCAGATGTTCCACTTGAAAACAACTTCACAAAATAAAACGGAAAAGCAGTTTCTACTATTTTCACCTCTTGGAAATTAAACAGCTACAGGTATCAAATAGTGATTTCACAAATGAGGTATGCATACACTGTCATATTGCTTTACTGTGGTTCTATTTGCTGTTATTTTTCACTATTAACTAATGTTAGTAGATCTGTTATAAACACCTGTGCACAGGTAACTAGGGACAGGTGTTTATAACAGACCTACTAACATTTGTCAATAGTGAAAAATTATAGCAAATAGGACCAAAGACAGTGAAGCAGTATGATCTCCAGAATACAGTGTTTGCTGGCACTTGGCCCTTACTCATACAAGCACTTCCAGAGAACACTACAGCATACTGGGTGAGTCTCACACGAAGTTGTGAGTCTCACACAAAGGATACTGAAGCTTATTCCAGCTTTCCTGTAGGACAACAGCATATGTCAATCAGAAGAGGGAGAAACCATGTTGTATCACAAAGAAGCACCAGACAAATGGTGGATTAAAATTTACATTTTGTCCTCTTTTACCACTTCTCATCACTTCATATTTTTCAGTCTCACCTCTGACAAAGTGTCCTTGCTCTGAGGGACAGATTCACAAATGTTCTTTTCAGCCATCAGCATTACAAAACAGGGCACTGATTTGGCTGGAGGATGACACCTCAACAGTCATCATTTTCACCCATTTTACTAGAAATGATATATTACTTATATCCATATAATGGTTCTAAATGTACCTCACTCTTCAGACATGTAGCAAGACTGAGAGGTTTACACCATTTTCTTTTTAAGAAGTCTATGTGGTAAAATGAACTTAATGTGATATAATTCTCAAAGTTCTGAAATGTATTATTTAAACTCAGTGACATGATCTTTAATGCTTGCAAACACATCTCAAGTGTATGTATTCCTGATACAAACAAAAACAGATGTACTCAAGGTAGTGCAGCAGAAGATTACAAAAGGGCTTCACCAAAACTTCACTGCAGAATTCATTCAAACAACAAGTTCTCTTGCTGTAATTATTATTGAATAGGAAGTGAAAGACATGGCCTTCTGGAAAAGACAGTAGGAGAGTGTTGTAAACTGACTAATGGAATTTGTGGAGAGACAATGGGAATCAGTAGGAAAAAATGTTGACCATGATGAGCAAAGTGAATGGTCAAAAGATCAATAAATGGGCCTTTGATGAATGGCCTATTAGTCAGGAAAAATTGGGGTGATAATTATAGTTTGTATACAAAGGAGGTATAAAGACTGCTACCCAAATTATTTTCTGGCTATTGCTAATTTTCTCTGTTTGGGAAGACTTCATGGCTAATCTGGCCCAAAGTCTCAGGTTCAGCCCATTATAACATCGGTCCTGATTTTTTACTGATTGGGCAAGAAGCCACACTTACACTGAGCATAAAACAAGAGATATTCACATTTGCTGTGGGCAAATGAGTTCTGATGAGATGAAACATCAGAACTATTAGAACTGGGCTAGTTTCACTGGAGTATGACAGATAGGTAGGCATAATACCTTCCAAGGAAGAACAACAATATACCCAGGCCATTTTACAGTTGATATCAAATCCTAATGTGGTGGTATTAGGAAATGGGACCTTTGGAAGCTGATTAAGTCACAAGGGAAAGGCCTGCATGAATAGAATCAGTGCTGTTATAAAATAACCTGAGCTAGGCCAGTGTGGCTCAATGGTTGAGCATTGACCTATAAACATAGAGGTCACAGTTCAATTCCCAGTCAGGGCACATGCCTAAGTTGTGGGCTTGATCCCTAGCCAGGGGGCATATAGGAGGCAATTAATAAGTGAATCTCTCTCATCATTAATGTTTCTAAATATATCTCTCTCCCTTCCTCTCTGAAATTAATAGAAATATTTTTTTAAAGTGACCTGAAAGCTCCCTTGCTGCTTCTGCCATACAAAGTCACATCAAGAAGATAACTCTCTATTAACCAGTAAAGGCAATGTCAAGAGAAAAAGAAGACAAGCCACAGACTGGAAGAACATATTTGCCAAGGACAGATCTGATAAAGAACTATTATCCCTAATATACAAAATAACTAAAACAACAATGAAATAAAAACAATCCAATTAAAAACTGTTCAAATCTTAAGAAACTCTTCATAGATAAAGATAATGCATATGAAAAAAGGATATTATATGTCTTAAGGAAAATGCAAAAAAAATCAACAATGAGATACCACTACACACTTATTTAGAATGGCCAAAATCTACAACACTGACAACAAATGCTGGCAAGAATGTGGAGCAACAAAAATTCATATTCATTGCTGGTAGGAATGAAAAAGGTACAGCCACTTTTGAAGACAGTTTGGTGTTTCTTACCAAGCTAAAAACACTTTTATCATACAATCCAGTAATCATGTGCCTTTCTAATTGCCTAAATGAGTTGAAAACTTATGTTCACATAAAAACCTGCACATAGATGTTCACAGTAGCTTTATTCATGATCAAAATATGGAAGCAAACAAGATGTCCCATAGTAGATGATGGATAAATACACTATGGTCCATCCAGACAATGGAGTATTAGTCAGCACTAAATAGTATGAGTTACCAATACATAAAAAGATATGGATAAAACTAAAATGTGTATTTCCAACTGTCTGAAGCCCATCTGCAAAGAATACATACTATCTGGTTCCAATTCTATGACATTCTGAAAATGGCAAAACTATGGAGACAGGAAAAAATCAATGGTTGACAGAGGCTATGGTGCAGCAGTAGGTGAACAGGCAAATGTCAAAGGATTTTTAGGTTGTCAAAAATGCTCGTTATGATATTATAAGAATAGGCACATATCATTATACATTTGTTCAAATCCAAAGAATACACAGCATTAAGAGTTAACCTTAATGTAAACTATGGACTTTGAGTGAATATGGTATGTCAATCTAGCTTTAATTTTAATAAGCCAATCATAACAAATGTACCACTATGGTGACTGATGTGATAACAGGAGAGGTTATGCATAGATTGGGGCAGGGTTACAGGACAAATCTCTGTACCTTTCTTTAGATTCTTCTGTAAACTCTAAAACAACTCTAAAAAAAGAGAGTCTTAAAAGAATTCAATCTTTACAAAATGCTGTCTAACATTTTGCAACTAATCCCATATAACCCCCAGCACAAGGGCTCATGTGAGGATAAGAAACACTGTGTTAGTATCATTCCAATATACTAACAGAATAAAAGTCAGTCTGTGCTCTACATGTTAGAAAGTGTCTGAATGCTACAAGTTGAATACTACAGGTGTTTTTTCATAAAATACATCTGCTTATTTGCTCAGCAAAGGTTGCTCTTCCCAAATGAATACCATAAAAGAATTAGAGCAAACCCAGATGGGCATAAACTACTTGACTTAAGGATTAAAATTAATTCAGCAGTATATGGAGTAATGCTTATCTAATTCACTAGACTGTTCCCATGAATTGAACAAAATGTGCATGAAATTCTATTATAAGCTGAAAAATAAATGTATAACATGGTCAATTTCTTGGCTATAGCTATTATTTCTGAGTAAGTAAAACTATTCATACCAAAATAAAAGCA
Source organism: Antrozous pallidus (assembly GCA_027563665.1). Taxonomy (NCBI): domain Eukaryota; kingdom Metazoa; phylum Chordata; class Mammalia; order Chiroptera; family Vespertilionidae; genus Antrozous; species Antrozous pallidus. The sequence goes on from CM050518.1 coordinate 54,258,260, forward strand.
AAAGACATATTCCTGAATGTTGATGTATTCAGATTCTCCATGAGTCAGACCTTCAGGGATGCTAGCCTGTTGTTGAAAACCACCCATCACATATCCATTTGCCCTCAGCTTCAATAGGGAGAAAAACATTACAGGTGTTCATGAAAAATATGTACAACCAAATGTCTTTTTATTAAATATTCAATCAAGTGTTTTAAAACAATTAAATATTCAATCAAGTGTGTCAAGAGTAATGGATGGCAAACATACCAAGTCACCACAGGCTATGGAGAGTTATCGAATTTGGCACCATAAATGGAGAAAATAAAATGAAAGAAAGCAGGCACATCACTGTCCCAAACTTTTATACAGAAACGTATATTTGGCTATGCCCTGCCCCTGTCACTTGTTTTTGCTTCTTGCTGTTAAAAGTGAGAGTCCTTGCTTCAATTTAGGAGGGATAATGATAGCAAGATATAACTTCACACTGTACCTGTAGCAGCCGCCCCAGAGCATATAACGTTTTGCAACTAATGTCACATACCTAATACAAGGGTGAGTGTCAGGATAAGAAATGGTGGCTTTTCAATGGATGGCACCATCATTTGGTGTGCTCTCTTTAGGGTGTCCAGATTTAGCCAATACAAGCATGTGATATCTAGTTAATTCAAACTTCAGATACATTTTTAGTAGAAGGATAGCCCATGCAATATTTGGATTACAGTTCTACTAATTTTTATAATGTTATATGTGTATCTGAAATTTAACTGGGTTTCCTCAATTTTACATGACAAATCTAAACTCAGTGACCTCCAAAAATTAATTTAGCAGCTCTGAGAAGAAACTTATGGTCCACTGGATGATAAAAGTTGAGAATATTTGATCAAATAATCACAATGCAACTGGAGCAAAACCTCATATCAAATTAGCTATGCGTGTGAGTACAGACTACTAGTATAACCTAATTTTAAGCGAGTGCGGTGCAGTCAGACATTTAAGGTTTATATTCGGTGTTCCACCATTTACTATGTAGGCAATACAGGCCAATAACATAACCTTTCTTAATATGTTATACCATCTGCAATGTAGAAATAATACTACCAGTAAGTATATTTTGTCATTACCACAAAATTATTCAATGAAAATAGGTATAATATAAATTATTTTCCTACTTCTTTTTATTTTTGTGAGGACTGGAAGGCTCTCATGATTCCAAAATATATTTTTCTATTGTTTAATATTATTTACATGATTGGAACATTTATTGGCTACAAAAGCCTTAGTCTCTTTGAAAATGCAAGTAGTAAATGCAATCTTGTAACTGTGGAAGTTGTGCATGTCCTAGTGGAAGCCCCTAAGATGTTTCAGTGGTCACTGAAGGAGTCATCGTCTCACTGACTCTTTAGGCAGAAATAGGAACTCAGATGGAGAGGTGAGATATGAGAAAGACAAGCTTGGGTGGCCTTACATTTCTAATTGTTCCAGTTTTTTGGCAACTATTGAGGTGTGCATATAAACAGCAGATTTCTTAGATTAACTTTATTATGCAATAAATCAATCTATTTGAAGTCAAAGATGTATTGAGGGGCTGGCCTGGACAAGGGTCTGGAATTGTACAAACATGACAGAGGAGTGACCCTGTGTCTTATGTCAATTCTAGACTAGTCTAAATTCATTTGATTTCATCAGAACTTTACATGATCCCAGGGCTGGATGTCTAGCAAAGTTTCCAGGGTTTCCAATATATGAGCTGGTTAAGTAGCTCTCATGCACAAAAGAATTGAGAAAAAAAGACAAAATACTTTTAAGAAATAACTGTGTGGGTTATACAATAGATGACATTTAACATTTCTCCTGAGATATGATACAATATTGTGATTCCTCCTCTAATACTTTTGGAGAGGAAGAGAAAAAGAGAGAGAGGGAGAGAGGGGGGGGAGAAGAAGAAGGAGGAGGAATAGGAGGAGGAATAGGAGGAGGAGGAGGAGGAGGAGGAGGAGGAAGGGAGAAAATGGCAACTATGTGAGGTAATCCATATATTAATTATTTGACTATGGTAATTATTTTTCAATACAGACCTATTTCAAAACATTACATGGTATACCTTAAATATATACAATTTTATTTGTCAATCATACTTCAATAAAGCTGGGAAAAGATAAATTTACTGAGTTTTGAGGTACAACTTGAATTTAAGAAAATTCACTAACATTAAATGTTGGAGTGCCAGTAGTTTGTCAGAAATGTATGACTAGTTATGGAACTATATTTTAATAATTTGTTTTATAAATGTAAAATAAAAATATATGTAATCTATTGTCATTTTGTCAATTCTAATTAGACTGAAGAACCACAGAAGACAGGCCACTTAGTGCATTCTTGTATCCACAGTCGGATGTTTATATGAGTTATTTAATATTTGGGTAATTATTCCTTTAACTTTTCAAGTAACTAATTCGGTAAATTTTTAGTAACATACAACTTTGCAGTTTACAGGCAAACAATTATGAATTCCAACTGGGAATCCCTTTAAAAATAATTGGGGTCTATAAGATAACCTTAATGCATGTTGTATTTGGCAGAAAATATTTAACAGTATACTTATGGGAAAATATTTGTGGCTTACATCCAATTAGCTATTATTTTATTAAAAATGTTCTTTATGTCTTTAAAAAAGACTAAGGAAAGATGAATATTTCCTTACTAAGAAATATAATTTTTAAATTATACAAATAGAAGACAATTTCTATCTGATAGAAGGATCAACATAGAAGTTGCAAGAAAAGGTCCCTTTTTATAAGAAATGGAACCACTAGTAAATTTCCTCTAGAAAGCATACCTTTTATTCAGACCATCAAGTTCAGAGATATTTAATCTTCTGTAAATGGAAATTACAGCAAGATTGAATTTTTGTTCACTGTTTTTAAAGTAAAATGGTATTGTCTTCCTATTTTCCAGTATATTCTAACCCATTTACTCTTATATTGTTCCTGAGAGTTTATCAACCCCCTTTCTTAAAACAGCTTATCACAGCAAAGTATGAATTCCCAAGTACAGAACAGTAAGCTTTGTTGTTGTTTTTTTTACTTTTTTTTTCAAGAATATTTTTATTTTTAATTCAAGAATGGTATATATCACTATATTATTTGAAAAAAATCATCCAAAGAGAGATAAGATTTGGAGATCTTACTAAAATATTCTAAATGTACTTGTGTTTAAAAGAAAATATTTAATAACAATTTATCATAGTTTAAATAATTAGATCATTTGTTAAAAGCTAATATCCTAAATTAAAAATTGAACTTTATTACATTTCTATTCCTCCATTAATTACCCTTCAATTTTCTAAGATTCTTCAAATATGATATGCAGAAGCTAAGATGGTGGCATAGGTAAACACTTAAACTTCTGCTTTGCACAACAATTTCAAAATTGTAACTAAAAGACAAAATGTCTATCACCCAGAACCAGGGGAAAGCTGGCCAAGAGAAATTTCTGCAACTAGAAGGAAAGAGAAAAGAGCATTGAGATGTGTACAAGCGCTGAAAAGCTAAGGTACAGAAGTGCATGAACCGGGCTAGAGGCAGGCGATGGGGTGCTGCTGTTTTCAACCCAAAGGGAAACAAGCTCCTGATTACTCTGAACTCATTTCTAGGGAGACGCTGGTGATCCAGACTTTTACAGCGAGAAGCTGGACTGTCTGCCATCGGGTCAGAAAGTGAGGCTGACTCCCTTGCAGAGGTGCCCGTAGCAATCATTGATCACTGCGCGAGGGCACAGGACACGGGGGACTAGGAAACACGAAGACACAGAAACAGCTGAGTGGCAGCCATCGCAGTTTGCCACACCCTAGCATAGTGACTCCCTGAGACCCTATCCCGCACAATCTGCAAACCTGCCCAAACTGTGTGCAGCAGTATTTACATATAAATGGCCTGCACTATCACAGCTTAACCTAAACTGCAGCTCTGGTCAGACCAGGAGAAATCTGCAGATCTCTCTATAACTCCTGCTGGGTCACCTCAGACAGCAGCTGACCTGCACCCCATTGGAGATCCAGAAGCTAATGGATCTAGAGGTCAGTGTGAGATGATACCAGAACCCAACTACTCACATCCATAAGTGACACATTCAAGAGGCAGACTCAGTGAGCACTAAAGCCCCACTGAAGCAAGTCCTGCTCCATAGGCATGTCTCCAGGACAGCAGTTATTCCACTCCATCAGCAAAGGGAAAGAGCAAAACGTGGACATAAAGAAACATGTCATGAATGAAAGAAATGGAGGACATAGAGTTCAGACCACATAAGGTTACTCAAGAATCTTCTAAAAACAGCTGAGAAACTTGATGAGACCTTCAAGGACCTTAATGAGAATGCCAAGAAAATGGAAAAGGACCAGTCAGAAATTAAGCATACACTGTCTGAAATAAAGAATATACAGAAATTCAATGATATATCAAAAGACTCCAAGAATCAAACCAAAGATCTGAAATATGAGGAAATAAAAATCACCCAACCAAAAAAGAAAAAAAGAAAAAAGAATCCAAAAATATGAAGATAGTGTAAGGAGCCTCTGGGACAACTTTAAGCATACCAACATCTGAATTATTAAGGTGCCAGAAGAAGAGAGAAAGCAAAATATTGAAAACATATTTGAAGAAATATTGACAGCAAACTTTCCCTGCCTGGTGAAAGAAATAGACCTACAAGTTCAGGAAGCACAGAACCCCAAACAAGAAGAATCCAAAGAGGACCACACCAAGGCACATCATAATTAAAATGCCAAGGGCAAAAGACAAAGAGAGAATCTTGAAAGCAGCAAGAGAAAAACAGTTGGTTACCTACAAGGGCATACCCATATGACTGTCAGCTAATTTCTCAACAGAAACTATGCAGGCCAGATGAGAGTGGCAAGAAATATTCAAAGTGATGAACAGTAAGAACCTACAACCAAGATTACTGGATTACTGTACTCAGCAAGGCTATCATTCAGAATTGAAGGTCAGACAAAGAGCTTCACAGACAAGAAAAAGCTAAAGTAATTCATCATCACCAAACCAGGATTATAAGAAATGCTGAAGAGTATTCTTTAAGAAGAGGAGGAAGAAGAAGAAGAAGAAGAAGAAGAAGAAGAAGAAGAAGAAGAAGAAGAAGAAGAAGAAGAAGAAGAAGAAGAAGAAGAAGAAGAAGAAGAAGAAGAAGAAAACTATGAACAACAAAATGACAACAAATACACACCTACCAACAAGTGAGTCTAAAAAATCAAATGAATGAAAAATCTGATGAACAGAATGGACTGATGAATATAATAGAATCAGGGACATAGAAGGAAGTGAACTGACAATTCTCAGGGGAGATAGGATGTGAGGTGTGCAGGAAAAGATTGGACAAAAATCTTAGGTAAGGGCATGGGGTGGGGTAGGGGATTGGGTGGAGGGTGGAGGGGAGCTTTAGAGGAAAAACAAAGAGGAACACTTGTAATAATATGAACAATGAAGATTTATTTAAAAAAACAAATATGATATGCAACATTACAGTGAATTTAACCAGTTTTCTTTTTATTTATCTTTATTATTGAAAGTATTACAGATGTACCCTTGGTGTTTTTTCCCCCCCACTAACCCCCTTCACCCTCCACCTAATCCTCCCAGACCTTCACCACACTATGGTCTGTGTCCATGGGTTATGAATCCTATAAAAGGGTAATAAACCAAAACGCAGAACAACCAGTTGCTATGATGTGCACTGACCATGAGAGGGTAGACGCTCAATGCAGGAGCTGCCCCCTGGTGGTCAGTGGGCTCCCACAGGGGGAGCACCACTCAACTAGAAGCTGGGCTGACAGGTGGTGAAGCAGTGGTGGCGGCAGGAGCCTCTCCTTCCTCCACAGCAGTTGAACATTCCCCAAGTGCTCCCAGACTGCAAAAGTGTGCAGGCTGGGCTGAGAGACACCCCTCCTCCCACTGCAAGTGCACAAATGTCATGCACTGTGCCTCTAGTATATGCATATAAGTTCATCAGTCATTCTCTCCCCACCCATTCCTGCCTTCCCTCTGAAATGTGTCAGTCTATTCCATGCTTCTATGTCCCTAGATCTATTTTGATCACTAATTTATTTTGTTCATTAGATTCCACATATAAGTGAGATCATGTAATACTTATCTATATCTGGCTGGTTTATTTTACTTAGCATAATATTCTCCAGGTCTACCCATGTTGTTGCAAATGGTAATAATTTCTTATTTTTTACAGCAGTGTAGTATTCCAAGGTGTAAATGTGCAAGAGTATTTTTATCCACTCATCTGCAGATGGGTACTTGAACTATTTCAGCCCATGAAACATATGAAAACATGCTCAAAGTCAGTAATCATCAGAGAGATGCAAATTAAAATGACAACGAGGTATTAGCTCACACCTGTCAGAATGGCTATCATCAATAAATCAACAAACTATGTATTGTCAAGGAAACTATGTATTGTCGCGAGAGTGAACCCTCTTGCACTGCTGGTGTGAATGCAGACAGGCGCAGCCACTATGGAAAACAGTATGGAGTTTCCTCAAAAAATTAGCACTGGAGTGCCCATTCGACTCAGTGGTCCCACTTCTAACAATATATCTTAAGAAACTCTAAGATCAGAAATAATATATGTGCTCTATGTTTATAGCAGCACAATTTACAATACCACAGTTTTCTATCTAGCTGGGCTTTCACTTTGTCCACCACACTCCCTTAAGGTTGTAGCCTGATACCACTCCTCATCAGATAGCAGCTGAGAGTAATGTTTGCTCGACACGGTAATATTGGCTCAGATGCCTGGGCTGAGGATGTAATTCCAAATCATAATTTTATCCAAATAGGCATCAAATTAATAAAAATTAATTTAGGATTTTTTTCAGCACCCTATGCAATATCTGTCACATAATAGAAAGTATCTATGAATGATGAATGGATAATTTAATAAATATGATAAAATGTTAATACCTGCATGTTTTATATGGAGAATCCAGGGTGTCATATTACTAATTCACTCCTTGAATGAACTTGTATTGACTTCTGGCTTTGCATATGACACTGTTCTGGGGGCTGTGACAAATCACTGTCATTGGCAGCAGGGAGTTTATGCACTGCTTCAGAAACTCTGTGTTGTCTAGGAATTGAGGGTCTCTGGCTCACTTTTCTTTTTTTCCCCACAGTAACTTCAAAATTTCCTATTTTAGTGTAGATCAGCAAAACTATTGATAAATGATATTAAATGAGTGACTTACAATTGTCAATTTTTCTTCTATTTTCTGCTCTTGATATTGCTAATTGTGCATTACTAATGTAGAGATCAGAAAATGTGTTTGACTCCATTAGAATAAAATTATGAGTTGTGAGTGGGAACAGCCATTCTTCAGAGCCTACTGGCTAACATTATAAAGAGGCAGAAAGGGAACAAATGAATTAGCCAACAGGTGGAGGCATTACAATGTGTGTTCTGAACTCCTTGTATTACCCTTCAATAATGCTATAAGCATCATCACTCATGTCAATTTCTCTCATCATCACCCAGATCAGATTTAGAATGTGTGTTTATCACAAGATTAAAATTGTCATCACTATTTTTGCAATAAAATTGAGTTAAAACCTGGAGAGAATAATTACTTAAAATATAAGGCATATTAATAATGTGACTTCAATAAGAATTAGAAATATGGCTACATGCATTTATGTAAGCATCTAGATTAAATATTTTAATAATTGTAAATGATAACATAGTTATGCTTCAATCATTTTTAAAAAAATATATTTTATTGATTTTTTACAGAGAGGAAGGGAGAGGAATAGAAAGTCAGAAACGTTGTTGAGAGAGAAACATCAACCAGCTGCCTCCTGCACACTCCCCACTGGGGATATGCCTGCAACCATGCTACATGCCCTTGACCGGAATCGAACTTGGGACCTTTCAGTCCACAGGCCGACGCTCTATCCACTGAGCCAAACCGGTTTTGGCTATGCTTCAGTCATTTTATTCACAATAATGTCTCCTTAATTTTGAACCTCATGTATCCTAATGTATAGTTTAATGAAATATATATGCATGTGTGTTTTTATCTTTTAGACAGTTATAGAAAAAAAGGGATGCACATATAAAATAAATGACAATATTTAAGAAATCAAAATAAGAAGTCATAATAAGAAGTTTCTATATAAACCCTCTAGTTTCCAGGTTCCTTTGCAGGTCAATGGGGCCATGTAATAAAATTCTGCTCAATTGGATATGATCAAAAATGATGTGTAGGAATTCTTAGAAGTGTGGCCTTACAGGTGTCTTTTTTTTCTCTATGCTCCCCAGAATGGAGGCAAAATGACAACCCACCTGTGTCACATGGATAAGCACATCACACTAGGACAGATAAGATAGAGCTTACCATAGTCCTCTTTGCAAACCCAGGATTTACTTTGAAGCTGGGCACACAAGAGGCAGCATGAATCTTCTTAGACAGACAATTCAGCTCTTGAAGTAAACACTACTTATGCCAATTGCATTTACTTAAAGTCAGAGTAGATGTTGTCTGCAATTTTGTATACCCCAGGGTAGGATAGTAGGCATGTGATATATGAAATGGGACTGCCAAGCAAATAAGTTGATTATATGTGTGAGGAATAACTGATGGTCCCAGTTTATACACTAGGAAAAGTGTATGAATGCACAGCTGAGAGATAAATATTTCTCATAAATATTTCTAAAATAATAGGTCCAGCTTGCACCTAGACAGTCTGATCTGCTTGAAGAATACCCTGCATTTCCTTATAAGAATTATTTTCCAAAACACAGAGAGACACTATACATACACAACTCTCAAAGACTCAGACTTTGAATTTTTCCATGAAGTGAAATGAAACAGGAATTAGCCCTGCTAAAGGTGAAATCCCTTATCCTGCAGTTTCACTTCAGAGATAATTTAGCTCTATTTCCAAGCAACATCTCCTTGAAGTCGATCACTGAAGCGATATGTACTCTGTAGGTTTAAATGGAGAGAATATTAATAGAATGTATCATATGTAGAATTTGAGTGACATTAACATGTGGAGAGAAATTTAGGGGTAAATGAGTGAGAAAATTGGGCAAATATTGAAAGGAATAGAAAGGGCAGCACATTCACCAAATTGAAAAGCAAAGTCATTAGATGGATTTAGCCTTGACTCTAGGCCATTATATTCTAGAGAATGGGGAACAAATGAAAACATTTGCAAGTAGCAGCTTATCCTTCTTCTCCTTGGGGCATTTCATAATGTGGAGCCCAGGATACAATTAAATCAGAGAGTGAAGCAAAAACTCCTAATGATTAATAGTTTGCTGGGGCTCAGCCAGTGTGGATTAGTGGATTGAGCATCATCCCATGCACCAAAAGATCACTAGTTCGATACCCAGTCATGGCACATGCCCAGATTGGGGGCTCAATGGAGGGAGCACAGGAGGCAGCCGATCAATGTTTCTCTATCATCAATGTTTCTATCTCTCTTTCCCTCTCACTTTCTTTCTCCATGAAATCAATAAAAAACACATATATATTTTAAAGTTTGCTGGGAATTCTGTGATTTGTGAAAGAATGTTGAACATGAGGAGGTCAATACTTTCCTATGATGAGGTTATTAGTTAAGTTAGCAAATATTTATTGAGCATCTCCTACATGTTTAGTACCCTATAAGTAGAAAAGTGAACTTGAATACACAGTTCCTACTCTGAAGGATCTCTAGCCTGTGAATGAAAAAGAGAAGTATAATATTAATTAAATGCAATTTTCATGTTATGATAACATCTTGAGGAATTGAGAAGCCTAACACACCATCAGGAGGCTGGACTTGCTTCCAAGAAGAGGTGATACCAGAGGGGAGATGCATGGAGCAAATGGGTGTCAGAATGAGGATATTGCTGATGAAGAAATTATCATAAGCAATGACAAAGAGGCACAAAGGGGGCCAAAAATGCAGCTCAAATAGGTGCATGGCTGTGCTGAAAAGGCATGGATTAGGGATGGCTGTGGTTCAGCCAAGGCATGGTGATAATGAGGGGTCTGGTTTAGCCAGCGCACAGTTATAATGAGTGGCAAGGTTGTAGTGAAAAGGGTGTTTTGAGAATATGAAAATATGTGAGGCTAAAAATATATGGAATGTGAAATATGTAATAGAATGTATGACATAGATAATGTCTAGCTAAAGAGGTATAACCATTCTGAAGGTAATGGAGTGCTACTAAAAATTTAGAGAAACTCTGTATCCAAAGTATAATAGATGAACTGAAACAGAGAGGATCAGAGGTGAAAGAAAGTAATTGGAAAAGTAATAGATAATCCAGAAAAGGAAAATAGCAGCATGAACTGAAAAAGTAGCAGTGGGAATGTAGGCGGGAAGGGGGTGGGGGGGGGGGGCGGGGACAGATCACCATACAAAATGCCCCTTCATTGCATTAAGTCATTGCACATCATTCTAATCTGGTCTCTGCTGTGTCTCAGGAAGCCACTCCCATGGCCTCATAGGTTTCTTAGCCACTTCTCAAGAGTTTCACTTCTGGAAACTTTAGCTCCCCATTAAGCTGCCTCATGCATAAATTACTAATCCTCCCATTACATCCCTTGTTTGCCTTCATCAAGACCACCATCTCTTTGCCTTTTCTTCAAACCCCTCTCTTTCATGATCCATTCAGTTCTGGCAATCTTTCAGTCAAGGCCATGCCTCCTCCCAGGAGACTCACCTGCCTTCCCACTTCAACCACCAAGTGTGATGTGTCTTGTTGGCAAAAATCATCTATACGCCCATGTCCTGACTTCCAAGTTCTGTATAAACCACCATTCCCTGAAGACCAACTCCAGTTCACTCTACCCCCAAATTAACTCACAGCTTCACCAGCTTCAATCCAAGCCTGTCACATCACGGTAAAGGGTCCATCCACCTATCCAAAAGTCCAGGAACTAAGTTCAAGTCTTACCTTTTCTCATCTCCCACATTTTCATGGTGACTAAATCCTATTGAAGAGTGAAAATGAAAGGAATATGTACTTTACTTTTTCTTTAGTTTGTGAAAGTGGATTCATGATCAACTTCTAGAAGCATGGGGAACAGGCATAAATATAATTGGGCAGTTCATTTAAATTCTAAGAGTCATTTCTTAGCTATAAAACAAGAGGATGGAAGTAAAATGACCTCTGAGATTCCCTCTAGTTTAGGCATAATTAATGATCTCTGAGTGCAAACTTTTCAAAAATATTTTTTCAGATATATTTTTAAAAATACATCTCTTCAGAGTTTTATGCCACAGATGCCTCATTATTGAAATCTCTCCACATTTAAAATTCAATCCTACTTTCTGGCATAAAGAAATTATGTCTTCATAAAATTTTCTAAGTCCATAAATAGATGTAAAGTAATACAGGAGAACACAAGAAGTAGAACCCTCATGCCCAGGCTAAAATATGCCAAAAGAAAAATCACTTAGTAATGTGAATTTTAAAAGTTAAACAAAAATAAACTGCCTGAGTTAAGGCAAATGTATGGGAATTAGTGTATTTGTATAAAATAAAAAAACATTAATGCAAAATATTCCAGAAGTTAATTTTGAACTGAAATAGAGTGAAGTACTAGTATACAGACTGTGGCATTGACTTTTGACTTTTCAATGACTATATTATACATATCTAGAAGGAGTTACAGCTTAATTTTAAAAAAAAGCCTTACAGCTGTCAGAAGGGAGGGGGATTTTAGGATTGCAGGACTGGGTAAAAAGGTGAGAGGATTAAGAGAAAAAGAAAAACAGAAAAGAAAAGCTCAGAGGCACAGACAATAGCATGGTGATTGCCAGAGGGAAAGAGGACATTGGGAGGATAAATGGTGATGGAAGGAGACTTGACTTGGGGTTGAGAACACACAATAGAATATACAGGTAATGTGTTGTAGAACTATACACCTGAAATCTATATCATTTTATTAACCAATTTCACTCCAATAAATTCAAATAAAAAAAAGCCTTGGGTTACATTCTGTACAATGATTTCTCTGAATTCTATTATTTACTCATTAAGTAATCTACTTTTTCAGCAATGATATTTAAATTTTATATTAAAGAAGACCTATGCTGTCAAAGGCATAATACAATTGGCATTGAGAGTTAGAGGTGCATCTATATAATTAAAAAGCACCTCATGAACTTCAAGCTCTCCAATGCATTTTTATTTTTTTAACCACCACTCATGTATGTTAATCCCCAATTTTCAAGTTGGCTGCACACATTAGAGATTAGAAGTGCAGTATATTGTGAAGCCTGAAACATGGATGGCTCCTTTGGGAAACTGTGATACAGACACTGCTCAGAATTATTTTGAAGATTAAACAATATAGTGTGGGTAAAGTTCTCACCACTGGCCTGATATAAAACTAATGTAATTAACTGTAGCTATGACGATGATGAAGTAGAGTTGGAGGTTTTGGTGCTTTCAAACCTAACAGTGATACCCATGGCAATAAACAAGGGATAGATCAGGAAAAGTAGATGATGATAAGGGGGAGCAGGGAGAAAGAAGGAGGAAGAGGGTGATAGAGAGTGGGGAAAGGGGAGTGATGGAAGCGGGAAAGAACAGTTGTGTTCCACCTGACCCTCGATTGTCTAGCTAGCTGTTACTTAGAGCCTTGAGTGTGGAACTCAAGGTGAAGTGTAAATTACCAAGTTTCTAAGTGAAGAGAAAATACTAATATTAATATAAATTAAAAGTGTGAGCTGCCATTGAAGAGAAAAAATACTTCAATTGAAATTTCCCTGAGAATTAGCAATCAGTTAATCTTTTGAATCACAAGGTAAAACATACACAAGCTAATTTTCAAACTCTTTATCAAGTTAAGCCCTAAGTACCTATTATTAAAACACATGGCTGATAACTTTACCCACACTATATAGTTTAGTCTTCAAAATAATTCTGAGCAGTGTCTGTATCACAGTTTTCCAGAGGAGCCATCATGTTTCAGGACTCACAATATACTACACTTGCAATCTCTAATGTGCGGAAGGAACAGATTAACATACATGTACCCTTTGTGCCTTAAAAATCCCTGTAGCCTGAACAAAGCCTTGGATGATGGGAAGAAAGTGAAGCTACATTTTTCACACCTTCTGGTTAATTCCCATGGCCTCCAAGCACTGATGACTGAAAATCAAGAATGTTACATTGAGCTAACAATTTTTAAATAGAAAATCTAGTGACTGTCAGAGGACACCAATCAAAGTAACTATGAAAAGGCTTTCTGTGTTGCCAGGGCTGACCAGCAGAACCTGAGTTACAGATGAACGGATTACAATGTTTGCTGTGAAAGGAGGGCTAAGGAACTGCCTGACTAAAGCAACCAGACAGTCCTGATTGCCTTCCTCTTTAGGCTTTCCCTGCAGTTTTTATCTTTAAATATAATCAGTAGGGTTATAGCGGGGGAGGGGTTTCCACTCTCTCTCTCCCATGTCCAGCGTGGAGAGAGACTGGGTTCAGTTTCTGAGTGGAGGTGCTGAGGATGAAGAAAAATGATATATAGAAGAGAAGGACACAGAAGTAGTAAAAAGCTGGGGCTAGGTGGGCATCTATTCTCCCTCTCAGGGAGAAATAGCCACTCGCCCTGAGCCCAGGAAGCTGTGTTTATTTATATTACACAATACAAAGGGGTTTCTCCAACATTAGGATCAAAGGAGTTTTGGTGAGCCCAGGAACTATTCATTCACCCATTCCTGGGGCCAGCCTGCATTTACATATCAAGACCCTCTCGCGGACACCTGAGGCAAAGTAATCTAAGCTGATAACATTGGTGAATATGTTTTTCAAGACCCGGTCTTTCCAGGCGCCTTGAACTCAGCCAGCACAAAGATTTAGAGAATGCTCAAGGTGTCTTGCCTGGGGCCGCCCCCCCACATAGGGTGAGTAATCTCGGTAGGACACATACTAGTATTTTTGCATTGTCTTCAAGACAAGGGCACCCAAAGATTAAGCATAAAGATTCCAATAAGACCTGAGGGTCTGCATGTGCACAGACTTGTTTGGAAAGGTTAAGGAATAATTAGAGCACCTTCCACCCCCAACACTCTATCCCTTTCCCAACAGAGTTCATACATTTAGCAAGAAGTTAGAAAATAACCACAAGAATGATGTTTTTGTCTTTAAAACATCACCCCTATAACCAAGACTGTTTCCTCATTCCAGTACCTGTGTGCTGTGTGTGTGTGTGTGTTTGGGTAAGTGTGTGTGGGGTATAATCTCAATGTCATGATGTTTAGCATCAGACTGCTCAAATTTGAACCCCGTAACTTACTAACTGTTGGTTGTTGCAAAAATCAAGCCTTTTGAGCTCAGCTTATTTTTATAAAATTAAGATAGCAGTAATGCCTGCAAAAATGTTATAGCTCTCTGCCATAAATTAAGCATTCCATAAATGATAATTTTATCATTATTTGCACATATATGTATTTAATTAAGACAATTTAATGCATTCATTTTTATGTCATAAATGTTCAACTCAACAGAAAAAAAAATACCAGGAAAGGGAAATGAACAGCATAAACTAGATATGTGTGTATTTTACATTACATATATAAAGTACATAATATATAAAATGTAAATATATATGCATATAATAAATAAAATTTTACTTTTCTATATTTAAATAAAATTATATATTTTATATAATTATATACAAATTATGATTTATATATAAACATGATATATTATACTATGAATTAAAAGGAATACACACAAAATGATAAAAATCGGAGACTTAAGTATTTATTTATTTTTTAATTGATTTTTTTGCAGTATAATAGTAGTACATGTGTTTTTTCAAATAAAAATGAGGTTGTTTCTAATGAAAAGCTATCAAGTAGATTTTCTTTTTTTTTCCTTCTCATGTCACATAGCATTATGAACCACTTATTTTTAAAAAATGATCAAGTGATTATCAGAAGAACAGTTGGCAGAGGTTGCCAACTCCATTCTTTCAGTACTGAGCTCCATGCTAGTTACCAACGTGTGTGGGGGGGGCCTTGCCCTCCACACAGTCAAATACAATAGGTCAGAGAAAAAAATGGCAAAACAATGAAAACACAAAAATATATTCTCCAATGTGTTGGTCCACAAAATGTCCTCCAAAATAGAAAATAGATTAATCAATAATCTAGAAAGAGTATAGTTAAAATCAGTACTAAAGTATTATTATGAAATGTTTTCTATAATATTTTCCCCTCAGGAAAAAAAAACAAAACAGCATTGTCCATTTATTGTCTCAGGGGTGGGATGAAGAATATTAAATACTATGAGTGAAGAAAGCCAATACAAAGTATGGGCTTACTGCTATTTTTACTTGAGCATTAAATATTTCCCATGCATTGTCATCTCTACAGACAGCAGTGGAAATTAGCATAGGCTTTGTAATAATCAGAATAATCTTCTTGTTGTTTCTGTTGTTTAAAAAATATCAGATAACAAAAAAAAAAAATGTGATAATCTATTATTGGGTTACTGATAACAGAGGATCTAATCACTTCCATGACCCAGGGCACTGCAGAACCTGCTGACCAGATCCACCCAGGCTCATTCCCAACCAGGGCCAATCACTCAGGCCTTCCACCCACTTCCCCTCTGATGTTCACCTGGACATCAGAGGTCCTCCCCTGTCTGCTCCGTCAAACTTCCCTGCACCTGGCTAAACCTACTCAACCTCCTAGTCTAATGAAGGAGGAGGAGAGATTTTTTCAGAATCTCCCCAACCCCGTGTTACTCTCAGTCCCTCTCCTTTCGTGCTGAGTTGTGTTCACGTTTAGTTCCTACACTAAGTCCCACAGAAATAGCCCATGAAACAATCTATTCTTTACCCTTATGGGATCATAGTGTCAACCAGGGACTTTTGGCAGTTGCCCAGGGGGCAATGAAATTGTGACCAAGGTTCCCTGTAGGATTTTCTCTCTTGGTTCCTCATTGCCTGTGCACATTGTTTTGTAACCTGGGAGAGGAGACACCTGTCAATAATTTCCAAATGCCAGACATCTATTAGAAATAGTGTATCATGAAAAAAATATAATTTCATCTAAAACACTTAACAGAGTAAACACAAGTGAAAAATCAAGGTTAACAGTTTGGAAGTTGCTGTGACCTGTTCAGTCTCAGAAAATGATTGAAAATCCTGGTGTAAATAAACTGTATTAGAAAGAATTGTCTGCAGGAAGAAAGACAATTAGATGAATGTATAAACTTTCTCAGTAGGGAGGTGCTGAAAATAATCACCACCTCATTGCAGATAAATTATTAGTGCTTACTTTTAACAAGACCTTTCTGAAAAACAAAAATGCTTCTTCACCGATTGTGCTATGGATGTACAAATACACAGGCAAATTAATTCCAGTTTCTACTAGAAAAGTTAGAGTAAGAAATTATCTCTCTTATCTGAGAATACACGCAGGTCTCACTCATCTTAAAATTAAAAAGTCCACACTCATGGACCAAAAAGAAAAAAAAATGGCTAATTCAGAGGGACAATTAATTAAGCAAGAGATTATTTAAAGAGTTGTAAATGATTAAGGAAACTGAGAAGGAATAATGAAGCATTCAGGGACTAGCTATAGTAGAAAGCCATTCTTTCTGCAGAACCCAGAGATAATTGGAGCTATAATCAAAAAAGCGCTGGGCCATATGAGGGAAGAGGTGAGAAGGATGAATATCCTGACCTCTTTCTCTTCCATCTTCTCAAATTCTTCTCCTACTTCCCATTGACCAAACGCAACTAGAAGGCAGAACTAAAGGAATCTAGCTGATGTAAACAATAGAAACAACATTCCAGGCCATAGAGCAGGTGGGAGAAGACTGAACAATGGTTCTGGAGGAACAAGTATGAAATAACAAGTACATCATTTAAGCTACTCACCAAACCTCTGTAGTCAGTGATTGCTTATAACCATGCTATGGTAGAGAATGTTGCTTCCTTATGTGATATAAGGTAAGTGACTCAGTATTCTCATTCAACATGAAAATAAATTGAGAACAAAAAGCCATTAACTCTCCCTCGTAGAGTTTTCCACATGGTAGCTATAGCTCTAAATTTCAGATGGGATACAAAGGTAACAGAAATGATGGCATTTTTGTTGTTCAGTGTGTTCTCATTTCCCACTCAATCCAGAGTATAAATAGCAAGTTTTAAAAGAAACTGAGAAAATTAGTAACCATAGAATAGTATTCCTTCAAATTGTATTTTTATTTATGAGCTCTTCATAACCGTTATGGGCATAACTTAAGCCATCAAGATACACAAAGTTAAAACTCTTGAAATTGATCATTTCTCAATTTAATTGGAACTGGGGGGAATTAAACTATATATCTCCTAAAATGTTTAAGTCTTCTTCTTTGGTATCCAAAAGATTTGCACTCCTATAAAGGATTGGGAGAGTCCTAAAGCATGTCTTCTACAGAACCAGAAACAGATGTGTCCTAGAGATGGGACCCTTCTTTTCATTCTCACTTCCACCCACCCCCAATCTCTACTCTATACATAAACCATCATGAAGTCATCTCCCAAAAGAAATAAGATTCTAAAGCATCAAAGAGTCTTTTTGATCTAGAGACTATTTCTGTAGTATGACGCATAACATGTTTAATTGCCTAAAGGAATGAAAACAAAGCAAAGACTAAGCAGAATGACTTTAAAATGCTCATAGTCTGCTTAAAGGGATGTTAGACTGAAAATTCTGCTGTTGCTATGATAAAACAGATGGTAAACTAAAGTGTTCCAAATACCTAAAATCTACAGACAACCAAGGAACAGTCACACAATCTTTTGCTGACAATTGAAATGTTTAATAGGAGGGTTGGCCCAAGGCAACATCAAGAGGGTGAATTTTGGTTTTGATTTCTTTACTGTTTTTTAGAACCTCATTCTTTTCCACATGGACTGTCCAGACATTCATGCTTTCTTCACTTATACAGACACCCAGATCTCCCTGTTGCCTGAAGATCTTTACAATCTTTCTAATCTTAAATTCATCCAAAAATTATGATTGCTGCAGCCCCAGACCTAAAGGATGGCAGACAGGAGACAATCAACATGCAATGTGATGAGAAAGTATAAGCCCTGTGCAGAGGACAACATGAGCACACAGAAGAGGAGGAAACAGAAAACAAAATAGTTGATGCATGAATAGGGTCTTAAAAATAAATCATAGCCATATCGCTTCCATTTTCCTGAGTAATCAGATACTATTTAATTCTTTTACTACAGATGATAATTTATTCCTCAAAGCAACCCTATGTGGTAGGTATTGATATATTTTATAGATGACGAAAATGGAGGTGCAAAGAGTTCATAAAGTGAGGCAGAGATGTGGCCGGAGCCTTTTCGGCATCGGGGAAATGTGGAAAAGTGCTGCTGAATACTTTCAGAAGCTTATGGTGAACATGCTTCATCTCAAGATACTTGTGAACACTGGTTTAAACGCTTTAAAAGTGATGATTTTGAGAACTAAGATGGCGGCAAAGGCAAAACACCTATCTTGCCGTCATAATCAGCAATTTTAATACTACAACTTAACGAAAGAACAAACACCTTCCAAAATCACCAGAAAGCTCGCCGAGTGAAAATTCCACAAATAAAAGTGAAGATAAGACACCGGGACTCGGAGGAGCGGCAGCGAACAGCCTTGAAAGATTCGCATGGAGAGAGGTTTGGAGTGCGCGCTGCGGAGAGGGCGGGTGGCTGAAAACCGGCCAGTTTTCTCGAACGGGAGACAAAGGCGTCCCACTGGACTGATTCTCCAGCTCTGGGCGAAGTCCAGAGAACCCACTATCACGCGGGGTGAAAACTGGACAATGGGAGGGCACGCCGAAGCTCGGGTGCTGCCGGGTCTCCCGGCTTGTGGAAAGGCAGCTTGCGCGAACAGCTCGGCTGCCTGATGGCGCAGAGAGCACACCGTGACTTGCCTCTCATTCGGAAAAACGTCAGACTGCTTTGTTTTACACCCTGGGTGAGACATTGCGCATGCAGACTCATTTTGGGAAAGTCTGAATTCCCCGGGAACCAGCAGCCGGTGGAGCTCCGCAATGGCTCTCTCTCAGAGGTGCTGGCGGCCATTGCCCCTGGCACAGAGTCCCTGGGGCCGCATAGGGCGGAGCTAACGCTGTCTGCTTGGCCCGGAGACTCCGCCCACCCAACCTGAGCACAGCTGAGCTTCACAGACAATTGGCCTGGAGGTCAACCCTCCAAGTGCTAGCAATGATTAACTGAGCTTAACTTCAGCAAGACTGTGCAGCCCATATCCACCTCAGGTAACCGGGGAGGCTGAGCCACTGTCCCTAGTAGGAAGTCTACCACACAAAGCTAATTGACCAACTCAGGGAAGCAGCCACCATGCAGCAACATGGAAAGAAATCAGATGTGAAAGAAATGGAGGAAAAAAAACGACTGGACATGGAATTCAGAACCACAGTTATAGAGTTTTTTAAGAGGCTCCAACAAAAGATCGAGGCCTATAAGGAAATAAGCAAGACCACAAAGGAAATGAATGAGTACTACAAGAAAATGAACAACACCATCCAGGATATAAACAAGAGCTGCAAAGAAATTATCAAGACCAACGTGGAAATGAATGAGTCCTACAAGGAAATGAAAGAAACCCTCAAGGATATAAAGCAGACTCTCAAGGATATGAAAAAGGACCAACCAGAAATTAAGCATACACTGACTGAAACAAAAAATATTATACAAAGACCTGAAAGTGCCCTGGAGCACCCCAAGAACCAAGTTAAAGATTTGAAATACAAAGAGGGAAAATCCACTCAGCTGAAAAAGCAAGAAACCAAAAGAATCCAAAAAATTGAAGATAGTGTAAGGGGCCTCTGGGACAACCTCAAGCATACCAACATCCGAATTATAGGGGTGCCAGAAAAAGAGAGAGACCAAGACAATGAAAACCTATTTGAGGAAATAGTGACCAAAAACTTCCCACACCTGGTGAAAGAAATTGACTTAGGAGTCCAAGAAGCACACCGAACCCCAATATATAGGAACCCTAAGAGGACCACACCAAGGCACATCATAATTAAAATGCCAAGAGCAAAAGACAAAGAGAGAATATTAAAAGCAGCAAGAGAGAAACAGTTGGTTACCTATAAGGGAGCACCCATACGACTGTCAGCGGATTTCTCAACAGAAACGATGCAGGCCAGACGGGAGTGGCAAGAAATATTCAAAGTGATGAACAGCAAGAATCTACAACCAAGATTATTCTATCCAGCAAAGCTATCATTCAGAATTGAAGGTCAGATGAAGTGCTTCGCAGATAAGAAAAAGCTAAAGGAGTTCAAACCAACATTATATGAAATGCTGAAAGATATTCTTTAAGAAGAGGAAGAAGAAAAAGGTAAAGATGAAAATTATGAACAACAAATACACATCTATCAACAAATGAACATAAAAATCAAGTGAATTGATAGGCTGTTGAACAGGATAGACTGGTGAATATAACAGAGACATGGACATAGAGAGGGAATGGACTGACAATTCTTGGGGAGAAAAGGGTTGTGGGAAGTGCAGCAAGAGACTGGACAAAAATCTAGCAACAATGGGAGAGGACAGTGGGGAGGGGGAGGGGAGGGTGGAGGGTGGGATAGGTACAGGGTGGAGGGAAGCTATAGGGGGATAAAAAGGGGAAACAATGTAATTAATAAACTGAACAATAAAGATAAAAAAATTAAAAATAAATAAATAAATAAAAGTGATGATTTCGATGTGAAAGACAGAAAATCCAGGTCAACCGAAAAAGTTTGATGACCAACAATTACAAGCATTATTGGATGAAGCTGCGTGTCAAACTCAAAAACAACTTGCAGAAAGATTAAATGTTGCTCAGCAAACAATTTCTGATAGTTTACAAGCAATTGGAAAGATTTTAAGGGAAAAATCAACTAAATGAAAGACATATGGAAAACTGAAAAGTCATCAGTAAAATGTTGCTTTAGGAGCATGAAAGTCTTTTTTGCATCAAATTGTGATTAGTGATGAAAAGTGGACTAATTTTGAGAATCCCAAACACACTAATTCATGGGTTGATCCAGGTCAACCATCAACATCGACTGCAAGGCCAAATTGCTTCAGAAAGAAGACAGTGCTCTGTGTTTGGGATCAGGAAAGTGTGGTGTATTATGCGCTTCTAAAACCAGGTGAAACCGTTAATACTAATTGCTACTGACAACAAATAATCAATTTGAACCATGCTTTCATTGTGAAATGACCAGAATTTTTCAGAAGACACGGCAAAGTAATTTTGCTTCATGATAACGCACCATCACACACTTCAAAACCAGTTAATGACACATTAAAAGATCTTGCCTGGGAAGTATTAACCCACCTGCCGTATTCACCAGACCTTGCTCCTTCAGATTACCACTTGTTCCGATTGATGGCACACACGCTTTCTGATCAGCATTTCAAAATGTACAAAGAAGTGGAAAATTGGGTCTCTGAATGGTTTGCCTCAAAACAAGAAAAGTTCTATGGGGACAGTATCCACAAATTACCTGAAAGATGGGGGAAATGTGTAGCTAGCAAAGAATATTACTTTTAATAAAGCACTTAAAAAAAAAGAGTTCATAAAGCATCCTGCCTGAAGTCATAAAATGAATACTCAAGAGTTGAGAGGCCATGTGGGGGGAGATGTGTTTTAAAGAAGGAAAAAATTGTGATAGCAAGTGGAGTCTAAATGGAGAACTTTGTTTTCTATTCTTTGAACTTAGTTATGAATGAGGACATATCAATCTAGAATCAGAGATTAACTGAATTTTCAAAAGCATCTAAATTGGATTTCAGAGCCATTACTCCTGGAAAGTGTGGTCTTGTTAAGAATGGAGCTAAGGATGTGCTCGGAGCTGGTAGTCTTAGAACCAGGCCTTTAGGATCCTCTATGGTTTTCTTTCAAAGAAAGATACTTATTCAGCCCTTAGTATATTTCAGATACTCTACTATGTACTAAATACAAAAGTGACACCAGGATGAAATACTAAGATGTTATACTGATTTATACAAAATTATATTCATTTGTTGCCTCTATCTGCTCTTCTCTCTAATGCACATTTAAACATTAGTCCCTGAGAGCAGACCTTGCTGGCATTGACTAGCTCATAGGAGTGATTTGGATGGCAGAGCCTGAAGATCAGACAAGGGCAACAGTGGCAATTTTACTTTAAAGTCTTGAGGTGGGTTAAGGCTGCTGAGGCCAACCGGTGACCTTAGGTCACACCTTAAATGCACTGTCTCTGCAATCTTTGGCAAACAGTGACTTGTAGAGATATCACTCCAATCTTTCGTCACATTGTCTCCCTACGTGTTCCTGCCTTCAGAAGGCCATCTCCTCATAATGCCCCAATCATGCTGAATCAAGGGCCCACCCTCACTCAACATGACCTCATTTTAACTAATTACATCTGCAGCAACTCTATTTCTATAAAAGAAAGATCACATTCAACTTTAACATATCAGCATGCACTAGTTACATCCTGAACATTTGTTAACTGGCTTATGTGATGAGCTATCAGTATCCTCAAAAACAGCAAGTGTTCGGTTTCTGCCTCAATACTTTTCCAAATGAAATTCATTGTCCCTATGATATCTGGTATAGTAATTATAGCAACTAATACTGTTCTAAAACAGAAAGTTTACTATAAATAGGTCTAAATGTTTTGGAAACATTTTTTCAGACACTTTGAACAATTTGTATGTACATTTTTTAATGAACTGCAAAATCTACTGTATGTATATAAACCATGGAGGGACTATATAGGGATAAAAATTCCCGACACTGAATAAAAATATGATGGCTTATGCACTTGTCTTTAGACTTTTTACTAGTATACCTATATATGTGAATATGTGTATTTTTCCTAAAGAAATCATGTCTATTTTCTTTATCTTTTATAGTGATAGTTAGGAAATAAACCAAAAAAATTTAAGAAAAATATCTATGCTTTGCATAAAAATATTTGACTTTCAGTTTCTTCATGGAGTACATATATATTTTTAAATAAATGAAGCCACTAACACATCTTTTGGAGCACTAAAGATTAATTAATAAAGGGATTTCTGTGTACTATGTTAAGTGGCTTCTTGACCTGAGGAGCACTGGGACTTTAAACCAACTACTAAAATTACTTTACTGCACTCTTCCACCTTACGTTAATTAAATAGAAAAAATATGAAAAGAGATGAGTCCATCTCCGTGTTTAAAATGTTATGACCCTGATTGAGCTCTGGAACTAACAGAATAAATGTAATAAAGTAAGTGATCAAAAAGTGTGCAAAAGCAAGTCAAGGTTGAAATATGAACTCCAGGGCCAGTCCTCTGAACAATGAAATGTGGTGACAATGCATGGAGACCATGACAATATCTGAGAAGTTGCTGACAGAAGCAGCTACTAATCTAATGACATCAATGAAGTACTTTCTTTGCTTGAAGGAAAGTCATGCTTCATTATTAAATGACAGTGATACAATTAATAAAGGAAGTCAGTACCAATTATAATAATATTTTTAAATTCACCAACTATTGCTTCAATCTGGCAATTTTTTCCCTCTGTATATCTGTCTGAACCTATCTAAACAATAGTGAAAGTCCATATACATATTTATAAAACTTTTTCTGGTTTGTAGGATTTTAGTTAAGTAGCAGGGCTAAAGAACTGGATACCCGGTTAATGATTTTTTTTCACCAAATGTAACCTATCTGCCTGCATCACCTAGTTGCAACCTTTCTCATAGATCAATCACTTAGTTAATGGTAAAATATTTAGCAGTTTATTATCATAGCAAATTTCTCTTCTTGAAGCTATTTTTTGGAAGTGTACTTTCTTCTCTTTTAAAATTAAAGTTATCAGAGTAACATTGGTTAATTACACACGTGGCTTGAAAATGCAGCACAGCTAATTAGTAAACAAATATTAAAATGTTGAGGGCTTATCAAATAAGGGTGATTTTCCTTTAAATTAACATATAGAAAAAGCCCAGAAACATTTTATCACCTAATTCAATATTTTTTTTGATTGACTGTGTTGCAAAAAGACTATTGATTTCTCAATGTCATCTTCTTCTAAGCCCTCATCTGCAGACTTCAAGTATCATCACATTAGGTGCTGACTGAGTAGCAAAGTCTGCTTGAATTCATCCGAGGTTCACTCCAGCATTGCATTTAAAGGCAGACATCATTCCTTTATATGATTTACACAAAGTAAAACTTGCTAGGATTTATGCACTGTGTTAGTATAAATAAATAACATTCCTTCTCAATGAACCTGCTCTTATTTATTAAGTAGCAAGCTAAACAGGAAAGGTGCCATGACTCCAGCCCACAGAGCAATCTCCTCATTTACACATGGAAGGAAATAACGTGCCCTGCTCCCAACAGTCAATGTCAAAATTTGATCTGATCTGCCTCCAGCTGAGCACTCAACGTCAGATAAGTCATATAGTTGACAGTTTATGTTGGGAGAGGTGATCTGAACATATAAATACTAGAACAAGTTAAGATGTGCATATCGCATCTGGAAAGGGAAAACATGGAGCTCATTTTTATCTCAAACAAATAATATTTGGATTCTTTTGGGACTGAAAGCTTCATTGTGACAACTGCATTCTAAATTTCTATATTCATAGTGGATTAAAAATGACAACTAATTCTTTCCATCTCTTCCTGTGAAGCAGGGAGGTTTATTCCCTCATCCCTTGAGAGTGGGCTTGCCCTGGACATGCTTTGCCAAAGAGACTGTGGTGGAGGTAACACTGTGTAACTTTGGCCTCAGGAAGTCTTTCAGCTTATGGTCTCACCCTCTCCAGCGCGGCCTACTGCTTTGTGAACATGACCAGGCTGATCTTAGTGAGGACTAGACACCAAGTGCAGAGGAAACTTGTGTGGGGAGAGAGATCCACCGCTCCAGAGATCAACACCAGGTCCCAAACAGCAGTGAACCCCTCAGGACCAGCTGACCTCCAGCCTGGCCACTGCCACCAGGAAGCAAGCCCAGCTAAACTCACACCTTATGTTCACTCAGAATCATCCCCAACAAAATGGTAGTTTTAAGTCAGAAATTGGAGTGGTTGATCCCTTAGATGTAAATAACTAATCTGATATGTTAACAATAGCAGTGCCAATGTGCTTGTAAAATGCTTCAAACATCCAGATAATTGTTTGTGATCTTAAATGAGATCAACCAAACCAATAAAAACACACATACCATCTACAACACCCTGGAATGTACAGGTGATTCTTGCTTATAATGTGCAATCAGATTCAAAACTCGGGAATTTGTGTGTTAAAAATGTATAGCTACAAGTAACAAGCTTATAAAAAATGATGAGGATGAAATAAAATAATCTCTAAAATGAATCAAATACTTCCTAAGTGCATCTGTCAAAGGGGATAACTTTGTGTAATGAAACGTCTCAGACCTGGCAGTAAAATACAGCTAGCTGAAACTCCAGCATTACCATTTACTAGCTGTGGGAACTTCCTTTCACCGACTATGCTGCTTAATATCTCAGTCTACTCATTTGTAAAAATGAATATCAATGTGCCTCCTTTAGAGAGCTCTCTAAGATTTAAAGATGCAGTATGCAGGATGTGCCTAATACTGCATCACACAAGCAGTTGTTACCTTCTCTGGTCCTGCTATTTGTCAATAGAACTGAGAAATACTGCCGGTCTCTCTGCATAATGCATTAATACCCTTCAAAAACTGGAGGAAAGAGGGTGAAGATACATGAGAAATACATAAAATGAATCTGTCACGCAACATAAAACATGTAAAATATAAAACAAATGAAACTATTATATAAACTGTCTAAACATAAAAACTGATTATATAATAGATTGCTAATGTATAGCAACATTCTATAAATAGTAAATACCCTATGTAATAAAAGCTTAATATGCAAATCAACCAAACGGTGGAATGACCAGTGGGTGGAGGGCGGGGCCTGTGAGCAGGAAGCGCCAGGCTAGCCAAGGGGGGTGCCAATGGGCAGAGGGAGGGGGGAATAATTAGGGGAGTGGCAGCAACTGGTGGCAGGGCAATGGGGTGGGGGGAAGGTGGTACTGGAGCTGCCCCCTGGTGGTCAGTGTACTACCACAGGGATATCCATGGGAAGCAGGCCTAAGTTGTCAGTTGAACATCCCCCAAGTGCTTCAGGACTGTGAGAGGGTACAGGCTGGGCTGAAGGACCCCCTCCCCAAGTGCATGAATTTTTGTGCACCAGGCCTCTAGTGTTAGAACAATAGTTTTGAAGGTTAGTGGGAGCTTGGGAGCAGCATCTGGCATGGCTACATTTCAGGTGGTATCCCAGACCTGTCTTGCCCTGAAGAATCAGGTAAACCCATCTGGTCCTTCCTTCAACACACAAGAGGAATGGGAGAAGGTGGAAGATCCACAGCACAAGTTCTAGACCATCCCATAGACCAGTCTGTGCTTCTCATTTATGTTCTGACAGTTATCTCCTACCACATCTCATCTTCCCTTGGCCAGCTCCCTAGGAAAACACGGCAGTCCCTAGAAGAGGCCAAGCTCTTCTGAGTAATGAGTCTGTGGTACACACCAGGCCCAGGAAGCATGTGCAGCCATGCTGGAATAATGAACAGAGGCTGTCTCAGCACACTCCCCCCTCCTGAGCAGTACCAGCCAAGTACTCTGGAATAGCTCCCACACATTTTAAAATCCAGACATGTCTTGTCTTCTTTCCAGTAATAAGTAAACATAAAGATTTCTATTTTATATAGTTTGCTATCTACATAAGGGACCATAATTATAGAGGGACATGTATCATATCATTTTATGAAGGACCTAAATTACAGATATTTTTCAGTTTCATTGTTTAATCAGTCTCTCAAGATTGTTTAACACCATTAGTAATCTGCAAGTAACTCAGTCAACAATTTATTTAACTCAGGACAAACATTATTTATATCATAAGGTCTTATTACAGAAATGATATATTTACAAATATTAAGCAGCCCTTACCTCACAATAAACTCTGCAAGTTATTCTTAGCTTTTAAAGCATTTTCATATATAGTTTAGACATATAGCCAGATATGTATGCTAATTTATGCATATGACAGGAATGCAAAAATACTAATTAGCATGAAAATTACCATGAATTGAGATGGAAAATACATTTAATAATCATAATTTCAATGCAGCACAAGTTGATAAATGTGTTGCCTATTTAAACATCCATTTGAGCACAGAAAGACATGCATATATATTGCACAATTTACATCATTAAAACAATTTATCTCTTTAAAATTTGATTTGTATATTATATATTATTATTTACAAAGGAAGCATATTTATTTTCCCTGGTAAGTCATCAACATATGCACACTAAATGCTTTATAAGCAGTCAGATAATCATTATTTCATCTTTAAGTTATTCACTTTTATTATTTTTGTTGCCTTTGACATCAGAAAGAAAATTAAATAGAACTTACTGTATGTTACTATGGGAGTATTCTACTTTAGGGTCTGTTAACTGGTTTAGGAAACTAAGAGCTTTCAAAGCAGCAATGAAGCAAAATATATATACAAAGCTTTCTCTTTTTTGTAGCTCTAATAAAACATCTCTCTTGTTCTTTTTAAAAGAGTAGGTCCCTTCTTAATGTAAAATATATTTGAGACATACTTATTAAAAATGTAGTATCATTCTCATTTAAGCTACTTAATAAGTATGTTGCAGATTTTTTATTTAAATGTACATCATTTCATTGCTCCTGGCAATCTAAAGACATTAAAGACATGATATTGAATTTCTTAGGACTGAAAGTAGAAAAAAGAAAATACCCAACTTTTTTTTCCCATCCCTGACTGTGGTTTCAATTCTTATCTCTCTAGCTCTCTCAGATATTCCCGTGAGCCCTTATTTCCTTTCTATGTCTCTGACATCCCTTTTTTCCTAGTTTCAAAACAGTGAAATTCATTTTACCAATGCAGTTTCCTTATCTTCAAGGCATGGTTGTCTCCAAAGTATGGAGGTTATCTACACAATTCAGGGAAGATAAATAACCTTTATAGTATTTCATCTGAAACATAAGACACACAGTGGAGTTCACTACTACCTGGAGCACAGGTGGTCGTGGAACATCCACTGAGTTCAAATAGAAGCTGGGCTCAGACACCCAAGGTGCAAGGTTTCCCTAAGAAGGAAAATGAGCATCTCTGGCGAGGGGCTATTCGTGACTCGGTTGTCTCGTCTGTCTATCTTAAAGTTTACAGTTTAGTTGCAACCACTTAGAATTTAAAAGGTTCTCTGACCTAATTTTAACCAAACTGATCCATACAAAACAAGTTTTAGTTTTAGAAGATTCTTGAAAAGAAACCATGAAAGAAAAGACAAGAAGTGGAAGCCTAGCCAGAACTGATGCCTCACTGGGGAGTACAGAATCTTCTTGCCAGTCTAAAATCCTCTCCAAAAAATCAGGCATCAGTTTGATTGATTGTTAGAAATGTTGCATCATGAAGAGGCCAAGCTTGACCTGCTATTTCATCAGAATCTTCATCAGCTCCCCAGTGAGGTCAAACTAGGTGACAATCTAGATTTTAACAGATATGGCAATCTACCCAAAACATTATTATCACTGAAAGAAAACATGAGTTTACATCCATTATTATTAACAACTATGAGGCCCTGCCTGGATATTTGCCATAAAATACTATCCCCTTGTGAACCATCACAATTAGCATACAGAGCATGAAGACAAACCTCTACAATTTTTCCATTATCCTTAACAAAATTTTGTGATTCTTAATGGTAAATGCTTACAACTACCTTTTATGGACTTTTCAAACATATTACTATAACCCTACATGCACATCAGGAGATGACCATCACAGATAATCAAAAGGAACATCTGATGAATAATGTGTAGGAACACTGTCTTATAACAATGACTATCAAACATTGGTGTAAACAAGGTGACCTTGTTAAAAATAGATTCCTGATCTGCTCTTAGGGAATTCTGGACTGAAACATTGGAAGATCCCACTCGGAGAAATTTTCTCCTTGAAAAACCTCTGGATTGGTCCCTTTATAGCATGTCTGTTTTTAGGAACAGCACAGGTATTTCTATTGCCGTTTTTCTACTGAAAGTCACAAAAGTAGGACAGAGTATATTTAAGGTAAAATGAAGAAGGGTATTCTGATAGAAACTTAACCAGGGTGACTGATGGGAAAAACGACCTGACAACAAGGTGCCCAAAGAACCTCTCACCACACGGAAGCAGGCTTTCCCAAGACTCCAGCCGTCTGGAGAGTACTTAGAGAATTGGTTAAGGATATCCTTATAATCATGAGACACTTTCAAGTGGTAGATAGCCACCCTACATGAGAGCACATGAGATTATCCAAGGTCATGGTTAGCTCTGGCTGTGACCCATTGGAAGAGGTTTTGAAAATGATTACTTCCTTTCCGCATACATTAGAAAGTACTTAAATACCAGGTATGGATTTTAAAGACAATGTTTATTTTTTAAAAGTCCCCTGAGAGCCATTATAGTGCTATTTATGAGTTCTGGTCCATTGGATGGCTCTATCTCTGCCAAACTGGAGATAGCTTTGGGCTATGATTCTGAAATACTAGTTCCAAGCCAATGTCAGAAAACAGCTTACCAAGTTAAAAAATATATATTTATGGAAATCAATCTAATATAAAAAAACTAAATTTAGGACCAATTGTACAGCTATGGAAACAACATAGAATTTTTTAAAAATAAGCTATTATGATACAAAAATGTTACCGTTTGTACTTTTCAGCTTTACTGTATAAATGTCTCTGAAGATGATTCCCCTGAAGGTTGCATGAGTTTTCTAAGACACTTGGTCTTGGTTTGCTTATTTTTATGTTGAGATTAATGGTGATATCAACCCACAAAATTTTGGAGAAGATAAATTTAGGTAATGTTTATGAAAATATTCTGAAATGTGTATATGCACAGCCCTACCAAAATATAACATGTATATAAACCTAGATGTTTGGGATGAATTATTTGTAATTTTTAAATGTAATTTTGGAAGCTATTATGCAATTCATTTGACTTAAAATTAAAAGGTTGGAATATTATTGCCTAACATACTTTTTTACTAACTATGGAACACTACATTCCTATAGCTTTCATTTGTAACTATCTTCTTCCTAAGTTGTAAATATACAGTGGGTAGTACACTTTATAAATTCCTTTAGGAGTAACAATATTTACTATTTTTAAAATTATTCTTTATATATTACTGCATTGCTTTCATTATTGCAATAAGAAGCTTTACATTGAGAACTTGCATAGATTAACAAATAATGAAAATATTTGCTCTTATCAAGAATATCATTTACAGGTGGCAGGTATTTGCTCAGAAGAAAAGGTTCTTATATCTATCAGTGCCCAATCACAAAAATGATGCTTTAAGGATGGAGTGCCATGGCAAAAAGTATACATTTTGTTACTATCAATATTCTAGCATAAATTTTATATGTAAGTCACAGCTAGGTGTAAGTCACCATCACTCATGTGGATGTGCTTCTGTGCCCACTATCTGCATCCTGAGCTACACACGTACCACTCCTGGGCTTGCTCTGAAGTTTGCAATGGTAAGGTCAGTGCTGACTCCCTGGCCCCAGCCCCAGTATCAGCAATAAAATCTGCATCCAGCACAGTGGTACGGAGACAATCACTCTGTCATCATCAGTTCCATGGCCAGAGTGCTTTGTCACTATTTACTGAAAAAGGAAAAAATCCCTGATATAAAGCCATTATCCCAAGTCTGAAAAGGAGGCCACAGCCAAGAATCTGGAGAGTTCAAAATGCCTTCTTGTCACATTGCTTTCTCTTCAATGTATATGTCTTCTGTGAGGAGATTCTGCCCTTTGGTTGGAATTTGCACATTTTCAGGCAATTCAATTTATTGTATTTCATAGATATCAGATCTCTGTGTCTTAATTTAATAATAGAATGTGTCTTGTAAAGCAGTTAGCTCTCATCTAACATATTTTATTTATGGTCAAGAAAAGCCTTCTGATGGTTTGAAACAGCCTATAATTTGTACATGTTATTAAAATTCATTCAAAAAGACATGTGCTGTTTCAGAAGCCAGTATTCCAAGATGCTAAAATTAACCTGTATCAATTGGGGTAGGGAAAAAATATTGTGAAACATCCTTATAGCATCAATAATGTATATTACAATCAGCTCAGGACACAGGCA
Source organism: Antrozous pallidus (assembly GCA_027563665.1). Taxonomy (NCBI): domain Eukaryota; kingdom Metazoa; phylum Chordata; class Mammalia; order Chiroptera; family Vespertilionidae; genus Antrozous; species Antrozous pallidus. Next base: position 54,289,510 of record CM050518.1, read on the forward strand.
GTGGTGAAAAAAGTCCAGATATTGGTGCCAAAAAAAGGGCCTCATAGGAGTTAGGAGAAGTCTATTTTTAATTCCAGTAGCATGAGGGTTAGTAACTTCTCTGTGGACCACCAAATAGAGAATGAAGAAAATCACATACAAAAACCCCACAAAACTGGAGTTGGACTGGATTGGCCATCTAATAAACAACTGCATTTTCTCCATACTGACAACAGTCCTCTCTATCCATCTCTATAATGGGACCATAGCTAGATGTTGCATTAATTGATGGGTGATTACTTCCATTAACCCATTAAGAGCAAATGGAAAACCCAAAACCATGACATTGCTACACTAAAGTAAAACAGTGCTCCAGGTCAGATAGTGGTTAAAATTTCTCTTATTCATTCAGATTACCCTGAGCTTGTTTTCTCCAAACCAGTAACACTATTGCTCTATGTATTTATCTGAGATTACCAGCTCCACCTCTGTCAGGAAAACTGAAATAGAGACATATGAACTTCTGCTGTGCCCCAGGGCACTCAGCCAGATGTCATGACTGGCTTAGGGAGCTGGAGTCCGGTGAACTTTTCCCTATGAATCTCCCAGATGTTCTTTCTCCCTGCACTATGGTTGCCCAACAACCCACACCTAAACCATTCAATTGAAACTGTGTGATAAATAACCCGAAGTCCCCCTTGTGTCACATTTGTAGCAGGTGTTTGACATTAACCTTTTTCGAGTTTCTAACATGAAAATTTCTATTTTGTGAAATACCCAGACCTCACCTTGACATGCAGCCATTTCACATCTTGGTGTGCCTCCAGGTCCCCCAACTAGCTGTGCTATTCGAACCAAAACACATTTTAAAGCTAAAGTGAATTCACAGTTGTAACCTCTGTTTCCTTGCTAGTTTCTCAGTGCTTTCTTCTCCAGGCTCATCTTCCTTCTAGTCTGTTTACTAGAAAATCAATCAGCCATTCAGACACACACCTAGGTCTTTGATCACCTCATCCTGCCTAGGATGTGAACCATACCAAAGGGTCACTGGAGGTCATCTTATACACACATTATTTATGCCATCTCAAGAGTCCTTTCCATATCATTGTCTTTTTCTCCTAAGACATTTTAGAAATAGGTAGAAGAAAACTTGGGCCATGGGAGCTTAGACTCATCATAGAAAGTAGCACCTAGACAAGTCAAAGTGACATTCACTTGATTCATCCTCACCACACAAGACCCTCCACTTTTCTACCTTAATTAATAAAGAAATAAAAAAGGCAAAATAAATTGAGTAAAAGTCAATCCCAGAGAGTATGACTGAGGCTCTATCGGAGGAGAAATGACATTCAGTCTCTCCCACCCTTAAGTCTACTCTGCACAAAAGGTCAAATTAATTAAAACTCCTTACCTCTCATTTACACTTTTCTACAATTCTTTATTTTTCTATTTATTTTCTTATTAAAACTGTCATATATGCATAAACTGAAACTCCTTCAGAACTTGAGAAAGACACATTTTCCTCCTCAAAACCCCCTTTTTCCTTAAAAGCTTTTCTAAATCAGAAGGCTTTGTGTTTCATTACTGCTGTCGCTGAAATAGGCAAACTTCTGATTCTTTTTTTCATATTAATGCTATAGAAACCCTAGTCCTCCCTCAGACAATGGAGACTTCCAGCTGAAGAGATAGCAGGGCACAACTACAAAAGGTAGGAGAACAGAAGTGTGTTTATAGAATTCAAAATATTAAAAAATCAAGATAGTTTCAGACTGTCATTAGTGCTAAGAGGAAAAAAATCTCAATGAGGAGGACAGCAAATAGGAGAAGAAATTTCAGGAAGGTGGTCAGGGGAAGCATAGTCTTTGTTTCTTGACCTCCAGTTAGGATAACCAAGCATAGGGCAACAGGGACAGGAAAAGCAGAGCAGTCCACAAACAAGTGTAAAGGCCTAGAAAGAGCAAAGACTTTAGTTCCTCCAAGGAAGTGAAAGCAGGTCAATTGTATTTTTAAAATATAACTCGAGAATATATTGTAAAGTGGACATGTGACATCCAAGTAGAAATATAAAAGTGAAGTTTGGGTGAGTTGTCAGTGTGGAAGATGTTACATAGAGCCCTCTAAGGAGGTAAGATTATCATGGATTCTGGAGAAGATACAGGGCTAATTTCTGATGCTATCCAAACTGAAGAGCTTGTGGAGAGCAGGAGAGGCTGGTGAGGTCCAGGAAAAACTTTGACTCTCTCAGGCCAGCCAACACTTAGTTATATGAAGCATGGAGTGTTGATACCTATAACTTTTGAGCTGTATGCTCATCTAATCTATTATTAAATGTGACTTTGCCAATATGGAAAAAAAAAAAAGAACTGCCCTCTTAAACAATGATTAAGTATGCAATTGCTATCAACCCCAGGCACCACCTGGCACTGCATGTCTCCAGAGATTTCTCACCTTACTTGACTAGAATTTGAGGCCCATCAATTAGTAACTCTTTACAAAGAAATAGTATTTAGTCTGCATTTTTTAGACCATGTTCTTATTTCAAACGTAAAGAAAATGAGACTCAAAAAGATAAATCATTGGCCCCAAACTATTTGGTGGTAGAAGTGTGATTCAAACACAAATATGAGCTTCCAGCCCCTGGCTCAGCACTCTTGCCATTACACAGAATAGGAAGTCTGAGCCCACATAACACGTTGGGTGCATTTCCTTGTAAATGAGAGAAAAGATGTGCCATTAGATTCACTAACTTATTAAGCTCTGGTGAGTGTGCCATCCAAGTTCTCTTAGAACATGTTATCTTTCATTTAGGAAAAATAAATATGATGTTTTGATGCTAATATGTAATGCCCAATGTAATTTATGTGGTACTTTAAAAAAATGTCCTTCCATAGATGGTTGGATCCATGGTCAGCAAACTGCGGCTCACGAGCCATATGCGGCTCTTTGGCCCCTTGAGTGTGGCTCTTCCACAAAATACCATGGCGTGGGTGAGTCTATTTTGAAGAAGTGGCATTAGTAGAAGTTTAAGTTTAAAAAATTTAGCTCTCAAAAGAAAATTCAATCGTTGTGCTGTTGATATTTGGCGCTGTTGACTAATAAAAGTTTGCTGACCACTGGGTTAGACAAAGATGTAGAACAACATATAACAGAATACTACTTAGCAATAAGAAAAAATGAAATGCTGCCATTTGTGATAACATAGGTGGATCTTATGGATGTAGTAAGTGAAATAAGTCAGACAGAAAAACCATATGATTTCACTCATGTGGAATATGAAAGCAAAAAATGAACAAACAAGACAAACAAACAAAAACTCACAGAGCACAGACAACAGTGTGGCGGTTACTAGAGGGAAAGGGGATGGGAGGATAGTGAAGAGCATAAGGGGTTGGGTGTATAATCACAGAAGGAAATTTGACTTTGTGCGGTGGGCACACAATGCAATATACAGATGATGTATCATTAAATTATACATTGAAACATATAATTTTTTAACCAATGTCACCCCAGTGAATTTCATTAAAATTTTTAAAAACGTGTTTGATGTTGGAAATAAAAGAAATAAAAATTCCTCTTTCAGAACATTTTGCACATATATGTATATGTTCAAATATGTGTTGGGTCTTTTTTGTAAATATATTCATTCAAAAATCAGTGTAATAACTTCTGGTAATCAAGTAACATAAAATTATTTACTTTTGGCATTTCTTTTTATTTGGCCTTATATAATTTCCTTTTTGAAAGTTAATCATTTAAAAAAATCTTATATTAAACCAGAAAAAATACCCTTTTTTCTATATAAATTGCGTGTGTGTGTGTGTGTGTGTGTGTGTGTGTATTTTCACCTAACGATGTTAAATAGCAGACTATATTAGCACATATGTAAATTCAATAATATTACTTATTTTCAGGTAGAAATACAGCAACCAGATTGATCACTCTTATTTCTATCACACTCTGCTAACTCTGATATTTAGCACTCAAAGCAGGATAAAGCAAATTTATGAGCCAGGTTGCTTATTCTCCATAGAAGTCTTCCTTTGAAATAATCTACTGGATGTAACCCATTGATGCAGGTGCTCTCTCCTACAGAATCCTGTTGCTCTTCCAAGCATAAGCAAGAAGGTAACAATACTGAATATGCCTGAATCTTTAGGTTTAAGAGGAAAAGGATGTCATCAGAAATATGGTATTCAAGACAGACATGACATGAATGTGGAAAAATAAACACCCAATGAGCACCCACGCATAAAGAATTATGCAAATATAAGAACTTCAAATACTCTCAAGTTAGTATAGTCATTGCAACAGCTGGTTTTTAAAAGATTTCAGTGGATAAGGAATGCAGAATCCTCTCTGCTTGGCAAAAATTAAGCTTGTAATAATTACTTATGAACAGAATCTAGGATTTTAATAATCTATTATTTGTAGATGAAAGATTTCTCTCTCTAGGGTCAGCAAAAGACTTCCAGTATTCTTAATATATTGGCTCAGTTTGGAAGAAAGGTTATGTATGCATTTTATCAAAGGGATTGTGTTAGTTTAGCTTATATAATCTACACTCAAGTAGGTCTACCAATGAAAACTGGGTCATGGTGGAGAAGTATAAGCTTTGATGCATTATTAAAGTCAATATTTTATGTTAATAATAATATTTTCCAAGTTACACTAGTAATAATTATTCATCATGTATTTGTTGAGCTACTTTCATATATCAAGCACAGTCCAGTGAGCAGCATGCAGAGAAAAATAAGATGTGGTCACCTTCCCTCAAGGGACTCATAATTTGGTGGCAAAAACAGGCACTGAGTGAATACTGGCACTATTATGGTGGAGTCCAAGTGTTGCAGAACTCAGAGAAAAGTGCTGTTTATATGGGAGAATTAGGGAATATATATACATAGATCAGTCAAGGGTAGAAAATTAGAATGGCACTCTGAAAAGCACGCAGATTCAAGAAGTATTTGGGGATGGAAAAGCTTCACCAAAGTTCTGGGCAGAGAAGCAAATAAAACCCAAGAAATTTCAGATGCGGTAATTGCTGAAATGATGTCCCAGAGAAGAAAGAGAGAGATGAGATCAATGAAGGCACAAAGATAGTAGGACCCCTGTAGCTACACAGAAGCTTGGGGATGAAGAGGAGTGAGTGAGGGAATTAATGCTGCTTGCTTCTATTTCTTCTGAGAAAAAGGTGCTGGGACATTGTCATGAGGCAGGAAAAACAAAGATTGAGACCAGAGGCAGGTAAAAGAGATGAAAGTATAGAAAATGACTCCTGAGAGTGGGCACAGAGGTAGCTCTGCTTGATCTAAGGTAGTTGAGAAGTCTTGAGAGGTCATCTCATATTACAGAATAAAATATGAACTCAGGCAATTCTAGAGAGATACTCAGTGATGCTCATTTTGCTCTATCCAACAGACATGTCTCAATTCCTTTCTTACTTGTCAGTAGCATCCAACATTGTTGACTACTTGTCCTTTCTCAAAATGTGCCTTTCCCCTGTGAAACCATACTCCCCTTATTACTCATTGCACAACCTCTGAAATATTAAAGTTCCTTAGAAATTGGAATTGGAAACTTCTGAATTCTGCTCTTGTCCTTAGGATTCCATCAACCCCCAATAGCTGCATCTTCCTTCCAAATGCTGAGGACTCCAAGACATATATTTCTTTGAGAACTTCATACCCATTTATTTAGCAACTTATCTAACATTTCCCTTTGCGATTTCTTACAGGGTCTTAAATAAAACATGTGCCTTTGATATTTTTCTACAAAGCTAATTCTCTCTCAATCTTCTGCATCTCTGAAAATTTAATTCCATCAACCCTGTTGGTAATACCAAAAATCGTAGTTGCCCATAATTTGTTTATCTCCCTTTCTTCCCATCCAAATCAAGCATTATCCATTTGAATTCCAAAATATGTCATTACCCATCATTGTATTCATTTCCACAGCTACCAGCTCATTCCACTTGCAATTAGCTATGAGCTATAGTTTCATGGATAGCTTTCTGAATAGCCTTCCTGACTTGCCTCATTCTAATCAAATTCCTTTGCTTCTCTGCTACACAGGAAAGTAAGCAGCTGTGGCCTCTCAATATGAATAAAATCCAAAACCCCCTCTCTGTCTTTGCAGCATCCTGCATTTCATCCCATGCTCATCTCATTAATATAGCCACCATTCTTACTGTTGTTTGACCACGGGTACCTCTAAGTTCTTCACAAGCACCCCTACATTTGCCACCTCAGAGCTTTTGCACTCCTGATATTTCAGCATGGCATTCCCTTCCTTCTTCTTGCCTGGCTCACATCTATGTCTGTGTCAGCTCTCTGCTCAAGTTTCCCTCCTCACAGTGGTCCTCTCTTATATAAATTACTTAAGCTCAATCCTTCCTTTATTTTCCTTCTTCCTCCCATCTGATATGTGTTGGTCTTCCCCATTGGCCTGTCAGGAGTACATGTGATCTGCTTCCCACTGTAGCCCCAGTTCCAACATGCAATTCACGCCATACAGTGGAGGAAGGGAAAAAGTGAGAGACATAGCAGAGGACAAGGGCATGATGAAAAGAGACAAACATTTTAGGTCAGGCAATAAGTTTGGCTCCAATCAAATAAGATGAGGAATTAATGTTTCAGCCTTAATGCATCATATCTAGAAAGAGGTTGATGTCAGTATAAGAAAGATGGGAATGTGCACAGGGCATGAACTGATTTCCTTCATAGATTAGAGGGCCTTCATAATTCATTAGACCTGATTATTCCATGACCTTCCAGAATACCAGGAGAGGCTGCTGAGAACTCCACCACAACTGAGAGGGATGGCTAAAATAAAATAACGTGCCTATTCCATTGCTCCTTATTTATCGGAAGTTGCATATGTGAGGTTTCACTGGGGAGATATGACTAAGTCATCATCGGTGGACATGGGGTAAGTGTGGAGGCGAGGGTATGTACATGACAGGTAACGTGTAGCCCAGAAAAGACATGTGATTAGGACTCTTCTGAGGCTGTGAGTGGTCTGAGCCAGGTCAATAGGTATCTCTGCTATCCATGCTGAAAACAGACACCAGTACCTCTGGAATGATGGGAGAAGCCTACCTGCTTTCTGACCTGACAGGTCACTGAAGATGGAATTCCAAAGATGTCAACTGGTCTGAAGACAGGAAGAAAGGAGAGAAAAAAACTGAGAGTGATGAAGGTCAATTAAAGGCTTACACTCCAATTTCTGTTTCACTGTGAAAGCAATTGAAAAGTAAGATTTGACACACAGTGCAAAGAGACACCTGATATTTAGCCTGAAGTTTTGGGCATGTCTATGAGACAAACTACACAGCATCACTGTGCCCTGTCTTTCCATCATATATTGCAGCATCCCACAGGACTCTTCCTCATTGACTCACCAATGGGAAAGCTGTCATTCAGAGTGACAGCTCTCAAGCACATGCTGTTCCACTCAATTCTTATGTCAGATTAGCATGTCACTAGAGTTAATGCATTCATATCGGTATTCTTCCTCCCACGTAAAGGAAGCCTGAGAATCAGACATTTCAGGCAGATGTGTTGCCCAAAATAAAATCCGAGTCTCTGAGAATCAAATTATTAGATTGGATTCAAAGGCCATTCTGTCATGAGTGAGAAGAACACTGAGGGGATATTTGGCAATATTTTATACAATAATTTTTAGACTTGGAAGTTTGGGAACAGTAGGCCCCTGTCATTTTAAATAGAAAATATCTTCTTCAAGAAAAAAAAAGCAGAGAAAATTAAGAGAGAATTTTGGAGTCAGGCTAATCTTCATATTTTTAATAAGCCTTTCAACTCTCTGGCACATTACAGTTTACACCCACGAACATGTCAATGCCCACACACTTCTTTGTATTTTTATCTTTAAGAACATCTTTAAGAAGGCACATCTTACAAATATAGCAATTAAAAGCTTTATTATTTCTTTAATTCCATGCCAGTTATAAATAATGTTTTATTTTTTAAGATCAAAAAATAATTAAGTAACCTATTGTAAAAATAGAAACTTACAATTAACAGGTATAGTTATGAGGTAATTTGTCCTCATGCTTTCACCTGAGTTTGTCCGTGTTTACGTGTGTGATATGTGTGTGAGAGAGAAAGAGAGATTGGATAGACTTTCACAACTGATCCCAAACCTATGCTCAGAGATTAGCTCTTGGATAGGTAGTGCTGGACAGAGTAAGGCTTCTCAGATGTTATTTTCTTTTTTTAAATTTATGCTGTGTTTTTTTAAAAATTATTCTTTAGTAATCTAGGAAAAGCACTTTTCTCATTCAAGTGACTTTATTCACTTATTTATTTATTCATATAGTTCAATACTTGAATTCTCACCATGTTATAGACACTGTACTAAGTTCTAGGGATAATGAGATGAATAAACCATTCTGATCCCCATGATGCCACTGGGGGACTGAGAAGTAAGCTCCAGCAAGGACAGCAGAGTGACATGATTGCTGAGGAGCAGCTACCCTGACATCTGAGGAGCTGAGGAAGGATTCAAAGAGAAAGGACCTTGAAGAATGTTGGTTCTTGAAGAATGGATGGGAGTTTTTCATAGAGGCAAGAAGAAACATGTGTTCTAATCAAAGGACCCAACTTGGGGAGAGGCCCGGACTGGAGAAAAGCATGGTGCTCCCCAAGAAGCAGGACTCCAGCCCAAGAAGTGATGGGGACAATGGAAGACAGAGCGGTTGAAGGACCATTTTCCCCTCCTGTAAAGTCCTGTGAAACAGGGACTGGCTTAACTGAATTTCTTACTAAGATAATAAAGAGCAACTATAAAATGAAAATGGAGTACAAAATAAGTTGAAAGTGGAAAATTAGAATAAAAAAAACAGAGGCTTCTGATTCAACATAGAAAAATTCCACTATGCCCAATCCTGACAAAATGGAAACAAGATAAAAACTTACATAAAAATATAGGATCACTGGAAATCTTGCAGTGATGCTAATCAAAATGTCCATACAGGATTTAATTTCTAAAGATATGAAGTATGACACATATAATTAAATATGTACCAAGGATCCACTTCCCCCTTTTTCTCTTAATGCCCCTGGGTGCCTGAGAAGTAAGTGCACAGATATATCCCTGATTTTTTTTTTTATGAAGCTTCCTGATTATGGGCAGAATGCCTGCTTTCCCATTCTCTCCTGCAGCTGATGGTGTCTCTAGACAAGTAAGAAAATGTATCTTTCAAAGTGATTTGGGAAAATTCTAACTTAAAAAAAAAGAAAACACTCACACGGTTGGTTCTTTCTTCTCATCTGGAATGTGGGCATAATGATGCACACACAGCAGCCATCTTGCAATCAAAAGGAAAGGCCAGTCCAGCCATAGAGATGTTCAATCTAGCATCATTGAACTGTCACATAACCTCTGCCAGAAGATACTAATATTTGAGAAAAATAAACCCTTATTTATTAAAATTTTTAAGTTGGATATTTTTCTTACAAAGGCATTCCTATACAGTGAATGGGGGAATAGAGTGAATACACAAAAAAAGCATGGGAAATGTAATCTCATAAATAAATTAAGAGCATTTCTCTAATGAGCTAATTACAACCACCATGGGAAAGAGAAATCTCATGCTCACAGATTTAGCTATCAGCCATACTATCACTCAAGTATATAGGAATCTAATTAAGCTTTATGTTTAAAGCTAAAGGGAGAGAGGCTTCTGGTGAGTAACCAGGAAACAGAAGAAGAAACACAATGTGAGTGAAGGTTTCATAAAGTTAATAGTGAGAAGGGTGTCAGAAGCAAGGAGAAAGATATATGTAGCAACTGGAAATTCAAGACAATAAAATTAAACTTCAATTAACTAATAATAATTAATAAATTATTATTAGTTAATAATTAATTAAATTTAATAATTTATTAAAATATTCCAAGTTGAATATTTTTCTTACAAAAGAATTCCTATACAGTGAATGAGGGAACAGAGTGAATATACAAAAAGCATGGGAAATGTAATCTCATAAATAAATTAAGAGCAGGCATATCAAAATTCTTTTCTAATACAAGGTGAACTATCATATTTATCAATACACATACATGCACACACCCACAACAAAAACAAAACTGTAAAGCTGTGCAGACCCTGCTACTATTCATCCCCCTTCTTCATAGCAATACAAATGTGATTCTGTTTGGAGGGGTGGATTTCCATTAAACTTCTTATGCCTGATTCAAAACCCATATTTGGTTAAGATACTTGTTTTAGTCAAGGTTTAATCAGGAGAATAGAATTAATTCTTCCTTTTTCAACAAGGAAGCCTTTTAACACCTTTTGAAATAATTCTTAGATTTTAAAAAAATCAACGTGGAAATCTTAGTCTATTAAGAGTTAAATATCAGTGATGACAGAATCAATGTTATGCAGTCAGGGGAGAACATTCATAATCTAAATGCACTTTTGATAGAAAACAAGAAACACTAAAAATAAAGTCATTAGTCATTCAGTCCTGAATTTCCTTCATAAAGAGAACCAGAAATACCCTATATAATAAAAGAGTAATATGCAAACTGACTGTACCTCCACTACACCCAATAGCCAATCAGGAGTGAGTATGCAAATTAACCCAACCAAGATGGCTGCACCACAGAGCAAGGAGGAGGCTTGGGTTTCCCTGGCAATGGAGGAAACCAAGCTTCTCACACACCCTGGCCAGCCTAGGCCTCCAGTAAGGCTACAAAGTTGCAATTAAAGAAGATAAATAAATTCCAACAAAAATGGCTGTAGCCACAGAGTAAGCAGCAGGCTTGGCTCTGCTCAAGGCTACAAGGTTTCAATTATAGGAGATAAATAAATCCCAGATACCAGGGCCCCCTCTTGGGTTGCCGGGGGGTGTGGCTGGCCTGTAAACCACCACAGGCCCCTTACCCAGGCTACCCCCTGCCCCAAGGGAACCCCTTCCCTGATCTAGATCACCCTATAGGGCAAACCAGCTGGCCCCCACCCATGCACCAGGCCTCTATCCTATCTAATAAAAGAGTAATAGGCAAATTGACCATCACTCCAACACACAAGATGGATGCCCCCATGTGGTCAAAGATGGCTTCCCCCATATGGACACAAGGTGGCTGCCACAAGATGGCCAGCAGGGGAGGGCAGTTGTGAAGGACCAGGTCTGCAAGGGAGGGCAATTGGGGGCGATCAAGCCTGCAAGGGAGGGAAGTTAGAGGTGACCAGTCTGGCAGAGGAGGGAAGTTGGGGGTGACTGGGCCTGCAGGGGAGAGCAGTTGGGAAGGACTAAGCCTGCAGGGAAGGCAGTAAGGAGTGACCAGGCCTGCAGGGCAGGGCAGTTAGGAGCAAAAAAGTTAACAGGGGTGCAGTTAGGCATTAATAAGGCTGTCAGGGGAGTAGTTAGGGGGTGATCAGGCTGGCAGGCAGAAGGGATTAGGGGCAATCAGGAAGGCAAGCAGGCAAGCAAATTGGGCCTAAATGGGCAGTTGGACATCCCTCTAGGGGTTCCAGGTTGGAGAGGGTTCAGCTGAGCTGAGAGACACACACCCCCATGCACAAATTTTGTGCACTGGGCCTCTAATCCTATACAATTAAAAGGTAATATGCAAATTGATCCTAACAATGGAATGACTGGTATCTATGACACACACTGACCACCACTGGTCAGACCCTTAATGCAGGAACTGCCCCCCAGTGGTCAGTCCACTCCCACAGGGGAGCTCCACTAAGTCATAAGCTAGGCTGTCAGCTGCAAGCACAGCAGCATGATGGAAGCCTCTCTCTCATCCTCTGCAGCACTAAGAATGTCCAACTGTGACTTAGGCCCACTCCCCATCAGTCAAACATCCCTCAAGGGCTCCCAGGCTGCCAGAGGGACGTCTGACTGCCAGCTTAGGCCTGATCCCCTGGAGAGTGGGCCTAGCCAGCAGGTGGACATCCCCCAAGGGGGTCCCAGACTGAAAGAGGGTGCAGGATGGGCTGAGGAACTCAACCCCCAGTGCATGAATTTTTGTGCACCAGGCCTCTAGTTAATTATAAAAAAGAATGGAATTATAAAACACTAAGATTTAAAGTAATAGAAATTTTAAAAATATCTTTGTTAATCAAAATTGGTCTTTAAAACAACCAATAAAATAAACGTTTAATTCTGCTTAAAGAATGTGGGAGAAAGTAAGAAATAACATTAAAATAATGAACAGAAGCCAGAACTAAAGATGCAAAGAGGGTTTTTTGTAAGAGTAAAAAAGCTTTTATTAAAAAATTTTAAAAAGCATCCTGGCTAGATTGCTCAGTAGGTTGGTTCAATTCCTAGTCAGGGCACATACTAGGCTGCAGGTTCAAGTGCATATGGAGGCAATTGGTCAATGCTCCTTTCTCACATCTCTCTCTCTCTCTCTCTCTCTCTCTCTCTCTCTCTCTCTCTCTCTCGATATATTTAATATAAAATCAAGTACCTAGATATATTTAATATAAGAAATAATATATTCATTTTTATATCAAGTCTAAGAAATCTTTATGGAAGAAATATTTCTTATACTCTCTAAAAATATTCCAAATGCATTGTTTTGTCTGCTCATGCTGTCATGATAACTACCACAGACTGGGTGGCTTAAACAACAGAAATGTATTTGCTGAATTACAGAGAGTAGGAAGTCTAAGACCAAGGTATCAGCTAATTTAGATTCTGGTGAGGAAGCTTTAATGGCTTATAGACAGTTTTCCTTCTATGTCCTCACATAGTCTTGTCTGGTTGTGTGTGAGAAAAGAGAGACGGGGAGAGAAAACAAGAAGAGCAGTAAGCACTCTGGTATCTCTTCTTATAAGGACACTAATCCTATCTGACAGGGCACCATTCTTGTAACCTCCTTTAATCTCAATCACTTCCTTAAAGGCCCCAACTCAAATTACAACCACACTAAGGGTGGAGCTTGAACTGGTGAATTCTGGGGATGCACAAACATTCAGTCTATAACATGTTTAAAAGAAGAGCAAATTTTTTCAACTTATTATACAGAAATTCAGATGCAAAAATCACTCAATTAAATATTAGCAAATTAATGCCAATATCATGACACAAAATTAATTAAAATTAAGATTTATTTTAGGATTGTTCAATATTTAAAAATTTACAACTCTAGACTGTGCTAAAGTCATGCTTTGAATTTCCCCAAAATAAAAAGTTTCTTAATCTTTAGACAATAGCAGATGCAAACACATGTAGATAAATAAGAGCAGGAAAGGCTCCCAGCACCTTGACTATCGCACGTTGGCTTTGTATTACCATAGTCCTGTAAGCTGAGTGCCACGAGTGTTTCTTGCTTCAATGCAGAAACATTTTATTTTTGCTGACATTTCTTATGGGTAAATGTTTTAAACTGTTATCAGCACTTGGATAATATTGTTCCCCTTAAGTGCTTAAATTGCACTTTACTCCATATAGTGATAAATTTAGTAAGTTGGCATATTAGCTATTACACAAGAATCTGTAATTTCTAATAAGAGAAAGTAACGCCAGTTAATTACAGATGAAATGACTTAGGAACAACTCACTTTACCTGGAATTTGAGATTTCAGAGTTACAATGGAATTTAGTGTTACATAAAAGGTGTCCTTCTCAAGGTAATTGGAATTTTCTCTATACACAAAATACATTTTTCTATTAAAGATCAAAGATCTTCTATTATTTTTTATCCATGAAGGCTTAGCCTAATGCCGGCATTAGTCATCTTCATCCCAGATTCGTTTAACACTTTCCATACTGCAAAACCACCACTTTCCCTCATGATTCTTATCTTCACTAAATACTGCCTCTTATTATTTTTCATTTGAACATGTAATTAAACTTTAAAACTAACAACCATTTTCAACAAAAAATCTTATCTAAATCTACTTAGGATTTTGTTCACATCATATTATTTTTCTGAAGAGTAACCAATAAATTTGATAAACTAATATTTTTTTCTTTACCTCCTTAATATCCAAAATAAAATAGCATTTGAAAACTAGAGAAATAGAATGGGAGGGCAAGTCACATCAATTAGTTTTTTTTTTCTCAAAATTACAAAAGAATTTTGTAATCTATTAGCAAAATTCAATAAAAAAAACTTTGACTTATGAATGAACAAGGAGTTGATGAGTGAGTGTCTTAATCATAGTGCATATTCAAAAAAGCCTTTTAAAACCTCACATTAGAGGAATGTATTAAATATAGATGTGCAGATTTATTGGAACAAAGGATATTTAGAGGACAAGAGCAGCAAGTTCTTTAATTAGTCAAGTTCTGGCTTTGTCATTATTTAGTTGTGTTCCTCTCCATTTTCATCTGTAAATGAAGACCCCACGCAACCCACAATCACCCTACTAAGGGGAGAGAGCTGAAATTTGTGTGTATTTTCCATATAATCACAAGTTATACCACTAGTTCCTTATGAGTGTCTTATGAAGCAAATAGAGTCGTCTTCATTATACAGATGAGAAAACTAAGATTTACTGAGGTTAATTACTTAATTAGGGTTATACCCAATGAAGCTAATACTTTAATTAAGATCTTTATAGCCTGTTCATTCCCAAAGTGGGACCTACAAATTAATAGTTATAACTTAGGGAAAAAAGACTGTTTTCAAATAAACTTTGGAAATTCTAGGATAAACAAAGTTACAAAGGTTCATCCCTGTAGGGTTCTGAAAAACCTTTAATGTGACCATGTTTGTCATGAATCCCCAGAAAGTAGTTCAAATTTACAGCATCCTACATGCTTAGAGAACATGGAAATGTCCCATTATGGAACATCTACCAGGCTAAGTTGTTTAGAACATAAGCTTTTAAACCACTAAACTCTATCTTGAAAGAGATGGTAGGTTTTGAGGGTTTGAGGAAGGAAAATGAAAGCACAAAGAAACCTATGAGAACACATAATACAGAGTGAGGTTTTATTGCATGAGATGATAGGTTTTTGCTAGATACTATTTAAAAAGAATGTTATAGATTATTTCAAAGTAGCATTTTGAATACTACAAATAATACAGAAAATCTATTTGTCAGAGAAGGTGAAGCCAACACTGTACTGTTTCTTGGTTGTTGTTCTAAGTAGATAAAATGTGTGTGTGTTGAAAAAAGAGAAAGACTTTAGAATCAACATCTTCATTCATCTACTCAATACATTTTTACTTAGATTCTCTGTGCTTTTGGCCAAGTGTTCTAGGAATATTGAACAAGACAGATGTGAATCCCTTCTTATGAAATACACAGTCTACTAGGCAATAAACACTTCACAAATAATTACAAGTGTATTGAGTGTGTCATTGAAATACTATGGGCATTAGGGGAGGATATTATGGAGAGATCCAACCTTGTTCAAGGGCTCAAAGAATCTCAACTTTGTGTTTTAACTTGTATGAGTTGAGGGTGAATTATTTATATGTCTGATGTTTAATTTCCTTATTTATAAATGAGATAAAAATCTTATAGTATCCTTATGAGAAATAAGTCATATATCATATAAAATCACCTAATAATACTTAATAAATAATAATAACTGCCATTTATTAGGTGAGTACCATATGCCTGGAATAATTTTACACGTATGGATTCATTTATTCCTCACAAAAACCCTGTGAGTTGGGTTAGCTGCTGAACCTTTTTCCTTTCTAAATCTATAAATTTATAGCTGAGTGAACTGACACAGAATATTAAGGGGTTTGTCTAAATTCTCAGATTTAGAAAATGAATGATCTTGGAATCATAGGTAGGCAGTGACCCCTAATCTGAGCTCCTAATAATACTTGACATTGCCAATAGCTCTTGAACTCTACGGACGCTGTTTTCCCCAACCCAACTATACCCAAGGAACTAGAGAAATTCAAGATGGCGAAGATCAACATGCAGTTCTCAGGAGGTCCAAGTGTCCAGTAGCAAACAATGTTATCATTTAGTTGTCTGTCTTTTTAAAAGATACCCTAAAGTTGAACTTCAGAGTTTTGATCACTTAGCTCTACAAGATCAGGTCCCTTTTTTACAAATGGAAAGTTACAGTGAAACTGTCACCTGAAGGAAGCAAATGGAACAGTGAACCTGGTTTATTAAAATCTAAAAAACCCCACCTAAATGGGCAGCAATGTATGAAATGTATGCCACGTGTGCAGAAAAACCACAACTATATAGAAACTGATGCTTTTGCATGCACTTATGTGCTGCAGATTCAAAGTGATTAACTATAGTTTGATATTTTATATTGGACTATAAAGTATAGTTCAATAAATTGAAGTGAACAAATAAATAAATTATGAGTGGAATTGATTAAACCAGCATCATAATTATGGCACCATTTGTTACAGAAGCTTATAAATGCTTTGGCTTCACAACAGATCTATCAGTGAGACCATGGATCATGTATTTATTCATTGGTCTTTCTGGACACAGGAGTCCTGCTCAACCATTTCAAAAAGGTTTATTATTCATCTAAGGCTAATTAAAAATTAACTATGTTAAGATACAACTAGATTGCTTAGTAAATAAGTCATCGTCAACACTATAATAATTGAAACCATCAGAAGAAAATATATGCTTATAAAACACTCATCCAGTGATTCATGACTGAATTCCCCAGGGATGTTGACAAATTCATCCACTGTCCTTTAGTCATAGAGTTTGCATTTAGGTTTGTCATTTAGCTGAAACATGCTGAAAAGCTCAAATAGTACTTTAGGGTCCGTGCGGCCACATTTCATAACAGATTTGGGGAGAGTAAGTTTTTCTTGTTAAGGTCAGTAGGAATTTATGCCCTTCTAGAGAATTCTGAATCTATAGATTTAAAGCCACACTGTTGGGACAAGAGGGTTTGATTTGGAGATAGATGACAAGCTAGCTTCCTGTAGTGGCTTATCATCATTGATTGATTTTCCTTGGACTCTGAGCTGCATTTGATCTATCTGTAATGAAGAGCAAATGACATTCCATTCAAAGGGATCTTGGCATCAATAATCTGACATTTTTAGATGCATACACTAAAGAAAAGACATAAGGATTCTAGTTTTTGTACCTACAATAGCCACCCTTTCTGTTTGCAATTTACTTTACACAAATAAAGGTCTCTGACACTTAGAAATTTTGCCTTTGTTGGAATGTTCTGAAAAGCCATTAAAGAAATGTATGGCCATTGTTGGAAATTAATTCAGTGGACATAATGGATAATCGAGAATGTGGATCTCTCAGCATTCTGGAAATTCCCCATGGACCCAAGCAAGACAACAGGCTTCATCTGGTCTTAGAAGTCAAGGTAAATGTTATTTGTACTTAAGTTGTTTATTTGGAAGGAAAGGACCTGAATAAACTATAAACAAGGTAAACTGAAACAACTCTTCCACCAATGCTGCTAAAACAGGATGAGTTAAAGAAAAACCTCACACACTGCCCAAATTAAACCACCCCTCCCACCAAAATAAAAAAGTGTATTCAGCATGTTTGGTGTCAAGTCTATAAATGGCTTTACATAATTGAATGAAATTTAAATACAGTGAGAGGATAAAGCTTTGATACTCAAACACCTATTTCAACATTTTGCACTATTGGGGAAAAAAAATCCACAATGACCTTGCTTAGGGGTTAATCTTAACAAGATTTTCCTATTCAATTACTGAAAGACTGTCATTTATTTGCATAGTTAACATAAATCCAACTTTGAAAATTATTTGGCACATTAATACTGTCCTCAGTGACTATAAAGAAAAACCCATTTTCCCTAATTTGACATCATAGTCCATTCTTATCTCCCCCTTTCTATTTCTCAACTTCAGCCTATGTTTAAAGAGTGAGATGATCAATGGGTTGTATTATTTTAAGATAATAATAGTAATAAATGAACCATAAAGATCTGAATTTTTCCCATTAAACACTTTTTCCAGTAGGCTATCATTGCAGGGAAATCCAAAGAGGGAAGAGAAGGATGAGGTTTTCCTTCAGGGGTCATAAAAAAGTGTTATTTTAAAACATTGACTGAACTAAATGTTTATTTAAAAAAAACTATCATGTGTTTATTGTTTAAAGAGTAAAATAAAGATATACAAAGTGAATTCATGCAGGAGAAGGAAGTAGAAGTCTACCCACCCAGGGAAAACTACTTCCATTGGTTTTTAATAGGCACATTGAACAACTGTACCATGATTTCTTTAACCATCCAAATGTCGTCCCATTTTTATTCATCATAACAAGACTATAATTTTTTTTTGCAGCTGCTTTGTTGTATGAATATCCTCAATTATTTTCTTGGGCATTCCCTAAAAGTAGAATTTCTGAGTTAAGGGGCATAAGCTTTTCATAAATATTTAAAAATTGCTTTCAGAATATTCATGCAAAGTTCATGCTTTCAGAGTGATCATGTAGATGTCTATCAGGAGTATAAGAGATCTCTATATCCCCAGATCCTTGGTGCCATTATTAGTAGTATTTTTGTTAATCTTCACCATTTTGTGGATAGAACCTATTTACTTTTTGTTTCAAAGGTAAGCTTGAACAACTGTATATATGTTTTAGCCATCTGTATTTAAAAGAATCTCATGAGGCATATATTGCTCAACATCACTAATCATCAGGGAAATGCAAATCAAAACCACAATATTTATCACCTCACACTTCTCAGAATGGCTGTCATCAATAAATCAACAAATAATAACTGCTAGCAAGGATGTGGATAAAGGGAAACCCTTATGCAGTGTTAGTGGGATTGTACATTAGTGCAGCCACTATGGAAAGCAGTATGAAGGTTCTTCAACAAATAAAAAGTGCTGCTGTCATGCAATCCAGCAATCCCACTTCTGGATATTTATCTAAGGAAAACAAAAACACTAATTCGAAAAGATATATGTGCCCCTATATTCATTGCAGCATTACTGGTAATAACCAAGATATAGAAGCAACCTAAATGTCCATCAATCGATGAATGGAAAAAAAGATGTGTTACATATATACAATGTAATATTACTTAGCAATAAAACAGAATGAAATCTTGCCATTTGCAACAAAATGAATGGAACTAGAGGATATAAAACTAATTGAAATAAGTCAGAAAGAGAAAGATAAATACAATATGATCTCACTTATTTTTTGAACCACAAATATAAATAAATGAATGAATAAACAAACCAGAAAAAGACTCATTGACAAAGAGAACAAGCTGCTCATTGCCAAATGGGGGGAAGTAAGGGACTGGGGAAAATAAACAAATTTAAACAAAAGAATCCTGTAGCATATATTTGGGTGAATGCTCTTTAAAAGTAGGTAAAATGTCCGTAACACATTGATGATCTATTTTCCAACAGAGAATAAGAGAATAAAGAGGTTATGCTTTTATTTGGTGATAAAGGGATGCTAAAATATAAATATTTAATTTTGGCAACAAAAAGATATTTTCTATATTTTTAGTACTTTAAAGTATTTGATTTCAATAAAGACAACTATATGAGCAGATAAGCAAAATATGATTCTTCTTCTCATTCAACAGATTTATAAGTTGAAAGTCAATGAAATATTGACAATCTAGGAGAGATGCTGAAAGATTGGATCATTCCAGCTTCGTAATACTTCTATCTAGATGTATCTGCTGACATTTAGAGAAGCCTAATTATTCTCAGTACTATCTTCCAGGATTCTTAACCAATGGACTAAAAGTGGCATATTGAGAGCAAAATATTATTATCATCTATGCTATGGAAACTTGAATAAGGGCAAGGCATCCTGGATCTAATAACTAAGATGCCCATGTCATGGAGAATAACCTAGAGAAGCAGGCCAGCTGAGGAAGGTCTTATACCATCAGTTATGGGAAAACAGCATCACAGAGAATCCCAGGGGTTCTACCCAGATCACCTTCCCCTTTGGGGAGGTGCAGGGAGAGAGAATGGGAGAGGTCAAGGGATGATCCAGAGAAATAGACTAGAACAGACTAAATAAACAGTCTCAAATATAAGGAGAGATTAAAACGAGCTGTCGTCGTTTCTTTAAATTTCAATTCATTAACAGTGACTTTGTCTTATAGTATTTTTATACATCTAGAAAATATTCATCTGGGGAAAGCACATTGTTTCCTAGGCATCTCACAGTGGATGTTTGACAGCCTTATCTTAAGTGAAATTATATGAACCAAAATAAACATGAGCCTTAGAATAAAATTCTGGGACACTGTCCCACAGGACAATTATAAAAGGCTCAGGTTTACTTTGTTTGCCTGTTTATTTGTTTGCCTGGGTTGATGTGAGTGGCACAAGCAATCCCAGAGGGGCTTGGATCTGTCTCTGGATTCCCGCAGGGTGTCTGGATGAAAGTATTCTCATAACAGGAAACTTTACAAATGTTAAGCAAGAGTGGGGCTCAATCTGATTTTTTTTTAATCTAAAAATCCACACATTTTTAAAGAGAGCAATAGCTTATAATTTTATAACTGAATTACAAAATACTTTCACATGCAAGAATTGCCAATGGGGCCTTTGATCATGTTTGTTGAACAACACTGAGATCCAGTGTTGTTATATGATTTAGCTGAGCCTTGGTTTTATTGAAAGAGCTGGGATTCTAATTCATATATTTTTATTCCCTCAATGCAAATTTATGTTCATTTTCATTATATCTTAGCCAATTATATTCAAGTTGAAATAAATAGTGTTGCAAATTTCACTCTCTTTCCTTCCACACTCCACACTCAACCATTTACAAGTCTTATCAGTATAAGTGTTTGTAGAACATCTCAAATTTTTGCCTGTTTAAAAAACAAGAATTTTTTTATCTAACCATTAGTTGGAGGCAAAGGAATAGAATTGGACCTTCAGGGATTTTCTCAGATGAAAAGTATAAAACCCCAACTGACACCTTTATCACTTTTTTTGTTTGTTTGTTTGTTTTTTGGCATCCTTCTTAAAGGTAGAAGGAAATTAAAGTAACTGTTGCCTATATCAGGTGACTAATGGAAGAAATCAACTCTGAAAATAATATTTACCTTATTGATGAATTCTAAAGATAAGAATATGGTCTTCTATGATTAATATTAGCTGGGTTCAAAGTGTTATTTTATGAATAACATAAATCACATTTGATTGGATTAAGATGAAATTCAGACCACTCAGCCCTTCAGTGAAGTATAAGGATGGCCAGATTAAAAGAACAGATCTTGTTTCTGCTTTAGCAGAAAAAAAATAATTTCTACTTTTATAGCCATTTTCTGGGACTTTTATTATAAATGTAATAATTTCTACATATGCATGAATCAGAGACAAACTATTTTTAATTAATTGAGACAGTATGATGAATTGATGCATAAAGAGAAATCTTTAGAGGGTCTTAAACATGTTGGAGGGACAGTGTGAGTTCAGTTTCAGGAAACTGGGATTGAGATGCTTGAAAGACTATCATGGGAAATACTACATATATAGTGAAAAGAGAGACCCAACAGGACTCAGAATAAAACTCTCAGTAGGAGAATAAAGTAGGGAAATACTCTAGATACCAGTAATTGATGTTGCAGGTATATATGGGATTGCCTGGGAAGAGAGTAAAATAAGATAAAAGCATGACAATAATGCTTAATGAATGGACAGAAGACAACCTGGTATTGGAGAATGAAGAGGACTGGCTAGCGGGGGAGGAAGGGGAGAAATGGAGAGAGAACAAGATTATAGTAGCTAAGGGAAGAGAGTATCAGAAAGAGGAAGGGGCCTTCAACTAGGACTCTCAATTCCAATAATTACAGGTTATTGTTGTTCCTTGTGATTAAGACCCTATCCAGTGGTCAGCAAACTCATTAGTCAACAGAGCGGCAAACTGAGGCTCACGATCAGAAGCTTGCCAACCACTGAACTAGGTTGAAGATTACTGAAAAGCTGAGTCAACAATAAATGAAAATCATCTATTGGCTTTATAGAATTCAGTACTATTAGGTCTTGAGCAGAACCTGTTGAGCAGTGGAAAAGAACCAGGAGAGATGGCATTGGAGAGTGAATAGGAAGTGAAGAAAATGAGTTAGTGAATACAGCCATTTCTTTCAAAAACTTTAGCTTTGATTATATGATGATACTGTGATCTTATGACATCCAGAGAGAGTTGTTTTGTTTTTTATTTTATTTTCAAAATGGGAGAGACTGAACCATACTTCACTATTGATTGAAAGACCAAGGAGAGATATAAAAGCTAAAAACATGCAATAAAGATACTCAATTTGGTAAGTTTATTTAAAAAGTATAAATGGAGTAGTTTGTAGAGGAGTTATTGGCCTCCATTATTTACCAGTAGTTGAAGCTGGAGGAGAGATGGGCACCAAATATTCATATTTATTTGTATATGCAGGAAGATTGATGGGGTTCCTATATAATGATTTCTGTTTTCATGCTTTAGTAGCAAGAGTATTCATCTGCTGAGATTCAGGGTGAAGAAGGAAGGGATGGAATTTGGGATAGAGTTTATAACAGTTGAAATGACTATTCCAGAAACTGGGACAGCAAGCCAACCAGAAGAAAATAGGAGAAAAGCCAGGCAGTTTTGAAGGAATCAGTTGAGTTTAGCAACTGTGAGTTCCAGAGAGGTCAATTTGGCAAAAATAAACCCAACGTTCCCTGTGTGAAAGATTTTGATTACTAAGGAGTGTAGCAGTTAGCAAGAGTTCATGACCTGCTGTTCAAGAAGGAAATTTGGAATTGGACAAATTTGGCCCGCCCAAAACTCAGAACATCTGACAAATTAAAATAAATTAAAAATTAAACCATGTTTGCATTACTGATGAAATAACATGAATGAAAATAAAGATCAGTCTTCAAGTTGCAGGAAAATCCTGAAACAAGAAAAAATATTAGCTCTTAATAACCTATGGAATCAAATTCAAATTACAGCACCAGGGAGAAACTCTTATTAAATAGACTAGAGGCCTGGTGCATGACATTTATGCTCTGGGGGCAGCAGGGAGGCAGGGTCCTCTCAGCCCAGACTGCTCCCTCTCACAGTCTGGGACCCCTCGCTCCTTACTGCCTGCCTGCAGTGGAGGTGGAAGAGGCTCCCACCAACACCACTGCACTCATGAGCCATGAACCCAGCTTCTGGCTGAATGGCACTCCCCCTGTGGGAGCACACTGACCATCAGGCAGCAGCTTCTGAGTTGACTTTCTGTCTGTTGGTGGTCAGTGCATGTAACAGTGACTGGTCATTCTGCTGTTTGGTCAATTTACATATTAGTCTTTTATAATATAGAACTAGTGGCCCAGTGCACAAAATTTATGCACTGGGGGGGTCCCCCTCAGCCCAGGCTGCACCCTCTCCAATTGAGAACCTCTTGGGGGATGTCCAACTGCCAGTTTAGGACTGATCCCACTGGCTCAGACATCCCTCTTGCAATCTGGAACTGCTGACTCCTAACAGCTTGCCTGCCTGCCTGATCACCCCTAACTGCCTCTGCCAGCCTGCCTGCTTGCCCCTACCACCTCTGCCTGCCTGCCTGATCACCCCTAACCTCTTTGCCTACCTACCTGATCGCCCCTAACTACCTTTCCCTGCTGGCCTGATCTCACCCCCCACTGCCTCTGCCTGTCTTATCACCCCTAACTGCGCTCCTCTGCTGGCCTGATATCACTCCCAACACCCCTCCCCTGCCATCCTGATCTTGCCCCCAATTACCCTCCCCTGCTGGCATGATTGCCCCTAACGGTCTCTGCTTTGGACTCCACCACCATGGTTTTGTCCAAAAGGAAGTCAGATGTCCATAAGCCAGTCAGTGACCTGGTCTAATTAGCATATAATCTTTTTATTAGTATAGATAGATTATAGAGTATATGATTGCTTAAATGGGGGAGGAAGCCTTTTTCAACAGGAGGAGATTCTCTTGACAGACAAGAGAATCTTGTCTGGCTGGGTAGGAGTGAAAGCCAGCCAATTGCACTATACTGCCAAATCGGTCATTAAAAAATTGAACCAATTTCTTACACCTTACACCAAGCAGCTGCTACCCTTAAAACCCCTCCTCAGCCTCCATCTTAGGTTCTGCCTTTACAGTTCATCCAGATTAGGTTCTAATTGGTCAGTTTATATGCCAGTCAGCATCACAAGGCAGCCATTGGTTCCTCACACAGTTCACCCAGATTTGGTTCTGATTGGTCAATTTCTATGCCAGTCAAGGTCTGGCCTATCTCTGGGCATGATCAGAGAGGCAAGGCTGATCAGCAGCTCCCAATGAGGACTCCAGAGAAAGAGAGGTATGGCTACTGGCCAGGCTCAGAAAGAAAGAGGGCGGCAAGGGCTGATCAACAGCTGCCACAGAGGCTATGGCTGCTTCTCTCTCCAGGCCTCTCTCCTGGCCTGATCCACAGGCCCCTCAGCAGTCAGTGCTGACCCAGGATGGAAACCCAGCACTGACTGCAGGACTGACTTCTGGTTAGTCGAGACTTCAGTCATTTTGAACATTATAGACCCTGGTTTTTATATATTAGGATAGGAACAGAAAGGAAGGTTTATATGTCCACATGAGAGTGTAGACACACTGTGTTCCTCCACATTAATCTGGACTCCTTCTCTAACCACACAATTACTCTAAGCATGACCTTTAAGAGCCCTGGCTAGGTAGGGGTGTAGAATTCTGCTGTCTAACAAAATATACCCCCATCTACTCTGCCTTGCCCTTAGATTATTTTGAACATAATTCCAGACAACATATCATTTCATCCTTAAACATTACATTTGCATTTCTAAAAAAATAAGGACTCAAAAATAACTGTATTATTGTCCTCTTAAAAATTAACTCCATACAACGCTTAAATATCCATACAGTATTTAGTTTTTTCAAGTGAAAAAAAAATGACTTTTTAGTTTAAGATCCAAATAATAGTCATGTCTGATGTCTCTTTTTTCTATCTATATTGTTCCCTTTGTTTTGTTTTTATTTTATTTCTGCTCACAATTTATTCATTAAAGAAGTCAGATTGTTTGTTCTGTAAGATTTCCCCCAGATGGGATTCTACTGCTTGTATCACTGTGGTATTATTTAAACTAGATGAGAATAGTCTGAGGTTTGATTTTTTTAGGGCAATAACACTGTATAAATTCTGATTGTTAGAGTCTCAATGATTGTTTTCCTTTTTAAAAAGTTAGCAGCCAAGACAATCTTTGTGTGGATGCATTATTTCATTAAGAGTTGTAAAAAACGTAACTCTACTTCTGACATTCCTTTTTCATTTATGTTGAAGAATTCCACAACGAGGCATTCTTGTTCATCAGCCAACCATTTGCTTGCTGTCAGGTGCAATTCACACAGGAAAAACACTCTTGATGTGCTTAGTCCACTGCAGGCACAATCCTTCCTCGGGGTCAAGTCCAATTGACACAACCTTGTTCCTATGGGCCCTGGTGGTGTTTCATAGATCCTCAATTTCTGGTGTCACAAGCTGTTCCGGGCTCATTTTATACTCTAGACCTACATGAGTCATGTCTCACAGAATTTCTCCCTATAAATGTGAAATGATGATTGAAGACCACAACCAGGCATTGAAGGTTAATAAATGACCAACCAATGTTCCTGCTTCATGGATGCTTTTCTAGAGATCTTAGCCACTTTTTTTCCCCTTTGATTGTGATAGTACTACAGCTCTTCCAAAAATATACTGGCCCTTTTTCTCCAGTTGGGAACTAGCAATTCTGTCAGTGGGACCCCACTGAAAAGGTCCAGGGAAAACATTGTGTAGCACCAGAGCAGAAATGTAGCTTTTAGATTACCTTCTCCAGCTGTGCTATGAAGTAGGGGTACCCTCTCAAGTCATCCTAAAACTGGGGGTGAGAATTAGAAGTTAGAGCATAATATCCAGTTACCACTATATTCTTCTTGCCCCTCACCCACCTCTACACAATGATAGAATACTTGACAAGTCAGCCCAATCAAGAACTTTAAAACTACTTCACAGGGTTTGACTTGCTTCTATTTCAAGCATCCATGAAGCAGGAACATTGGTTGGTCAAACATTTATTAACCTCCAATGCCTGGTTGTGGTCTTAAACCACCATTTCAACCAAGATTTTGTCCATGCTACTCAAACCACTGGGGCACCAGTAACAATCTGCCCCTGCCAGGTTATGTTCCTGATACAAGAAGTGCTATCTCTCCCTGAAAGTGTACATATATACATAAGAAAGACAATGGATAGTTTCAGAACAATAATCATTTTCCAAAAGAGCAGAAATTTCCCCTTCAGACAAAGGAAAACAAGTCTGGAGATTCTCTCAGACTTCTGATGGATAGTTGGTATATTCCAATAGGTGAATGCATACGTTTGTGTGAGAGGGTTTGTATAAAGCAGCAATTGGATCGTTATGGTTATTCAATTATTTTAATATAAAGTAAAAGTTTAAATAAAAAGACATAGCCTACATTTATCAACCCTTACCAAGGGCTTCTTTCTCAACCACTGAGCCCACAGAGATTTTAAATCTGTGATGAAACTATTTTTATAATTAATTCTGACATAAAAATCCCAACCCACTGGGCAGTTCCTAGTCTTGGACTCCCTGGGATTTTGACACTTTTAAACCTTCACCCTTTCTTTAAAACTCCTTTAGAATTAGTATCAGCATAGTTTCTGAGTGTCTTTCTATATGATCAATATAACAATCTCCTTAATAGGATATGTCATCCACATTGGCTCCTCAAACAACAGCATTCACCCAGTTCTCCATCTTACTCTTTCTTTTCTTCTTTATCTAAAAGATAGTGAATCACCTTTGACCCATAGCTGCTCTTCTTCCTCAGTCCCTGTGTCACTAAATGACTATTCTGGAATTGGCCATTCACATAATAATTAGTGATCTCCTGGATTCCTTCCTCTTAATGAAGATCTCGTTAGCACAACTTCTCATGTGTATTCCCACTGATACTGCCTAAAATCGTGTCTCCATCACCTTGGATAGCTTACTGACTCAGCTTGGCCTACCAACCTCCAATTCAATGCAGTCCCAAATGGCACCACTGGTCATGTATGGTTTTTTAAATGCTAATTAAAAATTCAGTCCTTGGTCACTCTAGCCACATTTTATTTTATTTTTTTAATCTTTATTGTTCAGTTTATTACTTACATATTTTTCCCCTATAGCTCCCCTCCAACCGGTACCCATCCTACCCTCCACCCTCACCTCCCCCACCACTGTCCTCTGCCATAGTTGCATGATTTTTGTCCAGTCTCTTGCTGCACTTCCCACACCCCCTTTCTCCCCAAGAATTGTCAGTCCATTCCCTCTCTATGCCCATGATTCTATTATATTCACCACTTTATCCTGTTCATCAGATTATTAATTCACTTGATTTTTAGATTCATTTGTTGATAGATGTGTATGTTGTTGTTCAAAATTTATATTTTTACCTTTTTCTTCTTCCTCTTCTTATAGAATATCTTTCAGCAATTCATATAATATTGGTTTGGCGGTGATGAACTCCTTTAGCCTTTTCTTATCTGCAAAGCACTTTATCTGACCTTCAATTCCGAATGATAGCTTTGCTGGACAGAGTAATCTTGGTTGTAGATTCTTGCTATTCATCACTTTGAATATTTCTTGCCACTCCTGTCTGGTCTGCATCGTTTCTGTTAAGAAATCCGCTGACAATCATATGGGTGCTCCCTTATAGGTAACTGTTTTTCTCTTGCTGCTTTTAATAGTCTCTCTTTATCTTTTGCTCTTGGCATTTTAATTATGATGTGTCTTGGTGTGGTCCTCTTTAGATTCCTATATTTTGGGGTTCTGTGCACATCTTGGGTTTTTAAGTCAATTTCTTTCACCAGGTCGGGGTAGTTTTCAGTCACTATTTCTTCAAGTAGGTTTTCATTACCTTGTTCTCTTTTTCTGGCACCCCTATAATTCGGGTGTTGGTATGGTTGAGGTTGTCCCAGAGGCCCCTTACACTATCTTCAATTATCTGGATTCTTTTTGCTTCTTGCTTTTTTGGCTGAGTGGATTTTGCTTCTTTGTATGTCAAATCTTTGACTTGGTTCTTGCAGTCCTCTGGACTGTTTTTAGGACTTTGTGTAATATTTTTTTTATTTCAGTCAGTGTATGCTTAATTTCTAGTTGGTCCTTTTTCATATCCTCGTGGGTCTCATTCATTTCCTCATAGGTCTTGTTCATTTCCTCATAGTTCTCATTAAATTCATTGGCCTTTTCTAGGAGCCTCTTGAAAAACCTTATTACTGTGGTTTTGAACTCTATGTCTAGTCATCTTTTTTCCTCCATTTCTTTCACACCTGATTTCTTTCCATTTCTCTGCATTGTGGCTG
The DNA here is from genome assembly GCA_027563665.1 of Antrozous pallidus. NCBI lineage: Eukaryota > Metazoa > Chordata > Mammalia > Chiroptera > Vespertilionidae > Antrozous > Antrozous pallidus. The sequence continues at coordinate 54,317,755 of CM050518.1, forward strand.
CTTTCCTGAGTTGGTCCATTAGCTTTGTGTGGTAGATGTCCCACTAAGGGACAGTGGCCCAGTTACCTGAGGTGGATAGTCTTACTGCAATCCTTTATGAGTTGTACAGTATTGTTGAAGTTAAGCCCAGCTAATTGTTGTTATCACTAGAAGGGTTTCACATCCAGGCCAATTGCCTGTGAAGGTAAGCTGTGTTCAGATTGGATGGGTGGAGTCTCCAGGCTGAGCAGGCAGCAACAGCTCCGCCCTATGCAGTGTTTGGATCTCTGTGCCTGGTGGTAATGGCTGCACGCACCTCCGAGAGAAAGCCACCTCCAGTCTCCATCCATTGCCAGACACCTCTGCCTCTCCCCAAATGAGTCTGCACACCCAAAGTCTCGCCCAGGGTTGTAAAACAAAGCAGTCCAGTGGTCTCCCGAACAAGGGAGCAAGTCACGAGTCCTCTCTGCACAGTTGCACACTTCTGTCACCAAGTTTATGCACTAAATACTGTTCCAAGTTTATGTACACTCTCCTCAAGACCCCTGCCACCCGGGTTTTAGCGTGCCTTCCCCAGACCTGGGACCTCACCTGAAACTGGGGAATCAGTGCAGTGGGACGCCTTTGCCCTCCCTGTTGGAGAAAACCAGCCAGGTTTGCTGCTGCCCGCCCTTTTCCACTCGTGCACGCATGGCTCCAAACCTCTGGCTCCTCGAGTATCTTCAAGGCTGCGCTCCTCCACTCCTCTGAGTCACAGTGTCCTATCTTTACTTTTATTTGTGGAATTTTCACTCAGCCAGCTTTCTGGTGATTCTGGATGATGTTTGTTTTGTTGTTAAGTTGTAGTTTTGGAATTGTTGTGTGGGGCAGCAAAATAGGTGTTTACCTATGCCGCCATCTTGGTTCCTCGACCTCTAGCCACATTTTAAATTCTCACAAGCAACATGGGGCAGGTGGCTACTGCAAGGACAGTACAAATTTGAGCAATTTTCTTCATCATAGCACTTTATTACAAAGTCCTGTCTTAATCTCTCACCCACATTCTAACGTGTGCTCCATAGCTAAGGAGGCAAAAACTTCCCTCTCCTTCCCTAAGGAGATTCTGTGAAGCTATCTCAACATTCAGTAAGGTTCCCTGACCCTTGGAGGGCACATATGATGCCCCGTCTATGAGAACTTGTGATATTCCATGCCTCTCTTTAGCTTACCACTGATTATAAAGAGCAACAATCATTTGTTTACTTGGTTTTTCCCACAAGGGTTTAACCTTGAGAACAGAAATTAAGTCTGTGTCTCAAGGTGGTGATATGTGCACATATTTATCCATTCATTAATTCCAAACATGTTTATTGAGCATTGCTAGGAACTGTACAACATTAAGTATACAACAATTAAAATCATCTCATGTATTTATACTACAAATAAGTGATTTTTACCCAGTAAGGGTTTGTTGACTACGTAAATCTTAACTATGATTCTAGAGGATTAAAGTCAAAGAAATCAACTAACACATGTTTGACATAACATATTTAGCTGTACTATCATAAATACACCAACCTATATAATAAAACCCTAATATGCAAATTGACTGAACGGCAAAATGACCAGGTCACTATGATGTGCACTGACTACCAGGGGGCAGATGCTCAATCCAGGAGCTGCCTCCTGCTGGTCACTGTACTCCCACAGGGGAAGTGCCACTCAGCCAGAAGCTGGGCTCACTGACAGAGGCATTGTGGGAGCCTCTCCTGTCTCTGTGATAGCATTAAGGATGTATGACTATCAGCTTAGGCCCACTCCCCGCACTTGGGGAAGTGGGCTTAAGACATCATCAGTTGGACATCCCCCGAGGGCTCCCAAACTGCAAGAGGGTACAGACCAGGTTGAGGGGACCCCCGCTCCTGAGTGCAGAATTTTGTGCACCTGGCCTCTAGTTGGATTATAAAAAGCCCTAAGTTTTCCAGATAGAGATTGCTTTGCTTTCTTTCTATGAGAGAACAAATTTAGGGTGGAAAGGAGGGTCATCCACCTTCAGAGAAACAGAGTCTATTTCCTTCTTGCTCATAATTATACCCTATACCTACACATTGCCAAAAATATAGTGGGTCCTCAAGAAACACTTATAGAATAAATATTAAATAAACAAGGCATAAATTTGATTCCTTAGTTCTTTAATCATAAATAAAAAATATTCATGGAAAGTTCCTCTCTGATGCAAGCGAAATATCTTAAAAGATTTCTTTTTGAAATTAGATTATTTTTTGAAATTAAAAGATACAAAGAAAAGTTATGTAACAATGAAGTATAAATAAAATGCACCTTTAAAAATATTTTACAATTACTCTGCTGGAAAAAGTGCCAATTACATTACCCATTTCATCAAATTAGGCAGTTTTCATCATCTAATCTTACTTTTGTGATGTATCCCTAGAGAAGAGATCAGACTATAATAGTACAGATATTTTAAAAGCAATTGTGAAGCGGTATAAAGCAGCCAGAAACGTTATCATACTTGTTCTTCCAGTAATATGAGAAACATACATGGAATATCAGCAATTTAAAAGATGTCAAGGGAAGAAAATGTAAAAGATTATGGATCAAGTATTTCATATCATTGTTTTAAGGAGTAATTCTCATTAAAAAAAACATATGCTTTAAACTGAAAAGCTTCCTGGGCCACAACTGATAATATAATGCTGAATATTTTATGTGCATGATGAACCTATTTCATTGACACATCCAAAACTCATTTTTTCCTGTAGAATTTAGCAATTCAAAACACCATTTAATTAATTTAAACTAATCTGAACATAAATGTTTCTGCATTTAGCAGAATAAGTAATTCGTTAACCATAAGTAAAGCCATAAGTTGTCAACAAGTCATTGACAGGACAAGTTCTAAAAGTTAATGAAATACAGTAGAATTTTCATATATGTAAATTCTTTTATGATATCTACAAGATCTCAATTTTTCTTTTTACTATACTTCATTAGTTTCAAATTAGTAAATTCTTATTTATACCATTTGTTCAATATTTAGATCAAACATTATTTCCTTGGCAACTCATACAATGTTTTGAAATCCATAAACTAGATGAGTCAACAAGAATGTGAGAAATGTAATGCTGTTTGGCCTTTATCCAAACCTCTCTACACTACCTAATTTAAGTGTGGCAGATGATGTTAGCGAATAATGAACTTGGGGAAAAAACTGTACAGACCATATGGCTTCAATGGATTTGACTCTAAAACAGTGCCTTAAGATTTTTATTAAAATAAAAAAGATATTATAAAATATAAGCACAGAAAACTTTTTAATTAAATAAATGAATAACAAAATGAAAGAAAAGAATTTGTTAAAATGTTAGGTTTTATATATGGTTTCCAAAATCTATGTTCAAGTTGCTTTCACTTAATTATACACACAATTATAGACATAAGTACAAGTAAATGTACACACACAAACACACATGAATTCAAATTCATGTTTAATATGTTAGGAACATCAAAATAGATTTGTGTATGCTTCTCAAACTGGGCTTCCTATAAACTTGGTATATACAGTGTTGTGTCTTTCCATGTTATAGAAATTAATGCACTATTTCTATCAACACAAAGATATGATAGAATAGTATGTAAAATGTGTACATACTTTCTAGCACTCAGAAATTACCTAACAAATATTAAGTAGTTGAATAATTAATGAATCCAGTTTTAAGATAAAGCATATGGGCTTGCTGCAAGCCAGGTAATACCTTAGAAATCTAGGAATTAACACTCATCTCCCTTTAAACATGTTTTAAGAGGATGTAAGAGAGATTTAGACAATCAAGTGAAGTAGCACAAAACGCAAATCACATGTGTCAGAATAACAAGTTCATATATGTCATCAAAATTACAAATGTAAATAGCAGTATATCACAGGAAGATAAATACCTCTTCATTATCAACAAAGAGAATTACTCTTAAAATTGACCTCAAAAGTGACTAGAAGTATAAACATAACTCAAGTAAATATATTATGCAAAAACAATATATACAAGATGAAGTAATATGAGAGTTCATTGTTTGGTAAAAGTGAATTAATTATTCATGAAAATTCAAGATGGGTCAACTGCTACTGAAATGCTTGCTAGGATTTAACAGCAATCAATTTTTATATAGTTATGACCATTTTGCTAGCCCTGTTTTATTTTTTATCTTTATTGTTGAGTTTATTAATTACATTGTTCCCCCTTTTTTATCCTCCTATAGCTCCCCTCCACTCTGTACCCATCCCACCCTCCACCCTCACTTCCCCCTCCCCACTGTCCTCTCCCATTGTTGCAAGATTTTTGTCCAGTCTCTTGCTGCACTTCCCACACCCCTTTTCTCCCCAAGAATTGTCAGTCCATTCCCTCTCTATGTCCGTGATTCTATTATATTCACCACTTTATCCTGTCCATCAGATTAATTCACTTGATTTTTAGATTCATTTGTTGATAGATGTGTATTTGTTGTTCAAAATTTATATTTTTACCTTTTTCTTCTTCCTCTTCTTATAGAATATCTTTCAGCAATTCATATAATATTGGTTTGGCGGTGATGAACTCCTTTAGCCTTTTCTTATCTGTGAAGCACTTTATCTGACCTTCAATTCCGAATGATAGCTTTGCTGGACAGAGTAATCTTGGTTGTAGATTCTTGCTATTCATCACTTTGAATATTTCTTGCCACTCCTGTCTGGTCTGCATCGTTTCTGTTGAGAAATTCGCTGACAATCATATGGGTGCTCCCTTATAGGTAACTAACTGTTTTTCTCTTGCTGCTTTTAATATTCTCTGTTTATCTTTTGCTCTTGGCATTTTAATTATGATGTGTCTTGGTGTGGTCCTCTTTAGATTCCTATATTTTGGGGTTCTGTGTACTTCTTGTGCTTTTAAGTCAGTTTCTTTCACAAGGTGGGGGAAGTTTTCGGTCACTATTTCTTCAAGTAGGTTTTCATTACCTTGCTCTTTTTCTTGCACCCCCATAATTCGGATGTTGGCATGCTTGAGGTTGTCCCAGAGGCCCCTTATACTGACTTCAATTATCTGGATTCTTTTTTGTTTCTTGCTTTTCTGGCTGAGTGGATTTTGCTTCTTTGTATGTCAAATCTTTGACTTGGTTCTTGCAGCCCTCTGGACTGCTTTTAGGACTTTGTATAACATTTTTTATTTCAGTCAGTGTATGCTTGATTTCTAGTTGGTCCTTTTTCATATCCTTGAGGGTCCCATTCATATCCTTGTAGGTCTTGTTCATTTCCTCGTTGGTCTTGTTCATTTCCTCGTAGGTCTTGTTCATTTCCTTGTAGTTCTCATTAAATTCATTGGCCTTTTCTAGGAACCTCTTGAAAAGCCTTATAACCATGGTTTTGAACTCTATGTCTAGTCATCTTTTTTCCTCCATTTCTTTCACACCTGATTTCTTTCCATGTCTCTGCATGGTGGCTGCTTTATGTGGTAGATGTCCTCTAAGGGACAGTGGCTCAGCCTCTCCATTTACCTGAGGTGGATAGTCTTACTGCAGTCCTTTATGGGTTGTACAGTATTTTTTAATTTAAGCCCAGCTTGTTATTGTTAGCCCTAGGAGGGTTTGATCTCCAGGCCAATTGGCTGTGCAGGGAAACTGTGTTCAGGTTGGATGGGCGGAGTCTCTGAGCTGAGCAGGCAGCATCTGCGTCAGCTACGTCCTATGTGATGCGCGGGTCTCTGTGTTGGGTGGTAATGGCTGTAGACATCTCCAAGAGAAAGCCGCTGCTGATCTCTACCCCTTGCCAGACAACTCTGCCTCTCTCCAAATGAGTCTTCACACCCAAAGTCTCACCCAGGGTTGCAAAACAAAGCAGTCCGGTGGTCTCCCGAACCAGGGGGCAAGTCGCCAGGGAGCAAATCGTGTGTCTGTGCTGTCACGCACTTTACACGCGCAAGCTGCTGTTCCAAGCTAAGCAGATTTTCCTCAGACTAGGAGACCTCTGCTATGCCCGGCTTTTAGGGTGTGTACCCCGGACCTCAGACCTCGCCTGGCACTGGGCAATCTGTGCAGTGGGACGTCACCACCCTCCCCGTTGGAGAAATCCAGCCAGGATTGCTGCTGCCAGCCCTACAGCCCGCGCCCGCTCCTCGGCTCCGAACCTCTGGTTCTGTGCATATCTTCAAGGCTGCGCTCCACTGCTCTTCTGAGTCTCAGTGTCCCACCTTTACTTTTATTTGTGGAATTTTCACTCAGCCAGCTTTCCAGTGATTCTGGATGATGTTTGTCTGTTGTTATGTTGTAGTTTTGGAATTGTTGTGCAGGGCAGCACAATAGGTGTATGCCGCCATCTTGGTTCCTCTTTCCCACTAGCCCTGTTTTAATTACTTTATGTAGATCAATTCATTTCATCCTGATGATAAAATTGGTACTATTATTACTCCACTTTACAGAGCTGTAAATCAGCAAGCAAAATCTACTGGCCTAAGAAAATATATTGCTAACCCAGTTGTATGTCACAGATACTGATTCACATCATTTTATAGTTAAAACTTATATTCAGATTCCTTTAATTTTGTGAGCTGTTATGTGTATTTGTAATTTATGATTCAACTTCTGTGTATTCTAGTATAAGGAAACAAAGACACAAACACAATTTCATGACCTGACTAAAGACATTAAGAAGGTCATTAAGACATTAGAAATGGGATGCAAATGTCCTTGTACCCAATTCATATTCTGTCGTGATTTTCCTCTCTGAGCAAGCAACAAGAGGCCATCGATCTCCTTTTGAAATTTTGTTGACTGATTTAGGATTATTTTATTCGTCTTATAAGTTTTGTTATAAATAAATTTTTAAAATATCTGTTAAAGTATAAAATGAAAATGTAATTGTAAAGTGGCATCATTATTTTCATTATTGCTGTTCTGAAAAAAAAACACAGAGTAATTTATAGATAGGAGGAGGGTTCTCTTTCTTTCTTATTAAACTTCATTGACTCAGCACAAAAAAAAAGTAGCATTTTTTCCTGAGCATTAAAAAATGTGTTAAATATTAGAAAAAGCATAAAAGTGTTTTGGCAAAGTGCTTGAGACAAGCCCATTCCTTTGGCACAGCAACACTTAATGTACATAGCATTTGTACATCCTAATGTACTTCTCTCAACACACTTCATTGTCTTAAAAATATCTTTTGTCTTTGTGACTCTCCTTTATTAATTCCACCTGTCTGATCTAAGGTGAAACTTGGTGACATTTGTCATTTCTTCTTGAGATGAAAAATCATACTGGCTCACAGACAACCACAAAACCACACATGGTAAGATGCCTCTTCCTCACACAGTTACATCTCCTTATGAGATGGATAAAGAAACATGAATATTTTACTCATCACTGGGCACTTCTGGGAGAACTCATATATATCTCTGAGCAGTAACATTTGATCACTCAAGCCTTTGATGATCACTACTGACTAATTTTTAAGTAATTTTACATCTGGTCTCAATGAGGCATTTACTGGGGAAAACATTTGATAAAATTATATACATATTTGCTGAAATTTATCATCATTAATCAGAATAAAAAATAGATAAATATAGCAAAAACATCCTGTTTATATTTGCTAATTATCCACCATTTGTAATACCTTATTCATTTTTCTTGACTTACTTTCCTGCTTTTCTCCCCATGGGTCAGATGTCAGGATGCTGCTATCTCAAAAGCATATTTTCTTTACAGATCTGTGCTCCATGTAGTTTCTCTTGGCTCATTTTACACATGAAAGGATGTGAGTGTGGAGGCTCAGTGACTCCACCACTAGAGTTACTAGTAGTTGGTGCAAATGAGCCTCAGAAAGTCTCCATAAATCTGATAAATGAACAGTGTGCTTCTTGTTTTAGATAGTGAAATGCATAGAAAACAAATTATATCATGGGAAAAGACACAGCAGCACAGCTTTAACTCCCTCATTATAAATGACTAATTGTCAATACAATTCAATGAACAAAAATACTCAGTTTTCATGAAAATTGCCAGTGACATTCATACTCCAATTCAGCTTTTCTTATCAAACACCCAAAGTATCTACTATACAGGTTGACTGGTATAAGAAATGTCCCTCTCTTTTGTAAAATGATTCTTACCTTCCTCAAGGACTCCAATCTGGGTGGAGAGCTGATTAAAATATTGAATTTATTCTAGTATCTTCTGGCTTTAGTGCGTTTTATACATTACAGTCACTGCTGAAGTGATAGTTAAGTTCAATTCTCAAAATTCCTCATCAAACCTGTTTCTTCTAAAATGGCACTATCCTCTCTCACCCTGCCCTAACCAAGGCATCTCCACATGGGGACATGGGGAGAGGGTCTTGTACTGGCCTATGGATCTTCCATCACCTGCACAACAACATACCCTCTGCTGCTTAGTTAGCTATTGCTATGTAATAAACCTTTAACTTAGTGTTTTAATCAACAATTATTGTATTAGGCCCTGGACTTCATGGGCTAGAAAATTAGAGAGGTTTTTTTCTACTTCATGGCATCTGAGGCTTCACAGGACTCCTGATGTCAGGATCACTCAGGAAACATGGTCATGGAGGTTGCTCACCGACATGTCTGGTTCTCTGGGTGGTGCTCCAGGTAGAGGCTGACTCTTGACCAGACCACTCACGTGGTCTTCCGTGGCAGCTGGACCCTGAGGGGTCTGCAGAGATAAGATGCACTTTCTCCCTAAATACATCACCATTTCTAGAGGTGATATGTCTTCTCTGGACATATCACATATTGACGTGACTTTGCCCAACCAGTTAGGAATCTTTCTCTCTCAATTGAGTCCATGATACAAGGACACTTGTGCCTGTTAAGGGAACTCGAAACAGCTTTCACTAAATCTAGCATGAATATGCAGGAACATCTGGAAACTGAATCATTTCCTCTCCATCTTCATGGCATTTTCACAAGCACAGTGCTTTCTGAAAGATTTAAGATCAAGCCCACTTGTTTACATTCAAGAGTGAGAGTATTCAGGCTAGACACATCCAAGCTAACTTCCTTTCTTTCTTATAACTACACTAGGCTGTTGTAGAAGAGGATTCATTCTGCAGCATTTAATTTTGATTCACACTAATTGCATCTATTGAGCCCTTGGAGGTTTGTGAACTAAGACTTCAGAATACTTTTTAAACATCTCCCCACGTAGTTCAGGTGACAAAGTTTCTCAGGGGTGTTCATTTAACAATGGTAACAAATGATCATGGGAATGAGCGAGGTTGCAATTTCTCTTGTCATGGAAAAATGAATAGAATTATCACACAGGAACTTTTTGAACATTCATGAAGCATAGAAGGATCAATTTTCAGCTCTTGGCTGACAAACTCTTAGATGTGAACAAACATACAGAAGTGGTGTTGACTTTCTGGATGTAAATCCAGCAGGTGAGTGAATCTATGACTCACCTGGTAACATGAAAAACAAAGACTTCAGTTTTACTTGTTTTAAAGATCTTAGTTGATTTGCAGATCATTTTCATAAAGTATGTAACATCTCCCATATTATATACCCCTTTGCAGGTTAATGAACAGCAAACTTTTCCTGGAAAAGGAAAGTTACAAGAAGATTCACGGAAATTAGAATGTTTTACAAAAGCACTCTCTCTTCTTTCCCCTAAAGGAAGGGTATCACTTTTCATAAATAGGTGTCAAATTATATTGTCCTGAAGATTTAGTGTCTCTAGGAAAAGAAAAGGAAGGTAAATACTTGCTCAGTACCTGAAATCCACTAACTGCATTACCAGGCTTGTAATTTTCCCCAAGCACATTGCAATCAGCAGTGTCAGGTGGGTACTATTGTTGTGAGTGGTGCTGCTATTATTATTATTATCATCATTACTTCATTTTATTAGACAGCAAGTCAATGTTATGACATAGAATTTAAAACCCTAGAACTCTGAAAATGTACTTAATTATATTCATTATAGTGAATTCATTCCCCAAAGGGTATCCAACATGTTTTAAGACAGCCGTTGTACAGAATAAAAATAAAAATTTTAAAAACAACAAGAATGAGAGAAAATGTGTTTTGTAACAATGTGAGCACTCATTGCTTTGTTCATACGGCTGATGAGTGGAAGATGAAATTTGCATGTTGTGCTTAGGACTTTGAGGTAGTTGCAAGGGGGAAACAATGCCTGGAAGGTACACAGAACTGAATTTCTGCAAAAACAGAATTCCTGCAATGTCCTCGGCAGAATCCTCGGGTGGGGGATGCTTTAGGGCAACCGTGATCACAAAATCGGCTGTTTTGAGAAGGAGAAATTACCAGGGCTTGTGATGACAAAAGTAAATGCTGATACAAGAAAATCTAGGCAGCTACTGAGTCCTAAAATTAAGTCTAGACAAGCTTCATTAGTTCTTAATAAGATGTGACGGAACTGAACATTATCCATGTACATTAATGAAGTAAAGCTTGAGAGTTGGAGAAAGGCAATCAAATGTGTGTAGATGCCGGAAACCATAGGCAATTTCTATCCTTAGATACGTAGAGGTAAAGCATTATTATAAAGGATTCTGAAATATTTGTAATAACACTAATTAAAAGTTGATAAATTTGTCAACAGATTTAGAGAATGACTTCATTACAAGGCTACTAAACAGTTTGAAATCTTTTAAAATCCTCTTTCATCAAGTTTGCAGTAATATTGAAATTTTCTACCTTTACTATATGGAACCTGAAACTTTATAAAGTCAAATGCTTGCATTTTAATGGAGAAGATACATGTATATAGTTATTTACCAACCATGAGACCATGTCAATTACAGTGTTCACACTGAAATGGCGATAATCCGTGCTCCCTGTGTTTTTTTATACTTCACACCGGGTTCCATTTGTTTTGTGCCTCTTTTCTATAGGAAACTTATCATCTCAAGAAGGGAACCCACATGAATGGCACATTTTTCCCTAACCTCTTCCTCTTGTTTGCACATGGCAGGTATTAGTGAATGTTTATTAAGTAAAAAATTGGAAAAAACAATACCTGTAGAAGTCCATTCACACTAATATAGATACTGCCCATGTGCATTGCGACTTAAGATACAGTGGAACTCTGTACCATATGCCAAATACTGCTGTTGGGTGTAATGGCCCATTGACTATTGTGTGATCCAGGGGACAAGAAGGTGATGCTGGAAGAGCCTTCCAGATCACCCCCCAAGCACAGACTCCCAATCTCTAGGCAAACAGAATTATAGCACATTATTGCAGTGATCTCTTTTACACATGTCTGGCCATTTATAAGTGAACATTTTCCCAGTTAAATTTCTACCCCTCTATTTTGCTCTATTTGGGCCAGAACTATATGCTCCTTAGGCTTTAACCAAAGTGGCCTTGGCTTGGGAGGCACTCTCCAGGGGTGCCCCCAGACTAGGGCGCTGTGACCTTCTGAAATGTTTCTGTAGCTCCCTGTGCCTATGCTGTTGGTCTCATTCATCACCCTGAAGGCAATTTCCTGTCTACTTATGTCCCTTTCCCTAGCCCTTAAGTTCTATGACAGCACATTATTTTATTCTTAAGTATATTTCCAGAAAGAAACACAGCACCTGACACTCCTGATTTAGATAGACCCTCACTGCTTATTCTTCTCCAACCTCAGACCAAATATGCTAAATGTCTCCATTTGCCCCTTTTCCAGGAAGAACAGGAGTCCATGACCCAATCCTCCCTGAAAGGGATAAGTTAGCTAGAGGGGAAATTCTTTATATTTGCGGTATCAAAAAGAAGAAAACAACTCTCTCACATCAGATGCCATCCTGTCTGCAGGCAGTACCCTGAATGCATGTCCCTATTGGAAACAGAGAGCCTATTCTGTTCATGTGGCAGAGACAGAAGAACAGAAAGATACCTGAGTGCTTAACAATATTGTGGAACAGCTGCCCTGATTCTGATACCACCTGGTGCAGGATTACTGATAATGTGACCCCCCCAAAATGTCAATATTCAACAAGCCCCTAACTGAACCCCACAGAACCCAGCCATCAATTCTGACCAGAATCCAAACCCCAGCCCAACATACAGCCTGGGGGTGTAAGAGCAGAGTCAGCATCAGCTACATCGTTTCCAAGCTCATGGGCTGAGGACAGCATGCCCTGACTGTGTTGTGGTGCCAATCCACCTATCAGAACTCTCCTGAAGCCTCGCGCACTAGTCAAACCCCAACACTTCATCAAAGCCTAGTGAACCCCAATGATTGACTATACCCAGAAAGTGGCACTAAGCTGGTCTGGCACTGAGCTGGGGTGAGCACATGGCCTAAGATAAAGTTGAAAAAATGAAACTCAGGATATATATCACTTAATGTTTATACTATGGCTTTGTTTCTGAAATCTTACAGTGTAAGTTATATAAATTGGTAATTTTTTACTTTGAGTTGGATGTCAATATGCTAAATTCTATGGGATTATCAAAGATGCATATAATAATAATAACAGTAATAGTTAACACATTTTCTATATATACGCAATATTCTAAGCTCATCATATTTATTAATACTTCTGAGGTATATATTATTATTATTGTGATTTTATTTCTACTTATAGATGTAAAAACTAAGTAGAAAGATTAAGTGGCTTGACCAAGGTCACCCAGCTAGTAATAGGCCAATATCTAGAGCACATATGATTAACTTCTATACCTCTTCTCAAAAATACTAACAATACAGAGCACCATATGATTGCACAGCATAAAAAATAGTCATAAACTATTTTCTATGAATGACATAAACTCTTCAGTTCTGGGCATATCCATACAGAGACTAGAAAATCCAACAGACGGGTAGAGGACAGAGAAGTTATCCAGTTTGTAAGAAAATCTAACTGAAAGACATAAATGCCTTTGGATTAATAATAAACCCAGATATCATTGGAGAATGGATTATTGTAGAAAGGCTTCTTGGAGAAGCAGAATCTCAAATCACACCAGAATGAGAGTTGAAGTGTGAAAGGCAGTGAAGGTATGAGGTATGACAGAACTGGGTATGTTTGTGGATACACATCCCTTGTTGAGTAGGTTATACCCATCCAATAGACAGGTATGCCCTCCTCCCCTCCTCTAAATAAAAGCTTGGCCACAGAAGACAACTTTCCAGAGTAAAGAGGTTAACTTCCCATCGAGGATCAGTACCTTAAAATAGGCACTTTAAAGAGGAAATCAAAGAAACAAGTAGGATTCTGGCTGATTATCTCTCATCACTGTTCCCCAGAAGTTGTAATGAAGAAATAATGCATATGCTAGAAGCAAAGCAATGTTCAATAGCAGGACTTGGTGTCCGAGGAGTAGGGAAGGACACTATGGCAGTGTGTCTGGGTGAGCTGAGCAGTGGAATGGCTTCCTGACTACGCTGAGATGGATTGTACCACACTCGGATTGAAAGATCATTCCGCATGGTTGAGAAGACACACTAAGTGATTTTTGTTTGGCTTAGACTGCTGCCTCACCTGACATCTTTGGGGAGCCGTTACATTACATGTTTGACAACTGACACAAGAACCAAAGGGGACACATATCTGAGAAATATGTCAATGGCGAGGTGCCCTGTGGTGTTCCCAGTATGATGCTGTTATAAAGCCAACTGTGTATCTGAGTAGAATGATGACGTGGAAAGTCACGGGCAGTACACAGGGGGTTTCTGATGTCCATGAAAAGCACTTCAGAACTTCAAAGTGTTATTAAAGCAGCTACTCCACAAAGAAGAGATTTCCATCTGAGGATCATGTCTTAGCAGTCACCAATTCTGCACCTGACAGAGCTGGAATGTAAGGGGTCACCATACAGACATTGTCTCCATATCCATTTCTAAAATGCACTTTAGAATTCAGGATTTCCAGCAGTATCCTGGGTAACCCACATAGACACCTGAGTTGGTGTGAGCCTAGTACCTGGTTATCATGGGGGTTCTGCCACTTAGATCATCCCACCCTGAGTTCCCCCCGCCAAAAAAAAAACACGCTAGAATTGGACTCTTCTGATAATATTGGGCTATGTAAGAAATAAACTATAAACTGTAGTCAAAATGCCATTCATTTGAATAATGCATCCTAGTTTTAAATAAGCATTCTAGCTAGTACTTATTCATTTATTCCAGACACACTAACTAAATACCTTGTTGCTGCTATGGAATTTAAAACTCAAAAGAAGTGGTCAAGAAAGAAAAAATTCTTGCCCTCAAAGGGCTTACTTACATTCCATGGGGATCCAGCCAGAGGAGAGCCATCTGAGGGACTCTGTGGATAACAGAATCCAACATTGTCATCCCACATTTTCAAAGGACCTAGAACTGGGTGGTAGCAGAATTAGGGTGACAATGCTATTAGGCACTTGGATGGTTTTTGGTCTTTCTGTCCCTGCTACAGGAATGCATTGACCTCTGGTCACTAGTAAGGTCATCAAATTTTATTCCAAGTAAAATGACAAGATGTAGAGGATTTTAAACAGGAGTGTGAAATTAATTAATTAAAATTTTATAAGCCTCATTTTAGTGTGGCATTTTTGTTCTAGCCAAAATTGGAAGAGAAAATTCAGTGTTGCCTCTATTCAATACAGGAGGAAACTGAGACTCAGGGAGGGTCCTTCCTATCTTGTCCATGGAAATTCAGCTGGTGAAAAAGAGAGAGAGCATCAAACCTGAGGTCTTCTCATCCAGTGCTTCTCGCTAATTTCCACCATGGTTGCCTCCTTCAAGTCAGCCTGTAACCAAATTGTATGCAACAAAAGTCAAATGTCACATAAGAACATCTTCTTTAAATGTTCACCTATCTAAAATTATTTCTAACTATATTTGTGGCATTAGGTGGAGCTGACGAGAAATGAAAGCATGGCTAAAGAATGCACTTAAAGATAGCCTCTAAAATAAGAATAATGAAATGGTTTGAAATTAAAAAAAAAAAAGATTGAATCTGATTGGCTGAAACTAAGTGGCAAGTGACCAGGCTAACAGAGCTTCATTTAAACTTTCCATGTTAAATCATTTCTTTCCATTTATTTCTATAGATATGAAATAATCTGTCTGGAGAGTCCCCTACATCGACCTGCAGCCTCCTTCGCTGAGCTCACTTCTGCTCTAGGTTGGCCACCCTTCCTGCAAGGTCACTCCACACTCCTGGCCCTTCTTGCTCTTCATATGGTCTCCAGGATAGAACACAGTGCCTACCACGAAGAAAAAGATCCAACTGGTATTTTTATGATTAATGTCATTGCTCTAAATGCATCAAACACATGGATAGAAGCAGCTAACATGTTGAGACAGAGTTAGAAAATACTAGAGTATTGCACAGAACAAAAGAAAGAATTGGGGAAACAAAAATTAGGGAAGCAATCCAAAAACACCTTAAGAATTTAATAAATCTTACAATTGAAAAAGAATTAAGCCTCAATTCCTTGACGATCCTTTGACTAAAAACAACTAACAGTGTTGGATAAAATATTTCAAAACTATTTAAATGCTCTTAACTTTCTTCAAGAAATCAAGTAATAGTCAGAACCACACAACAAAGTGAAAATATGCCTTCATAGAGGTGGGCTCAGCACAGAATCAAATTTTCCCTTGAAGACATCTACTGAAATGGACACAATCAAACTTTAGATTTGTCATCCTGTGTGTTGTAGGGCCAGGAGATAAGCCATGGTTTGCTCAAGGAGTGGAATGGGGGACCTCTCTGTCAATAAACCCATGCCCTGAAGGGGACAGTCTGAATGTGAGGAAACTGCCAGAAAGATGGTGTGTCTTGATTCTCAGCACAAAGGGTTGAAAAGTAAGGGACTGAGGAAACCTATACAGTTACATAAACCCTGTTGAATCTTTATCAGTAGGGAAACCTTTTTCTCAAAGAAAGCAGCAGGCCCAGACCATTTACAGAAATTCTGTCAAATATTCAAGGACCAAATGCATCTTTCAATAAACTATTTTAGTGTGTAGAAAAAGGGATGGCACAAATGTATTCAGTGTAAGTTTGTAATATGATACAGAGGGCTTAGTGCAAGAAGGAAGAATGACAGGCCAACCCAGCTTGTGAACTCTGATCCAAAGCAAAACATATTACCAACCAAGTCCAGCAATGTATGAAAAGGATAAAATAGCAGGAAAGCTTTAATAGAAAAATTAATAGGCAAACCAGTTAACGAAGTATGCCACATGAACATGGTCAAAGAGGTAAGCCCTATGATTATCTCATTAGAGACAGAAGTTTATTTGAGAAAATTAAACATCGATTCATAATAAAAATTTATAGAAAACTGAGAAAGAACTCTGAATGATAATCCTCTAACAAAATACATAGCTATTTTTATGCTTAATGGTTAAATAATTATTATCTGAAACAAGTTAAGAATATCCTCTAATAGAAATTTTATTCAACCTCCTCCTGAAGGGCTTTGTCAATGCAGTGAGATAAGAAAAATATATATAAATATTTGGAAGAAAAATTAAAATTATCACTATTTCCACATATAGATTATTAGAATTAATAAGAATGAAACTATAAATTGCAATCAAAATCACTAAATAAAATCTGTACATAAGAGTTAAGAAAATATAATAAAAATGTTAATTATAATTTATATCAACATTATTAATTACATAAAAATCTATCTTAAAATATATATACAAGAATTTTGTGGAGAAAATTATAAAACTTTGATGAATATATTAAAGAACAACAAATTAAAAGAATTCTACCCCACAAATGGAGTTCATACACATTATCATGACAATGTGCATTTTATAAACACTTTATGCAAACAAGTCAACTTTTTATAGAGATTCAAAGCAGATCCCTAGAAATTCCCAACAGAATGTGGGGTAAAACTTGGCAAGTTCTTCCATCCCAGACCAATGCCGTATTGACACCAACTTAATCAGTCATAAGGGCTTCCTGGTAATTTTAGTGAGAGCCATTCTGAGAACCCCATGTCAGCATTATCCTCACCCCCAATGCTGGCAATACTCCTAACCACACTATGTCTTTTATATTTTTCCCATTGCAATTATTATCTTCTAATGTATAATTGTGAACCAAAAAGCACGGTGTAGCACACATGAAATACAATTTCATTTCTATACAATTAATACCAATAAAACTAAAACTATGTTGTCTCACCACCTATACAATGATATATCCACAAAAGCAAGTTCTTCCTAAATACCACATTCAGGAAATAGATACCTCTGTATGGAAGGGAAGGAGCGGGACTCCATACACAAAAAATAAGTAAGAGCAAAGGAAAAAAAAAAGAGAAAGAAAGAAAGAAAGAAAAGTATTTTTTTTCTTAATTAGGGGGGTAAATATATGAATATTGGTTATATGGTTGCTATTTATTTTTATGCATAGTCTAATTTTTTAAATTGTAAATAGATACTAGAAGAAGCCACAGCTTTAAATGGTTACTATAAATCAAACTTGAACTGAAAATTCATATATCTGGCTTTATTTAATGCAGGTATCAAAAAGCCCTGAGAATCATTTCAATTGTTTTCATTTCTACAGATTCTCTAGGGCAGTGGTGGGCAAACTGTGGCTCGCAAGCCGTGGTTTGCCGCTCTGTTGATTAATGAGTTTGCTGACCACTGCTCTAGGGCATGCATCCCAGTGACCAGGATGGGAACAGAATCCCTCACTCAGGTATTCCAGAATCACGACTAGTTCTCTCTGGAAGCCCTGTCTGAGGCACACCTCAGGATGTAACCAGACACAGCACATAGTTCACCTTGTACTGAAAACAAGAGTAAAAACACATTAGGTCTGTGCTTCTTCAGACTTTTCATGATCTTTCCATTTAAACCTATTCAATGGTTAAAAACAAGACAACAGACCCAAAATGGAGTCAGTTATGCTAAGCCCCATGTCACTGAACTGAGGCTTAGTTACAGTTTCTGCTCTCCCGGAAATGGACTCTTCAACCAGTCAATCAAGAATCGCCTGATCAGCACTAGTTAGGCCATCTGCTTGATTCACCCCTGTCATCCCCTGAAAGTGACTTTACAATAACAAACCAATTTCCTTGCCATATAATTCCTCCTTCCTGCCCCGCTTCTGCCTTTAAAAGCCTTTCATTTTCTACGGCTCCTTGGAGCTCTTTGGAGTGCCTTTCTATCTGGTAGACTGGATGCTGCTCAATTAAAATTGACTTTTGTTCAAATATAAACTCTTACAATTTCTGATATGCTTCAGTTTAACACGAAGATGCTATTATTTGAGGGAAATCAGAAAAAAAAAACTTTTAGCAGCCTGTTTTGGACATCCACAAAGAGCTATGCAATCTGTCTCCCCTCTCTAGAATGACACTATCAGCAGAGATGTGTCAAGTGCCCTGGAAAGAAAAGAAATGTATCTTCAAAAGAGAAACAGAGATGTAACATTTTAAAAGGTTAACAAAGTCCTCATATTTGAATACACAGTATTCAAAAACCCTTAGCATGATTTGCTTTTCTCCATCTTCCTTTTAAACAATTTCCTTGATGACCACTGAATGTTGCATTGTCCATCACAAAATCACAGTCCTCCTGTGTTCATTCATGGTTCATCCATTCAGTGATTATGTATTTACTTACCACTCTATGGAATTTAGAAGAGCGTCTTAAAAAAAGAGTTGGTACTTTTTTTTTTCAGAACTAATAACCCTATTTGTCAATAAATCAGGATGTATGCTCTTAAAATATTTTTGAGTAAATGTTTTTGAAAACCTAATAGAAAAATAAAAATCTGTGTTTATTGATAGTAGAGAGAAATGGAGAGGAGAAGAGAGATAGAAACACCAATGATGAGAGAGAATCATTCGATCAGCTGCCTCCTGCTCGCCACACACTGCAACCTGCAACCCTGGCCCTGACCGGAAATCGGACTGTGATCTCCTGGTTCTTAGGTCGACACTCAACCACTGAGCCATGCCGGCCAGCCAAGCCCATGCTTTTTAATGCAGTACGTTAGCCATCCTGGATTATGCTATTTTCATGAAGGACTTGTGTGGAACACAGGGGGCAGCTCAAAGAAACTTGCTTCCACTAACCACCCAGGTAAAATGAGTCAGTCAGCTAAGTAATAATTGTTCCACTCCAGCAGTCATGGCTGCCAGGGGAGCGACACTCAGTCTAGAATCAGAATACCTGGAATTCAAGTCATGGGCTTTCACACGCTTAGAAGCAACCCAGAACTCCTGCTTCCATACTTGGAAGCAGGGGTTAAAAATATCTAAGTGACAAAGTTTACTAAGAATTAAGGGACACATTCACCTGAGTGCCTGCTGATATTACAAAGATATTTAGAAAACCTAAGGCATTACACAAGGACAACAAAAGTTGAAGTATAAAACATGGGCATATCAAGAAATTATGGCCATGCTCAGTTACAGACACATCAAATCTTCAAAGGCATTACAAAGGGTAAGAAAGTCCAGGCACCAAAGGCCAACGTCACACGAATGGGATAACAGGCACACTCAGCATTATCCTGAGAGAAATAATAGTGTGAAAAGCCTAGCTTACCAAGTCAAATCCTGCTGTTTTGTGCTGTGGATGGAGCCTTACCTTAGCTTACAGATGATTGCAAACACTGTCTCCGCAGAGAATAGGGATACTATGCTGGTTTGAGTCCAGAGATAAACACACATTTTTAAAAAGTATAAATAATTTAAAATCTTCGCATTTTACAACAGCAGAGAGAATTGACCTTATCCATTACCCATTTATAAGTGGTAAGGCCTCTTTTCCATCCCAGGAGGAGCAAAGCAAAGTAGACAGTTGTCACGGGGATTACTAACATGTGTGCCAATATGCACAGATTTTGAATTAAATCAAACAAGACAACCTCTCTCATGTTCAGGTCATGAAAAGGAAACTAATGTTTTTTCATTGAAAATTTTATTGAGATCATTGTGCCTTTCCATGCAGTTCTAAGAAATCATACAAAAGAGATTCTGTGATTCTCCCAATATCAACATTTTTGTAAAGCACTATGGTAGAAAAAACATAATCAAAATATTTACATCTGTATAATTTATCAAATTTATTCTGACTCCCCCAGTTTAACTCGCCCTCAAGGTCTGTATGTATGTATTTAGTGCTGTTCAATTTTAGCATCTTAGTAGGTTACTGTATCCACCATCACAATTGTTATGACTTTTAATATCATAGAATGTCTCTAAGTGACATAAGAGAAAATTCAGTCTAATTCTTGCTGTAAATAGAGCCACATACTACTGTTGATATTATTATTTTAATAATTTCCACTTGTTTAGCACCTAGCATACGCCAAGAGCCCATAATACAACTAACCAGTTTCGTGAAAGAGGGGACCATATCAGCTGTCTCTAAATCTCCCTGGTCTAAGCCTCTCTTCTCCTCATTGGATCTAGCTGTCACCCTTACCATGGCACTGTAGTTGAATCCAGCAGCCATTATCACAAATGTCCCCGTTATGAAATCGAAGGCACACTTTTGGCTTGCATTACCCCTCTATGGGATTTGATACTGAAGCCTTTCTGAAATGGTCTTAGTTCTCTGGTTCCTGGTCTCCTACCACCCAGTGTCTACTCCTTGATGTCCTTTGGAGGCTCGTGGAAGGTTCCTGCTTCTTTGCTGGTCGTGTTCCCGAGTGCCTGCCCTGCTCCCCTGCCCTCCAAACTCCATGGATGATCAATGTGAATTTTGGGTTTTCAGTCTGCTTGCTGCTGGAGATGGGGTGACCAGTTTTGCCTCTTCCAGCTACTATTACATAGTTCAAATTGCAATCCCCTCCATGCTTCCAATCCTTTACCTTCCTTAACGTTAAATCTGAAAGGAATTTAATATTGCCATTAGGAGTCATGGTAGAAGCTTTATAATGGTCACTTAAACCTCAGAGGCCCTTTTTTTCTTATTTCCAAGTTCTTGACCATGTTCTAGCCACAGCTGTGCCTGCTGAAAAGTCCAACTTCCGGGAAAATGAAATGGACACTAATGAGAAATGAGTTGTTGAGAATCAGAAATGCCTTGAATAGAAAATTACTTTTTTCCCCAATGTGGACAAAACAAGTTTAATGGTCTCTGAAAAACCAAATAAAGAGGGAAATAATTGCTTCATCTTGTGGAGGGTAGTGATCTCTGAAATTAGATAAAATAAAACAAAGGAATCAGTGGTTTTTACCATTACCATGATAAAAATGAACAAAAGATTCCTGACCAACAAATGAACACTCCTAACTTGTAGAAGCCAACCTACTAGTTTTAGACATAAGTATTCTTTTTAAAATATTTTTTATTGATTTCAGAGAGGAAATGAGAGGGAAAGACATAGAAACATCAACAAAGAGAGAGAATCATTGATTGGCTGCTTCTAGCACACACCCCATTGGAAATGGAGCCTATGACCCTGGCATGAATTCCTGACCTGGAATCCAACTGTGACCTCTTGACTCATATGGAAATGTTCAACTGTTGAGCCACATCGGCAAGGCCAGACATAAGTACTTTTTGTACACGCAGATTAATATCAATAATAATATTTTAATGAAATTAATTTGGGGGGAGGCATGGAAGACATATGAAAAAATGTCAACATTAAAGATGTTTAATAAAAAATTAAATGAAATTAATTTTAATATATCTGTGAACTATATATCATAGCATATCACATTGAACTATTGATTAATTATAGCACAAGGAAGAGAATGTAGTGCTTTATAATCATGTGAATAAATAAAAATGAGAGAAAAATATGTTTGGTAAATGTTGCCTTACTAGCTGCAATTATATCCTACCACAATGAATAGGTTTAATTATAGTGAACTTGGGATAAGGAAATTATTTGCAATATTATATTCCAATTGTTGGTCTGCTCAAAAGTAAACCAATTTACCGCTGACAAGGAATAAAGCTAGCAAATAATGAAAGTAAAAACTGAAAGAAATGCCGGGCAATTAAAAAAAATAATAATAAAGGCAAAAACAACTTCTAAATCTCTACAGGTTAACTAGAAAAATTGCTCAACTCATCACATAGGCTTAATATTTCACTGACCAAACATAATGTTCTTTCACTAAGCAACAATGGAAGTTCAGATTACATTATGTTCATTTGTTTTATATCCTAGTCTTTCAAAGAAGCAGAAAAGCACTCTTTAGGAAGAAAGTCTGTCTTCTTTTTATTTTATAGCCAAACCATATTCCCTACAATTATATCTAGCACAATGCTTCAGGCACTGAATAGCTCACTCACTAGTAAGAGCCAAAACTAGACTTTCCTTTGTATTTCAGGAGTTTTATACCCAGAAAGACCTCCTGAGTTTAGCCCAAACAAACCTTTAAAAATTTTAATGAGAACAAATTAGTTTGACAAACGCACATACAGATTAAACATAAAATCAACTGTCCCTGGGGACATCGTGTCCACAGACATAGTTAATTACAGCTAGAAATACAATAGGAGTAATGCGTGTCCACATTTTTCACATTTTGAAATGAAAGTGCAGACTTGTTTGATTCATTCCACCTGACAGCCCGGAACCGTCCAAATCAAACATAAGCCTTTTTATTGCAGAGCAATCAGTCTCTAATTAGGACTGGCATTTCACCCATCATCTTCCTATCGGAACCACTGCAGCCTGTGCAGTGTCAGCCTGAAAAGAGAGCTGAATGGGAAAATAACAGCGATAAAAATGACTTCGGGGGAAAATGAACTGTGCTAGAAGTGTGATTAAACCAAAACGTTCTACAATTTCTATCAATTTCAAAAGACAAAACAGTTAAAAAAAATTTTTAAAGGGAAACTTTGCATTTCCTCTTGACCCAAGCACAGTGATCATGGGCAGCAATTTGCTTTCATTATTGTTTTATGATATAACTTCCCAACCTATGTTTTCCCAGATTAAATATCTCTACCAAACCTTGCCCTGCACTTTCAATTACCCTCTGAATAGCTAAATCTATGTATTTCTTTAACTTCTGAAACTCAGCATGCCAACACTGAATCTTATTGGCCTCTCTTCAATCAAGAAATGCCCTGTCTTCCTCCCACATGTCTATTCTAGAAGAGTCCATCCACTTGGGGGTACTCGCCACCCACTGCAATATCATTGTGTTTGTTCTAATCTATCTACGTCCACGGACACTGCCCTGTTACAAGTTCTTATTACCTACTAGAGGTAATAGTAGGTAATAAGAGGAGGGGACCGCAGTCTGAGTGGGGGCGGGGGAGAGGGGCTCAGCCTGGAGTGGGGAGCTCATCCCAGCCTGTGTCCTCTCGCAGTCTGGGACCCCTTGGGAGATGTCCAACTCCCTGCTTAGGCCCACTTCCCGGGCCTAGGACAGCAATGGGACATCCCCCTCACAGTCCAGGATCCCTCATTCCTTACTGCCTGCCTGCCTACTGCTCCTTAGCGTTGCCACAGAGGCAGGAGAGTCTTGCAGCTGCGCTTGCCAACCATGAGCACAGCTTTCAGCTGAGTGGTGCTCTCCCTGTTGGGAGCGCACTGACCACCAGGGGGCAGCTCCTGTGTTGAGCATCTGCCCCCTAGCAGTCAATGTGTGTCATAGTGACCGGTTATTCCACTGTTCAATCTACTTGCATATTAGGCTCTTATGATATAGGATTATCTGGCCGGGTGATGGTTTCTTAACTCTAGAAGTTGGAGATAAAGCTCTTCCCTGACTGTAATCTCAGTGGGAATACTATCCCTGAGGTCCCTGCTTCACTTTCACTGTTGGTGCTTCCTGTGTCCTGAAGAAGGGTTTTCAAAACTGTCCTGTGTGTAAAAAACCATGCTCAGAGATAGTCATTGTGAAGTAAAGGAAGGGTGGGTCCTGCACTTTGGAAGACCATCATGACAGACATAAATAGTCCACTTTGTTATGGACTTTTAGCATCTCTAAAGCAAGAATGAGCACGGGACATGCCCTAGAAGAAAGACACAGTGCTTGGTGTTCCCTGAACATTTCAAGTATATTTACTAGTGGGTAGAGGAATACAGTTTGGGGTAGGTTGGCTTACAAGATTTACTCTAAACTCCTTAATTAAAACTTTTTCTCTTGAGTCACATGCCTGAATTTCAGATGGGCCCCAAAGAAAGAAGGGATTTCAACAGATTAATTCAGGAATGAGACAAAAGTAAGGAGTTAGACATAGAAAAGTATGCCTGTCTTAAAGAAGTATTATTTCTCAGCAAGGTTATCCACTGACTTTGTCCTTTACTCTCAGATTATAGAATATATTAGAGGCCCAGTGCATGAAATTTGTGCACAGGAAAGGGGTCGCCTCAGCTTGACCTGCACTCTCTCCAATCTGGGACCTCTGGCTCCTAACCACTCAACTGCTTGCCAGTCTGATCTCCCTAACTGCTCTCTCCTGACAGCCTATTTGCCCTAACTGCTCTCCCCTGCCTGCCTAATTGCCTCTAACCTTCTCTGCCTTGGCCCCACCAACATGGCTTTGTTGGGAAGGATGTCTGGAAGGACATCTGGAAGGTTGTCTGGAAGATGTTCAATCTAATTAGCATATTACCCTTTTATCAGATAGGATGCCACCTTGTCCTAAAAATTCAGGTTGTTCCCAGTTTTTCCTATTGTGGAAGGGGAGCCCGCAGTAGCATCCTGGGTTCTGACCAGGGCTTATGCACTTGTGCTTTATCCCAGCAGATATGATTCCTAGAAAACAACTCTTGGATGTACCTTGAACATTTCTATCAAATTTACCAAGTCATCCTCCAAAAATGTTGAACCACTTTGAACTCCCACCAGCAACTATATATGTGCCCTCTGTCCCACTTTAATGCCAATATCATTGATTTCTTCCTAGAAGCTTCCCACCCATCAGCCAGGACTTCTTTGTACTTGAGCCAACCTCATTGTTCAGCTGGGGACTTGATTTTCAGAGATAGAATTATGGAGGAGGAAAAAATAGTTATCCTCTAACTTTCTGAGTTCTTAGTGGAGGCCCTTGTAATGAAAGACAGATCACCAAGAGAAAAACAAAAGTTCATTAACATGTGTACCTTATGTATATGTGAGAGATCCCAGGGAAAAATGAGTAACTCCCCAAGGTGGCTTAGAATACAGATTAATACCTTCTTACTAAGGAAAGGGGATGGGAGATATAGGCCTCTTAGAGGAGAGTAAATGATATTTAGGAAAGATGAATGGGGTGGGAAATAGTTTATAACAAAGTTTTGGTGTGATGTCAACTTCCTCTCTCCTGTCCTGTGACAGGAGTCAGTCTTCTCTGCCTGATGACACTTCTCCCATCAAGGTAACCTATGACATTTAAGCTCCTTTAGGGGGGTCTGATTTTAGGAAGATCAAGAGACGTCAGTGAAATCCTCTGCGTGCATTTGCTGTTTTTCAAGCATTTGGAACTCAAGATCATCAATATTAACAACACAGCATATGTTGGGGTGGCATGTTCTCTGACCTTCAGAATAAACCCAACAAAAGCTTGTCTCCTCTCTTAGATGATTTGCCACAGTAGCATTATTCCCTGGAGACGATATTCTGACCAGACCATCCTGGGAATGATCATAACATTACCCTGTGTTTGTAGAAAGGTATTGGCCACAGCACTAAGTAATCCAGGGGCAGTTTTCTCATCTTGTGGAAAGGGAGACAAAGTTATGATAGTTTATCTCCCTTTCCACAGGTTTCTTGTGGGTTTGTATCTCTGCTGCCCCCAACCCATGCCCCTCAGCAACCCAAGCACCTCCACCTCAGGCCTTGGGGCTGCTGGGTGCCAGGCCTGCAGGTTTTTGTTTCCAATCCACCCCCCAAACCCCAGCCCCAGGTTTGCAATGGCAGAACTGGGGCCAGCCTCCCTGCTGGGTTTGGGGCTGTGATCCGGATCTCTGCAACCCCAGCATCGCCATGGCCGGGCTTGGGGCAGCGGGGGGCCACCCGCCATCTTGGTTGGATTAATTTGCATACTCACTCCTATTGGCTGATAGCGTAGCAAAGGTATGGTCAATTTGCATGTTTCTCTTTTACTAGATAGGACTAGAGACCTGGTGCATGAAAATTCTGCACTAGAGGGGGGCTGTCCTTCAGCCTGACCTGCCACTTCTCACAGTCCAGGTGCCTTCATGGGTAGGAGGTGACTCAACAATCAGGAGAAGGCAATGCCCCATCACACCTCTACTGCTGCCACTGCCAAGAGTGCAAGTCTCGGCCGGCCCTGGTTACCTGAGCCTCAGGCAATCCTGGGCAGCTGGGCAGCCACTATCTGAGACTTGCCTGCACCTCAGCCATCATTTGAGGCTTGCCTGTGCCTCAGGCCAGCCCTGGGAGGCTGGGCAGCTGCCATCCAAGCCTGGCTTGTGCTTTGGGTGTCGGCTGGGCAGACACCATCCAAGGCTTGCCTATACCTCCGGTCAGCCCTGGACAGCTGGGGACTGAGAGGACTGGAGGACTCTGGAGGCACCTACGGGTGGGCCTGGCCTTGCTGCATGCCTGCCACCCTGGCAGGGCTGAGGGAACTGATGCCACCATCTTGTGGCTGTGGGCATTACCATATTTGAGGGCATGGCAATCAATTAACATATTCCCTCCTTATTGGCTGTGGGCACTACCACCTTTGTGAGGGTATGATTGTCAATTAGCATATTCCATTAGCATATTTACTAAATAGGATTTTTTATCATAGACTAGGGCTTCAGAGGAAAAAGAGGACCTAGGTAGACAAATCTTCCAAAATGGAGTGTGTATCTACCCCTTTGAGGTGGTTCCCCACTGTTAGGTCAGGTAGAAACTTTGAAATAATTCAAGTAAGCATGGGAATTTATCTCTAGAATAACTTGGGACTATTTCATGACATAAAACATGAATATATGAATGCTACCACTTTACTGTGAAAGGATCCCATCAAAATGCAGGAGATTCCTGGCCAGTGTGGCTCCATTTGGTTAGTGTCCACCAGGACACCAAAAGGTTGTGGGTTTAATTCCTGGTCATGGAGCATATCTAAGTTGTGAGTTCAATTCCCTGTCAGGGCACATATGGCAAGGAACTGATGGATATTTCTCTCTCATTCTCTCTCTCTCTCTCTCTCTCTCTCTCTCTCTCTCTCTCTCTCTCTCTCCCCCTCTCTTTCCCTCCCTCCCCTCCCTCCCTCTCTCTCTAAAATCCATAAAAACATATCCTTAGGCAATGATTAAAAAACAAACAGGATAAAATTTTTATACAAGCAACATACACCACTTGCATCTCTTACCCTCCACCTCTGATCCTTACCCAATCTTGATCTCACCCTAATCCCTGGAGTGTGGTTGGTATTTGAGATCAGGTGTGGCTGAGTGTGTCTCCTACATTACCAAGGTACATGATATATCTAAAATAGTCAAACTCACATAAAGAGTAGAATAGTGGTTGTCAGGGGCCTGGGAAAGGGGGAAAAAGGGAATGGCTATTCAACAGGTATAAAGTTTCTGTTATGAAAAGTTAATAGGTTTGGAGCTCTGCTATATGATGCTGTGTCTGTGGTCAACAATGCTGCACTGTGCACCTGTAATTGAGGATTGAGCTCATTTTATGTGTTCTTGCCAAAACAAAATAATATACAATTTAAAAAGCTGAAATCCTTTTTGTACTTCATCAAAGTCAAAATGGCCCTACATCCAAATGACAAAGTCTCTTGCATCCAATTAACAGTCTCAAGGTAGTGACTTCAAAATGTCAGCTACTCTTAGCTCTTCAATCTCTCATTTTGTCCTGGGGTTCATTATAGTATTAGTTAAAATTGAAAGCCTACCATGCACCAGGCACTATGGTCAACTGTGCCTATACCACCCCATTTAATCTTCTCAATGACCTCATTTCACAAATGAGGACTGAACACGCACAGTGGTGGCTTAATGCGCCTGAGGTCTTATACTCAGCAAGCGGTGGAGTTAAGCAGGAACCAACCCGAGCTCATGCCTTATCGAGTAGAGATAATATTTCCTGTCTGTATCCTGTGAAAGGTTTCTGTGAATCATTCCACATATCTGAGCCCAATCTCCCCTTAATAAAGTAAAGCTTATTTTGCCTTCACAGGACATTACTTATAAAAGCTCTCAGGATGATATCGATGCAGAGATGAGTAATAATGAAAAATGTAACCAGACATAGTAAAGAACCGCAGGCTTGGTGACATGGCTTCACCCCAGAATCATATTTTTCCCCCACTGATGCCAGGGCACATATACCATGATCTGGGAATAGGACAATGTCTGTATGAATGTCCGCACACTAATCCTAGTTATTAATTCCTCCGTAATTCCCTAAGAGGTAGAAATGTCAGACTTGATTCCCCACAGCAGCTGATTAGTTCCACTTCTGGAAAAACAGAAATAGTCAACATTTTTTCTCTAACATGGAGAATCATTTGCTGTAACAATATGAGTGCCCTTTCCCTCTTTGTGTTTCTGTCTGGGCAGCTGCTGTATATCATGGTCTTAAACTGGTTAACTTCGATTTAATTAGTGCAGCAGAAACACTTAAAGCAAAGAGGAATCAGGACTGCAGGGGGAAATTTCCCACCGTAGAGGACATACAAATTCTAAGAAATTCTTAAGGTCAAGTGCAGCCTTTGGAGTAAGAAAAGAACTCTAATTTCAATGATGAGACTGCAGTGGTTTGACTTTGGTTGGGCAGGACTGGGAGGGAGGCAGATAATGTGGGGTCCTATCTCACCTAACTTTCTAACTCTGGGACATTTTGGGAAATACTTCTCAATAAACTACCACCAAGTTTTTATTTGTTTGCTTTCCTTCCAAGCCTGGTAAGGCCAACCTGGACCTCTGAGAAAAGCAAATGACATGTTTGCTTACAGCAGAGATAAGTGCATATTTAGGAGGTTCTCCTTACACTTCATATTTGGAAAATAAAAGAGGGGAAGATTAAATAGCTTGAAACTAGACAAACATTCAAGCAAGGTCAATCAGTTAAGAGTCTCTGAAATGCCATCTATTTGGCAGATGAGAGGTGAGTGATAAAGCTTTGTGGTCACTGTAGACCAAGATTGCCACTTGTCTTTCTTATGTGCCAATTGCAACGGGGATGGTCTGCTGTTTCCAGATGCCCGGTGGTGTTTGCACGTTGGCTAAGAGTCGTCTGCAAACAGAACACTGTCCTACCAGGGTTGGGGTGTGCGAGTGCCCAGCAGTGCACCAAAGGGCTGTTTGTGATTCAGTCAGCAGCTCTAAGAAGGAAACCAGTGAGGGCGGCATTTATGACTAGCGTGTCACAGGCCTGAATTTGTAACCTTGCGTATGCAAATGCTCAAATTTCCTTTTGATGAGGTGGTGAGGGAGCATCCCTGGTTTCATTTAGCCATGATTAAGGCCTT
Source organism: Antrozous pallidus (assembly GCA_027563665.1). NCBI lineage: Eukaryota > Metazoa > Chordata > Mammalia > Chiroptera > Vespertilionidae > Antrozous > Antrozous pallidus. Next base: position 54,347,044 of record CM050518.1, read on the forward strand.
TGGCAAAATACTAGACATTAGCACAGACAGTGCTTCTGAGGAAGGTGCAAAAGCATGATTCCCTGGTAGCCAAGTGTAGTTATAATCCCAATTGTGTTCATTATTTTCCACAAGCTTTTATAAGCTCCACTACTTTAGAGCCTCTTAATACTGCCTGGAATACTAGTTTCTCAGGCCACAGTAGGTCTAATTTTCAACGTGCTGTCAGAAAGCAAGCATCATGATTTAACTGGTCACTCACACCACGAGAGTAAGGGTGCGCCCTGGCTTCTATATCAAAAACAAAGCAAAATACTGCTCTTATTCCTTTCAGGGAGTCACAGCAAAATACCATAGACGGGATGGCTTATAAAAATAAGGAATTTATTGCCTATAGTGATTTCTGGGGGCTGGAAATCTGAGGTCGGGGCCAGCATGTCGAGTTCTGGCAAGAAGCCTCTTCCAGATTGTAGATGCCTTGTTCCCCTGTACCCTCCTCACCAGGCAGAGAGCCAAGGGAGCAAGCTCTCTCCTGACTGTCATAAAGGTGGTAATTCCATTCACAAGGGCTCCACCCTCAAGACCTTATCTAAATCTAAATTACCTCGCAAAGGCCCGCCTTCTAACACTCTCACATTTCAGGTAGGGTCTTAACCTGAGTTGAGGTGTACTTTCATGTCCATACCAATCACACAACCTGGTGTTCAATTATAAATTTATACATACAGATTTTTTCCAGTCTGGAGTTATTGGATGCAATGACAGGAGACATTAGGATTCTTAATAGAGCTGTTTCATTATCAGGTGCATACAGGGTAGGGCAGTGGGCATAACCTGACCCAGGTGAGGACTGGGGTTGGAAAAGGGGGAAGTGCATCCATTGTAGAGAATTTAAAATGTGTAATTGAATTGACTAAAATGTATCTGCTTTTAATAATCACCATGCCCTGGCAATTCTAAACGAGGTCAGTGATACAATATATCCCACAGGGGAGGAGAGTCTAGTTTGTTGGTTTAAGTTCTAAATATTTGCTGTGGTTACTAGTGAATTCTAAATCAACATATTTTTATCAGTTTTTCTTAATAAACATCATGACCTACAGTAATTCTGTGACACAGACGGGGCCCTAGCTCTGAGTTGAATGCCTTGCTTCAGACACAGTTCATGCTTTCCCTGTCCTATATATATATAAAACTGCATTTAAATGGTACATATGAAACCAAAACAAAACAAAAAAATGATAGCACAATGACAGTGAAGACTGAGAAAACTGAATAGAATGACTTCAGCTTTGTCATTCTATGTGATCACTGGCAATTTGTGTTCGTGTTTAAGTTTTACTACTGTGAAATAGAGCTTTAACTGTAATATTTATGTTTAGTGAGTGCAAATTTTAGTATAAAACTTCAGAAAACTTGTTATTGGGTAGAATTATTGTCTTTAAAATCAGAAGTGAGTCTTTTGTGTGTGTTCATCTTTGTTTTAAAACTCCAGAATAAGCCAGAAAAGTGAAATATGTGTCACTAATGGCATGATTCTGACTTCACAATTGTCTGAATTGCTTCATGAAGAAGGACCTATTTGAGTGTGATCTGCTCTGGTGACAAATCCCCAATGAGGACACTGTCTGCAAAGGTTTCCAAATTATTGCGCTTAACACAGTGAATCTCTTTCACTGTAGGGAAAACCTACGTCTCCATTCCAACTAAGACTGATCATGATGAATCAACTGAAAATTATGGGGAGACTTTGTGCTAATAAAGTTTGACACAACATCCCCAAAAGGATTTCTGCAAGCATGACATCCCTCCATAGAAGAGAGACCTCTTAGCAAGGAAGCCATTTGTATGATCTGGGGAAGGGTTGTGTACAGGACACAAAGATAAGATGTAAAGGATGGTATTTTCTTGTGCCACAATCTGAAAAGGTGATGGGGAAATAGGTGAAAGGGAGCAGGTTGATAAGCAATGGAAGTTATTACAGAGGTATTCTGCTCTTTATTTTTTAAATATATTTCTTTATTGATATCAGAGAGGAAGGGAGAAGAGAGAGATAGAAACATCAATGATGAGAAAGAATCATTGATTGGCTGCCTCCTGCACACCCTCTACTGGGGATCGAGCCCACAACCTGGGTATGTGCCCTTGGCCAGAATCGAACCTGGGACCCTTCAGTCGGCAGACTGATGCTCTATCCACTGAGCCAGGCCAGCTAGGGCTATTCTGCTCTTTAAAATGCCCCCATCAAAGCAAATGATAAGATTGGAAAAAATAATGACATCACATGGGTAGATCAGTCACTCACTTGGTGCCTTTAACCCATGTCTGAGCTAAGTAAAGAATGAAGTTAAATGTACCATCACTTACTGACTCATTATCCTCACCAAGAGTATATGTGTTTCAAGAAAAAAGGGACTCAAGCTCATACCCTTTAGATTTATAAGAAAACTGGATTAGCATAGTTCATACAATCCTGCCCATGCTTTATGATTTTAATGCCCTTAAAATTTCAACGTCTTAAATTCACAGCCAATTTACCTTATAGTTCTTTAGAGTAAAGAAAGAAAAACATTGGAAATTCTGCGTCTAGTTTATGCTTTTAAATGAATTCCAAAGTTTTAAACTTTGGGCAAAAATCTCTCGTTACTATTCCCAGGATTCAGAAAGCCTTTGTGTACTCTATAGGGCAGCTTTTTATAGCACCATTGTCTTGTTCATTTATTTTTAGGAACTACCTGATCACCAAGAAACAAATTCACATATCTTCTTACAAGTTCCTGGAATCACTACTTTTGGGCTTGACTTGCCAGTGGAAAAAATCTTTCATTACTTTCTCATTGTGCCACACACTCAGTCATATTTAGCCATAAGACATAATTTGTTATTTCTGGCTATGAGATTCCAATGGTATGTGCAAAATACTTAAAGCTTCTGACCAGGACCTATAAAATTTGTGTGGCCCACTGCAAAATAAGTGTGTGGCTCCTTGTTCGAAAATCATTGAAAATTTTGCCCTGGCAGGTATGTTAGTGGGCAGAGCATTGGCTTGCACACTGAAGAGTCACTGGTTCTATTTCTGGTCAAGGGCACGAATCTTGGTGGCAGCTTCAATATCTGGCCCAATCTGGACGTGTATAGGAGGCAACTAATTGATGTATCTCTCATATAGATGTTTCTCTCTCTCCCCTCTCCCTTCCTCCCTACTACTCTCTCTAAAAAGCAATGGGAAAAAAATATCCTCAGGTGAGGATTAACATAACAGTCATTAAAAATTTCAAGAAGGTGACAGAAGTGTGCCAATGCAAATATGGAGCCCTTCTCAGCACAGGAGACTGTGTATACCTAGTAGGTCCTCAGGCCCCACATATGACAGCTCTGCCCCTGGTTTTCTGTGTAGTCTTAGGGAGATCCCTTTACCTCTGCACATTATCCCTGCCCAAATGAAAACACAGAAAATGGAGCTTTCTAAATCCAAGTATGATGGGTATTAACAAAAGCAGTTGCTTTAATCCTCTCATATTTGGAATGCTCTATCCCAAAAGCAGACATAGAATATTTAGGAACTTACATTCAAATCATTAATATTTCTGCCCTAATCCACTTTTACCTGGCTTACATTCATTTGCCTTCTGAACAAAGGATGACTTAAGGGGGTGTCTATGCTACAGTTCTATTAGAACTATTGAGGGATGAGAGTGTGTTTCATAGGCCGCAGAGGAATATCCAGTCTCATTACTGTGCAGTGGGGCATAGACAGATATCATTATTTTTTGTAGTCAAGGATTTTCTTTGCCTGTGAGGGTTTTTATAATAGAGAAAAATATGATTGAGAATTGAGAGGGCTCCCTGTCAGGTAGTTCTTTTTCTAAGAGTCTACTTTAAAAATGTATAGTTGCAGCCATTGGCTAAAGAGTATATTGTTATGGGAGCCTGAGGAGTTGATAAAAACAGTATTGGATTTTAGAATGCATGAGTTCATGAAAGAGAGGAAATGAGCTCTCATCTAACCCTAATTACCTCCCAAAGGCCCCCCTCTCCCAATGCCATCACATTTAGGGATGAGACTTCAACAGCAGTTTTAGGGGGATAAGACATTCGGTTCATAACAGGAATAGCAGAGAAGAGATAGGCTTCTCCCTGCCACACTTTAAGAGGAGTCTGTAGGAATGGGAGGGCCCTGTCTAATAGGAGGTCTTAATCATCATCTCAGAGCAGGTCCTCACCACATCTCTTCTTGGCAGCTGCTCATCTCCTTACCATCTTCCCCTTTCATAGTCTCCAGAGTGAACACTGTTCTTTGTGTGCCACACACACACATGGCTCCCTCCACAAGGTGTCCCAACCCCAAGTCTAGCTTGCTGCCTCTCCAACCTCAGCTCACTTACTAGGGGACAGCTTGCATTCCACTGGAAAGCTGTGGTCCACCAGACACAGGAAGGTCCTTTGTTCAACATGCCCATCCTCTACCTCCTCATCCTTTACCTCATCAACTTTTCATTTCTTAAGAAAGCCTCTGTTGCCCATGGACTTCCCCTGCATGAAGAATTCTCACCTAAATGCTCCCAGGACACCCTGCAACCTCCTCTGGCCATCATTGGTTTCTGGGTGGTCCTTCCATCGAGACATAGGGTGCCCATCCCATCTGGGCCAATGTTCTATACCCAATATCTGATGTAACACTAGATGAATGCAGAGATGTTATTCTTTACTGATGTGTCACCAGCATGAACAAACATGCCTGAAACAATGTTAATACCCAATTTAAAAAATTTGTTTAATGAATGAAAATTAGAAAACCAAAGTCTTAAAGTAAATACAAAAATTTCTACTTGTATTTCTAGAGAAATTTTGTCAACTTAAGGGTCAGGTCATGAACTACATGTCTTTTTTTAATTACTTTTTTCCAAGCTTTATGACTGAAAAATAAAAGTGTACTAGTATTTAGGTTATACAAGATGATGTTTTTTTAAAAGGTGCACACATATACACTGTGAAATGATCATCACAATCAAGCTAATTAACACATCCACCAGCTCACATAATTGCCATTTTGTGTTAAGACAATTTGTGATATTCTCTCAGAAAATGTCAAGTATATAACACACTACTGTTAATTATTTATAATCACTACAATAAACATTAATTAGATCTTCAGAACTTATTCATACTATAACTGAAAGTGTATTCTAATTGACCAACATCTCCTCACTTGCTCAGCCCCCATCCCCAGACCACCACCATTCTACTTTCTGGTTTTATAAATTTGACTTTTACAGGTTCCTTATATAATTGAGATCATACAGCATTTGTCCTGCTATGACTGGCTTACTTCACCTATAGTGTCCTCTTGGTTCATACACATTGCCACAAATGGCAGAATTTTCCTAAGTGTGCATTGCTGAATAATATTACAGATAGATATGTAGATAGATGATAGGTAGGTAAGGAGGTAGGTAGATAGATAGATAGATAGATAGATAGATAGATAGATAATCACTGTCAACATATGCTCAGGTTGTTTCCATACCTTGGCTTTTGTGAATATTGCCGCAACAAGCATGGGCTATCTACTCAGAATCTTGATTGGATTTCCTTCAGTTGGAATGGGATTTCTGGGTCATATGGTATTTCTATTTTCTATTTTTTGAGGACCCTCCATACTGTTTACCACAGTGGCTGCACAAATTTCCATTCCCACCAACAGTGCACAAGGGTTTCCTTCTTTCCCCATTCTCATCAACACTTATTATTGCTTGTCTTTTTTATAACAGGTATGAGGTAAGCAAGTAGTTATGGTTAGGAAGTAGTAATTTCTATTGAAATTAAATTTTCCTATGCAAATTAATAAGCATATTCTGGGGGTCCTTCTTTTTTTCAATTCATTGTTAAATAGTTACAGACACAGCATTAAACTTTCTGCTAGATAACAGCAAGAAATTTCAGAAGACAGTTATACTAGGAGAGCAATTTCATGGCATCAAAGAGTTCAGTCTTCATGATATCTGTTCATTCTTAGCTTAAGTGAGCAGAAAGCTATTTTAGCAAAGGACAATTATAAAATGAATTTCCTATCATTGTCCTGCACTTGACCACTTTTGATAATCACACATAAAAATACCCTTTAGTAACAAGAAAAGGCCAAAAGTAACAAATGGTTTCATGGAAGGGACAATTACTCCTCTGAGGTTTTCCCAGAATAAATGCCTCCCTTCGATCCCCTCCACCTTTTCCATTCAGATGGTGAAATAAAGAGCAGGGCAGTGATCAAATACCATTCACTGCCTTCTGAGTCTCCTTTTGCGTTTCTCCTGTCACTCTTTATGCAGCAGCTAACACACACAGAGATGGTGGGTGACGGAAAGTAGGAAAATTAGTTTAGAATGAAAGGAAAGGTGCTATTATTATCTGAAGGAGGAATATAAAAGTGAATGTAATTTAGGTGGCCAAAATGCTGGAGGTCTAAAAATATTATTCTGCAAATTAAAGAAATTACAAGGATTATACACTAAAAAATGTGAGTTGAATGAATCCACTTTTAAAAACCATTTTCAAAATCTTTATAAGGTCTTCATAAATGGCTTCTAAGTACTAAGTTCTGGGCACAGGGAGCCCTTTATAAATTCAGTGTCAAGGTTAAATCCTTAGAAAATGGGTTTAAATGATAAATTTAAGCATCCATTAGACATTTTTCAGAACAAAGGAAAACCAATAAATTGGCAGAAAGAAAGGTTTTAAGCACCAGCCCTGCTCTTGGATTTCTGTTCTGTAGGAGGCAAGCACGCAGCCTCCCGAGCACAGGCAGAACATATGGCCTAAGCCCTGTCTGAGGAGCAGCAGAAACCAGTTCTGGGGAAAAGACACAATAGTGGCCCAAGTTTTAACCTGTAAAAAAGGAATCAACTAGGGAAGGAAGACATAAGCTGAGAAAAATTTAAATATTTTCCAACACAGTAAAAGGCAAGTTTGGGTCAACATATCAAGACAGAGTAATACTATGTCTAATTTCATTCATGTTATTTTATTTCTCCAAAATGTATTCTAAATATTCCTGTATTTTTACACATAACCACATCAACAAATTTTCCACCTTGATTATCATTTTAAATTTTTCTCAATTTCTTTGGTTAAAGCTTTTTGTTGTTAATTATTGCATTATATATATATTGTATATATATATATATATATATATATATATACACACACACACACACTAATAAAAGAGAAATATGCTAATTGACCATACCCTCCACTACACCCACAGCCAATCAGGAGTGATATGCAAATAAACCCAACTAAGATGGTGGGTAAATTTGCATATACAGGCCGGGTAAGCAACACCTGACATAGCCCACAGGGTTCAGGCTGTGATTGGGACTGGGAAGGCAGCATGGACAGCACCTGACACTGCCCGTGGAGTCCAGGCAACGATCGGGAGTGGGTAGTTCCAGCAGGCAGCGCCTGACACTGCCTGCAGGGTCCAGGTGGCGATCAGGACCTGGCAGGCCCAGTGCACAGCATCTGACACCCCTTGTGGAGTCCAGGCAGTGATCAGGACTGGGCAGTTCCTGATGTCGCCCACTGAATCAGGCAGCTATCAAGGACCTGGGCAGGCAGCGTGGAGAGCACCTGACACCCCCACAGAGTCCAGGTGGCAATCAGGCCTGGGCAGTTCCAGCAGGCAGTGCCTAACACTGCCCTCATGGTCCAGGCGGCAATTGGGACCATGCAGGCAGCATGGACAGCACCTGATGTCACCCACCAGGTCCAGGCAGCTATTGGGGACCCAGGCAGGCAACATGGACAGCACCTGAAGTTGCTGGCGAGTCCCTAGGCGGGGTTGATCAGGGTCTCCGGGATCACTGTCTGCCACTGGGCTGCCTGAGGACACTGGTGGAGCAGGCCTGGGTTGAATATTTTAATGAAAATGGTATGCCTGTGTGCCACCCCACCCCACCTTACCCGGCCTGGAGAGGAGAGGAAAGTGGGCAGTTAGGAGGCTCTGGGGCTCCGAAGTGGCTGGGAGCAACCTGCAGGCATGCTACCAGGAAGAGGTGCTGAACCATGAGGATGCAGAGGGCTGGCTGATGGAGGCGAGCAAAGGTGCAGACGAGGCAGCTCTTGTAGGCTCTGAGGTAGAAAAGTACATCGACAGCCTGATGCACAAAATTGCCTTTCTGAAGAAGGTGCACGACGAGATCGCTGAGCTGCAGGTGCAGATCCAGTATGCTCCGATTTCCGTGGAGATGGACGTGTTCTCCAAGTCTGCCAAGTCCGACCTTTCCACTATGCTCAAGGACATTCGCACCCATTATGAGAAGCTGGCTGCCAAGAACATGCAGAATGCAGAAAAATGGTACAAGAGCTTCTTCACCATGCTGACCGAGAGCGCTGCCAAGAACACCTACGGGGTGCATGCCGTCAAGGACAAAATGTCTGAAAGCCACTGCTCAAGGCCAAGCCCCTGGAGATCAAAGCATACCAGGGCATGAACTAAGCTCTAGGAAAGCAGCTGCAAGAGCTGAAAAATAAGCAGAACTCCGATGTTAGTGCTATTCAGGAAGCAATCAACAAATTAGAAAATGAGTTGAGAACTACAAAGAGTGAAATGGCATGATATTTAAAAGAATACCAGGACCTCCTCAATGTGAAGATGGCTTTGGACGTTGACATTGCCGCTTACAGGAAACTCTTGGAAGGTGAGGAGACCCCGCTCAGTTTCACCAGTGTGGGAAGCATAGCCAGCGGCTACTCCCAGAGTTCCCAGGTCTTCGGTGATCTGCCTTTGGTGATCTGGTTTATAGACCAGCTCCTACTTGATGTCCACTCGTTCCTTCCCTTCTTAATACCCCAGCCATGTCCAGGAGGAGCAGATTGAGGTGGAGGAGACCATTGAGGCAGCAAAAGCCAAGGAAGCTAAGGATTAACCCCCTTCTGAGGGAGAAGCTGAAGAGAAGGAGAAGGAAGAGGCGAAGAGGAAGGAGAGAAAGAGGAAGAAGGTGCTAAGGAAGAATTTTAGGATGCAAAGGAGGAAGGAGGTGAAGATGAAGGAGAAGATGCCCAAGAAGCTACCCAAAAAGATGAAAGTGCTGGGGGGGAGGGCGAGCAAGCAACCAAGAAGAAAGATTGAGCCCCCCTTTCCTTAATTATTTCAGGAATAATCTTCCCAATAATTAATCCCATCACCAACCAAGCAGTTGAATTCCTGATACTACATGAATTAAGAAGTCAATATATATAACATTCAAAGGTGACTCAGGTTGGATGTTAAATGTTATGCTATGACTTTTCTCCTTATGCACTATATCAGTTTGTTTGCAGAGTAACTTTCTGGCTTGATGCCAGCCTGTGCATGGTCCATGCTTATGAGTTCAGGATCTATGACAATGTGTATAATTCAGATGTTTACAATAAAAATACATGAATACATGAATTCACTAATGTAAATGTTAAAATTCATGGGAAAAATAGTCCTTTGAATCTTTGGTGGTTAGAAATTAAAGACCTCAAATCATGTGCAATAAACAGTATAAAGTTACCTGAATGACAAAAAATATATATATATATATTAGAAGCCAGGAAATGTTCAAAGATCTGGGGAACTATTCCCAGATCAGGAAGGAAAGTCACAGAATGTATATTATTGCTACAAATACAGTATTTCCTACTACTTACAACATATACAATGTAATGTATTAGATGCCTTCCTATCGCATGAAGTACATATTCTCATAGAGTAATACTGGTAGATATAAGTAATACTTATAGTTATGGCAGTATGTCATATCATATCTATATTAATAAAAGGGTAATATGCTAATTATACCATGAGACCTTCCAGATGTCCTTCCAGATAAAGCCATGGTGGCAGGATGAGGCAGAGGTGGTTAGGGGTGATCAGGCCAGGAGAGGAGGGAAGTTGGGGATAATCAGGCTGGCGGGGGGAGGGGAGGGAGAGGGGTGCAGTTGGGGGCAAGCAGGCCAGCAAGCAGAGTGAGAGTGGTTAGAGGAGATCAAGCAGGCAGGCAGGTGAGCAGTTAGGAGCCAGTAGTCCCAGATTGCAAGGGGGTTGTCCAACTCCCAGTTTAGGCCCAATCCCACAGGGGTCCCAGATTAGAGAGGATGCAGGCCAGGCTAAGGTACCCCCCCACACAAGTTTCGTGCACCGGGCCACTAGTGTGTGTGTGTGTGTGTGTATAAATATAAATATAAATATAAATATAAATATAAATATAAATACAAATATGCTAGGGATTCCTTTTGTTTGAAACTGATCTCTTTTTCTATCAGTAAGAAAAACACTCATTGAGGTGATGAGAGGTTTACACTTCAAACTACAGCAGACAGACATCTGGAGTAGAATGGAGAGTCAATAACCTGTGCCTAAGGAGATACGTCTATGTGTGGATAGGGTTGTGTGTGTGTGCATGTGTGTAAGTGTGTGTTTGAAGGTATATTTACATGTATGTGACTGTATGTGAGTGCATCAGTGTGTATGTATGTATGTGTGAGTATATGTGTGTGACTATGTGTGTGCCTGTGTGTGTGTGTGTGTGATGACCAAAATTGAACAATAAAACAATTCAAGCCACAAAATGCTCTGTGACATTTTATTGTATTCATGTAAAAAGTACTGAAACATTTTACTAGATCTTCCTTAAAGCAAACAATGGTAACAGTAGAAGCATTTTTAACATTTTATTTAGATTTTTTTTTTACCATAAGCAAATGTATAATTTATTTTTGGAGAAAATAGTTAAAATTAAGGTTTTTTCAATAAAGGGGTGCAGTAACAATAGGAGGTCATACCATAGTTACATGTTATTTACCACATTCTGTACAATGTGGATGTGCTTACCATGTGACAATACGAACTTTTGAGATTTAAAAATCCCAAATCCTTGTCAATGCTGTAAATTTATAAATGTTGAAATAAATACCTAGAAATAAGTAAATTTTAAAATCTGAAACCTTTGACAGTGTTTATAGATCAACCCAAGTGTTAAGTAGAAATAGTACAGTAAATACATTGACATTACTAGTTTCCACTTAATTTCTTCATAATATGGCTATCTGGTGTTGCATTCATGAAGATACTTCCTACAACCACATGAGTACCCCAGAGATTATGACGAATCACTTTACAGCAGCCAAGGTCATCAACAGAGAATCCTAAATGACGATAGCGTTCATCTGTTTCAAAAAGAGTGTTGTTTGTATATGGTCCAAAAAACGCCAAACCGGATGATGGGTCAATAAAGTCAGCCCAATAGCCTTCAGCTCGAAGAGCGTAGCGTATTTCCTTAGCACCACTGATAAACTTTTCTAAGAGCATTTCTCTTTCACTTTCTACCTCCTCACTCCACATAGTCATATCATTCTTAGTTTTCTGTGTTACGGTCAGAATCATTAGTTTGTTGGTGGCCATTTCTGGAAACAGTGATTGAAAATCTCTTCGAAGCAATTCTGGGCATGTTTAGATTGCACACTCCACTTTGGCACTTGCAAAGTATGTTTCTGCATTGTTAATTTCTTGTTCAATAGGTGCATCATTACCCTGAAATTCATTCACATATTGTGCCATCACAAACTCATGTCTTTCACTTGATAAAGGTTCTGCTAAAACATCAGGTAAAGTTTTATGAACCTGGCTTTTCTTCTGTGACATGGTCCCATTGAGATGACAATCAAAACCTATGTTTCCAGGAAGCTGGAATCGCTGGTCCTGAGGTCCAAATGGTCCCGTTATTTCATCCGGCCATATTGTTCGAGAGCATATATCAGGAGGTGCAGTGGCCACATGAGACTCATCAGAACCTGAAGATCCTGCAGTTGAAAGGCTCTGGGATTGACAACCCTTTTAATTAAAGAGTGAAATCCTGGGAGATAGGAAACCAGTCTGGCTCTGTTACAGAGCACCTGTCACCACCGCCGCCTCCAGCTGTCCCAGACCCCGACTCCTAGATTTGGTTTTTATATACCACTGGATATTGCAAAGAATTATACGGGGGCCTTGGTTGGGTGGTTCAGTTGGTTGGAGCTTTATCCCATACATCAAGAGGTTACAGGTTCAATCCCCAGTTGGGACCCAAACCCAGGTTACGGATTCAAAACTCCCCCTGCCCCCGGTCAGGATGCATATGGGAGACAATCAATCCATGTTTCTCTCTCAAATCAATGTTTCTCTCTCTTTCTTTTTCTCTCTCTAAAATCAATAAAAACATCCTCGGGTGAGAATTAAAAAGAATGTACAGGGAGGCTCTGTGTATCCCCCAAACTCTCCAATGTGACCATCGTGACTGTAGTATAAAATCAATAAGTTGGCATTCGTACAACCCATAGAGCTCACCAAGATATCACCATGTGTACATACATGGTGATATCTAGTGTGTATATACATGTGTGCTGATCCTTGCAATTTTTCACAGGTATAACCTTGGATCACCACTGCAACAAGCAAAATACTTCTTGTCACCAAGACATACTATCCTTACCCATGATCTCCTCTAACCAACCCCCCTTTCCCAATCATCCCTAACTCCTCACAACCACTATTTTGTTTTCTGTCTCTAAAATTATGTTATTTCATGAATATTATAGCAATGAAACCATGCAGTATGTATACTTTTGAAATTGAATTGTTTCCATTCAGCATAATTTCCTTGCACTACATTTGAGCAAGAATCAATAGGTAATTCCTTTTTATTATTGAGTATTATTCCATGATATGGGTGGCACATGATTGGTTTAATCACCTATTCACTGGATATTTGGTGATTTGCAGTAGGAAAAAAACACAAAAGATGGAAGTAAATTAGGATTAGGGGAAAATATAAACCAGATTTGAAAGATCCTATATAATAAAAGGCTAATATGCAAATCAACTGAACAGTGGGACAACTGCCCTCCATGATGCATACTGACCACCAGGGGGCAGACGCTTAATGCAGGAGCTGCCTCCTGGTGATCATTGCACTCCCACAGGGGGAGTACCACTCAGCCAGAAGCCAGGCTCATGGCTGGTGAGTGCAGCAGCTATGGTGGGAACCTCTCCTGCCTCCACTTCAAGTGGGCAGTAAGGAATGAGGACTCCTGGACTGGGAGAGGGCACAGGCTGGGCTGAGGGATCACCCCCCAAGTGCATGAATTTCTTGCACTGGGCCTCTAGTATAATAATAAAAAAGAAAATATTTCAGGGGTGATGTTTTGGGATGTATAAGGCTTAATAAAATATATGATTAAAATTCCAAATTTGTTTGTTAACATGGCTACTGGAGAATTTAAATGCACACATATGGCTCATATAGATTTCTGTTGCACACCCCATACCAGTCTACTCCTCTTTATGTTTTCCTTCACCAACTTATGCCTGCACCCAGAACAGTATCTGAATATTTTATAAATATAAAAAAGAAGAAAAGAATGAAGAAAGGGAAGGAAGAAGGATTTTACATTGATGAAATCAGTAAGACTAGAATGATTTTATATGCATAAATTTAGCTTCTGAAATGCAGAATAAAGAATTCTTCCCTGTCTCTTACCTTTCTGTCACAACTAAATTGACAAGTAGCTGATTTTTTTTCAGGAACTTGAACATAAAGATGCTAATACTTTTGTACCTAAAAAAATTAGGAAATAATTCATTCCATGAAAGGATTTGGTAAGGAGAATTATGAACCCCACTGAAGGCTGCTGATTGGTCAGGGCAGAGCTCACCTCCTGTGCAGCAGATCTGTGTTCGGAGATGTACACCCACGCCTAGGAGCACTCACCGCAGAGAGCTAATATCAGGAGATTTCTTAAATGCCAGAGGTGGGTTTCCTTCAATCGTTCCCACCCTTCCTGGGTTATTTATAAAGAATAATGAACCAAGATGACTCACCCACAGCCCTGCAGGAAAGGAACAAACCTACATGGATTAATGTATGGTTCACAGAGTTCTTTTGAGCAAAGTCACTCCACCCTGCTTCTCTATCCCCTTAGAAGACTTTCCTCCACCTCTATATTCAAGTCTCTGGATGGACTCAGCTCTGTTTAGCCATCAATAGGGAGAGAATCAAGATGAGGGAAACACACAAACTTTCCTTCTGTTCTTTTGGGTTTTAAGAGCATCACTGAGTGATTTTTCCACTGACTACTTACCCTTCCTCACTCTTGAGCCACTGTCTTACTCTACCTGCTTTTTAGTCTTAACTCTTTATCTGCAGATATTCATTTGAACTGCTAATATAAGCATACATCTCCACTCACCCACTTCTTTGTTACCTGTAGCTGAGATTGTTGCGTGTTCACCAAAACCTGGGCACACAGCTACATGACACTCTCAACCTTCCTGAGGGTTAGATGTAGTCACCAATCCCACACTGGCCATGCCCATATCTGGCTCTTATGCCCCTATACACATCATCCTCCACTTCCATCCTTCCAGGTCAGAGGCCTCAGCAGTGCACCCTGAGGCCCGTGGGGAGGCAGAGACACAGAGAAAAGAATCTTGTTTTCTGAAACACCACAGGAATGACCACTGGACAGTTCTGTGAATCTAGCCCTGCAAAAATTCGGAAGAAAGTCCATATTCCTCCTGAATCCTTACTCTAGATGAAGCAGACAAAAGATTGCTGGTGTGCTGATTACCAGTGACTGACATTAAAAGGGATCCAAGAACTAACAAGCTCAGAGGGGAATTGACTGTCTTTCTAGCAGAGATCAAAGGAAAGAAACCACTAGATTAGGAGTTGTGCACAGCTGGAAAAGTCACCTGTTAGGAGAGAGAGTGCAAAGGCTTGCACTGGTGTCAGCCACAGAGGCCCAGAAAACAGAGAATTCTTCCCAGTGAAACAGAGAGTTTCAGCATTGTACCAATGGCCAGAGCAAGAGTGTCACAAAGTCCATTTTTTTCAAATAAACCTAAACTCTGAACACTCTGAAAGTTATGGGGTCAAGGAAGTCCTGAAATAAATTAGCTTTAGTGATTATGTCCTGAAGTAAATCCTGGGTGTGGTTACTAAGGCCTAGGGAACTCACCAGAAGCAAATTCATGAGGAACCTTCTGAATTTTGAGGAAATGTATTGACAGAGAAACTGTAAGTCCAGTTTTTACTCTTTTAATCTTTTGACACTTAAAAAAAGTGTTTGGCCCCCAAATTCACCAGAGCAAGAAACAAAGGGCAAAACCTTGGTGAAAATTGAAGTTCAGAGAGAACATGCTCACCACCATCACTGCAGGTACAGCCAGAGGTCAGAGGGGATGAAGGGCATGAAACAGTAGACCCTGCCCAGGATGGAGCTCTGCAATGTCTGCCAGGAAGATTTCAGAATGGTTACCTGTGAGAACTTCACTATGCATCCCATTTCTCCTTTCCTAGAAAAGACTTGTATCATAATTATACCATCCCTTCTGTGTACCTGAGTATTAGGTATGGGAGGGAGCCCAGCATTCAACTGAAGGTGCTGGATTGGGCCCTGAATGTTGTGACTGTTTGGGATTTGGGCTGAGGACACTGGGAAGATGTGACTGTGTTCTGTGATGGTCAGAAGACTAAGAAGTATGTTAAGTGACTGACAGTGGACATGGCAGATACTCTTATGTCTTCACAAATCACTTCCTTCTCCTGCTAAGTATACTGGTCTGCCATGTCTGACTCTTCCTTGGAGACAGCTGAGCCATGTGACAGTTCTGGCTGAGAATGTAGGCAAGACTGACCCATATAATGCTCTCAAAATGGACTCTCAACTCTATTTTTCACACCCACCAGCCAGTACGGCAGTCAGCAGAGGGTTCCAGGGCTCTAGGAACCACAGGTAGAAGTGCCTGGGTCCCTGAGTCACCACATGGAAGGCCGCTTGCTAACTATTTACATTGTCCTGTTATAGGAAGGAGAAATAAACATCTATCATGTTAATCCACTGGGATTTGGGGACAGTTTAATATAACAGTAAGTCTGCCCAATGTAATAAAAACCTCCTTACTAAACTGAGCAGAGGCAACACAAAAAGATACTGTGTCGTTGGATTCTACTATAAAATTCTTATAGTCATGCAACACCTGGGTATTCTCAGGAATCTGGAAACCAACAGAAGTATAACTTGCTCTTTTGGAACTTTTATAAAGGGCCATAATCTGTGAAAAAACAATTTGACTAAGCACTCATTCCAGAAGACAAGTTTTCCGGTAGCCACAGAAGACAAGAGCAAGAGACAGTCACTCTCCCCAAGGTGCTGATAATATACTAAGAACTAGCTTATATCCACTTATAGAACTAAATTTACTATTCAGGTGATTTCATTTCCAAAATACCTATCATAAGAACAGACAAAGATATTAAGATAATCAAAATGATTGCCACCTAAACTCACTTAAATTTCAAACACCCTCCTCCCCTTCCTCAAAACCATCTTGGAAGTAAATAAATGGCCAAAGAACAGACACCAGAAAGAAGAGACAGAGGATCTACATAAGAAAGTTCCCAGTTTGGTGAATAGCTCTGATTCCTCTTCAGGACATTAGTAACTCACATACTCATGCAGCTTAGAGAGGTAACAGAGAGACAGCACAGTGAAACAATCATGATATATTTATTTGCTGTAGAACCATTTGCCCACATTGCCTCAGATGCTTTAAACATGCTGTAATAATCAGCGATGGGTGTTACAAAAGACTGCAATTGGGTCAGACTTTGAAATTCTGCAGAAGGATAAAGAAACAACTAAGCTTTTTGTATTTTTGGAGATTTATTTTTTCTTCTATCAAATCTGATGCCACAGAAAAAGTAGAAAGATAAGGCACAACAAAAAGCCACTCTGACTGGGGGTTGGACTCAATTCACCATCCAAAAGACATTTTTGCCTAACCATAAATGACTTAGTAACATACTGCTTAAGTGGCAGAAATTAGATGGTAGCTTTCATGGATATTTCTAATAAAACATTTTAATCTTTGAATTGTAACTCTTGGACATGCTTGGCTAAATTCACAGTCTCCTTTTTTAAAATTGATGTCAATATATAAGCTGTGCTGGCTATTCAAGGCAATCAAAATGAATTGCAGTATCAGAGGGCAATAGTTGTCTATACAACTGGATATTTGACATTTTTCTCCTAATCAGTTGTGTTTGCAAGAGATTCCAAAATGTTGCCATGTTGTACTAGTTTCTAGATTCCTTATTAAATTCTCAATCATGACAACATTGAGTCACTGACTTAATTGTGTTACTTTTCAGGTTCTGGTGGAGATATCAGTAATCAGTAAATTTAAAAAGCTTAAAGAGTTTACAAAACTTTCCTAAGACTCAAAACTCTAACTGCTGCCCCAGCACTCAAGTCTAGAATTTGAACTTTAACTATGATATGGAAGGCAGGCTGCAGAAAGAGGCATGTGGCCATGAACTCTCTGCCATCTCTCAGCTAACATCATGTACCTGCTGTCCATCATTAAAGGTGACTGGTGAGCCCCCAGCCTTCCTCTGACCAGAGGCAAAGGCAGCCCTTTGCTCCTACATCCTTGCCTTTGCCTTGGCTCCTAAAATGTCCTTGACAAAGGTTTTTGTTCTTTTCCCCAAATCACTAAGTGGTATTAGAAACATGCTCATTTGCTCTTCATTATATTTATCAAAAATCTACACTTTACATTAAAAAGGCACATGATTTTGAAACTACATGATGTTAGTGAGAACAATCAAGGTTCATTTGTTAACTTGGGTTATAACATTAAGTTTGAACTTGAAAGATTTCACTTAATTTCTCTACTACTATTTTCTGACTTCTAAGATTCCTGCCTATCTTATACTAGATGGTAAATTTTGATCATGAAGCTGAAAGTTCTGTACAGGCTAGTATTACTTCATTTTTATATTTACACTAGAGGCCTGGTGCATGAAAATTCATGCCCTGGAGGGAGGGGAGGGCTCCGCCCAGCCTGCCCCTCTCACAGTCCGGGAGCCCTCAAGGGTGGGAGACAACCCAGCAATCAGGGGAAGGTGATGCCCCCATCACACCTCTGCTTCTGCCACTGCCAGCAGCACAAGCCTTGGCCAGCCCTGGTTACCTGGCCTCAGGAGGTCCAGGGCAGCTGGGCAGCTGTCATCTGAGGCTTACCTGTGCCTCAGGTCAGCCCTAGGTGGCTGGGCAGCTGCTATCCAAGGCTTGCCTGCATCTCGTGCCAGCCCTGGGCAGCAGGGGGGCTAAGGGGACTGGGGGACTCTGGAGACAGGCTCGTGGGGTGGCCAGGCTTTGCTGCATGCCTGCCACCCTGGCGGGGCTGAGGAGACTGAACAGCACCATCTTGTGGCTGTGGGCACTGCCATTTTTGAGAGTGTGGCAGTCAATTAGCATATTCCCTCATTATTGGCTGTGGGTGTCACCATCTTTGAGGGTAGGGCAGATAATTAGAATATTCCCTCCTTATTGGTTGTGGGTACCACCTTCTTTGCAATGGTGTGATGGTAAATTAGCATATTCCCTCTTTATTAGATAGGATTGTTTGTCCTAGAGGTCTTTACCTTACACAAGGGAAATGCACAGCCTGCGCTTATTGAATGAATATTAAAATAAGGCAGGCTAGCTACAAGGATCAACTGAGTGGATATGAAAGCACTTTGAACATCATAAATTGACATATATATTAGGTATTATTTTGAAGAGCGTTATTATGACATTTCAAGAGCATATTACTCTAGGACTAATAGATCCGCATACTAAAATAGACGTCTAAAACACACATCATTATAAAGGACAGTCCATTTCTTCATATCCATGAACTTGTTACATAGGTGTTCACAAAGGCAATTAGAATGGGAGATATGTAAAGTGATTTTGTCTGGTTGAAAACTTATTCCAGGTTTCCATGCTGTTGTTGTACCAGCTCCCTCATTACCATGCACTAAAAGTCTAAGAGCTATGAGTGGCATTTGAACACAGACTGCTCACTGATTAGTCTTTCTAAGAGCCACAGGTTACCAGTATGAGCTTCTCTGCTTCTTATGTTCCCTTTGATCTGTGGGGGAGTCACATGTCATCTGGCATCATAAGAACTCTTTTACATGCTGCCTCCAGAATTAGATTTCAATAATCCTATTTGTTTTCCCTTACTGGGTTGGTATTTATTTGTCTAGGTTAAAAATTCACATCATGAACACAATTTCCAAAAGCAGAAGAGCCCAACTTCCTGATAATTAGAGAACTGAAACAAAATTATTAGTGAATGCCAGTAAGAAATGTAAGTGGGTATCATGCTGGAGTGCTTTAATCCTCTGCATTTAAAAGGAATTTCACAACTAAGCCTCAGTTCTGTAGCATCTTTACCATGACAGGTAAGAAAGCATGCCTATTGCTGGGTTCACAATGATTCCAAGGCTCTGGATGGTCCCATATGTTGCTCAGAAACTCAGGGGTAGGGATGTGTAGGCTC
Organism: Antrozous pallidus; assembly: GCA_027563665.1. Taxonomy (NCBI): domain Eukaryota; kingdom Metazoa; phylum Chordata; class Mammalia; order Chiroptera; family Vespertilionidae; genus Antrozous; species Antrozous pallidus. Next base: position 54,366,422 of record CM050518.1, read on the forward strand.
ATGCCTCTACTGGAGTACCTGCTGGGATGGGCCACAGACTCACTTGTACATCTTGAATGCTACAGCCAGACTCAGATACATTTTTATAGACTATGAGATAAGTAATGATCTCTAAATAGAAAGAGAAATGAGAATCTGATACATAAGATAAGGATAAAAGCATTTTTAAAAAATTAGTTCATATCCTCACTGAGGAGGAAAATATAAATTGAGCAAAACACGTCTTAATATACCTCTTAAGTATTACCTTTGTTCTTTGATGGAACAGGCTGAGAGTTCTATCCATATGTTATAACAAAGTTAAAGACAATAGCCTATATAACAAAAGGCTAATATGCAAATTGACCAAATGGTGGAATGACCGGTCACTATGACATGCACTGACCACCAGGGGGCAGATGTTCAATGTAGGAATTGTTCCCTAGTGGTCAGTGCACTCCCCCAGAGGGAGTGCCATTCAGCCAGAAACCAGGCTTATGGCTGTCAAGCACAACAGCAGTGGCAGAAGCCTCTCCCACCTCCACAGCAGCACTAAAGATGTCCGACCTAAGCAGGGATGTCCAGCCTAAGCCGTCAATCAGACATCCCCCAAGGGCTTCCAGACTGCGAGAGGGCACAGACTGGGCTGAGGGAGCCCCTGAGTGCATGAATTTCATGCACTGGGCCTCTCCTGATTTTTATACTCAACTAGAGTCCTGGTGAATGAATTCATAGACCAGTGGGGTCCCTCAGCTTGACCTGTAAGATAAGGCTGAAAATGGCTCTCCAATATCCCCTGAAGGGTCCCATATTGCGAGAGGGGGAAGGCCAGGCCAAGGGACACTACCAGTGCACAATTGGAAAGTTGGCCAGCCAGGGAGGGACCACGAGAGGACTCCAGGGCATGTCTGGCCCATCTCCCTTAGTCCTGATCAGCCAGACCCCAGCAGCAAACTAATTTACCCATCACAGCATCTGCATGTCACAGTGAGCAGTTGAGAGGCTTTAGCATATCATTAGCATATTATGTTTTGATTGGTTGAATAACTGATCAGATGAACAGATACTTAGCATATTAGGCTTTTATTATATAGGATAAATAGATAATAAACTATATTAAAACTATATTGAATTTTTCAAATAAGAACAAAACATATATAAAAACAAAACACATGGCCAGTGTGGTTCAGTGGTTGAGCATCAGCTTATGAATCAGGAGGTCATAGTTCAATTCCCAATCAGGGCTCATGCCCTTGTGGGCTCAATGCCCAATGGGGTGCATGCAGGAGGCAGCCAATCAATGATTCTCTTGCATCATTGTTTCTATCTCCTCTCCCTTCCTCTCTGAAATCAACAAACAAACAAATTTTTTAAAAAAAAACAGAAATACAGAGGGAGAGAGAGCTGACAGATGTCAGGAACAAGAAATCTGATCTTGCAAATTCTAAGGACAAAGACTTTTATAAATGCACTAGAGGCCCAGTACACGAAATTTGTGCATGGGGCGCAGGGGATGTCCCTCAGTCCAACCTGCACCCTCTCCAATCTGGGACCCCTTAAGAGATGCCCGGCCAAAACCAGTTTGGCTCAGTGGATAGAGCATCGGATTGCGGACTGAAGGGTCCCGGGTTCGATTCCAGTCAAGGGCATGTACCTTGGCTGTGGGCACATCCCCAGTAGGGGGTGTACAAGAGGCAGCTGATTGATGTTTCTCTCTCATCGATGTTTCTGACTTTGTATCCCTCTCCCTTCCGCTCTGTAAAAAAAATCAATAAAATATATTTAAAAAAAAAAAAAGAGATGTCCGACTGCCCAGTTAGGCCCAATCTGGTTAGGATTGGACCTAAACAGGCAGTCAGACATCCTTCTCACAATCCAGGACTGCTGGCTCCAAATTGCTCACCTGCCTGCCTCCCTGATTGCCCCTAACCACTTCCGCCTGCCAGCTTGATCATGCTCTAATCACTACCCTGGCAGCCTGATTAATGCCTAACTGCTCCCCTGTCAGCCTGTTTGCCTCCAACTGCCCTCCCCTGACAACCTGGTCACCCCCAAATGCCCTCCCCTGCATATTCCCTTTTTATTATATAGGGTTTTTTCTTTAGCATATTGGACAGCCCTAACTGTTTGGCTCAGTGGATGGAGTATCAGCCTGAAGACTAAAGGGTCCCAGAGTTGATTCCAGTCAAGGGCATGTACCTTAGTTGGGGGCACATACCCAGTGGGGAGTGTGCAGGAAGCAGCTGATCAATGTTTCTCTCTCATAGATGTTTCTAGCTCTTTATATCCCTTCCCTTCTGCTCAGTAAAAAATCAATAAAATATATCCTATCTAATAAAAGAGTAACATACAAATGTGACCGTACCTTGGCTCCTGATTGGCTATGCTACCAGCCAATCAGGAGCAGGGGGCATGGCCAGCAGGACGGGAGGCGAGGCCAGCGAGGCATGCAGGGGCATGGTCGCAGTGCAGCGTGCACTCCCCAGGTGGGGGCCCCGCGGAGGGTGGGATGGCTGTGGGAGGCCCACCTAGGTCTATGGGGCACACTGTCTATGAGGTGTACTGTCAGAGAGGCGCCCGCCTGCTGGGTTGGCACGGGACCCCCCTCCCAGTTCTGGATGCATTTCTCTGCTCCTTCAGTCTCCATGACCTAATGCCGTTGTCAGTGGCAGTGTGTGCGAGTCCAGTAAGGTCACCCGTTCCCCAAGCACCACACACACTCCACAGCTCCCCACCTCCTCAGGCCAGGATTAGAGCCAGGAGCCTTCCAACCAGGTGCTCCAGCTTCTGGAGATGCTGAGAAAGGTGCGCCTTCAGCAGGACTGCAGCATCTCCAGTTTCTCAGGTCATGCCCTCTCCCCAGGAGGCTGGGGGCAAACATATACGGCAAAGTTCTTTAAGTCACAGCAATCAGAGTAGTGGGACTCGGCCAGGCAAGCACATAAAGGTGCTGGGGCCCTTTCCAGCCCTAGGGTTAGGCAGCATGCCCTGTAGTCCTGGGTGCCTGTGGGTGCCTGTGGCTGCAGCTGGCCTGAGTGAAGCTGGCCCAGGTCCTGGGTGCCTATAGCTGGCCAGGGGGAGGAAAGCCTGGGTCCCAGGTGTGGGGCAAGGCAGAGGCAGTTAGGAGCAATCAGGCCAGCAGGGGAGCACTTAGGGGCAATCAGGCAGGTAGGCAGAGGTGGTTAGGGGTCACACATTCCTGAAGGGGTCCCTGATTGGAGCAGGTGCATGCTGGGCTGAGGGAACCCCCCTCCATGCACGAATTTCGTGCACCAGGCCACTAGTATTTAATAAAAAGAAACTTTTAAGATTCCTCCATATCTGCCTGGCTGATGTTATTCATTGGTTGAGACCCCAGGCTGCCAACACTGGAAAGGTATCACACCTCAGCCAGGCTGAGACCCCAACCGAGGCTGCCATCTCAGCCTGGTCAGAGATCACTCTGCAGAGGTGCGCACGCCAGCTAGGCTGAGACCTAAGCCCAGGCTGACATCCTTGGCCAGGGAGGGCACTGAGGAAGGTGTCCTCCCAGGCCAGGCTGAGACCCCAGCCCGGGCTCCATCTCAGTGTGGCCAGGGACTGTGCCACAGAGTGCAGGCCCCAGCCAGGATGAGACCCCAGCCCGGGCTGCCTTCTCAGCATGACCAGAGATCAAGCCGAGGGTGGGAGGGGGAGTGCACACCCCACCCCGACCAGGCTGAGACAGCAGCCCAGGCTGGGGTCTCATCCTGGCCAGAGATCATGCCACCACAGGGGCTGCACACCTGATTTTGGCCAGGGTGAAACCCCAGCTCAGGTGGGGGTCTCATCCCTGCCAGAGATCACGCCGCCGCAGGGGGGTGCGCACCCCACTCGGTCCAGGCTGAGACAGCAGCCCCCGCGTGTTGTGCACAGCATGCCATGCTGGGAAGGCCTCCAGTCCCGAGGCCTCCTGGCCCGCGTGCAGTTGCCCAGCCCTCCACCTCGGGGGCACCTTGCCCTGCCCCCTGCTCCTGATAGCTAGTAGTGTAGCAAAGGTATGGTCAAATTTGCATACTAGTCTTTTAGATAGGATAAGCACATGCTCTCCTATTTCAGGAATATAGATTTTACATATTAGATAGGATAAGCACATGCTCTCCTATTTCAGGAATATAGATTTTACTATTCAAATTATTTATCCAAGTAGGCTAAATTTTACAAATTTATTTGGCTCAAACGCTTCAGATATACATATATATATATATATATATATATATATATATATATATATATATATACTGAAATGTGCCTTAAATTTTTATCTGGCCCCTTAAAGTCGTTACTGGGAAGACAGCAACCCCATTTTCCTACCAAGGGACCAAGGGAAGACTGATTGATCAGTGCTTATTGCCCTCCGGTTTATAGTGACAACAAATAGAATGCTCCTAATACCAAGAATTATGAAAGCATTGGGACAATGTCTTCAGAGCTTAGAGCATTTGGCATTGCAATGTCTACTCAGCATTTAATTTGTCAATCTGCCTGTCTCCATGTAAAATTGAGCAGGCATTAGCTTCACTTTCCCACAGTTTTCAGGGACTTCTCTTTAATGTGTTCCTGTGCCAGTAAGTGGTTTAGCCTTATTTTCAGGACAAGCTCCTTTTAATCAACAGACTGTGCAAAGCATCAGCAGGAAAACAGAGGATCATGAGGGAAAAGCAGTTCTTCCAGTTTCCTGGTAAGGGAGTTCTATAAAATGAATTCATGGTGACAAGGGCACTTTTTTCCAAAAAATGATGCCACACATAGCACATTCACTCCTGTGGTAGGGATGGGTTAAGGGATTCTGCCAACCATTTACCCACTTCAGGAGCAAAGCATGGGGATACCCTTCCACCCCAGGGCTGTGCCTATGACTAGTAATGAGGGAGCTGGAAAATAAAATTCCTGAAACCTCTAAGCTACTATTTTTTTATTGCTACATTTCACTTTATTTTGTACATAATGAATACAGCCATTTAACTAAGCAGCTCTAAAACTGTTAGTGTTCATTAATCAAGAAGTAAACAATGTCAGTAGGAAATTTTTCAATTTCTCCCAAACACATATTGCAAATACAACAAACTCCTAACATATGCGATACAGGCCGGTTTTGACACATAGAGAACCTAAGCAAGAAAGGTGAGTACTGAATATCCACATGAGTCAGACCAGGAGCCATGCTCTAGAAGCTAGACTATAACTATATCCAGTTATTCATGCTGCCCCCATATACATCTGCCCTGTGAAGTTCACTGTCCCTGGCCAGACTGAAACCCAAGCAGCTCTTTCCACTTCCAGGCTCATCATTTCCAAAGTGGGTAATCCATACACAGAAATACAGGCAGCTCAAGTATGCTCACCCACAAATATACTGTGTTCCACGTGGGATCTTCACAAGCCAGGCTCCAGTTCAAATTCTGTATAGAAAGTTCTCATTTCATCAAAGAACTCTCGCCCCCTCTGCACTACCTTGCTGCTGAAGTTCTGGTCACCCAGTTCCTTTGCCTTCAACTCCTCCCGCCTCTTTGCACTTGGCAATCATCACTGTCAGTGCCTTGGGTTTCCAACTTACTTTTTAATGCCAGAGTTTTAGAGATGACATAAGCAGTGCCTGCATACTTTAGGGTTAGCAACCCAAGATAGGTGCAACATTATTTGGGACATTGGTACTCTAAGGAGAAGACGATTGTATCAGATACAATTATTAGATTGTATCAGATACAATCTAATTAATTAAAACCAGGTTTTAAGTTTTCAAAGAGATTTTCCTCCAGGGCAGTCAGTGGTCAGCAAACTGAAGCTCTGTTGACTGAGTTTGCCGACAACTGACCTAGACTCTCAATTCCAATAATTATAGGCTGTCGTTGTTCCTTGTGATTAAGCCCCAATCCCAGTTGTCGGCAAACTCATTAGTCAACAGAGCAGCACATGGCCCACGAGCCACATGTGGCTGGCGAGCCGCAGTTTGCCAACCACTGCTTCAGAGTATGTAAAATCCAAGTTTGTAGAAGATTGGCTCCCACAAGGACTTTTATTACAACTGAGATCAACATAGTACACATATTTTACCTCCCAGAGCAAATAAGTGAGAAAAGGGGAACAGGGGACCCCGCCACCCAGACATTCACCCTTCTTCACCTGGGCCTGCTCCTGATGTGACACAACAGTACCAGGCATTGGCTGGGAAGGTTTGAGCAGGTAAAGATTACTAGTAATGTCCTTTGAGGTACAAGTTAATCTGTGAGTGCAGGTGCGGAGATGATGGACAGGGTCTCTCCACTTCAATACTTCTTCATAAGGTGCCAAGTCACTCCCCAACCTAAACCCTCAATGCTGCCTATTAACATCAAGTGTCAAACACAAAGATTTCCCCCAAAATTTTCTCCTCCTGTGTTTCATGTCTTAGTACATGGTCCTGCCATCCACCCAGGATGCTTGAGGAGGAATGGGCTCCCTTCCTCACCTCCAGGAATGAGCCAGCGTGATTTTGCTCCAACCACCTGACTACCTCTCCTCCCCATGGCTACCAGCCTAGTTCCAGCAGCACCATAGCCATTGTCATCAGTACTGACAATTTCAATCCCTCCAAACAAGGAAAACAGGCCCCACACAATACGGGATTCCCCATATGGTTGTCCAGGTCACTTCTATAGCACATATGACCTCTAAATGATGGGACGGTGGTCTCTGGCACTTCAGGTTAAGTGGCAGCTTTTCTAAGATGGAGGTGGCCAGATGGCACAATAGACAGTAGCTTTAGGATAAAGGCTCTTTCAATGGCATACCTCCCCTCTTACTCTCTATGCACTAATAGCCTGTCAGATTTCATTACACATAAACTCTATTTATTCTGAGATGCTTGAGATAGTCTGAAAACATAGATAAGAGGGAAAAACTCCTTAATTATGACTGACCTGCTCAGCTCCATGGATTTTCTGTCAAATCATTTCCAGGCCACCTTTCATCTAAGTCACCATCACGATGGTCTCCCTTCCACCTCCAGAAGTTACACAGGGACATTTCTCCTCTCCTGACACTCACTGGGTGCCTCTAATAAGACCTCAGAGGTCTCTGCATCTTGGGGGCCTGTGGAGCTCACTCTCTGAACAGGCAGATACACAAGCAGCAAGGACACAACATTAGGCCCCAACAGGGACAAGCTCCTGCCACCTGCCATGTGAGGCTGCTTCCCTGTCCTTAACCTGAGGAGCAGCTGCAGCTGGAGGGGCCCAATCCGAGACAAGGCTAGTCTGCTCTGAAGCACCTGTCACATTCCAGCTCATGGGTCTTCAGCCCACAGCATGTTCACTTTAAGGATGGCTCTGAATTTGTGAAAGGAGTAAACAGAACTGAGAGCCAGTTCCCTGGTTTCACTTGGATCTGCAGGAATGAGGTGCATTTTGAATCATTTGGGGTCTGAATCTAAACTCTAGCAATTTAGCCATCCCCAGTGTAGCTCTTCCTACAGGCCACAAGGGACCTATGAGAATACATAAAAAGGGAGAACCAAAATCAGTCACAAAATAAATACACAAAAAGCAAGACCAGCGGTTAATCTGAGCTGATCCACTCTCAGAATCAGAGGAGTTTCCTCCAACTCCAAAGAGAAGCAAAATGGATGAAGCAAAGAATAAAACTGGTGACCCACACTGTCCTTCCCTCTGGCAAAGCCACAGAGGAGCAGGAGTCTTTCTCAGAACTGCTCTGGCTTCCTGCCCTCACACCATGAGCACTGGTATCTCTCACAATGAGAATAGCCAGGGCTCCCCTGCTGATTAAACACAGGCTTGCTCCTGAATGAAATTGCACACTGGGCTCTTCCTATACTTGGATCACTCCTCTGTAGGGGGACATCCCTCCCCCACCAGGAAGCGGGGCCAAGAATTATTAGATGGGCCAACTGGGGTAGAAACTACAAAGGGAAAACAGCACAATGTATTTTTAGCTTGAGAGAATTTCTGTTAATGCATATTTATTATTTTATACATGGTTTAAAATAAAGCTTCTCTCTAGTAGATATATTTTTGAAAATTTAACAACTGGCTATTCAACTGCAATATATGAATTAAAGCAGTAAAAAAAAAATAACTTGTTCCAAGCAAAATCTATATATGTTTTCCATTTCCTCACACTCTTAAAACGGACAAGCCATTCAATGTCTGATATGGTTGGTGAATGACCAGAATTGATTCAAAAAAGGAATTTGAATCATTTCTGTCTGCGAATAGAAATGATGACTGTGAATACATCCCTTGAAGTTACCCTGTGTTCAGACATGAATGGGTTCATGAAATCAGGTTCAGCCATTCTAACATCACAGTGTACCTACCAACTGCCCAAATCATAACTATGGGTGTGAAAGCCATTCAGGCTGTTGCATGTTATCCTCTCTGAGGTGAACAGTAGACAACATGGTCATCCTCAGATCACAGATCAGAAATTTACTTTTCAAGTGGCAGTATGACTAGCCTGAAGGCTCAGAGAATATGTGCAAATATTAGTAAACAGAGAAGAGACTTGCAAATCACTCATAGCTTATACTTACCATCAAGGAGCACTTCATGTCAGTGCCACCTATAGTGCTAATTCTTTCACCGGCATCAAATCAGGTGGTCCTCATGGTAACCCTGGGATGGGGTACTATTATGCTCATTTCACTGATAAGGAAATTTCTCCTGGAATACAGGGAGCATTGCCACAGAGAATTCACCTCCTTTACAATCTTGTGCGTGAAGTACCATCAAGACACAACACCACTTTGGTTAATTCTCAAGAAATCATGGAAGACAGAAGCGCTACCAGAGACTAGAGATGGCAGATAGATTGCACCAGATGAGGAGAAACAAGGCCACCTGGAATCGACAGATTAAGAAGAGTGACGCCGATAACTGGCCAAGTTTTAGGAGTGCTTTTAAATAGGTGGTTACAGAGCTAAATATGAGCTTATGAGGCCCAGATGAGTTCTTTACTAAAGCCATTTTAAATGGATTACTATGTTAGAGAACATGGAAAAGAATATCGAAGCATTCATGTGAATTCAGTTGGCATGACATTTGGTCAAATCCTTTATAATATTATTTTGAATCTTATAAGAAAGTGTAGTCTGGAAAATGCCTGCATGGATAAATATCTGGCCAAATAAATAAAGGTAGAAAGAGTATTTTTTTCAACCTGGAAAGAACTCTGCAGAGAGAAGTTGCTAGTCAGATGAAGATATAGGATCATCCTATGATGAAGATGCAGAGTAAGAGAAGACAGGAACTGAATGAATTTTTGAGGTACTGGATGAATTTTCAGTAGAGCTAGAGCCTGGAGTCCTCTGGAGTTAGTGACATGCAGTTTGGGAGCATCCTATATGAATACACAGAGATCATCTTTACAATGAAGACATAGGGATTATTTTTACGATGAAGATACAGGACTATCCTTAGGAAAACTACAGCTGGAACAAGTGGAGAGTGATGTCAGGCACTTCATATAACACAATAAAGATTCAAAACAATATTTTTTTTTAAATAATTAGTTTTTGGTTTATTAAATACAGTTATATATTACAATTATACATTTTTGTTATTTAAACTATAAATATCGCAAAGTTACGTGTTTTTTTTTGTTTTTTTTTTTTTAATTTTCTTTTTTATTGTTCAGTTTATTAATTACATTGTTTCCCCTTTTTTATCCCCCTATATCTTCCCTCCACCCTGTACCTATCCCACCCTCACCTCCCCCTCCCCAATGTCCTCTCCCATTGTTGCAAGCTTTTTGTCCAATCTCTTGCTGTACTTCCAACAACCCTTTTCTCCCCAAGAATTGTCAGTCCATTCCCTCTCTATGTCCATGTTTCTGTTATATTCACCAGTTTATCTTGTTCATCAGCCTATCAGTTCACTTGATTTTTATGTTCATTTGTTGATAGATGTGTATTTGTTGTTCATAATTTATATTTTTACCTTTTTCTTCTTCCTCATCTTAAAGAATATCTTTCAGCATTTCATATAATACTGGTTTGGTGGTGATGAACTCCTTTAGTTTTTTCTTATCTGCGAAGCACTTTATCTGATCCTCAATTCTGAATGATAGCTTTGCTGGATAGAGTAATCTTGGTTGTAGATTCTTGCTCTTCATTATTTTGAATATTTCTTGCCACTCGCGTCTGGCCTGCATCGTTTCTGTTGAGAAATCCGCTGACAATCGGATGGGTGCTCCCCTGTAGGTAACCAACTGTTTTTCTCTTGCTGCTTTTAATATTCTCTCTTTATCTTTTGCTCTTGGCATTTTAATTATGATATGTCTTGGTGTGGTCCTCTTTAGATTCCTATATTTTGGAGTTCTGTGTACTTCTTGGGCTTTTAAGTCAGTTTCTTTCACCAGGTGGGGAAAGTTTTCAGTCACTATTTCTTCAAGTAGGTTTTCATTAACTTGCTCTCTCTCTTTTTCTGGGACCCCAATAATTCGGATGTTGGCTTGCTTGAGGTTGTCCCAGAGGCCCCTTACACTATCTTCAATTATCTGAATTCTTTTTGTTTCTTGCTTTTCCAGCTGAGTGGATTTTGCTTCTTTGTATTTCAAATCTTTGACTTGGTTCTTGTGGCCCTCTGAACTGCTTCAAAACAATATTGATAGACATGAATGATGCACTTATACCAGAAATATAACATTTAATGGGGATTTGTAAGTTCTTACTGATACAAGACAGGGGAGATATAACTAACCATCAATTTCAGTTAGAAAACAAATACCTATTTTGCTTTAGTTTACTGTATACTTAAAAAGAATAAATAATATGCCACAGCAATTTTAATCTGTAATAAAAATTTAACCTATAATAAAAGATAATATCCAAGATGAAAAGGATAGCAAAATCCTCCTATGGTGTGTGCTGTTTATATCCCTTTTGGGTTATTCTCTTCTGTCTGGAGTCCACCTTTTAAAGGGCCACACACCAAAAAAAAAAATAGGTTTGCTCAGAGGAAGATGTTCATACTGAAAATTCTAGAAACCATCCCACATGAGGAATGAAGGAAATGGGATGGAGCATGTTAGCTGTCTTCAAATATTAGAAGGATTGTTTAGAGAAGATGAAAGAATGAGCCTTTAAAATTCAGGTTTATTTGGGTCACCCTTCTGCTTAAGTCTTCAAAGTTACCAACTGCTCTTAAGGTAAAGTGTAAATTTCTTTCTTTGTCTTATAAAATCCCTTCAGATGTAGCCTCCCTAGACTCTATATTCTGTTTGTTTCTTTGTTTTTCTTTTTCCCTTAGCCACTGTTCCCAAACCACATGTCACCAACTCCAAAGCATTCCAGGCTCTAGCTCTACTGAAAATTCATCCACTTCCTCAAAAATTCAATCAGTTTCTGTCTTCTCTTATTCTTTGGTTTCTGGGCTGCTGATCCTTCTGCTTGAAGCACTATTCCTTGCTCTCTTTCCTGTGTGGAAGTGTATATCCTTCAGGTCTCAGCCTGAACTTGGTCCCGCATCCTCCTACACAAGGACAAAGCCTGGTGAGACCTCTCCCAAGTGCTCTCAGAACTTCTTACACTGCATTCCATTTATCTGAACCCCCTCTCACACACCAGGTCCCAAAAGCTCATGAAAACAGAGGTCCAGGTCTCTCCGTTTCATCACTCCACCCCAGTACCTAGTGCAGTGAACGGATTAAATGAATAGATATTCTACTCTTCAATCAAGGACAAATTAAAGGCTAATTTGGAGAAGTTGCATTAAAGAAAAATTTTGCTGAAATTCAGAAAGAACTTCCTGTGTCCTCTGCCTTGACCTTCTACAGTGAGATACCTGTGGGGCTCAGGCCTGTGACGGTCTCACACTCACCTACAATGAGAAGGAAAATGTGTTTGCCTCTCCAGACCCATCTCCAATCAGGCTTCTGCTCTCCTATAGCTTTCTGCACTGAGGATAATTTCTGACTTAATAAATTATTCTTTTATTCTTAGACACTTTTTAGAGGAATGTGTATCTCTCTGAATAATTTACACTTCCCATTCTGAATCCAAATGCTTCTCAGGAATTAAAGGTTAAGCCCACGTGCAGTATGTTACATGAGCGTGGCAATAATAAAAGAATGTTATTTACTAAGAACTAATAGTCTCTTCAAAAATATACACTTCCACTTTGCAAAAATCTCAAGGGGTGACAAAGAATACTAATTCAGTGTGTGGGTCTGAGAAACTTTTACTCAGACTTTATTTTTATCCTTAAAGCAGGAAAGTGATAGGAATTACATAAATCAATAATTAGTAATCTCTTCATCTATGTTAATATAATAATGAGCATGTATTTTACTTACATTTTATGCTTCCCAAACATATGTGAGGTAGGATATAACAAAGCCCCTCCTGAAGGTATTCTTTTCCAAAATTAATTTATGATGAGATGTGTGTGTGTGTGTGTGTGTGTGTGTGTATACAGATGATCTATATCAGCATCAATTAAAAACGTTAAAAACACCCAATTTTTTCCAAAAATAAATAGCAGGACTATCTTTTGTCTTTTATTTTCCCATCTGCTTGAAGCACAAAATAATAATTTAGAATTGGACTCAAAGGCAACTTGAGAAGGGCATTTAAGAGATCCCATTTTGGGTGAATCTGTGGAAAAGCCAGCTCCTCTTGGTGCTGTCATTTCTGTGTTCTGACTCCATCCATTCGATGGCAACCAACCAACTCCCCTGCAGAGGTCACTCGGGGGCAGAGATTGGGAGGCATTAAGGAGCTTACTAGGAAGAGAAGATAATTACCAAATACCCAGTCCACTTTATAAAAGCCTGGTGAAGTCTAATAATAAAAATGTCCAGATTATAAATTGTGGGATTCTTTTATAGCAAATTGTATTCCAAATGAATTGCTTTATCTTCATTTAATCACTACATTATATACATTTTCCAATTCTCATTTAAGTGCACAAGACTGATTTTTTACTCTGAGAAAAGCATTTTCTGAATGATGTCCATAAATTTCTGTGCTACATTTAATCTAAAAAATTAGAACAAATTTTATTTTTTGAGAGTCTTCCCTTGTTAATGCTGAAGAACCAATGATTTCCCTAAATCCTAATACTGTAACATAGGAAATGTGGCATTTGAACTAAATTGTAGTGTCCTCAGAGCCACAAGTTCGCTTGATAACAATCTGCCTTTGATTTGAATTCAAATTGTGGGAATATCTCAGAAATACTCCCATTTATTTTAAGAAGGACAATACAGACCTAAAGAAGTTTTGGAAGTTATTTTAAATGTCTTTTCTCAACATGAGAGCTTTTATTCCTTAAACCTTCAAAGGGCACTAAAAAAAAACCCAAAAGGTTAGAAAAGAAAACCCCTACAAAAATGTTGAGCTCATGCTGCTGTCCAAGTTATTGACAAAGAGAATATGTAGGTTTCCTCTAAAACTGTGTGGTCATCATGAAAATATCCAGACATAGAAAAACACTTGCAAAAAGTGTGTTTTCAGTGACTCACATACAGCCCTTCTCAGCTCCTCAGCTCTTGCTTCAATCTCCCAGCACACAGTATAAGACCATATGAAACACATTTTCTAAGTGAAGCATGCAACTGAATAGGTATTACCCTATAAAAAGCTTACCATGCAAGCTGCACAGCTATTCAGCTGAGGCTACCACTATGCCAAATATATATAAACATTTATTTAAGAATTTCTTTATGGAACAGTCTTACAAGCCACATAATAAAAAATCAAACCCATTACTTTTACTTGCCATGGCTTGCTAATCAAAAACTATGCTATTTGGCTTGATTGTTCTCATGAATCAGTACAGATGGTTTTACTGTTATTCTTCTCCAGTCTTTCCAAATCGTAATTCACTCTCTGATGATGAAAATTTACTGTCTCTATGAATATGCAGAAGAATGTGCTGATGTTCTTGCAGGTCTTTGGGAAAATCTACATGTCCTGTTCTGAATAAAACAGCTCCAATGGGTAAGTATAGCCTCCTAAGGCAATTGCTTTTAAAGGGCCATTGCTCAGTTTGAAGTGCAATTATAGAAGATTATTAAGAAACTCTTGGTCCAAATATAGAAGGCAACTAGGTTGTAATACTGAGTAAGATTGGGTGGTGTTTCTGAAAATATTTTTAAGTGACTGAACATATCTTATGCCTATATCCCTAAATTGGTTTGTCTCCCAATAGTATGGAGAATAGATCTCAACCACATGGTGGTAGTTAATTATTTTGAAAACCAATGTCTAAAATATTATACAGCAAAAAAGTTACAGTGTAATAATTTTTCTCCTACATGATGTTATATTGTTTTAGTTCAAACAGCAGTAGTAAAATAAAAGCAACAAAGAATAAAACCCCATCAAAGCTTTCTTTTGTTTTTAAATAAATTAATCAGTCAAGTAATTCAGAGTTGTAAAAATTCCCTCTTTCAATTTTTCAAACAACCCTCTCTGAAAAAGTGTGCTTTGTTCTTAAATTACCAATAGCTTTCCTCTGTTCTGAGGTGAAGAAAAACTAGATTGGAAGTGAAAGAGGAATTAGGTTTCAAAAAAAGTTGTTGGGAGATGCAAGCAGAGAGAAACATTTTTTTCATGCTGGAAATAAGAAAGGAACAACTACTGAAACTGACATGATGAAGAGGTATGCGAGTTGAAAGGATGATAATGCACGTCTCACCTCTTGGCCCCCTGCTCTCTGGCTCCGTGTCCTGTGCCATTTGATTCAGAGCCTTCAGAATGCTCCACTTGCTCTTGGCAACCAGGTCACCCCTGCAGTGCTGTCTAAGTTAGGAAATGTTCCTACATAGCAATTCATTCTCCTTTCAGTCCCAGCTGCCACTGTGTTGGCTCCTATCTCTAGCCTTGGCAATCATATACCAAAACTATATTTATATGCCATATGATATTTTGTGTGAATTTGTTTTTGAGGAAAAGTGCATACCTAGTACTGAAGTTCAATCTAGCCAATAAATCATTCCAAATATATGTGGGAACTTAGCTAGTATGCCGTTGGAAGGGTACTAAAATGTCCGGGAAACTAACTGATTTTTGGTCAAGATCCAAGTAACTTCCTAGATACAAAATTAATCCTCTCATAATTTCAAGAAAAATTGTCTGAGGAAGATAAGGAGATAAAAGGGGAGACAAAATAGAAGAAATAAAATGGAAATGGAAGGAAAAGCTGGTGAATGAGGAAGATTATTATGAGAAATGTGAGTCTTCTCCCATTTTCTTGATAGTCTAATCTGCTGGGTAAAGGTGCTGGGTATAAAATGACCTGTCCATAGTGCTGAAGTCAAGTTCATGACAGAGTTTGATTTTATGAGCATCATATTGAACTATCTATACTAATAAAAGGGTAATATGCTAATTAGACTGGGTCGACCAGCCATATTCCTGAAGTCCAACTCCTTCCACACAAAGCCATGGTAGTGGGGGCTGAGGCAGAGGCAGTTAGGAGAAATTAGGCTGGCAGGGTAGAGCAGTTAGGGGTGAGATCAGGCCGATAGGGGAGGGCAGTTAGGGGCAATCAGGCCAGCAGGCAGAGGAGTTAGGGGCGATCAGGCAGGCAGGCCAATGGGTTAGAGGTGACCAGGCAGGCAGGCAGGCGAGTGGTTAGTTGCCAGTCATATCGGATTGTGAGGGGGATGTCTGACTGCCAGTTTAGGCATGATTCCAAGATTGGCATCTCCCAAGGGGTCTCAGGTTATAGAGGGTGCAGGCCAGGCTGAGGAACATGCCTCCATGCATGATTTCATTCACTGGGCCTCTAGTGTACTATATTCAGAAAGCTGTTCTCCAGTTCCCTAGAAATTGGCCAGTACAATGTCCTTAAATATTCCAGGATGGGCTTGAACTAGCAAGGAGTTCACTATGACAAACATAACATGTTTCTAAACCCTCATAGAAGTCATTTTCAGTCAGAAAGCACTAAGCTTGAAATTCATCTAAATTCTATAAAGCAAACCAGTTTTTATCACCCAAGACTGTATCTTACAGCATTCAATCTATGAACACTACTTCCTGCATTAACCTTCAGTAAATGCTATCCTCAGATCCTGAGGAAGTGAATGTACAGAGCAAGAAATTATATTCATTATAATGAATGAATTTATATGCTAAGGTTGATCTTTAAAAGCCAGTAATTCTACATGTACATTTAAATGGAAGAGAGGAATTAAAAGAATTTGTGAATTAGCTTTTAAAAATAGTTAAGACTTTGAGGCTCGTATTTCTAAATCATATAAAAATACTAAACATGTCTAAAGAGAGATGATCAGTTTATTCACAGAGATACCCATGAATCAGTCACAGTATCTTTGAAGGGGCAATTAGAAAGTAGAGAAGGCATCCTCCCCCATTCCCTATGCCTGCTTCCTAAATTCAGTGGAAGATTATTTGTGTATGTGCATGAAATATCTTTACTATTAATCAATGCACACCTACCCTACAAAGGCTACACATCAGATTTAACACATCCCTGCAGGTGATGAGAAGGTGGTTTCTCGGTTGAATTGAGACTAAGGCTGAGGACAGGGTTTGTTGTTTTTCTGAACACAGATGCTCAGAACCTTTTATACAAGACAGGACTTTTCATTGTCAGACCAGGGAAGGGTGGGTCTCAGGACATGGCATTTTGAATATCTGGTGAGGTAGAGAACTTGAGGCTCAACAGATTCAGGAAAGAGAGGCATTTAAACTTTTTTTTACAAAACTGTCAACCCCTCCCAAAACAGACTAAGATAGCATTCATGTTGAGAAGCAGAGAGGTAGTTAAGTAAAAGGAATTTTTTTAAGCAATAGAAATTATGCCATTAGGCATTAGGGAAAATTTGGAACGTCTGAATTTAGGAAGGAGTGATTTTGTTTTCTCTACAGCATTGTAAACTATAAACTGTTATGCAAATGTTGATGTATCAAGTGATAATTTTATCTTAACAGTGGCACCAGAATTACTTCTGGAACTCCTGTTTCCTGATAAGATGGGACCAGAATTGCCCTCCTCTGTTTTCTGTGGAAGGAGTAAGACACCACACCTACCTCTGAAACCCACATGCCTCGGGATTCAGATGGTCCCTGTGGCAGCATTGAGCTGTGCACCTCCAAATATATTTTCTGATTCTGAGCTGGACTCTCATATTGTGGAATCCTTGTCTGCCATTGGGGTTGGTAGTTTGGGGGTAGCCTAAGCCAGATGACAGAGGTAACTGGGTCTCAACACAAGATTTACTGTGAGTCAAGAAGACTTGAGTGTATAAGGTAAGTGTTCATTCTGGGCTGTGACACCCAACTTGCCCCAACTGGCTCATTCTAGCAAAGTGTAGGATTGAGAGATAATGAGGTGACTGTGGAGCTAAGAAATGTCACTGTGGGGTATCCCCCAATTAAATAAGATAGAGAGAGAAGAATACTTCTCCCATTATGGAAGCACTGTAGCTTGGGAGGATCACTGAAGACACTACAGCAAGGTGGTCATGGGAAAGACGGCAGCGTGTCACTCAGGACAGCAGAAATAGTTGGGGGACAAGGGCAGCCTTTATACCCAGACCCATTAGCTGGTGGGTACCCCACTTGTCCTGGGTTCCTATGACATCATTGGCACAGAAGCACCTGCATCAACCCATCAAGACTGGGTATCTCAATAGGAATGAGACTTTGTGGGATGTTTAAAGATGGACTTAACCATAGATAGTGGTACATGAATGGGCTACATCATGAAATGCTCAATATCTATGGGTAAATACAGCATTTACCCATTAATTATCATAATACAAGGCAGAGTTTGTCACTTCACGAGAAAGATGAACCTGCAGGGGATGAGAAGATGATTTCTCAGAAGAATTGAGACTAAGACTGAGGGCAGAGTTTGTTTTTTTCCTGGACATAAGAAAGCACTTCAGGGGATGCTCAGAGCCTTTTATACAAGACAGGACTTTTCACTGTCAGACCAGAGAGGGGTGGGTCTCAGGACATGGCGTTTTGAATATCTGGTGAGGTGGAGAACTTGAGGCCCAATAGATTCAGGAAAGAGTACCACTTAAACTTCTTTGACAAAACTGCCAGCCCCTCCTAAAACAGAACACAGATAGTGGGCACACTTCCTGTTATTCCTCTCACAGAAACTTCCCAAGTGTGTGCATCACAGGTATTGTCCTGCCCCCGGGCTTTCTGTCCCCACTTTCCCTGGGCATCTGCATTCTCCTGATCTCTCTCACTCCAAACCTGAATACCTGGATGAACTGCAATCCTCTACAAGCAGCGGTGTCAGCAAACAGGAAAATCTGGATTTCAATTACAGACAATTGTTTAAAATTTCAACTCTATCCAGAAGTGAAAAGTGCTTTTCCCATATGAGACAGCAGAAATGAACTCCCCTGGTCTCATTAAAGCCCAAAATAGAAGAGCATCCTTACCCAAGTCTACCATATGTTGGATGGGGACCTGCACAGAAACAGATGGCATGGCTGTTCTTGTGTCTGGAATCCAGTACATACAGCGCCAGAGCTATGGGCACCACAGGAAGGAGGGATAAATATAGGCTGTCTATTGATCCCCTTCTGCTCAAAGCCTTCCCTTTCCAGGCAACATGGAATGCTAGGTGGGGAAGTAAAGATACTCACCCATATGTATTCTGCACAAATAGGGGAATTTAAAAACACTAATTTGAAGAAATAAAAATCTAACCCTTTCTAAAAGCTCTAAATTCAACAAGGGAGAAAAGTATATTCTTTCTGAGGAAAAAAATCAATTTAGCAACCAATAAAATCTGTACCCAAGAATATGTATCAAGATAATATCTAGACTGTTCTTTAATTAAAAAATAGAACTTGTTTTAAACTATGACTCTTTTGTACATTTCAGTGACCGTTCAGAATCTAAATCCAGGAGTATTTTCCTTATCCTCACCAACTTTTTTACCCTCGTTTCTGCATTTCACAGAAGCCCCGAGCCCTCAATGCTTACATCTCAGCCTGGCTGACAGACTGAGGGATTTTCAATCCTCATGAGCATTTCCTCAATCTGCACACAACCTTTTCCCTCACAAGAGCATTATCTCCCCATCAGGCCCACCTGGTGGTGAGCACAGAATTGATAAGCAACTAACAATAAAGTATCCCTGCTGTGCAATGGAGATACAAGATAACCTTTCAGGATTTGTTGGTTTGACTTTTTATTGAACAGGACTGTTCGACATGGTCCAATGCAAAGACGTCACTCACACTGATCTCAGAGGCCACAATGGAATGTGACTTTGATGTGTTGACGGTGAATTGTTCAGGAGACAAGCTCCGTGTAGTTGTCTTTTTGGTTTGTTTGTTTTTAATATATTTTTATTTATTTCAGAGCGGAAGGGAGAGAGACAGATAGAAAGCATCAATGATAAGAGAGAATTATTGACGAACTACCCCTTGCACGCCCCCTATTGGTGATCGAGCTCACAACCCAACCCCGGCATGTACTGTGGTGACCTCTTGGTTCCTGGTTCAACACTCAACCACTGAGTGTGAGGGTGTCTTGAGGTGTTAAAGATTGGATTGATATATTTAATTTTATTTTTCATCAATGATTGTTTTACTTAAACTATTATTTGCAAATAGTTTTAAAAATTAAATAGTTCTAAGGAGCTTGTAACAAAAATAAAACAAAACAAAAACAACATTCCTTGTCTCATGATCTTCTCTATTTTATTATTTTCCTCAAGGAAACAGCTACTAGCTATTTCACCTCCCTGATTTTTTCAAATTATTAATATACTAGTACTATATTTCAAAATATATATATATCACTTATATATAATTCCCAAAGTATATATAACTATATACATATTTGATTTATACTATTTATTTAATTTCCAAATATAATGCATAATTTACAAAAATGTGTATAACAAAATATTTTCAAATTATATATAAATAATATTTAAAATATGTTTATTATAAAATTATATATACAAAAATGATAATATATGAGAATTACCACACCATAACCTCCATCCAGGGAAAGATTTCTTAAACATGACATAAAACAACACTAAGTATAGAGGTAAAAGATGATGTGCTTTATTTATTATGCAAAAATAAAGAAATTCTGTTTCTAAACTTGTTTCTATTGGAGATCCCCAATTGCCAATGTCTGTTCTTTCCCTTGAGAGAGGAGGGTTTGGTTTCTCCAGAGGCAGATCCTCCCACCTCTTACTGGAGAGGCATCCCCTGCTGTAACCTGACTGGCTGAGGAGAGAGACGGAAGGTTCATCACCCAAATGCAGACCCTGTTCAACACCCTCATGTCGCTCAGTTCCCCTAATCTCTGTTCTTTGTGCCTGAGATGTGTCTGGAATGCGCTGACCCCTCTGATCCCACATGCCCTATATATGGTACTTCCCATTCTCCAGTGTCTCCAAGGATATGAATGGCAAGCCAACATTTTCCTCATCACCTCCCACACCCTTCCACCTCAATTGTTCAGTTCCTCTTTCATTTCATTGATGGAAAAGTTGGCGTTTTGTTTCTTTTTCTCGCTATATGGGACGATGTTTTAGAAAAGAAGAAAAAAGAAATATCTTTACTGTGCCATGTTGAAACTCTAACGCAATGGGATTTTTTAGTTTTATCTTTTTAAGCCAGTATAAAATTTGTCATTGATTATACTCTAGTATTTTTCTTCCTCTAAAGCAGCAAACACACAGCATTCTTGGTATAAATATCGATTATATATAAGCAGCTGCAGGTTTGGGCTATGAATCATTTTGCTAATGGGAGCTACAGGAAAAATTCTTTGACAGTCTGTCAAGCAGATTTCCATCGGGAAAAAAAGGAGAGAAAGAGAGAGAGAGAGAGAGAGAGAGAGAGAGAGAGAGAGAGAGAGAGAGAGAGAGAGAGAACATTTTTCAAGTGGATTTTTCCATATAAGCATCCAGGAAGGATCATTTTTAACTGACCATGAATCTTATGTGAATAATTCTATATGGAATTTGCTGAAATGTCTATCTAAAATAACCCATTTCTGTAACAATATTTCCACTTCCATTAGGTCAGATGTCTGCTCTGCCCCTTATATCTTACGATGTCTGAAAAGTATGACATGTTGAGCCCAGGTAAGAGCTCCCATAATATGGCATGAAATAGCAGGGGACCAAATGACTGACATATCTCATGTTGTCAGCTGACTTGCATTCTCTCTGTTAGGATTTTTTAGACTAATAGCAAATAGTGTTTAATCATGTGCTTTACTTGAAGTTTTCAGATGTAATCAGAGATTTATACTTCAGATTACAGTACACATTTCTTAGGGGGAATATAGTTTTTAAAGCTTAAATTTGACATGTACCTGTAACAGCAATGCTGTGCTATCTGGACAGGAAAAACATCAAACGTAACTGATGGAGAGAAAGAGGGAAAGGGAAAGGAGAAAGAATAAAAGAGAGGAAAAAGATGGGGGAAGAGATTCACAGCAGGAATTTAAATGCAGCTTTCAAGGTTTGCTGCAGGAATCTTGACAAAATAATACATATTTCAGCATTTCATAGGAAACAAAACATTTTCTAACTTTCCTCCCAACAGCCAGAAGTGTATGCAACTCCAAACACAGGAAAGATTTCAAATGAGAATCATTCACCACTCTTCACTTGTTTTAATGTAAATTAAAACATTGTAACAACTATGCATTTATTCTTGAATTTTTATTTTGGGAGAAAACACATATATTATATATGAAGAAAAATATTAAGTCAGCAACCTAACCTTCCACCAAAACATACTGGGGGAAAAAAAGAAAAAAAAATAAACCCAAAATAAGAAAGGGGGAGACAAAATTAGAGTGAAAATAATAAAATACTGTGTTAAAAAATAATAGAGAAGATCAACAAAACAAAAAAGTTTATTCTTTAAAAAATATCAACATATTTGACACAACTTTCATTAGACTAACCAGGAAAAACAGAGAAGGCTCAACTTATTAAAATTAAAGACAGAATATTTCTACCAACCTTACAAAAATAAAATAATTTAAGACAACTATAAATAACTTTCTGACAAATTAGATCACTTAGGTGAAATAGATGAATTCCTAGAAAGATACACACTACCTCAAGAAGAAATTTTTTAAAGATGTGAAATCTTAGGTTTTAGTAAACCTAAAATAAGAAGAAACCATAAAGGAAAATGGAAGTGACCATGGGTTTGGTGATGTCTTAATATGTTCTGGCTGCTATGAAAAAATACCATAGGTTGGTTAGCTCATAAACAACACAGTTTATTTCCCATGGCTTTGGAGACTGAAAGTCTGAGAACATCCTGGTACCAGGATGGCTGTAGACTGCAGATCACATGGCAAAAGAGGCCAGGGAGCTCTCTGGAGCCTCTTTTATAAGGTATTAGTCCCATTTATGAGAGTTCCACCTCATGATTTAAGCACCTCCCCAAACCCTACATTCTAACACCATAATTTTGGGGTGGTTAATATTTCAACAAATGAATTTTGGAGTGACACTCTTAAACCATAGCATCACACACACACACACACACACATACAAAACACACACACACACAAAACACACACACACACAATATACACGGACACACACAAAACACACACACACACACACACACACACACACACAATCCAAGAAAGAAAAAATTAATAAGTTAAAATGTATCAGAATTTTAAAAATCATGTTCTTTGAAATACACTGTTAAGAGAATGAAGCGGGGGGGGGGGAGCCAGAGATTGGGAGAAAAGTATTCAGAACACATCCTATACAATAAAAGTGTAATATACAAATTGACCATCACTCCAACACACAAGATGGCCACCCCCATGTGGTCAAAATTGGCTGCCCCCAAGTGGATACAAGATGGCTGCCACAAGATGGCCAGCAGAGGAGGGCAGTTGGGAAAGACCAAGCCTGTAAGGCAGGACAGTTAGGGGGTACCCAGGGCTGCAAGGGAGGACAATTGTGGGGGACCAGGTCTGCAGGGGAGGACAGTTGGGGGAGACCAGGCCTGCAGAGGAGGGCAATTGTGAGTGATCAGGCTAGCAGGGGAGGGCAGTTAGGGGTAACCAGGCCAGCAAAATAGAGCAGTTGTGGGGAACCAGGCCAGCAGAGGAAGTCAGTTGGGAAGACCAAGCTGGCAGGGGAGAGCAGTTGGGGAGGACCAGGCCTACAGGGAAGGGCAGTTGGGGGCAACCAGGCCTGTACGGAAGGGAAGTTGGGGGGAACCAGGCCTTCAGAGGAGGACAGTTAAGGGCAGTTGGGCTGGTAGGGGAGCAGTTAGGCATCAATCAGGCTGGCAGGGGAGTGGTTAGGGGGTAATCAGACAGTTAGGGGAGGCTAGGCTGGCAGAGAAAAGCAGTTAGGAGTTATCAGGCCAGCAGGGGAGCAATTAGGTGTAAATCAGGCTGGCAGGGGAGTGGTAAGGATGTGATCAGGAGTGGTTAGGTGGTGATTGAGCCTAACTGGGCATTTGGACATCTCTCAAGGAATCCCAGATTGGAGAGAGTGTAGGCTGGGCTGAGGGACACACACATATACCCTTCATGAATTTTGTGCACAGGGCCTCTAGTCCTACCTAATAAAAGAGTAATATGCAAATTGACTGTACCACTAATACACCCACAAGCCACGCCCACAAGCCATGCTCACAAGCCAATCAGGAGCAAATTATGAAAATAAACCCCAACCAAGATGGCTGCAGTCACTGAGAGCAGAAAGGAGGCTGGGGTCTCCCCGGCAATGGAGGAAGCCAAGC
The DNA here is from genome assembly GCA_027563665.1 of Antrozous pallidus. NCBI lineage: Eukaryota > Metazoa > Chordata > Mammalia > Chiroptera > Vespertilionidae > Antrozous > Antrozous pallidus. Next base: position 54,390,128 of record CM050518.1, read on the forward strand.
TTTCCACCTGCCCTTGCTGGTCTAGGCTTCCACTCAATGCTACAAAGTTTCAATTATAGAAGATACATAATCCCAACAGAAATGGCGGCAGCCACGGAGCTGGAGAGAGCAGAGGCTATGGTTGCCCAGGCGATGGAGGAAGCCAAGCTTCTGCAGCCTTAGAGCCTAGGCCTCCACTCTAGGCTACAAAGTTTCAATTATGGAATTTAAATAAACCCAAACAGAAATAGCTGTCCCCACAGAGTGAGCAGAAGGCTTCTCCTCAGGCTACAAAGGTTCAATTGTAGAACATAAATTAATCCCAGATGCCAGGGCCTCTGCTTGGGTCACTGAGGGGCATGGCCAGCCTGCAAACCACCACAGGCCCCTTGCCAAGGCTGCCCCACACCCCAAAGGAACCCTCACCCTGATCCGGGACACCCTTCAGGGAAAACCAGCTGGCCCCCACCCATGCACCAGGCCTCTATCCTATCTAATATAAAAGTAATATGCAGATTGACCATCACTCTAACACAAAAGATGGCTTCCCCGATGTGGTCAAAGATCCTGCCCCCACGTGGACACAAGATGACCATCAAACGATGGCCAGCAGGAAAGGGCCATTAAAAAGTTCCAGGCCTGCAAAGGAGGGCAGTTGTGGGAGATCAGGCCAGAAGGGGAGGGCAGTTGGGAGGGACCAGGCCTGCAAGGGAGGGCAGTTGGGAGTGATCCAGCCTGCAGGGGAGGGCAGTTAGGGGTGGCCGGGCCGGCAGAGGAGGGAAGTTGGGGGAAAACAGGCTGGCAGGGGAGCAGTTAGACATCAATTAGGCTGGCAGCGTAGTGGTTAGGGGTGATCAGGCTGGCAGGCAGAAGCAGTTAGGAGCAATCAGGGAGGCAGGCAGGCGAGTAGTTTGGAGCCAGCAGTCCTGGATTGTGAGAAGGATATCTAACTGCCTGTTTAGGTCCGATCCTACTGGGATCAGGCCTAAATGGGCAGTCAGACATTCCTTGTGGAGTCTCAGATTGGAGAGGGTGCAGGCTGGGCTGAGAGAAACCCCTCCGCGCCCCCCCCCCCCCCCGCACGAATTTCATGCACAGGGCGTCTAGTCCTATATAATAAAAGCCTAATATGCTAAGTGTCCAGTCATCCAGTTGGCCATTTAACCAATCAAAGCATAATATGCTAATGATATGCTAAGGCCACTCAACCGCTTGCTATGACATACACTGACCATAAGGGGGCAGATGTTCCGACCAGTAGGTTAGCTTGCTGCTGTGGTCCAGCCAATGAGGATTGAGAGAGATGGGCCTGACATGCCCTGGAGTCTTCCAGCAGTCATTTCCTGGCTGGCCAACCTCCTGTATCCTTCTCTAGCCTTGATTGTGCACCAGTGGGATCCCTTGGCATGGCCTGCACCTTCTCACAATCTAGGCTGAGGGACTCCTCCCCCCTCACACGTGTGCATGAATTTCTTGCATCAGCCTCTAGTATCTGATAAAAGACTTAAATCTAAAATATATAAAAACTCTTAAAATTCAACAATAAGAAAACAATCCAGCTGAAAAGTAAGCAAAAGATCTGAATGGACACCTCATACTGGAAAAAGTGCAGAGCAAGAGGGACCCTTATTCACTGCTGGTAGGAATTCAAAATGGTGCCCCCATTTTGGAATACAGTTTGGCAGTTTCTTCCTGTACTAAACACAGTTTTACCTTGTATTCAGAGATCTTGTTCTTAGGTAAGTATTTACCCAATTCATTTGAAAATTTATGCCCACACAAATCCTGCCTATGAGTATTTATAGCAGTGTTATTTATAACAGGAAAAAAAAGCCTGGAAAAAAGACAAATCTCCATCGATCAGTTATGAAATATACAAAATGTGTTTATCCACACAATAGAATACTCCTCAGCAAGAAAAAGGCATTAGGCACTGATAAATCTTAAGCTAAAGAAGCTAGACACCAAAAAGTATGTTTCATTCATATGAGGTTTTAGGAGAGCCAAATCTAATCTAAAGGACTACAAATAAGATCTCTGGTGGCCTGGGATTATTGCAGTGGACCCCAGGGAATTTTCTAGAGTGACAGAGTATTCTATATCTTGACTAGGATGGTGGTTACCTGAATGTCTATATTTTTCAAAGTCCACCCAGTTTTCCACTTAAAATGGAAACATTTCATCTTATGTAAGTTATGCTATAATAAGTTTAAGGGAGACTTCATAACAAATAAGAGCTGAAAGTTAAGGAAGAAACAAACAATTCTCATTTTCAGTTGTTTCTCCATATACCAAAACCTTCCATTTGGTGTTCAGTTTGACAATGACCTGAGTATTATCTTAGGGAATATGATAGCACCCCATTTCTGTTAGGAATACTGAGCATGTATGGAATTTTTAGTCTAACTCAAAATCCCAATAGGCCAGACAAGTAACCCCATTCTCTTTCCCTGAATTTAATCTTGGTTGGTACCAGGAAGATCCTTTAACTATCTCTCCTTTGAAGCAAATTATATTCTTCACTTTTCTGCTTGAGACCTTCATTTCTGCAAAACTTCCCACTTCATATAACTTTTATGATTTCTTTGATATTGGTAATGGCTATGATTCTCCCCATGTTAGCTTCATTGGACCATCTAAGCAATAAAAGCTGAAAATAATCCACCTAAAAACCTGGAATTTTTTGTCCTCCTACATAACCCCCTTTAACTGACTTCTGTAGTGCTAGACATTTGGAAAATCCATATTTTCATGATTATTTCTCTGCCATCCAAATGGAGTGATCATGTACAGTCAGCCTTCTTATATCACCTGGAACATGGCAGATGGTCTCCTCTCTCTGTGCTGCCTCAGCCCTTGGTAATTCCCGGGCAATGTTCTCCCTGTCCTTTGAACTCGCTGTTACCTCAATACTGACTCTCTTTAAAAGTTATTTTTTCAGGCTGGATTTTTTTAGGACTTGCTGCTATAATATAAACATTTAAAAACATTTTTGGACTTCTCTGAAGACATTTAAATGCATAGTCTATAGCGTCCTGTCCAATTTATATGTGATACCAAGCCACACATGCAATTAACTTGTAGCCACATTATAAAAGAAACAAGTAAAATTAACTTTCATAATACATGTTATTCAACCTAATGTACCCCAAGTATTACTATTCAACATGCAACTGATATAAAAATTAAGATAACTTACAGTCTTTTTCATAGTAAGTCTTGGAAATTCAACATATATTTTACACCTAAAGCATATCTCGATTCAGACTAACCATATTTCAAGTGCTCCATAGCCACATGGAGCTACCAGCCACCACAATAAATAGCATAGCTCTACAATGCTGGGTTTCCTTAAATAGACTCAAAATGTTGCTTCAGCATCAACTGACGGGTATGGCCCAGAGCCAAATCAGGTAGAGTCTACGTACAGTGCAAAATAAGCAACTTTCCCTTTGTTTACCTGCAATTCCTTTATTTAAGGAGAACTGGGGGTCTTTTATAAACACTCTTCTAGCAGTAGGTGAATATCTAGAAGCTTTCTAACCCCAAAATTTCCATACACAGATATGCTTCTATTTCTAGGGTAGTACTCTATAAAATGGAAGAAAACATTTTGACACAAGTCAGGGTAGGAAGTAAGAAGACAGAAGGATTGAGAAAGCAGGAGGTGAAGACCCTGGTTTGTCAGGTCAGTCATGACAACTGCTATTCTTCACAAATTGTACATCTTCACATTACATTGACTCTACTATTCTTAGCTTTGCAAGTGGTGAAAAAATAATTTTATGGATGTATATATAATGTACATCTTATAAAAAATGAGAATAACTTTTGAGCACATTAACTTTCCACTGTGCACTCAATACCTGACCAAATGTCTTGAGGGCTACCTCAAGATTCGGATGAACTGTCAGTCTTAACTTCTGCATATGAATATTTATTCCAGACTGAAGGATTCTAAAATCCTTTTGCTGGTCAGGAGCCAGCTTCCTGCTGCTTTTAGGACAGCTGTAAGGAGCTCTAATATTCACTGATGACAACACCAATGGTCAGCTCCAGGAACCCCAGCTGATCCAGAAGCGCCCTCGGCACAACTGTGGACGTCAGGACACTGTTCGCAAGACAGCTTCTGGCTGAACATCTTGCAGTCAGGTAAATCCCAGATCTGATAGAACATTCTAGAAATTATATTATCTTAAGGTCAATATTACTTTTAACATTTTTTCTTTACTTGTGTACCATTCCCACAGCATCATTTACTAGGACCATTATATTACCAGACCTTTTGGTTAAGTATGTTTGACAAGTACCTGTCTATAACAGTCTGTAACACTGATAAGTCTATATCAATTTATAGTCTATGGCATTGGTAATATCTAAGTTACATATTCTAAACATGGCCATAGTCATAAAAGCTTTCAAAAGAAAAGACCTCACTGAGACAATGAAAATGAATTCTCCTATATCCACCAGATTGATTGACAGGACTAAGATTCCCAGTTTTCCAGCTGCTATCGTATTAGTAGGCTTTTTAAACCTCACTTGAACCCCTTTTCAACTCAGTTATTGAGTTCCCTCTATTAACAATAAGCTAATTTCACCTGCATTCAATCTGTAGGCATCTTCAATTGAGAACTTTATCTGCCAATTCTTTCTACTCCTTCCAGGACATAAAAGTAACCTGCCCATCACTAAAGATAATATGTTCCAAAATGATACTATGCCATCTGCATCCAATAACCAGACCCCCTTCTATTCCCCCAGTTAATTAAATGGAAGGAAAGTGATGACAATGGAGCAAGGCAGTAAGGAAAATATTTCCACCTCGCTGACTGTGGTGGACACTCGCCAGCCATAAATGCTGGGATAAGAATCTGGGAAGTCATATAAAATAAATTGCCTCAAGGTCTTGGATCCTAGACAATGTAGAAAAAATTAAAATGGCCACTTTGCCAATTACCTCCTCTCTCTCTACCTGAAATTCTAACAGTATAAGAGCTGCAATTGAAGATATATAGCAATCACCTAATTAAGCAAGAAAAATGTAGCCATCATGAGCACCATTATTATACTGTGCTGGGAGGGGAGTCATTCCTAAACCTTCCCAAGCATCTCCCCTTCCCACACATCCTACTCAGGCCATGCATTAGGTAAAAAGAGGAGCCTTCATTTTTCCTTCAGGAAAATCTGGGAGCTTCTGACCCTCAGCCCTATATGATGCCTAGCATCTAATGCCCAAGGCCTTCTATCTCAACATCCTTGATAATTCCAACTGAGTGAACCAAGGCCATTCCATCAAAACCACACTTTGTCATTCCAGCAAAGGTTTACTTGTAGGCCACTGAAGAGATGACCTGCTGAGGCCAATCTTACCTTCCTGGAAAACAACTGACTCACACTCCAGCATGTTCTCCTGAGCACTATTAAGCCAGCACAGCACACTCCTTCCACTCAGGTTGCATCTGCAAAGAGTGAAAAGTACTCTCGTCATTTCCATCGGCAGAGCAAAACAGATCTGAACCACATCACCTGGCACTGCCTTTGATTCCAAGAAGAAATTAGACATGCAGGGAAAATTCAGTGGACATAATAAAAACTGAAAGAAACCACAAAGCAACTCACAAGAAGAGATGGAGTGAGAACTGTTATAGATATATCTCAAGCCAGGCCCACGCTATCCTATGCCAGCATGATATGTGAATTCTCAGCTAAATGAACACATTACCAGAGCTCTGAAAAGAAAGTAGCTTAGTTCTTGAACTGGCCAAAGAACTGGAAGATAACATGATTATGTCTTTCTTGGTCCTTTAACTGCATAGTTATTTTAACCCCTTGTCTGGTTATCCTGGTCACTGTCTGATTATTATCAGACACTATTATTAACAGTACTGCTAGTAGACGAAGATAAGCAAGTGTACACCTGGAAAGTACAGTAAGAAATGTTTAGTGGGTGATTGCTCTGCCCACTCCCTTTAGTTAACAGATTTAATCTTCTCAACAACCAGGTTACCATTATTCCAATTTCACAGTCTAGGAAACAAAGCTGGGGAGGGGTCAGCCTGCTGCTCACAAGTACCCACTTGAGCCAGGATTTGAATCTAAGCAGCCTGGCTCCTGGGTATATACAAAATGGTTTACTGATACTATTATTAATCTTCACCTGGACGCAGCCATGGACAGAAAATCTAGAAATGGGACAGAGCTGCAGCTTAGAGAGCAGCTGGGGTCTGGGTACTGCTGATCGGTGAGCTGCAACCTCTAGGGGAAGCACAGGTGGCTTCTTCCTGGTCATGTAACCGCAGGACCTGAGGGTTCCCTACCCCCAAGGAGCGGTGACATGCACCCTCTTCCATTCCCTGCTACACTAAAATAGTTATTAGAGGGGTGACTTTCATTTTGAAATTGTTAGTACCAGCATCTTTCTAATATCTCTCTTTCCCTCCTCCCTCATTTACATGTATAAGATAATACCGAAATTTACATGATTGTTCAATATTACCTTTTAACAATTTAACTCCACTCTGCTACTCAGCCAATTTTTCTTTGCAACTAATGGAAAAAATGGAGGCAATAAATAGATGATGGTTTGTTTGTTTTTCAACAACTACAGGCAGGCGTATGATAATGAATTGTTTACCCAATTCTTAAAGAACTATTATGCTCTGAGAGAGACTGAAGAAAATTCTGATCAAACAAAACACATTGTTACTAGTAAATTATTTATTTGCACACTAAGTATTTTATGAGATATTTTTAGATCACTATTGCTCCCTTACCAAATTTACTCTGAAATTCAACACTTCCACCCTAGGCATATATTAATAGTAAACTAAAAATCTCAATTCATTCTCTTCTCTCTCTCTTTCTCAGGGAAAAGTGTACTCTGAAATGTGCACCAAGGCATCTAGTGAAAAATAGCATTACATTAGCCATAAAAGCTTAAAAAATCACATCCTTCTGATATTATTATATACTTATCCGACCTTAGAGGAAGAATCAATGAAATGAAAGACAGGAAATAGAGTCAATAAAATCCTCTTACAACATTTTCCAAAGAATTCTGAAGAGCAAATATTATAAAGGAAGAGGAGAAATGACATTATTGGATACACTGAATTTTAGAAGTGCTTTGGGTTAGTTCTTCAAGATGTACAGGAGAAATAGTTTAAGTGAAATTGCTATGAGCTGACCTTGCTATATAAAGTCCTAAGCTAGAGATGAATTAATTTCAAAATCCATCCTTTTAATTGCACAATGTTAAAGAGAAAACCACAAGTCTCAAATGGAGTCCCTAGTGCTGAAGTTCATGACACTCAGACTTAACATCTGACTCACAGGCAGTTCCAGCCCTTCACAAATATTACTTCACACGAGTCAGTCTGGAATTTCTGGATCAACACCAGGGAGTTCACCTGTCTGACAGGACCCCTGTCAGCCTTCCCCCAAAGAAAAGTGCCTTATCGGAAACAATCCTTTCTTTCCTTTTGCTAATAACTTTCTGGTCCTGCCCAGTTTCTGTCCATAAAAACTTTCCGTTTTGTATGACTTCTCTTATAAATCACAATATCATACTTATATTGATAAAAATATACATATAAATATATATATATTGTTTATATATACTGATATAAGTAGAGTATAAATATATAAATAGTATGCAAGGCTTGCAAACTTAAAAGATATGTATCTGTAGAAATGTTTAAAAATATAAAGGGGAGTAAAATATGCCTCTGGCATAATAATTATTTGGAGCTTATTATTTTTGAGACCCTGTGCAGATACAGGAGACTCTCTAAAATCAAAGTAGAAGTTGCCCTTTTTTGAGGGAAATGAACATTTATAAGGGAAATGTCCATTTTAAGAGTTTCTCAATCCCTCTCCCCCCCCTCCCTCCTCCCCCCCCTCCCCTCCCCCCCACTCCCACCTCCAGAAGAGGAAGTTGACTCAATCACAAGAAACTCTTATCAATGGAGAGGGCAGGGACTTAAACCTGCATGAAACAGCCTTACCTGGGTTTACTGTGCTTTTCTTGATCACCTTTTATAACTGCCTGTTTTTTCTTTTGTCTTTTACTGAAGATGGTATTTAAGTTGGTGGTTTGAGCCTATAAAGGAGTTCATTTCCCTGGGTCTCTTCTATATATACAGTCAATAAACTCTGTTTGCTTTTCTCTTGTTAGTGTTTTATTACAGAGGTTCTCAGCCAAGATGGGTTGAGGGAAAATTATTTTTCTTTACCTACACATATAAGTATGAGATCTGGCTTGATGAAGTGTTTTGCTTTCTATAAATACAGTTATCATCTTCCTCTCACCACTATTTGGTAGCATCTCACAATTTCAAACAAAATGCATTTGTAAATGCAACACAGACTCACTCTCTGAACGAAATGAGCTGCCTTCTTCACTCTGAGAATAGAAGATAAAGCTCTACATGAGGCAACTGAAAATTGTCAGGACTAGAAATACCCTTGCAGGATGACTGACTCCTTTTTCACCTTGATCACTGATGTATTACATAATGACAACAATTTGACAACATTCAGAAATGGCAAATTTATTAATGTCTAAATTTACACTCACAGAGCTACAAAAATCAGTGTATTTTTCTACACAGATAATATCGTGAAAAATTATGTTAATGTTGCACCAAACAGCTATATTGAAAATCCATATTGTAAGCCTTGGTAATTTAATTTACTCAATAGATACATGTGTCTTTTAAAAGAATTAATAACAGAATTTTCTGTATATCTAAACTATGACATTTTAAGCACTTAATTTTGTTAATAAACATGAGTCAATATTCTTCCTCATTTTAGCAAAGATAACATTTGCTAGGAATAACTCATATAAATGTCCTCAGTACTCAATACCATTAGCTAAAAACCAGATCCACTTCATCCTCCAACAGGCTTGGACCAGATGGGAACAGAATAAACCGAAAAGTATTTCACTGGAGCCTCTGGAATCAGACGGGAGCTGCAAGTCAGCCACAGGATACTGTGCCCTGAGGAAGCTCTCAGCATTTCCATGGATAAAACCTGGGTGTGGGATACTCACTAGTTATTTACAAACTGTTCTCACACATACAATCACTTTGGGAGTCTAATTTTCCAATAATCCAAAATAAAACTAAAAAAATATAATAGCTTTTTTTAAAAATCTGATTCAAGGTTTTGGTGAGACTGAAGTACATAATATAAAGTCATCTTTAAATGATAAAACTCCAAATAATAACTATTTCTATTAGGATCAACACCAACTGAAAAACCATCCATATTTCTTTAATCCCCCCACCCCTTTAGTGCATGTTTTACTGAGTTTGATTTTAAGCATGATTTATTAACAATAACCATAATAATAAAGCAATAATAAGAAACACATTATAAATGTAGAGTTTACCAATACTTTTGCACACATTGATATTTGATCCCCACAGTAACCCTAGGGAAGGTGGGCATTATCAGTATTTGGTATGACAGATGAGAGCACTGAGATTCAATCAGGTTTAAAATATTGTTTAATGCCGTGGCTGGTTTGGCTCAGTGGATAGAGCATCAGCCTGTGGAGGGTTCCAGGTTTGATTCTGGTGAAGGGCACATGCCCAGGTTGTCAGCTCAATCCCCAGTAGGGGACTTGCAGGAGGCAGCAAATCAATGGTCCTCTTTCATCATTGATGTTTCTATCTCTCTCTCCCTCTCCCTTCCTCTCTGAAAGCAATAAGAATATATTAATTAATAAATAAAATACTGCTTAAGAAGACCCAAGAAGAATTGGAATAAAATATACCCCATATTGCCCATATTTTATATGATCATATATAATTACATTTCATTGGTTTGGTGAAAGAAATCCATCCTTAACAATATTTGGAAGTGTCTGAACACAGCAGTAGAGAGGAGAATCAATTCTGACCATTTGGAATTCTCAGCCACCAAAGGGGTAGACGGGGTTTGCCTGGCACCAAGTACACCATCTGACACCACCTGGTACATCGCTTCCCCTCAAGCACTGAGCTGCTCCTTTGGTTCATATGTGAGTTTTCTCAACACAGAACTTAGCAGATACTCAATGCATATTTCTTGAATAAATTTAGCACTTGGAGGGTAGGGTAAGTTCAAACATTTTTCTCTATGATTTTGTTATACATGAAAAATCAATTAAAGGAAAACTGATGTACGAGGCCCATTTGAGCCTTTGAGATGAATTTTTCATCAACAAAGTAGGATACTAACACCTGACAGCAGGAGACTGTGAACAGAGCGTGCAAAGGATGAGCCAAGCATTATCGCTATTGTTTTCCTCTGTCTTTTGTTTTATTATCTCAGAGTTGTTCAGTGGGTTTTTCCTTGGGGGAAAAAAAAAGAGAGAGAGAGAAAGAAGTCTACAAGGTACCAAGACAGAATTCATTCCTTTAAGCCTTGTTACTACAGAATGTAATTTTGATTCACATTATCGGGAGTAAACAGCACATACTGAAAAGGTTTTCTTTAATCATTCAATTCATCACAATGTCCCTGGAAGAAGAAACAAGTCAATAATGTGCACATGTTGCAATTGCACAAAAGTAAAATGTAAAAATTCATTCACTCCTCATTCGTTTAAGTAGAGGGTTTAGTTTTCTTCTGAAAAACAATATTTCCTTCCCAAGTTCTGCTTTGACAAGCATTTTTAAGGTTGACAGAAGGAAGTAATCAACCAGGACCCTTTTCATATCTCTTTGTGTCTTCATTTTAAGGTTATAGGGTTACAGACAGGGAAGTGGAAGGCATAAACTTCAAAACTTTCCAAAGGTTTAACAAGTTAGATATTTTATTTAGTCTGTGGAAAAGAGAGAGGGTGACTTTTGACAGAATAGGGGACAAAAGGAGAAAATTTGTCAATGTGACCAGGTTAGTTCTCAGAGTGGTAAGACATCCATGGTTACTGAAAAAGTGTAGGACACTCCATCCTTAAAAGTGAAGGCATTTTGTAAGGTAAAACTTTTCTAGATGTAATTTACTTACAGGATATTTTTCCTTACATGATATTACCCTACTATCCACCCCTTTTTTTTATTAATGGAGGCTTTTGTAAATTTTATAATGCAATCTTGATAACTTTAAATTTTAATTTTTTGCACAAAAATATGACTGCTTTAGGTTCATTGCATGTTAAGCAATTTTACCATAAAATGAACTACCAATAGAAATTTTAGTTAATACTTTAGGAACAGCTTTTCGTTCAGTACAATTAAATTTTCTTGAATATTCACTTATTTCAATTAGCCAATTTAAATTAATCTGAAGATTTGATTACTATTTTACTGTCAAATTTAGTACTCTACCAATAATCTTAGTTTACCTTGTAAATATTAGTGGAAAGGATTATTTGCATTCTTGAGTAGGCCCTGAGCATTCCTGGTGCTAGGCTAAATTTAGATATAGGGCAGCTGCTGTCGGTCAAATCCCTGTCTGTTACCTGGGTCCAAATCTGAGCTGGGCAAAGTCTCTGTTATCTGCATCCCAGTATGGTGTCAAATAAGCCAAAGGAAAATCATTTGGGCAAAAATAAAAAGGATGCCAAGTCAATTTTATAGAAAAGATTCCTTTATTAACTTTTGGTTAAGAATATGTTTGTATATTTTCAGAAAACAACTCCAAGACCATGTGGATTTCTGCAACAGAGAGGAATTGATAGGTCTGCTCCAACCACAAAGACAAGAGGAGAAACAGTCCAGAGATGGAAGACGCTGATGACACCTTGCCATGCTAGCAGTCAGCAGCTGTGTGTCACTGCAGGTTACCTAGGACCAAACCAGAGAGGGTCGGACCTGCATTCCAACAATGTGTCCACCATCCAAATATCACCGCTGACATGTACACATAAGGAACGCTTTGACATTGAAACTGGGACTCAGAACTGTTGGACATTGAAATTGGAACTCAAACATTTTTTATTATATGTTTACTAGAGGCCTGGAGCGCAAAATTCATGCATGAGGGGTGGGCGGCATCCCTGAGCCCAGCCTGCATTCTCTTCAATCTGGGACCCCTCAAGGAATGTCTGACTGCCCATCTAGGCCCGATTCCTGTAGGATTGGGTCTAGACAGGCAGTTGAACATCCTTTTCAAAATCCAGCACTACTGGATTAGTTTACCTTATAAATATTAGTGGAAAGGATTATTTGCGTTCTTGAGTAGGCCCTGAGCATTCTTGGTCTTAGGTTAAATTTATATATAGGGCAGCTCACAATCCAAACTGCTCACCTACCTGCCTTCCTGATTGCCCCTAAATGCTTCTGCCTGCCAGCCTGATCACCCAACTAACCACTACCATGCCAGCCTAATTGATGTCTACCTGCTCCCCTGCCAGCCTGTTTGCCCCCAACTTCCCTCCTCTGCCGGCCTGGTCACTCCTAACTGCCCTCCCCTGCTGGCCTGATTGCCCACAACTGCTCTCCCTTAAAGGCCTGGAACCTCCCAACGACCCTCCCCTTATTGGCCATCTTGTGGTGGCCATTTTGTGTCCACATGGGGGCAGCACTCTTGTGTGTTGGAGTGATGGTCAATCTGCAAATTACTCTTTTATTAGATAAGATAGAGGACTGGTGCATGGGTGGGAGCCAGCTGGTTTGCCCTGAAGGGTGTCCTGAATCAGAGTGGAGGTTCCCTTGGTGTATGGAACAGCCTGGGTGAGGTGCCTGTGGTGGTTTGCAGGCTGGCCACGCCCCCTAGAAACCCAAGCAGAGGCCCTGGGATCTGGGATTAATTTATGTTCTACAATTGAAACTTTATAGCCTGGAGCAGAGCCAAGACTTCTGCTCTTTATGTGATGACAGCCATTTCTGTTTGGTTTTATTTAAATTCCATAATTGAAACTTTGTAGCCTAGAGTGAAGGCCTAGGCCCTAGGGCTGTAGAAGCTTGACTTCCTCCATTGCCTGGGCAACCATAGCCTCTGCTCTCTCCAGCTCTGTGGCTGCCGCCATTTCTGTTGGGATTATGTATCTTCTATAATTGAACCTTTGTAACACTGAGTGGAGGCCTAGACCAGCAAGGGCAGGCAGAAAGCTTGACTTCTTCCATTGCCGGGGAAACCCAAACCTCCCTCCTGCTCTCAGCTGCAGCCACCTTGGTTGGGGTTTAATTTGCATAATTCGCTCCTGATTGGCTGATGGGCATGGCTTGATTGGAGGCATAGTCAATTTGCATATTACTATTTTATTAGATAGAATTTCTAGTCTGCAGAGGCATGATTTTTTAAAGAAAAGAAATGGGAAAAAATAGATACAAAGAAGCATTGAATAGACTGTCAAACTACTGCGGGATGGCAGAGGAGGTTTGGGGGGGAGGCAGTAAGAGATCAAGTAAAGGATTTGTATGCATGCATATAAGCATAACCTATTGATACAAGGCACTAGGAGGGAGGGCAGGTGAGGGAATGTACTGGAGGGTAGGGGAGGCCAGGGGGAGGTCAATGGGGGGAAAAAAGGAGACATGTACTACTATTAGTAATACTTTAAACAATAAAATAATAATAATAAAATAAAAATAAAAATAAAGTGAATGTGTTACCTTCTTTGAAAGCAGAAGTGGCGTGGTTGTTTTGTTTTTTGGGTTTTTTTTTCAACTTTATTAGGATACTAGTGGCCTGGTGCACAAAATTCATGCACATTAAAAGGGGATTAATTAAAGGAAATATTTTAATATTGCTATTTGCCCTTTCTCTATAACAGAAGTGTCAGAGATGAAAAAAATTAGTAAAATGTATATTAAAATCTTCCTCCTGTCAGAGTCTGGAGCATGCCATGGGACCCAAAGTCAAGTCCCTGCCCACCCGTGGTGCCTGAAAATTGTGCGAGACCCAGACCCAGCTGGCCCCACCCCCATCAAGCCCCGCTGGGCAGGGGACGCAGCCTCCAGTCCCTTGGCAAGGTGCCTGGTGGGGGCGCAGCCTGAGGCCCCCTGGGTCAGGGGCATTGCCTGAGGTCCCCTGTCAAGCCCCGCCTGGCAGAGGGCACAGGCTCAGGTTCCCTGCCCGAGCCCAGTGGCACGCAGCCTCAGGTCCCTGCTGATTGCTCCTTAAGGCTCATTATGGGACCTTGGCCTCCACTGACGGTGCAGTCCTCTTTTGTTATAGAAACCCCACCTCTGCTGTGGGTGCAGCCTTCTTGTGTTATGGAAACCCCGCCTCCACTGTGGGTGCCACCATCTTTGTGACAGTGTGATGGTCAATATGCATATTCCCTCATTATTAGATAGGATAAGTGACAAATAGGGATCCTATGTAATAAAAGCCTAATATGCAAATTGTTTCCTCAGGCAGCCATTTAATCAGGAGTTCGACAGAGACCTGGAGTTAGACTGCCTGCTATGACATGCACTGACCACCGGGGGTCGGTGCAGAGCATGGCAGGCAGTGGTGATGTGCTGCAATCTCTCACCAGCTACCTGGAGGCAGGGGTGGCAGGGATGGAGGTGCGGTGAGAATGCAGGGTATCTACTGAGCTCGCTCTCACTCCCCTGCTACCCTCCCCAAAGTTGCCAGGGCGTGTGTGCTGGAGAAGCCCTTGCGCTCAGGTGCCCGCGAAGAGCCTGCCCCACACCCACATGGCTTCTTTGGGGTGATCCGGGCTGCAGCTGCTGGGACTGCGGGGGCCATTCGGACTCCCCGTGGGTTTGCTCAGGAGCTGATCTGTGCTGCCCACCTGGCTTCCATACAGCAGTGCCCATCCCTGCTTACTATATCTCCACATGGGGACTTGGGTACAGTGACTCAGGCAGAGGGGGGTGCATGGGGGCTCAAGGGCCCATGTGCTTCCCAGAGCCCAGAGGTCAGCTGGAACCTACCTATCCATGCCAGACACTCGTGCTTCAATCACCGGTCAGTCCTAGGGACCGCACCCATATACAGATTTCATGCACCAGGCCTCTAGTTGTATATATTTAAGGTGTATAACTTGATGTTTTAATATACACATGCATTGCAAAATGACTAGCACAATCAAGTTAATTAACATATCTATGATCTCACAGAGTTACCATTTCCTATCTTTTTTCCTTTTCTGGGGGCAGGGAGTTGTGGTAAGAACACAAGAGTTATTGTCTTAGCATATTTCAAGTATACAATTACTGTCAACTACAGTAACCATGCCTTACATTAGGTCCCCAATACTTGTTCATCCTGCCTAACTGAATCTCTGTACCCTTTGACCATCATCTACCTGTTTCCCAACACCCAATCCAGCACCCAGCAACCACCATTCTACTCTGTGTCTATGAGTTCAATTTTCCTAGATTCCACATGTAAGTGAGATCATGTGGCATTTGTCTTTCTCTAACTTATCTCACTGAGCATAATGCCCTCAAGGCCCAACCATGCTGTCCCAAATGATAGGATTTTCTTCTTTTTTCCAGGCTGGATAATATTTCATTATATACACATTTTCTTTATCCAATCATCCCACAGAGCAGCTTTATTTTCATTGGCCTCTATGGCAGCTGTGGCCCAGGCCTGCCAATCTAGACAGATTTCAAACTTCTTAAAGGAAAAGATACTTTCACAGTATAGATAAACTCTGGGTCACAATTCCACTTTTACCAATTATCAATATGTAAACTTGGCTATGGGGGGGAGGGGGGATCAGTACCTTCCTAAGTAAGTTATTAAAATAATTATAGAAAAAAAATAAGAATCAAGTTCTTAGTACAGGACCCTGCATACAGCAAGAGCTCAGCAGGATAGGGACTAGGGTGAGGCTAGTGAGTATTTTTTATCCTGATTTACTGAAATGTTGGGCACCCCTCCAAATTAATGCCTGAGGCAATTGCCTTTCACACTTCACCTAATGCCAGCATGATTATCTCTTATCATTGATGTTTCTATTTCACTCTTCCTCTTCTTTCCTCTCTGAAATCAATAAAAATATATTTTTTAAATTTTATAAATACTGAAGTGAGTGTATGTTAATGTGAAGTTTACACTTCCTGTCATTTGTCACTTGCATTTGAACATCAGAATAGCAGCTCTTATAAAAAGAACATTTTTTGAAATTTGAAAATGTTAGAAATATAAATTTCTCCAAAAAAATAAATCATTTACTTTTTAGCATTTATTTTAACATTTTGCAAAAAAAAAAAAAAACAGTTTAGATATAAAAAGGGCATAAAAGAGAGTTTGCCTAGTAGGTTGCACATTACTGCAGACATATGTATTAGAGAGCTGTGTGTATTCTGTTCCTACTTCCAGTCCCTCCACCATCTGATCTGACTTTCTTCAGCATAGGTTCTAGGTGCCTGCCTGATTTTTTAATAAAACATCTATCTTGCTATATCTTGACTTCTCCCATGCCAGCAGAGACCACAAGTAATAGTCAAAACCATTTCCTAATTGGAAGCATTCAATGTATAATAAAATCTGTGGGAAAAGCTGGGCAGAGTAAATACAATACAAAACAAAAGTGAAATTTCTTCAAACAGATAAGAAATCTAAAGATTTAAATAATGTTTATACAAAATGGGTCACAAAATGCCATTAAACTTGCTCAAGGACTCTGGTAAAGGGGCTTGTGCCCTGAGAGAATGAGGACAGAGAGTCTCATCACAAGCACAGATAAGATAAAGATGAGCCAGCATCTCTGATCATAGCATGGAGCAATTTTCACTGCTCATGATTTATTCACAGTAATCAGGGGACGGACTACAGACTGACCTCAGACCTCAGATGGTTAGAAATGTCAGGGAAGTATTATGGTTCTCAGTAACAGAGAAGCAAGAATTACAGATTATTTCCCCTCCTAACACAGAGAAAGCAAAAGATCAACAGTATAGAAATGCTAAAATAAAAGTAGTTAAAACTCGAGAGCTTATTTTGATGATATTAAGGTCAGGCTATTTAAATAAAAGAACACTCTCTCACCAAAACTGGTTTGGCTCAGTGGCTTGAGCGTCGGACTGAGGACTGAAAGGTCCCCGGTTGGATTCTGGTCAAGGACATGTATGTACCTTGGCTGCGGGCACGTCCCCAGTAGGGGGTGTGCAAGAGGCAGCTGATGGATGTTTCTCTCTCATCGATGTTTCTAACTTTCTATCCCTCTCTCTTCCTCTCTGTAAAAAGCAATAAAAATTATTTTTAAAAAAAGAACACTCTCTCTTACTGTTTCTGATCTATTTCATAAGAGATACCATAGTTCTAAAGCAGTATCTTCTGAGTGTTTTAGAGTGGGTGCCTTTTGTTCCAATCTATCTTTTCTAAGACAGTATAGTTCATAGCCTTCCAGAACAAATAGCAGGTGTGTTTATTATCTATATACTAGAGGCCCGGTGTACAAAATTCATGCACAGGGTGAGGAGTGGGGGGTCAGGCCTAAACCAGCAGTAGAACATCCCTCTCATGATCCAGGACCACTGGCTCCTAACTGCTCACCTGCCTGCCTGCTTGATCAACCCTAACTGCCCTTTCCCGCCAGCCTGGTTGCCCCCAAGTGCCCACCACAGCCTGGTCATGCCACACAGCCTGCTGCTCAGTTATTTGGTCACCCCTCACTAACCTCCCTGCCGCCTGGTCTCTCTTAACTGTCCCCCCTGCTGGCCTGGTCACCCCCAACTGCCCCCCTATGGACCTGGTTGCCCCATGAAGCCTGCTGCTTGGTCATTTGGTTGCCCTTCACTAACCCCCCTGCCAGCCTAGTCATCCCACGCAACCTGTTTAGTCGTCCATTCAGTTGCAATAAGTTGCTTTTTTTATTATAGATATAAAGAGATAATATGCAAATTAAGCCAGGATGCTGTAACAGTCGCAACCAGTTCAGGAGGAGTGGCTGGGCGGGGCCCCAGAGCCAGAGAGAACAACACCCTGGGGGGCTGGAGTGGAGACACAAGCCTGCAGGGGGGGGGTGGCCCCCAAAAATCCTGCCTCTGCATTAGAGCTGCAGAGGAAACACCTTTTCTAACCACTCATTGGCTAAGCTTGCGGTATACACCACTTGCTTGGGTAATCCAAGAAGGTGATCTAGGGTTTTTCCACCTCACTCCTGGAGGAAAAAAGAAGGTCTGCTGCTGGAGGGGGTAAGAAATGTCATATCCTGCTCTATGTATCACAGAGTAGGCAACTTGTAAACAGAGATTTATTTATCACACTTCTGGGGCCTGGAAGTCCAAGGTCAAGATGTGGGCAGATCTGATGTTTGATGAGGACCTGCTTCCCATAGCTCTACATTCTCAATGTGTTCCCACACGGTGGAAGGGGCAAGGGAGCTCTGTGGGGTCTCTTTTCAGGATGGCTCTACCCTCAGGATCACAGTCCCTCCCAAAGCCCCACTCCTAACACCATCGCCTTGGGGGTTAGGTTTCAGTGTGACTTTTAGGATTTTGAGATTGCCACACCAGATCACTCATGACATTCACTCCATAGCAGGCAGTGATCAGGTGTAATTTACTTTTCAGAAATCACTAGGATTGCTATGTGAGAACAGATGACAGAAACCAGGTTATAGACCACCACAGCATCTGGGATAGAAATGTCAATGCTGTGAGGGTGTGGGTTTGAAGAAATAGTGGGTCATCTAAGGCACTGGAGGCAGGAATGGAGAAAAGAAAGAGGTGGGGGGGGGACACCTGTTTATGGCTGAGCAAGTGAAGGAATGTCACCACCTTTTACTGAGATGGGGAAGCCTGAGGGACCCATATGTCCAGTGGGAATGCAGAAGTTCTGTTTTATAAAGTTGAGTGATCTGGTGTGGCAATCTCAACCTAAACTGAAATACTTCATTTCTTCACTTAAAATTGGTAAGACAAAATATTAAAATGTGCTTACAATCTCAGTGGTGGGTATATGAGAATCAATAACTCTCATGTCTGAAATATTTCATTTTTGCTGAAAAGAATGGGTGAGCCAAAAGCCAACCAATGCTTTCCTGGTTTATCCATGATGCAAACAGACAGATGCATGAACTGCAATGCCTTTTCTATTGAACAATAAGAGAAAGAACAGGGGAGAAAGAGGACAGGGAGGGATAGACGAATTGGGCCACTCCATCTGGTGTCCCTGCACCAGTAGCTGGAAGCCACAGGGAAGGTGGATTAAACTGATGGGCTTCCCCACACATGCTCTTCAGAGCTAATGAGCAAGGCTTCATGATCTTCACTCATCCCAGCTTTGGAAACCACAGGACCATCCAGCCCATTCTCATGACCCCTGTAGACTCCTGACTGCAGTGCCCACAGCCCATCTATAAAACCACATCTGTTCACTTTCATATTTACAGAGTGAAGGCTGTGTAACAAACACAGATGTCATACGCACCCAGCTTTCTAGTTCAGTGTCCTTGCGCGAGACACTTGACCTCTGTGTGCCTCAGTCCTCTCACCTAGAGAACAGGCCTTATCAGCAGAGTTGCTATTAGGACAGAAGGCCCCAGAGCTCTCGGCATTGTACTTGGCACCTAGGGAGACTCCAGTGAGTGTCAGCTTAGTGTTGTTATGGCTGAACCGCCTGCACTCACTCTGTCCTTTCTATAGGCAAGGCCAGATTCAACAAAACAGAACTGTGGGAAAATCACATCTAAGTATACCACCGAGAATCCTCCAGCAAACAGGTCCTGTGGATCACATCACAGTATTTTCACAGCCAAAAGGACCCTGAACTTGGACTGCCGCTCTGGCTCCATCCACTCTGCAATTGTAAATAGTCGCTAGAGTGTTTCCAGCATCCATTGCTTAATTCAAAAATGAAGGTAGGAGCTGCCCTATCTCTTGGTTGGCTATATGGACCAAAAAGTAAGAAATATTAAGGTATTTGGAGGCAAGTGGGAAAGCATGGGTGTCCTCTGTCAGAGTTTCTGAGGGCTTTGTGATGAAATACAGGTAGGTGTACCCTAAAGGGCCTCAAGAGCAGCACGGCCAGCAAACAAAGTTCTGAGAATCCAGAATGGCTGTCTTTCCCACAGAAATCTCAACCTGTGCAGAAAAATTCCCTTAATTTATCCATCCCCCCGCCCCAATCCCACATCCTGTATTTTGTTCTCTCTTTGCCAAAGAAATATATAATGCTCAATAAAGGTGCCAATACTAGGAGAACTCCACAGCCATCCGCATGATATGACATCAGCCAAAACTTCATAAACAGGAGATTTGGGTAAATTATCAAATGTTCCCAAAATCTGGTTATTCCCCTGTCAATGGGGAAAAGTGAAATTTCATGTATAAAATGGTTGGAAGCATTAAATATAAAGATGTGGATGGAATTTCTAGTATTGTGCTTAACATGTAAGGACGCAGAAGGTATGTGTCCCCCCCACCTCCTGAAAGCTGACATGATACTGCTAAGAGGTTTCCCCCCATATCCTGTAACCAGGATTACTCTTTCCATAGGTGACATATCTCTGAGAATGCATAGTTAAGACTACAAGGAAATCTCAAGACAAACCCATGGGAAGGGCTCAAATTAAAGAGAATAGTGTCCTAGCCTGTTTTGCTCAGTGGATAGAGCATCAGTCCATGGACTGAAGGCTCTCAGGTTTGATTCTGGTCAAGGGCACATATGTCGGTTGCAGGCTCAATCTCCAGCCCCAGGTTGGGGTGTGTGTGGAAGGCAACCAAACAATGTGTCTCTCTCACATCAATGTTCCCCCTCACACTCTCTCTAAAAATCAATGGAAAAATATTCTCAAGTGAGGATTAACAACAACAGCAAAAAAAGAGAATGGTAATGCAGAGTGTTGACAACAATTTGAAGCAACTGGATATTGATAAGTGTAAACTCATAAAAGTGTTGAGAAGTCTGAGCCAACCAGCTTTTGCCATATCAACTTTCAACCTCTTCATCCAATTACTTTTCACCGTTTACAAGTGGCTGGGAGCCAAAGCTGAAGGGAATGAGGTTTGATGCTTCTAAGTAGAGGAAATTGCTTCCTTTCAAATGAGCAAAAAGTCCAGATAGCAAAGAAACAGAAGCTGCAGATGGGTGAAGCCAGGATGGAAGAGCTCTGCATACCCAAGACCAAAGACAGGCATAGGAGGGATAAAAACAACAGGCATGGGCCTTGAAGGGAGGAGAAGGCAGTTGACAGGGAAGGTATCCAACACCAATCTTATAAACCAAGAATGAGGGGCCAAGTCAGCTTTATTGGTTATCTAGGATCATTCAGATGATCTGCAAGTTGTCCCCAAAACATAATGTGATAAGAAATCACTAAATATACATATTCCCATATTTAAAATATGTTCTGTTCACAACCTGGAAAATGACTGGCTTCCGAAGAGCTTGCCTTACATATGTATAGCCCTTTACAGTTTACAAAGTGTTATGCGGGTTAATTTATGAAGGTTCTAAATAATGACTATATTCCAGTTTTATTGATAAGGAAGCTGCAATTTCTATGGCTTCATACCTATGAATGGCAGAAATAGGACTCAAGCAGCCCTCTGATTTTAAGCTAAGGATTCATCTCCTGACCTAATAATTCTCTTGACTAGGGGTTGATAATTCATCCTAGGGCTGTTGGCAATGTCTGAAGACAGTTTTGTCTGGGGTGGAGAGTGATACTATTGGTGTCTGGTGGGTAGAGACCAGGAATGCTACTAACATCTATGATGTATGGGAGAAAGAATGAACTGGCCCCAAATATCAATCTAGCCAAGATTCAGACCCTTGCTCTGTACCACAATTGATTTCCCAGGTATATGCTGCAAAACTGATATTTTAAACAGCTTCTCCTCAAACATGGAGATAAACTATCAGAAGCATCATCAAAATATATGAATTTTGCCTCTTCCCTTTCTCCTTGGTTTCACCACCATCCATGATAAATGCTGATCTCTGGGATTTTTCCTAACTCCAAGTCACAACTAGTAGTTGTGCATGTGACTAAATATATAGTTGTGCATGTGACTGAGTCAGTCCACTGATCAAGATAATATTAGGCCACTCAGAGGGAACAAAACATACAGAAATTAAATAGCAAAGCCAACATTGATCTCTCATTCATTTGATGTGTCCAATAGTGTTGGTGTGTGTTGTTTCACACAAATACTCAGGGATACAGGCCAGCAAAGCTTCACCATCTGGCAGCTGCACCATCTGGAGCACATGGCCCCTCAGATGCATGAGAGGAAAGAGCTAGAAGGCTGCACAACTTGTTTAAAATCTTCAGAGCCCATGACCCAGGACTAACTCAGTACATGCCCAAGGGGCATATGGGAGGCTGAGAAATAAGCAAGGGGCACTAAGCATAAAAGTTTCCCTACTCACTGTAGCTAGTTTGGCCCTCAGACTGGAGGGTCTCAGGTTTAATTCCGGTCAAGGGCACATATCTCAGTTGTAGGCTCAATCCCTGCCCTGGTGAGGGCACCTGTGGAGGCAAATAATCTATGTGTCTCTCCCCCTCTCTTCCACTCTCTCTAAAAATTAATAGAAAAATATCCTTGGGAGAAGATTAACAACAACAAAAAGTTGCCCTTCTCTGCCATGGATGATGCCCTGAGTCCTGCATCACTCTTTAGATATGGATGGCATGAACTGAGAGCCAAGAATCATACTGACCCTGTGTTGTTTACAGTTTGACTGTATGACCTATCAAGAAGTGCCTTTCACTTTGAGAAACTGACCCAATAGCTGTTGCATTCAATTCAATCACAAAGAACATGCGATCTGCACAGAGCAGCCCATGCTTCACAGGAACTTCAGTAAAATTGGGGTCCTATAGAGTACATGGAGGAACTAAGGTTACCACTGCATAGCAATGGTGACATGGTTTCAGAATATGTGAGTGATTTCAACAGGTGATGTAACAGCAGGTGGGTTATTTCTAGGATTATGGAAGCTATAAGAATTCTAGGACAGGACAGGAACAGTAAACAGATTCCATCTTAACTACAACCTGACTGACATAGTGGTTGTGTGGAGTGGAGTGTTGAGCAGGGCCGTGAGGCTGTGCCTGGGATCAGCAGGTACCTGGAGCAGACAGATGCCAGCCAAGTTTGCAAAATACTGCATATAAAAGAAGGGAGGAAAACTCAAGGACAGAAGGGGAGGAGGGCAACACATAGCAGTTAGGTAAAAAGTGTGAGCAGCATAATAGTGAGATACTGAGGTGTCATATATTCCATATTTATCTTCAAAGTTTCAAGACCACAGAGCATCTGCCTTCAGAATGTGCTTTGCAATTCATATAATAGCCTATCTGACCCTGCTTTCATGTTTCCTCCTGTTCCCACTACAGAAGAATAGCCACCTTGAAAAAACTTTAAAAACCTGACTTTCCAAGCCCTGATATGTATAGATGGAGGCTCTCTGGTAAATATAGACAGTCTATCACTGTTACAGAAAAAGTTCTATTTGCCATGAAAACAGTATGTCCCTTTGCCATCTGCAAGCATCTGACAATGGGATGTTTGCCCATAAAAGGCTATTGAAGCAAACACTTGTAGTGCTTTCAGGATGGACAGCAATAAGCAACAGCTGTGATTATTTATATGCTGGCGTGGAACTGAGCCGGTAAAATTAATCACTGCAGGTAAGTGCATAGGTGAAGAGGTGGGTGTGAGTATACACAGCAAGGGCCTTAACTTCCCTGCTAGGTGGGTTCGGCATATAGTCATACCCACCATTCTCATTTGCTCTTGTAATTTCTTGTTCGTATTATCGGAATTTACTTACTGCAGCCAACAATGCTAATTGGGCATGTGTGAAATTGCAAGTTTCTGATAAGGTTGGGGTTTTCTTACTCAATACTTCAAAGATAATATCAAGGATGAGTCTGCCTGGGGAGGGTCTGGAAAAAAGTTCTGATAGTTTGTTAAACTAATGGAGCATGGGAAGAGAGGAAAGGGACCCTCACTGTCAAGTCATTCTTCAGGGGAACGTCTCATGGAGAGAGAGCCTGCTTAGGTATGAGCCATAGAGGTGGGATGCCAGATAAGTTTTAATTTGGTGGGGGAAACCTAATTTGTTATTTATCTGAAATTCAAATGTAACTGTCTGCTTGGTGTTTTCCCACACTCTGTCTGGCAACCCCACTTAGAATCACTAACAAATGACTCGACTACTAATAAAGCTTCATGTTTACTGAGAGGGTCTAGTAATGCTTAAGTATTTCGCCAAGTTCCCAAAATAACACCTATCACAATACAACAGAAAGAGAAACACCACATAGTGAGTGAGGGAAGGATGCCCTGTACAGTAGTGAGAGAGGGGACCCTACTGGAGTCACCTAACCTCCCACCTCCCTCTCAGCGGGAGCAGCTGAGGTTGAGAAAGTGGTTACTCCTCTAGCAGGGAACCCTGTAGGTGCTTTCTTTTTATTCTGGACTTCATTCTCTAACCCAGTGGTCGGCAAACTGCGGCTCGCAAGTCGCGGTTTGCCACTCTGTTGACTAATGAGTTTGCCGACCACTGGGATGGGGCTTAATCACAAGGAACAACAACAGCCTATAATTATTGGAATCAAGAGTCTAGGTCAGTGGTCGGCAAACTCATTAGTCAACAGGGCGGCAAACCACGGCTCATGAGCCGCAGTTTGACAACCACTGCTCTAACCAACATAAAACGCAACCTAATTGCAGAAATTGGACAGTCTGCCACATGACCTCAAGCAGGGAAATAGCAAAGGGGAACTTAGGCCATCCGGAATGGCTCATGGGCTGAGAAAGAAAAAGGACTCTCAGTGCATGGAGGAAAGCAGATCATGCCCTGACATGTCAAAAAGAGGGGCTTGCTAAGAGTGTGGACACAGAAGAAAGGTGAAGAGAACATAATCCCCCTGCCCTTCAGACTGTCAGAAACAGAGAACTTGAGGACCATAGTGGTCCCTGTGGCTCGCTCAGAGCGTTGCAGGGCGGCCCTAGGACT
Source organism: Antrozous pallidus (assembly GCA_027563665.1). Taxonomy (NCBI): domain Eukaryota; kingdom Metazoa; phylum Chordata; class Mammalia; order Chiroptera; family Vespertilionidae; genus Antrozous; species Antrozous pallidus. The sequence continues at coordinate 54,414,935 of CM050518.1, forward strand.
GTCCCAAACAGTGGTATCAGTGATAACCCAGTACAATGTCCACAGAACAGTTAAGTGAAAAGTAATGTGAACCCACAGGACTTCACTACTGATCAGGGAGGTGGGTTGCCAGAACCCACCATGAAATCCAGTGATGACCACTGAACTCAAACTGGTCCTACCTGACACTGCAACCGCATGGTCTCCTCTGACTCATTCTCTACAGCTCATTTATCCAAGCATCGCTCAACATCCCTCATACCATGGAGACTGGCTGGACCAGCCCCACCACAGCCTTCACCCTTGCCTCTCCTCAGAGCACCAGAAGCCAGGCACAGCAGATTGGCCAAACAACCAATCTTCATTGACTCACAGCAGAATGGAGAGAGTGAAAATAAATGATCTAAAGGCAGACAGCTTGGTTTTAGTTACCAAATAAAGAAAAACAAAGAAATGTGCCTATAGGAGAAAATGTACCAAATGGCTAATTCTGTGGATCTCACCCAGGGAAATGTGGTCATGGTTGCCACTGATTTCTAAGCTTTGACTTGTAATTCATCACAAGGGCCACTCTTAACAAGGCAGGGATTCCTGGGCCCTGGCCACTCCATAAAAAGGCATCATTCTGGCCCAAGCTGCTATTAATGATAGTTTTCTCCATCCTCACGGGTCTGGTGGGTGCCCACGCATGTGAAGGATGGGCTTCTGGTACAACGCCAGGGAGAAGCAAGCCCTGTAGATCTGTGCTAGACCTCGACTAGCAATGCCAGTCAGAGAGGCACCATCTTCAACCCACTCAGGGCCACTTGCTCACATGGCAGGGTCATCTTTCACAGTCCCCACATCTGTGCTGCACCTTCAGAAAAAAAATTAGGACAGAAGCAATTCTTTAAAAAAATTATTGTAGCAATCGCTGCAGAGTCGGGGCCATATGCTTTCTGCCCCCTCCCTTCTTTCTTAATGCGGTCATTCTGAGCTAATAATGGTCAAATTAGAAGAGTCATGCAAACTGGCCGGTGCTCTCCTGGTATTCAGGAGTCTGGGTGTGCAAAGCCATACACTTCCAGGGATAAGCTCTAACTGCAGGGAAGGAGTAGCACAACCTGGAGGAGGGGAAGTCAAAAAGGTTGCTCAGAGTATGGCTTGCATTTCAGTGACAATCCCTGTGACCTTGGAAGAGCAGCCAGTCCATGCCCCCTCGTACCAGATTGCAGCAGGACCTTGAGTCAACAGGCAGGGAAGTTACTGATGTGTCCGACCGGGGAGGTGGTGGTCAGAGCATCCATCATGTCGCTCTTCCAGCCTGTTCCAAGGAGACAACCTCTGAGAGCTGGGCTGGAAATCGACTGCCTGAGCCCATTAGGCCTCTGTCCCACAGTGAGGCAGCAGCTGTCACCCGGCACAGGGCAGGAGCGGGGCCAGTGCACAAGCTCATACCTGGAGGAGAGGCGAGGCTGCTGACTCAGAGCAGAGGACAAGAGCCTTCTCCCCTCTTCAGTCTTAGAAAACTCTGATTCCGCTCTGAGTGCTTCAACCTCAAGTCCAGGAGACAGTCGCTGTTTAGGACATTGATGTTGAATTTACAGAGTAACCCAGCCCACTTGTTTTAAAAATAATGTATTTATTGAACAAAAAGAAAAAGAAGACAGACAATACAGAGGAATAAGTAAACGAAGAGCAAAAGTGTACAACACCTCTTCCCCTGGCTCCATTTTCTCTAGAGAATATTTACCATTTCCTCGTGTGTTTTTCCAGACTTTTCTATGCTTTTCTAAGCAAACAAATATTCATGTATTTATATAATTGATGGATTTATTTTATGCTAATGGTACTATATCATAAAATACCATTCTGCACTTATACATATAATAGTTTTGACCATTGTTTGAGATGCATCCATACATGGATGATACAGCAGTAAAAAACCTCAATGGGTTAATCTGTCTGAAGCACTGCACTGCCACTGTTTCCCTATGTGGATATACCCTCAGTCACTTTATCACACCCTAGTGGTGAACCTTCAGGTTGTTCCTAGGTTTCATTCTTACTAACAATGCTGCCAGAAATAACCTTTGACTTTGGGGTAAGCATGCATGGAGATTAAATTCCTAGCCCTAAAATTGCTGATCAAAGGGTGTACACATTTTAAATGCTGCTGTATGGCCAAATTTGTCTCCAAAGTTGAGAGCTCTCTATTTAAGGGATGCCTCTTCTGTAGCCCATGCAAAGAGTCCATATCAAGAAAACATGAAAGAAAAGTTTGGGGCAAGTTCACAGCCAAACACATTCTAACCAATAGTACTTAGCTATACACCTGAATCAAAGCTTAGATCAGACAAGCTCTACACACAAGTATTCTCAACCAAATGTAACACTTTGCAGACAAGAGTGGGAATAAGGCAGGGCATAAGGACAGTGGTCCTGGGATTCAGTCTCAGAGTGTGTTTGTTCCATGGGGCTTCTGTGGAGCAGCTCATGCTTTGTCTATCTGAAGTTATATGCCATTGGCTAGGTGACTCAACTTTATACACCAAGAAAGACACTTTTTAATGGGAGAAGAATGCTATACACTGAATATATCCTGAGTATCACAAATACACCCAAGCTTCTCATTGCTTCCATTGCCAGAGAAATAATATATTGCGTGAAAACTTTTTACAACCTTAAGTTTAAAACCACACAGGACACAGACCTCATAGGGATGGTTGCATTCATACATATCCGTACATATGTATATTTTTCATTTTCTCTCTCAATGTTTTATTTTGCTTCCAGAAAAGTAGGAACTGCTTTTTTACAAAAAATAAAACAAAAGAAATTAAAACTCATGCCTAAATTTGATCAAAAGTCTATCTCCTCCTGGTTATACTTAACTAGAAACATAATCAATTTTGTCCTAAAGAAATAAGAAGTGTCAAACTGATACTTCATTCCCAAGATCTCTACCAACATTGTCAAAAGCATAGTCATTATGTGACCCATGAACCATCAAGAGCCCCATTATTTATGTCTTCAGTTCTGTCAAAAGTTGAATGCAAATGCTTCCTCCTCTGTTGCTCCATCTACTGGATCACACAGGCAATCATAGCTCCAATTGCTCCCTTGAGGCACAGTCCCAACACTACAGAGAAAGCTTTATCGGTGTAATAATTAATGACAGCATTTGTTTAATTTTGATTAATATTTGATAATAAAATCTACATGCTCAGGTGGAAATAATACCCACCATGAAGATTTGTTTGTGTCTACCCTGGAGAAAAGAGAAATGTTGTGATCAGGATAGTATTAAAAAAAAAAAAAAAGACTTCCTTAAGCCCATGTGGTAACCAGAGTTTCATAAAGAATCAATCAGGAATGTCACCAGAAAATCACCCAAGAGAGTTGGCATGGTAACTGGGATTGGAGATAATTCTGTTGTCTGTGCTCACATTCATTTAGACCTGATGAATGATTATCCCAAGCAAGCAGGGAGAAATGCTAACTAATAAAGTGCCACCCAAATTTAAATATTCTAGGACCACCGTGATTCATGCTAGCTTCACAAATGATGATGATGGGATAATTGCCCTAGATTCAAATCTAATGATAGTATTATAATTGCTGCATTCTACAGTCAATGGTATTTACCATGGTCTCAGAGTAGAATAAAATAAGAGATTTTGATAAACTCAAGAAACAAGTTAGAAGCAATAGGCAATACTGTACTCAGAATTGGTGACACCATAGATCACAGATTAGTTGCAAGCTTTAAGCCCACTAGTAATCAGCATGCACAGCGAGAGCCTGGGGGTTCCACAAAGGGCAGTTTGATAAAGTACATTTTCCTGCCTGAAGTCACACTTGACCCAGGAGTATTTTCTACCAGGACAACAAGATCATCACTCTCCTACCCACTCAAAGTGAGGTCCCCATCCACCTGAGCATGCCCCCTGAGCAGCTCTCCTAGACAGGTGGATGGAATCAGCCCCAAATCAACATGATGAGGGCAGAACAAATATAATTCCAAGTAGAAACCAGAGGGAAAGTATCTTTCTCAGCTTCAATTCTGAGAGAGGAATTGGCCAATAACACAGTCAAATAAACTTAGAATTATTTCAGACTGAAAAATACTTCCTGTTTTAAAAGATATAGATTGCAAGTAAGAGGATATTTAGAATTGAATGCATGTCATCAGCTTCTGATAGCCAGTATCATGAGATGCCTCCTGTGGGCCAATCGCAGGATGGGACAGAGGACAAGTTTTGTATGCTGCTGAAGCATTTGTGGATCTGCCGCTGCTGAGCACAAAAAGAGAGAGAGGGATCAGAAGATTTTCTAGAAAACCCCACATAGAAAATGACCACATTGATATTTGTATACTATTAACACTGGAGGTTCTGAGGCCTCGGATGTCTAAGTATGTTCTCCCAGAAGGAAAATAAGACACCCAGAGACCATCACTAGGGATGCTCCCAGTCACAGTGTCAGCTTCCGGGGCTGCCATACAGAGTCCACAGACTGAGTGACTTAAACAGCATCTATTTAACACAATTCTAGAATGTGATAAATACTCCACTCCCTCTTCCAGAATGTCCTGGAACTTCCCATGACGCAAAAACTAAAGAGATCTTTGCGGGGGGGGGCAGAGAGGGTACAGACACCCCTTGGGCTTGTCTCCAACAGCTCTACATCCTGGCAGAAGCCACTCTGAATGCCCAGAGCATCTGTCATACCTGTTTTAACATCACCCTATCATTGCATGGAAACTGCACGTTTTTATCGCCCCTTTACCTTGCTCCTTGTTGCGTCTGCTTTCTCTAATGTGACTCACAGGGGACCTCTGCATGCAATTCTCATTGTCCAAAAGCCACCAAGTTGTCCATAGAGTCAGTCACCTGAATGCTAAGACTAACCCCTGAAAATAACAAAGGAAAGATATCACACTGAATGGCTCACTCAAAAATTCCAAATTTCTATGAATCCTAAACAAGGTAAGAGTAAATACACATCTTTGAGCCACTCTCAGCTCTGACTGCTGTAAGAGTAAAATATGAGAGCTTGTCTCCTAGTTCTCAGGGTTTCTGTTTTGTGGAGAAGAATCTAAGAAAACAGAATAAATCAGGCCAAAGAATGGCTAAAGAACTGGGGATGAAAATAATCCAAGTTCTTGGTAAAGAGGAACTCAGTTATCAGGGGACATGAGTCAGCAGTAAGCTGAAGCAAATAAATAAATAAATACATACATACATACATACATACATAAAGTCTGCTTAGGGCATTACAGGAATTCTTACTTCTGCAAAGTTCTCTTTTCAAATAACATCTTGAATCTGTAAAACTCTGATCAAGGATACTTAGTGAAAATATAGTTTTGCAGTAATCTCCACTTTCAATAGCAGCAGCAATTACAGCTCAGGAAGAAAGTGGGCGTTGTGGTCAGAATGTGGGCAGTGGCGGTTAGAAGTTGGGGTTCCTGCCTCATATTACCTCCCAAAGGCTGAGTAACCTCATGAAAATAACTTCTCAACTTGGGGCCTCATTTTCTTCAACTTCCAAGAAGGAAAGGTAAAGGTCCAACCTGTATACCTTGCCACTTATCCTCAACAGAAAATGGTTCCAGTGTCTTTAGATTCTGTCCCCAAATCCTCCACTGGCTGAGACGGGTAGTGTAACAGCTCACTCAGGATCAACTACATGGAATATAAAGTAGGGTTAGGGAGCAACAATCAGCTGTGAGGTCAGCAGCTGCTCTCTTCATTCATTCACAGAGCCCAACACCCAGAGCCACCCTGGACCCCAGGGTATACACAGCTGCTCTGGGAGGCCTCCCAAGCACACACCAGCCTCAGACACACCGAATGCTCCAAACTGTATCCACAGGACACGCCTTCAAATGCTGTGCTTTGGACGCATTTTCTCTACTTTGCAGAGATTAAACGTGACGCAAGAGACTTGATCCTAGTTGGGTTTTGTTGATTTTTAATCTAGTCATAATCTAATGGATGATGCTAAGAGTCCTCTGTTATCTAGAGGAAGCCAAATCGACTTTTAAGAGTCCCTCTATGGAAACTTGATTTTTAAAATAGACATGAAATTATAAAAATGGTCCTATATCTGGAACCCCTTCCCCAGACCGGTTCTGGCAGTGGGCCTGCAGACATAACCCAGAATACTAGTTTCCCGTGCCTTGGAGTCTAATTTCTTCAATACCTCCTACTACCACCACCTCTGGCTCAAGGGTGGGCCAAATCTTCCGGCCTCCTCCCTGGCTCTGTGTCTCTGCTCCTGCAAGAGGCCTGTTCCCACCTCTGACTGGTCTAGGGTAACGAGTCCAGCTGTGTAAGCTGCAAGGCAGATAGCCTTTTGGTTGGAGAAAAATGTTCTTAATAATCTGACCCTGAAGCAAGATATACAAGATACACCTTTCTTTGTAGGACACCCTTATTTGCAAAACACTTTTCTTTGTTACAATATCTTCAAAGGGAGAAAAAATAATTAGTCTCCACATACTAAAGCCAACTAAATACAGGTTAAAATTTAAAACTCCTATTGAAAGCATCTGACGTTTGACATGAAATTCCAGCTGATAATTCATGGGGAATCACTACCAGCCAAAAAGCTGTGCAAATTAGTTGTTTTCAAAGGAAAACTTTTTTGAAGTTTGAGTGATTGCAAACTGATTAATATGATCCCTTACACCTTTTTCTGACCATTAATTCTGCTTTGATCTTCCCCCTGAAATTAGGGTTTGAAAAGACTGTGAATCCTCCCAGATCACAGGTAGCCTCCTTAGACTGCCAGTCAGAAACCAAGGGTTAGAATATGAACAGTTCCCCTGCATGCTGCTTAGAGGACAAGCACCAGAGCCCTTGGAAATGCTTCAAGCCTTTGCAGAGCTATAAACAAGCAGATTACACCAACTTTAACTGCATAGAAATAGGAGGGTCCTGAGAACTCTTAGAGATGAAATTGGCTCACATCAGTGGACCAGACTAAGTTGAGCTATGGAAATACATCACATATTTACGCAGTATTGCTCACACTCTCCTAGAGGGGACAGAACAGAGGTTGTCATATGTCCTCTTGTGTGAAATTCCAAGATGTCTTTAAGAAGAAATAAAACACTTTTAAGAAAAGCATACTGGGCTTCAGTGGTTCCAGCAAGTGTACTATTAATGAGGAATCAAATGCCAGATAGTTTCCCAGGGAATTAGGAGGCTACTCAAGCAGATTGACATTTAATTTCATGCACAAAGGCCTCGTTGCAAATGTCTTGAAGCTCATCACAGTGTCAGAGGGAGGGGGAGGGGTGTGTCAGGAAAATGCTGAACAAGAGCAACAAATGTGCAAGGGCTCAAAATGGATGCCTATAACATCCCACACTTAGACACAGTAAGTCACCGGAATGAGTCCTAGCACAAGCTTTGCACTGGTACCATTTTCTTAAAATGCACAATTTTAGATGAGATTAGAATGTCTACCCCACCTGAAGAAACTGAGGCTCAAAAAGACTTAAAAGCTACCCTGAACCAGGAAGCCAGGGGTGTGTCCAGCCCAGAGTGCTGGCTCCGTTGTCCTGGGCCAGGCACCTTGGGTGTGGTGGAGTGGGAAGATCCCTGGAATTCTGGCACCAGGGACTCAGGACTCTGAGTTGACTTGTGCCAACTCAACACTCCAGCAAGGACTTAACTTTTTGCACTAAAATGTCCTCATTTAGAGAGTAGGGATGACAAATCCTATGTAATAAAAGAGTAAATGCAAATGTGACCATACCTTCACCACAAGCCACATCCACAAGCCATGCCCACAAGCCAATCAGGAGCAGATTATGCAAATAAATCCCAACCAAGATGGCTCCCACCACTGAGAGCAGGAGGAAGGCTTGGGTTTCCCCAGCAACAGAGGAAGCCAAGCTTTTCGCCTGCTATTGTGGGCCTAGGCCTATACTCAATGTTACAACATTTCAATTATAAAAGATACAGAAATGGCGGCAGCCACTGAGCTGGAAAGAACAGAGGCTTGGGTGTCCCTGGCAACAGAAGAAGCCAAGCTTTCAGCCTGCCATTGCCGGCCTAGGCCTCCACTCTAGGCTACAATGTTTCAAACAGAAATGGCTGCCACCCCTGAGCGAGCAGGAGGCTTGACTCCGCTCTAGGCTACAAAGTTTCAATTGTAGACATAGATTAATCCCAAACACCAGGGCCTCTGCTTGAGTCCCTGGGGGGCGTGGCCGGCCTGCAATCCTCCACAGGCCCCTCGCTCAGGCTGCCCCTCGCCCCAAGGGAACCCCTACCCTGATCTGGGACACTCTTCAGGGCAAATCACCTGGTCCCCACCCATGCACTAGGCCTCTATCCTATCTAATAAAAGAGTAATTTGCAGATTGACCATCACTCCAACACACAAGAGGGCTGCCTCCATGTGGTCAAAGATCTTGCCCCCATGTAGACACAAGATGGCCACCACAAGATGGCCAGCAGGGGAGGGCCATTGGGAGGTTCCAGGCCCTGCAAGGGGGGGGGGCAGTTGTGGGCAATCAGGCCAGCAGGGGAGGGTAGTTGGGAGGGACCAGGCCTGCAAGGAAGGGCAGTTGGGGGCGATCAAGCCTGCAGGGGAGGGCAGTTAGGGGTGGCCAGGCCGGCAGAGGAGGGAAGTTGAGGGCAAACAGGCTGGCCAGGGAGCAGTTAGACATCAATTAGGCTGGCTGTGTAGTGGTTAGTGGGTGAACAGGCTGGCAGGCAGAAGTGGTTTCGGGCAATCAGGGAGGTAGGCAGGTGAACAGTTTGGAGCCAGCAGTCCTGGATTGTGAGAAGGATGTCCGACTGCCCATTTAGGCCCGATCCTCAGACATTCCTCGAGGTGTCCCAGATTGGAGAGGGTGCAGGCTAGGCTAAGGGACATCCCCGGCCCCCGTGCATGAATTTCGTGCACTGGGCCTATAGTGGTAGATAAACAGAGAAAGAAAATATGGATGCTGGCTGGCACCATACTTGATATGTTTCAGTTTGACAAATTCCCTATGTTCTTCTAGTAAGTCCTTTTGAGGTCACCATTTGTCATTCCATAGTGGTTCCTATGCCTGCTCACTGCACAAATCTTCTCATCTATGGGAGGCTAAAGCTCTCACTATTACCAAGGGACCATAAATAAGGTCTCAAATTCTTCCCAGTGATTTGGGAGAGGGCGCCAGTTAAAACCTGACTAGTCAGGTGGAGGAATATGCCATAACAATCCATCCCCTATGTCTCAGAGAGTTATTTTTGAAAGCATGCAGGTCATCCTGAAAATGCTGTGAGTGTATGATGCACGAGGCCAGATTCCCTGCATCCAGTCTGAATATAAAAAATTATTTCAGGGTTTAGAATATGATTTTTTTCTCAGAGTCATATGCCAATAACTGCAGCTTTATAATTTCAAGCAATTGAAAGTTATAATTGTTTACACTTTCAATTCCAAGGGAGAAAAGTACACAGAGTTCTCAATTAAGTGGTGGAAGTCAGTGAAATGAGCCTTCAGCAGCATTAGAAAGAAGCTGAGAGTTGGGAGCTGAGGCTGAGCTGGTCTGGAATGCCGAAGAACAGGCAAGCTGTTCTGTTTCCAACTTCATGGCTCTTTCATTGTCAGCAAGGTAATCTTCTGCAGTCTCAGTTTTCTTAGATATAATGGGATTATTTTGAGGATTAAATTTTTTTAATTCAGGAGAATATTTTTGTAAAAACATAAGCACTCCAATTTTTGCTATATTTTACTCTACTTATATTGCAACAATTTACAAAGCATCTTCCAAAATATTAACTCACCAGTCTTCTCAGGACTTATCCAAACAGGAGGCTGCTTCTGGCGATTGAGAAAGACTGGATTTTGTGTGACTGGATTGGTCCTTTGGACAGAATATCCCAACGTGGTGGAAGTTCAAATACACCAGCTCACGGACAAGGCTGCAAATACCTCTTCAAATCCCTCAGCTCCTTTGCTCTAATTTGCTGCTCATCGAGTATGCTTCAGATCTGTAATTTGGTCTCTTGAGTGAATTCTGAAAGGGGACCTTGTGAATGTCTGATCATTTTTCCCCTGATTTAAAAACCCTTCACTGTGTCCCCAACACCCCCTGGAATACAACACTTGTCTCACTTTCAAAGCCATCCTAATGAAATAAGGCCTCCTTCCCCAGGACGGCATTTCACACACCCCAGCACTGGACATCTGCGTTTCAGACTCACTGAACTCTAAGTGGTTCATCTAAACACCCCAGGCCTCAGCCTCTCTGCCGGGAAATCCTCCCCACTCTCCATTCTCCATCTACTCTCAAGGGTACTCACCTGGGCCCTCCACATCTTCCCTGAGTACCCATCGCCCAGAAAGGCTGCACTAAGGCCCCTCATACATGTTCCCACCTCACCTGGTCTAAGGCCATGTTGCCTATTGCTTATCTGTCCCTCTGTCCCCCAGAAGGTAAGTGACTTGAGCAGAGCGGGGTCACATTTATAATGGCTGACCCTGCAGAGTTTGGTGTCTGATGCATAACAACCCCTCCACAAGTAAGTGATAATAAGTGAGAGGGTCAAATCTCAGGCCCTGAGCCAGACACAACTCCCATTGGGATCCACCATCTGGTCTCACCCAGAACCTAGAGCTGGATCTCCGCTACATGGTTTCTAGCCCTGCAAAACGGGAGAGCCTTTGTGTGACCTCAAAGCCTTGTAAGTCACAGAAGCATCGGCATGTCCAGTGTGTAAATGCCCCCAAAGTGGCACTGAGATAAACAGCAGAACTGGAGTGAGTGTGGGCGTCTTCCCGGTGATGGTGGGCACTGGCCATTGTTTTGTGCCTTGTGGTTTTAGGGCGCTGGACAGCCCTGGCCTCTGTGGGCAACAAAGGCAGCCCCACTCTCATGAGTCTTGGCCAGGTTTGAATGGAGTGTGTCCCTGGAGCCCTCACAGAGCAATGGCCCCTGCAGAACTGGATTTATTTGCAGGACTTCTACTAAAAAAGGCTTTTTGGGATGTCATCCATGGAATGACAGATTCTTTGCTAAGTTGCCTTTTTAGGTTGAAGTATCAGTGCAACAAACATCTATGACAGCTGGGTTTCTGCTCAAGTAGACCCAAAAAAAATCTAAAACAAACATGCAATATCTTTCTACTTATTAGAAATGTCATTTAGCCCCAGGAAAGATCCAAAACAATACTGGATATAGGAAAATAGTACTGCCACTTCTTAGCAGTAACTAATGGTTTTCCAGTGCTTACTTGGCATGTGGCATTTTGCAGGACACCTTACAGCCACCATCTCCTCAAGAGCATAGCCACAGAAACACTGAGTTTGCACCATTCATTCCACAGACAAGGAAGCAGTGTAGATAGGTCAGCCGGCTTCCTGTGCTCATGCAGCAGGAAAAGGGGACCCACACCCAGAATCTCTTGTCCAGAGCACAAGTTTCAGCCATCATGTTACAGTGAACACCTGCCATGTGCCAGGCATGGTACACAGTGTGTCTCTGACCCTCACAGCCATGCTTCCCAGCAGACACTGTCCCCATTTTACCATGAGGGAACAGGGAGGTGGACTGCAGAATGTCTCAAGACCTATCAGTGGCTGAGTCTGAATGAGATCCAGGGCTTCCCCTGTAAAGCTATTGCTTTGCCCTCTCCCCCATTATCACCCTCTCTCCAAGTGCCTCCATCTTTCCTGCCCCTTTGCATGGCTATCTCCTTGGCTAGGCATCCTGGGCTCACATACAGCCCTGCAGGTTATTCAGGACACAACACTAAGCTCTAAGCAGCACTGCCATCCCAGCAAGGTTCCTGCCTCAGGTCAGCATCTTAGCAGCCTTCACGCCCTTACTCACCTAGAGCAAATGTCCCAGACTCCTGTTATCCAACCCTGCTCTCTCCAATTCTACATGCATGCACAGGTACATATATGCACAGAGAGACATATGCATGTGTGTGCTACAGTGCATAGTACTTTATTTTGGATCTTACAATGTTCATTATTTTGTGGTCACATTTATTTTAAATATATATACTGAGTGGCCAGATTATTATAATCTCTAAATGCATAATAATTTGGCCACTCAGTGTGTGTGTGTGTGTGTGTGTGTGTGTGTGTGTGTGTGTGTGTGTATTAGAGGTCCACTGCATGAATTCGTGCATGGGTGAGGTCTGGCCAGCCTGGCCAGGGGTATTTGGCCGGCCTGCCTGCTGGTTGAACTCTGGGTCGAGGAGACAATTTGCATATTAGCCTTTTATTACATAGAATATACACTGAGTGGCCAGATTATTATGCATTCAGAGATCATAATAATCAGGACATTCACTGTATTTAATTCAATATATGTTAAATATATGTTAAATATTCAATATAATTTAACATACAAGTTGTTTATTCACATTTATCATGTGTCTTCTATTTGATGTTATGATTCTATTTCATAAACTACACTAGAGGCCTGATGCACGAAATTCATGCACAGGGGGGTGGAGGGGTGTCTCTCAGCCCAGCCTTCACCCTCACCAATCTGGGACCCCTCGAGGGATGTCTGACAGGCAGTCGGACATCCTTCTCACAATTCAGGACTGCTGGCTCCAAACTGCTTGCCTGCCTTTCTCCTTGATTGCCCCTAACTGCTTCTGCCTACTAGCCTGATCACCCCCTAACCACTACCCTGCCAGACTAACTGATGTATAACTGCTCCCTTGCCAGCCTGATTACCCCCAACTTCCCTCCTCTGCCAGCCTGGCCACCCCCAACTGCTCTCCCTTCAGGCCTGGTTTCTCCCAACTGTCCTCCCCTGTTGGCCTGATGGCCCACAACTGCCCTCCCTTGCAGGCCTGGAACCTCCCACTGTCCTCCCCTGCTGGCCATCTTGTGGTGGCCAGCTTAGGTCTACATGGGGGCTAGATCTTTGACCACATTGGGGCAGCCCTCTTGTGTCTTTGAGTGATGGTCAATCTGCAAATTACTCTTTTATTAGGTAAAATAGAGGCCTGGTACATAGGTGGGAACCAACTGGTTTGCCCTGAAGGGTGTCCTGGATCAATCAGGGTGGGGGTTCCTTTGGGTTGTGGGGTGGCCTGGGCAAGGGACCTATGGTGGTTTGCAGGCTGGCCATGCCCCCCAGTTACCCAAGCGGAGGCCCTGGGATCTGGGATTAATTTATGTTCTACAATTGAAACTTTGTAGCCTATAGTGGAGCCAAGTCTTCTGCTCTTTATGTGGTGACAGCCATTTCTGTTTGAAACTTTGTAGCCTAGAGTGGAGGCCTAGATTGGCCAGGGTTGCAGAAGCTTGGCTTCCTCCATCACCTGGGCAACCCTAGCCTCTGCTCTCTCCAGCTCTATGGCTGCCGCCATTTCTGTTCGGATTATGTATCTTCTATAATTGAAACTTTGTAGTATTGAGTTGAGGCCTAGGCCGGCAATGGCAGACAGAAAGCTTGGCTTCCTCCATTGCCAGAGAAACCCAAGCCTCCCTCCTGCTCTCAGTGGCACCAGCCATCTTGGTTGGGGTTTATTTGCATAATTTGCCTCTAATTGGCTGGTGGGCATGGCTGTGGGCATGGCTTGATCAGAGGTATGGTCAATTTGCATATTACTCTTTTATTAGATAGTATGCTGGACCCATGAACTAAGTCTATAGATATGTGTGAAGTCCAGTTCCTAGAATAAAAATTCACCTAACAGGAGAAAAACTGACTAAAAAGTAACATGTATGAAAAGATTCTGTAATTCTGGACATTTTCATACTTAAGAGGAGTCACTGTGCCATGATGAGATGGGCAAATTAACCTGCACCTAAGTTCACTGTAGAAAAGCAATAGTCACAAAGCAATAGGGAATCTGTCCTGAGCTGACCAGCCCCACCTTGGACACCACCTGATTCTGGAGGCTACAGCACCTGAGGAAGGTGAGGAGCACCCACCAATTGGGACATATCCAGGGCTAGCCCTCAGAGTGATATGTGTGGAAACTGTTTTTTAAGTGATTGATGATAAGAAAAAGAATTCTGTGTCAATAAGTTAATGGAGACCTTGTTATAAAATTGTGAGGCCATCATATATATGGATGTGTAAAAAAATGTATTAATGAAAGTTTACCAAAATATCAAAAATTTAGTCTGCTGAAAATAATTCAACCAAACTTCCTATTTTGAGGACTCTTCTTCCACAAAGGAATGGCCTGTTCTCAGACCTTCAAGAACAGGAATTTCATAAGACATTGTGTACCCAAAGTTCTTTGAGCTTGGGAGAGTAAAATCATTGATGTAAACAGCAGACCCACAAATTACTCACCACAAAAAGTGCCAATGCCACATCAAACTTCTCCACACTCAAGAAAGCATGTGGGCATCCCAGATGGTGTGTGGAACATCAAGTAAATACTACTTTTCTCAAGGACCTCTTATTGGAATTGTAACTGAATTTGACTTCCGTTTCATCTTGTTTATTCTCAAGCAAAAGCATTTGTATGTCAGTGTGTGTGTGTGTGTGTCTGTGTGTGTCTCTGTGTGTGTGTGTGTGTGTGTGTGTGTAGAGAGAGAGAGAGAGAGAGAGAGAGAGAGAGAGAGAGAGAACCATTGACAGTCTAAATTTATCATCTTTCTTTTATTGGCCTTTTCTTGATGAGGAATATCACCATCTTCTCAATTTCCCTATTGAATTCTAATGGTCACTCTAGACCCCTCCATCTCCCTTGCCACGCCCATCTCTAATCCTATCTAATAAAAGAGTAATATGCAAAGTGACCATACTTCTGATAAAACCACGCCCGTGAGCCAATCAGGAGCAAATTATGCAAATAAACCCCAACCAAGATGGCTGCTGCCACTGAGAGCAGGAGGGAGGCTTGGGTTTCCCCAGCAATGGAGGAAGCCAAGCTTTCCAGCTTCCATTGCTGGCCTAGGCTGCCACTCAATGCTACAAAGTTTCAATTATAGAAGATACATAATCCGAACAGAAATGGCGGCAGCCATAGAACTGGAGAGAGCAGAGGCTAGGGTTGCCCAGGTGATGGAGGAAGCCAAGCTTCTGCAGCCCTGGCCAGCCTAGGCCTCCACTCTAGGCTACAAAGTTTCAAACAGAAATGGCTGTCACCACAGAATGAGCAGAAGGCTTGACTCCACTCTAGGCTACAAAGTTTCAATTGTAGAACATAAATTAATCCCAGATCCCAGGGCCTCCACTTGGGTCACTGGAGGGTGTGGCCAGCCTGCAAATCACTCCTCGCCCAGGCTGCCCCACAACCCAATGAAACCCCCACCCTGATTGATCCAGGACTCCCTTCAGGGCAAACCAGCAGGACCCCACCCATGTACCAGGACTCTATTCTATCTAATAAAAAAGCAATACGCAGATTGATCACCACTCCAACACACAAGAGGGCTGCCCCCATGTGGTCAAAGATACTGCTCCCATGTGGACACAAGATGGCCACCACAAGATGGCCCGCAGGGGCGGGCAGTTAGGAGGGACCAGGCCTGCAAGGGAGGGCAGTTGGGGGCGATCAAGCCTGCAGGGGAGTGCAGGTAGGGATGACCAGGCCGGCAGAGGAGGGAAGTTGGGGGCAAGGGAGCAGCAGTTAGACATCAATCAGGCTGGCAGTGTAGTGATTAGGGGGTGATCAGGCTGGCAGACAGAAGCGATTAGGGGCAATCAAGGAGGCAGGCAGAGCAGTTTGGAGCCAGCAATCCTAGATTGTGAGAAAGATGTCTGACTGCCCGTTTAGTAGCTTGGCCTAAACAAGCAGTCAGACATCCCTCGAGGGGTCCCAGATTGGAGAGGGTGCAGGCTGGGCTGAGGGACACCCCCCCACACACACAAATTTTATGCACCGGGCCTCTAGTTGATTATAAGTATCTTCCAGTTCACTCTCCTAAATGCCATTCTAAATTGCTGTTAAACCTACAATGTCAGCACCTTAGCTTGAGCTTTCCAACACTGTTCACTGGATGCTACCTAGCTTTCTAACTGGTCCTTGGCTTCTCATATAAACATTGTTCAGTACAACAACAATCTCTACCACCAAAGTAATTCTTCTAAAAGGCAAGCACATAGTAACTCTCATTAAAGCCTTCAACAATTCCCTACAACCTTTGTGATAAAACCACAGCTCCTTACCATGGCAAGCAGGGCCCCTTATGACTTAATCACTAAAATAATTACTTCTGGATTTCTCTCCTGCAGAACCTCCCACCTATACCCCAGGTCCCAGGCATACCTCACCACCAGCAATGTGCCAGCCCAAGCCTTCAACTTTCAGACGTGCTTCCTACCAACTACACCATCCCCACCCTCCCTGATTAACCAACTCCTTCTTACACATCTCTGTGCCAAGCACTTTCTCTAGACCTTTAGGTTCTCAACAGGTCTGTGAAGACTTGGACACATCTTAGCAGAGTTAGAACTGGAAATGTAGATATCTAGAGAGGTGTCAAGACATGGAGTTGAAAAAAATCATGTCTTGAAAGGGAATCAATTGTCCAAGGAGAGTGAGAAGAATGTCAGGGGAACCTGGTACTTAACCTGTAGCAACATGACTGAATACCACTCAGAACAGGATAGGACATTCATCCATTAGCAATTTGAGAATAGCCCTTCAAAACTTAATTTCAATCATTTGGACCTAGTAATGTTTAATATTTGACTTCTATTAAAAACATCATTGTTTATGTGTCTGTGTCCCTGAACTGTTCATTTCCCATATACTTTTGAAAGCTGCTATCAAAGATATTCCCTAACAGACCTAGAGTTTCTTGGAAACTCACAAGAATCAGAGTCAAATTGTCAACTTGGACTCTGGAAATCATGACTTGGGATAACTGGCTCAAAGATGTCTTCCTAACCACCATGATTACCCACAATTCCAGTTATTGCAAAGGTGCCATTCATTCTCCATCACCAACACATATCTTTCTTGTCAATTATATTCAGACTAGGGGCTGGGTGCATGAAATTCGTGCACTGGTGATCCTTCAGCCCAACCTGCTCCCTCACACATACTGGGAGCCCTCAGGGGATGTCCTACTAACCACTCACCCCAGCATGCCAAGGCCTAAAGCCTCACCAGAGGCTTTAGGCCTTGGGCACCCAGCCATCGCCCTGCAATGGGGCTGCTGGCTGGCTCCGTCCCAGCCACATACCCACTCCCAGCCCGGGCCTTTGCCCTAGCCAGCTTAAGACTGGATAACATGGCCTCGGCCCCAATGCCCTGGCCCAGGCCTTCTCCCTGGCCAGCGTGCACTGGCGGCCTTGACCCCGCCCTCCCTGTGGCCCAGGCCACCTCGGCCCCACCCGCCCATGGCCAGGGCCACCTCAGCCACACCCCCATGGCCCAGGCCACCTTAGCCCCACCCCACCCCAGCCCCAGCCTCCTTGGCCCTGAAACCCGTGGCCTGGGCTGCCTTGGCCCCGCCCTCCAGCCCCAGCCACCTTGGCCCCACCCCCCACAGCCTGGACTGACTCAGCCCCGCCCCTCGCTCCTGATTGGCTGGTGGGCGTGGCTTGTGGTGTGGCAAAGGTACGGTCAATTTGCATATTGCTATTTTCGTAAATAGGATGAGTTCTTCAGCTTTAATTTTTTCTATATTAGTTGTAATATTTTATTGTCATCTAAATAAATTGCTACTGACTGTAGCTAAGCACATCATTCCTTGCCATGGTTTCAATTCACATTCGTGTTCCAAAATTCCCATCTTCCAGTCACTTTTGCAAGATGATTATTTCCCCCCATTTCTGCAATCAGGGTATCACATCAACTGGGCCAGAGCTGCCTTTTGAAGGCAATGAATAGTGTTTTTGGGGTTGTTATTTTTTGTTTGTTTGTTTTGTTTTTGCCCCCAACAATATAGAATCATGATTGGGTTCCTCCAGCTGGATTGGCCCCTGTCCAGCTAAGTCTTTGGAGTAAGCTCCAGCATGCACCAATATCTTATTTTTACAAATTTGAATTGCCAAAACTCTATATCTGGGATTTTCACCACTGACTTGTGGAGGGTCCAGACACTTTCTGTCTTGCCAGACAGCTCCTCACTAGCACTATGAAATTGGAGAGGGTCCTCTAGTTAACAGCCTTCTCTCATATCAATACAAGATCCTTTCTCCTTTTGTTTTTGTCTTTACATGTCTTGATTCTATCATTATAACCTTCCTCTTGGTTTTTCCTATAGTCACTGAAGTCTGTCCTCCAGGGACCCATGTTTTCAAATATTTCTGTTATTGGTCCCCTGGTCCTGGCCTCCTCCCACTAGCACTTCACGTAACAGGTTGCTGGTTTCCCTCCAGGATTCCAGCATTATCTTCAGTGTCTACACACAAGACGAACCCCCATATGTCACTTGAGAGGTTTCCATCACACAAAGAATGGCTATTTTCCATGCTTCTTTGTCTGCCCTAAGATCGACCTTCCCCACTGGCTGAATTCAGTAACTTGAACCAGTAGACTTGTATAAATTTTAAGTGAAGCTCTCAGGGGTTCTTCCAAGATGCTGCTAAACCTGCCTATAATCTCTTTAAAAACTACTTCAAATTCAGAGTTTTCTCCATATTGTTGTTTATTGCCCCAAACTATCTTTCAGCAAAAGCATTTTTCTTACACAAATAAAATTTTCAAACACTTTACTTGTAACATTAAATCTGGCTTCACTTGGTTCTCTCAACTGCCACAGGCCTTTCGTTGAAAGTCCTGACAGGAGCTCACCTTTTTTTTCTAAGAAACATGTTTATATAGATTTATATGAAGTGAAGTGTTCCACCCCCTCCCACATAAACACACACACACACACCACACACTTAGGTCATATGGCCTAGGGTCTCAGCAGGGTGCTACCACTCTGGCTGTCCTGGGCATACAGCAGCCCCGTGGCTTCTGTAATAGATTATGACACCAAATGAGGCCACAGAGTCACACAGAACCAGAGTAGTGACATGTCCTTCATTCAGAATCATTCACTGTAAAGTGGTCAAGAATTATTTTTAAAATCTATTTTAAAAAACACAGTTTTACTACACTTTTTATTCCCACTTCTGGTTTCTTCTTCAGAATTCCTATTTAGACTAAATATTTTCCTCTCCTTTCTTAATCCACATCTGCCTATCTCTTGTATCCTGTCCTAATTCCACTCCCTTTTGCTAAAGCCATGAGCTCACCCACTCTGGAGTTAAAATCTCTGGTGTAAAAGCCCCTTGTGCAATGACTGACAACATTGCCAATGCGGAAATGCCTTCAATCCATGTCCCTGGGGGTCTGTAGCTCCTAGAACAAGAGTCCCAGGAGGCCCCAGGAATACCTGTGGGTATACCTACAGCCGCAAGATGAAAAGAACCAACCACAGAATTGCCATGACAACATTAGTATAACTAGAGGCACTGCTTTTCCATGTAAAAAAACAAAACTAATGCACAATTTTCAAGCCATTCACTTTAGAACTATAAAAGTAGTCAGCATATTTGCCTTTTTTCCTCTCTCTTACTTTCTAAGCTCGGCATGATGGTAGCGGTAAACCCGTCCACAGAATCTTGATGTGAGGCAAGAATAAACGCATGTGGCTGTTGCAGCTGTCAGAATTTAATGCTGTTCAGAAAATGCTGTCTGGGTCTTCAGGTGTAGTGGTGATTACAGACAGCCTTGAAAGAATGTTCTTATTCCCTTTTAGAGTTGCTGACTACACCAGATCTAATCCTTTCACTTAGTGTCATCTGTCTCAGCATCAGCTATGTAAATGCACAGGAATAAATAAAAACTTTCTTTGGGCTCCTATCAAAGCAACAGAGCAGAGCTCCTACCCAAACATCAGAATAATGTAACCCTCCTTAGAGGATACCAAAACTGCTAATAACACTGAAAACTATCCTAACATAGGAGAGTGGTTACCCTGAAACAGACAAGTGGCACACATTCATGTTAAGGAAATTCTCAGGGATTCATTAATTTCCTGGGAAGAGACACAGTGAGATCAGGTCATAATTGGACTAGAATCCTGTTTGAAAGGAAGTTGACAGCATACCTAGTTAGATCTGTCAATGCCATCAGATTGCATGGCTTATACTGGTGAATCCTAATTAATTGATTCTTTATGTGTAATAGTCATGCTTGCCAGTCCTCAGTAAATCATTCCCCATGTTTGCTTTATGACTAAATGTTCATGTGATTTACCAACAGAAGCAAAAAGAATTTTTTAGGGGAGAAGTTTGGTTTTGATGTTCTTTGATGTTACAATCAACTCCTAAATGTACAAGTTTTATTTTCCTCCAGGAGACCAAGACTTCTGCTCCCTTTCTGACTCTCCACTGCATAAAGGACAGCTCCCTATTTGCAGGGTCATTGGATAAATGTCCCTGACTCATTCCTTGGCTGACAGATGACCAGAGTTAGTGGTAAAAAAAAATGAGTTAGGAACAGGAGAATGTAGTGGGTTGGAGAGATGAGGGTGAAGAGTTGAGGTTTTAGAAGCTCCCTCTTTGTTATGTTTAGTGCTTCTATCTTTAAATTTCAACTTATCTAATATTAATATTGTCACTCCTGGTTGTCTTTCTGCAATTATTTTCCCTTCCTTTTATTTCTAATTTTGACTTCATTGCTTCCATCTTACATTCATTTTGCTTTCTGGGTTTTTTTTTTCTTCTCTCACTTATGTGATCAAATAAATACTCACATCCTAATTGTCTATTGTTAATTTAAAACATTCTACCATTTTCCTAGTCCTTCTCTCCTGAGAACGTTTAAATATCCTTTCTTCTTCCTATACCATCACTTCCAATGCCAACTCCTAAGTTTTGATTATATAATTTAATATTTTTAGTATCTTTACTTCAGAACTAATATGAGATTTTTAAAATTAGACTATTTCTTCTACTTCAGAATCCTTATTTTACACGTAGGACCTAGTCACCTTCTGAAATCCATTTAGATCTGCATAACTGGGTATAGCTTCTGCTGTTTCTTCTCCTCACCCTCCTCCACATTGAAGTCTCCATAGTGATTCATTTATTGTTTAGAATTTATTTCTGAGTACTGCCTACAGATGGGGTGTGTGGATGATACAATCTCTGAATCCTGAATATTTGTAATTTCTTTCACTTTGGCAGGTGATGCTATATTTGCTATGGATCATATTCTTAGAACAGGAGCTTTTTCTTGGAAATCTACACATATTTTCTGATGAGCTTCCAGAGCTCCAGAGGAGCAGTTTCTAGTATTTCTTTTCTCCCTTGTAAGTAACCTATTCCTTCTGTCTTAAAATATAGAGATTTTCTCTTTGTCATTGGGCATCAGAAATTAACCAGAATTTGTCCTTCTTATCAGTCTTGCCTGAACCTCAATGACACAATTCACTCTGCAGACTCAGCACCTACTTCAGCTCCAGGCAATAGTCCACTGGTATTTGTTTAACTATTGAACTTCCTCCCTAAGGTCCTTCTGCAACTGATGTTATTTGTGTGTTACATTTCCAGAATCCATCCTCTTCATCTGTCATTGTATTTCTGTTCTGTGTTTTGAGATAGCCCTTCATCTTCCTAGGACCAACTCCATTCTCAACAACTTTTCCTTCAATATCATATTTTTAGTTCTGGAAGTCTTTTGTGTAGTCATAAATTTCCTTATATGTTCTAGTTATTTTTGTGATTTCACTTGCATCTCCATTTCCTTTCCCTGCTTATTTTTTAGTAATTTTGTTTTTGCTCACTCACTGGGGTTCAGATAAAGCTGTTGAGGGGCTTCAAGCCAGAGCAATTGCTGCTGTAATTGTGTGTGTGTGTGTGTGTGTGTGTGTGTGTGTGTGTGTGTGTGTGTAAAAATCTATGTCTTGCCCAGCCAGCCAGCAGTATGACCTCCGGCACGTAAACTGTAGTCTCTTGTCCTTGGTACCAAGAGTAGCCATCTTTACCAGACACTCTGCAGTCTCAACACTCTGCAGCCTAGATAAGGATGGGCAGAAGAGACGCAGCCCAAATACACAGAAATTATGCTTTCTAGACATGTAGTAGCTCCTTCTATGGATTTCTGCATCTTGGGAACTTCTAGCCATCTCCTCAGGTAGTGGAGGCTTTTCATAATCCACAAAAGTCCCATTCCAGAGTCTATTTACTTATCTCCAAATACAACCTGAGGCAGGAGGGGGCTGGGGTGCTGGTAGAGCCAAAGTCTCACTCAGATATTTTGGCCACTCCTTCAGATTTCTGTACCTGACTAGGAAAGGATGATCAGTAGTGAATAGCTGGGACAAGAGGGCATTAGGGATACATTCAACTTCTGTCCTCCCAGAATCCTCAGGCGCATGCATCCACACATACTTATGCACTGCATAGTTAGATCAGAGAATTCAGAGTAACAGCACCATAGACCCCGGAAATGTAGTGAATAAATGTCGAACTAGAGAGAAAATACTTTTTTAAGAAGAGTGTAAAGGTAAAAATAAGCCCTTCGTGATTTACCAAGTGCAATTAGGGAGAAATTGTTTGTTTAAAAAAAAAAAACTAGACTTTGCATTGTTGTCACATTTGTTTAGGTTCCAATAAGCCATATATAATCTCTAAGTATGACAGGACTATTTCCTATATGTCTGACTCAATTTCATAACATATTTTATTCAGTGATTTTTATATTGTGTATGATTTCTAATTGAGACATACAAATGAAGGCTAAAATTCCAGAAAGGATAAAATTTGGCTAATAATTCGTAGCACGACCTTCTAACGTATGTACTTACTAAAAGCCCAATCCACGAAATTTGTGCATGGGTACAGTCCTTAGGCCTGGCCTGTGATCAGGGCCATCTTCCCCAGCTGCCTGCAGCCAACCACCCCCCAATCCTCAGTTCCCCATTAGCCATCGAGTGATCAGTGCCTGACAGCTGGGGGAAGGAACAGAGAGGTTAGCTGTTCCCGCCAGCTCGCTGGCCCCTCGCCCGCCATAGGTGGCCATCAGGCGATTGGAGCCTGCCAGCTAGGGAAAGAGGCCAAGAGGTGGTCAGTGTGCCTCAGAGTGACTGGTGCAGCTGTCGTTCTAGTTGTGCTGCCATTAAGGTCAATTTTCATGTTACCCTTTTATTATATAGGATAGAGGCCTGGTGCATGGGTGGGGGCTGGCTGACCTGCCCTGAAAGGGGTCCTAGAGGGGTGGTAGGTCCCCATGGGTGGAAGGGCCGGCCTGGGCAAGGGGCTACAGACGGTTTGCAGGCCGGCCATGCCCCAGGCTTTGTCAGGAAGGACATCCAGAATGACATCCAGTCTATCCAGTCTAATTAGCATATTACCCTTTTATTAATTTAGATAAGAAGGCAGAAAAATCAGAAATATTGTCAAAGTGCTTGTTTTTGCTAAGTAAACCTTATTTCATCCTTTAGTCGCAACTGTCATGTCTAATTGTTTTTTAAATGAGATAGGAGAGTCAACATTTACCTGGAACTAACATCCTTTGATTTTCATCTGGAATTAAATGAGAAATCATTTTTCATGAAGAATAGTGAAAATTTTATCAGCTTGAGATCTGTCACATTTTTTAAGGTTTGAGTTGACACCTTTTCTTGCATGTAAGAAATAAAACCCTAAATATACTGGTTGAAAATACTTTATGACTCTGAGGCCAGTGTTCAGCCTTAGAAGACAACAGGTTGCAAAAGTGCCTTGTCTTCCATTATTATGATGCTGAGAGTTGCCTTCAGTCCCCAGGAAACAAACAGCCAGAAAGCTTTTTTTCAGAAGTTCATCTAAATATGAAAAAACTGATGACATTTTCTTTGTTCTCCTTGGAAGAGGGTTCTCTGTTGACTAGAAAAGAAATCCTGAGGCATTCAGTGGAGATTCCAGCAGAACAATGTGGCCTCCTAAACTCAAAGGGCAACAATAGATTCAGTCAGAGTTAGAGAAAGTGTGGTTAGTCAAGCAAGAAGCTAAAGAGATCAACTTATAATTTAACCAAAAATATAGTGGTTGACCAGTGTGATGGGAGCATTGAAAACAAGATGGCTTGTAGCCAAATCCCGGAGGGAAGAGCTGACTAGGCAGTTGATGGGTAAGCATCCTGGACAGTTCCAACTGAGCCAACCTTTAAAGCCTGAGGCCTAAGTTCTGGTGGGTCTTCACACAGCTGCTAAGAATTGCTTCAAAGTTTCTCAGAGCAAGTACTAATTCACAATAGAGGAACTTATCCTCTTCCTCTTTGACAAGTTGGGTGGCTGATTTTCAAGAGTTGATGTGAGAGGTTCTTCCTTGTCCCCTTGGTCAGTACCAGCTATGTCCAGGCCTCTCTCTGTCCCTGTCTAAGGCCATGCCATGGGTCTTTGTGTGACTTCCTGCTCTCTTTTATTTAAACAACAAAGATAATCATCCCAATAAGAAATACACAGAAAATGCTGATAAATCACAGAAGGTTGAAGAAATTTGAAGGAATCACAATTATGAACAACAGACATAAAGAAAGCCAGGAAGGAAAAATATATCAAAGCCTTTTCCTCCTTTAAAATAAGATCTCAAAGGAAAAGGGGTGCTCCCTTCTCACTCATCATGATCCAAGGCCTTTTAATGTCAAGAGATTAGGAAACCCAAGTGGCTGCCCTGTGATCACCTAACAGCTGAAATCCCAAGGCCTAGCTTGTTTCCTCCCATTAGCACAAGAACCTAACAACATGGGGGGGTCCTGTGCTTGTGGGGGTTCTGACCTAAGCCCTTTATTTTATGTGCCGTGGTGAGCGTTCATCTCCTCCCAGATAGCACCAGACTGCATGTGCTTGTGCATGCTACTATCTCTGCATGAGCAACTCGCTCCTCAGCCTCCTTCCCACCATCCTTGGTGGATTCTTCTCAGCATGGAAGTCACTTCTCCCAGGAAGTCTGTCTTGGTAGGTGCCCTTCTTATGAATTCTGCATTTGAATGTAAGGTAGCATTTATCATAATTTATCATACACAGTTTTGTAATTGCTCTTTTTGTTGGTAGTGTTAATCATCACCCTAGGATATTTTTCCATTGATCTTTTAGAGAGACTGAAGAGAGAAAGACAGGGAGAAACATCAATGTGAGAGAAACACATCGGTTGGGTGCCTCCTGCACAAGCCCCAACCAGGGCCTGAACCCAGGACCCTTTAGTCCACTGAGCCAAACTAGGTCAGGCTGTAATTGCTCTTTTAATGTTAAGCTCCTCCACTAGACTGAACTCCTTGAAAATAAAAATTATACCTTGTTCACTGCTCTCTTCCAAACATCTTCCATTGTACATGGGCAACAGATGTTTACATTTATTGAAGGAATGAATCTTTTTGGCCACCAAGTATAAGTCATCTTCCTTTCTAATACAAACATAATCTCATTACTACTTTCAGACCCTGTCTGTAGTCCACAGGCAGAAATCACCAATAAATTTGTCTTAAAGTTAGTCAAAGTGGTGTTTTGGGGGTATGATTGCAGTAGGTAAAACATATGTATTACTATGATAGTTAGATGACATCATAAGAAGGATTTCTCCAAGTGTCACACACTCTGTTGATGTAAAAATTCCTAAGAAAATCCATGTCTTTGTATTACCTTGACCCCTTTAAGTGTTCTTATAAAAGTCTTTGGAAGTATTATGTACCATAAGCAAAGCCAAAAGAGCTTTGAAAAAAAATCTCTAGATATAATGGATATATCAAGAAACATTGACTTTGGAAAGATTAATTTTTGTGTCCAAAACATTATTTTAAGGAAAAATAATTATCTCATTTTAGATTCATTGTAACACAAATTCTTGTCCTCAGTTCCAGGATGTGTGTTACCTGAACCATACTGTTAGAGTAAATGGCTCAGCAAGATCCCATTAGTACTGCATTATCTCATTCATCCAGGAGTGATTTTGATCTCTAACCCACTTTTAAGTGTACCGGGCATTTTTTAGAAACTCTGAGATCCACACATCACAAAGCGCTGGATCAACTGTGATTGCCTCTTTAGCCTCAATGCCATCCTCAGAGCCTTATAAACTCTGGGATTTGTAGGCACATGAGTATTAAGTAAAAAAAAAAGTGACACACTGTGGATGCTGAATCTGCTGGGGAGTTTGTTTGTATTATAAGTGGATAAAGGATAGAATAACTATGCAGAAGATTAAGGAAATTGAAGACTTAAAACTGTAACCTACTAGACATAACACATCTATAGAACACTCCACCCAAAACAATATATTTCCTTCTGCCATGCACATGCAACATTCTCAAAGACAAACCATATACTAGACCACACCACACAATGAATCCCCCAAATCCAAAGGTTTGTAATCATACAAACTATCTTCTCTGATCACAACAGAATAAAATTAGAACTTAATCAAAGACATTTGCAAAATTCACAAGTGCATTTATTCACCACTTTGTGGTGATAAAAATGTGCAAAAATTGATTGTGGTAATTATTGTACAACCCTGTGAATATGCTAAGAGCCATTGAATTGTACATGTTAAATGAATAAATTATAGAGTATGTGAAATTATGTCACACTAAAGCTCTTTATTAAATAGCATACACAAATACACACACACATCATGCTTATAACAATTTAAGTAAATTGTGAAAGGAAAATTTTATAAAATAAAAAATTGGAAAAACTGATTTGCTTCAAAATATTGTTTTAGTTAGCAAGCTCTTTTGTGCATTCAAAATAATTCTATTCATATTATGTTTCATAACATTTCTCTGCCCCATGTGCAGGTCCTGAATGTTCCCAGGCCTTTTGTTAAGGTGAAGAAAATATTAAATAAGCTTTGTTATCATCTGAGTTCATTCCATTTATCCCTTTCAATGACCTTGTCCAATAACAGAATAACAAAAAAAAAAAAGCTTTTCAATGCATCTGTGAGTCAGATGAGGTGCCCCAATAACTTGAAAAGAATGGAAATTACTTGTAAGTTGCATAGCCAAGACTTTCTCTACATCTGAGAAACTTTTAATCTGCAAGCCTGTTACTATTTGTTATGGTAGTAATAACACTGCAAATTAAAGCATCATTTTTGCATTTTATTCTATCCCTGTTTTTAATATTATCATAAAATTTAAGCAGATATGTATGCACAAATAAAATCTAAACAACAATATGTAATCACTTCCAGAAAGGGGCTAAATATATACCACTGCCATTTATTGGACACATTCTGTCAGCCAGCACTATGCTCAGCATTTTCCATACATTATTTCAAAGCATATATTCTTAATGTCCTTAGTCTCCAGATGAAGGAACTGAAAGCCAGAGAGGTAAAACAATGTTTCTGAGGCCAATACTTTGGTCAAGATCAAAATCAGATCTTCCTGCAGGGTGGTTAGCCCATGTTGTTACAGCTGTGTGAGATTGAAATATGAAAACACTTTTGTATTTAATAACAGTGGTTGGTAAACAGCCACTTCCCTAAGCCCTACCCAGTCCTATGTCCCCACTGCTCCCTTTCCCAGTCCCCAGCCACCCTTGAAAATCTCCAGGACCTTCCCACCTGCACACAACCCAAAATGTTGGCCATTGCTCCATATCTACCTTCTGACTGGTTGTGCCCACACCCACCCCTGCTTTACTAGTAAACAGTTAATGCTTGCCCCACCTGTCAGCCTCCGAAGTCCATGTGCCCGAACACCTTCTCCTTAGAGAACTTGGGAAAAGACAGTGATGACGGAGCCAACACTGATTTTAGCTCAAGTCTGTTTCCCTTGGGCACAGGCACCCTCACAGGTCAGCCATGCTCACTGCTACTGTAGCAGGGCCCCAGCTCTCCCTACTGCACAACACCAAAGCAATGTATCTTAAGTACAGTAGCATGCCTCCCTCCTGCAGCATCTGGTCCTGCACCCACCAAGACAAGAACAGAGAGGAAAAGCAGAATGCAGAAAAACCACTTCCCACTAAGGGGTCTCTGATGCACCATTATCAACATTGCCATGTTGCCAGCTACTTAGAAAGCTTTTCACTGTTAACTAAGCAATGGAACTCTTACTCATTTTCCTATAACACCAATGTGAAGTAGGTTAACTTTGCTCCCACTGTCAAAGTGAGAGTTCCTCAATGGCACACGGGGTGAGTGGTGATCCCAGGGCACTGTGGCACAGTGGAGGAAACTAACCCCACGTGCTCTGGGCAGTCTGGCAACCCTGAAGCCTTTCTAATTTCATCTGCAACAGGAAAATGAAGCTACAGTTGCCTCAAATATTTCAGTTTACTTGGCCTAAAGTAAACAGCTGAGAATAAAAATGAATTTCATTGGTTAATTTAATTATAATTATTGTACTGTCTTCCTTATTTTCTCTTTTAGTGTCATCAGAAGGAGAATGTACACATACAAAAATCTGTTAGGACTAATATATGTATTCGGTCAACTTGCAGGATACAAAATTAACATGCAAAATCTGTTGCATTTCTTTACACCAACAACAATCCAAAAAGGAAGTCAAAAAAACAATCCCATTTACAGTAGCATCAAAAAGAACAAAATCCTTCTGAATAAATTTAGCCAAGGAAGTGAAAGATCTGCACCCTGACAATTATAAAACATTGACAAAACTGAAGCCATAAAAAAATAGAAAGATATATTGTGTTCATACATTGAAAGAATTAATATGGGTAAAATGTTCATACCACCCAAAGCAATCTATAGATTCAGTGTAATGCCTTTAAAAATTCCAATGACATTTTTCACAGATATAGAAAAAATAATTCTAAAATTCCTATGGAACCACAAAAGACCCTGAATAGCAAAACAATCTTGAGAGAGAACAGAGTTGGAGGCATCACACTTCCTGGTGTTATATTGTATAGCAAAGCTAAGCAATCAAGAGTATGGTCCTGGCATAAAAACAGACACTTAGAACAATGGAATAGAACAGAGAGCCCAGAAATTTGCCGCTGCACATACAGTCAACTAATATTTGACAAGGGAAATGGGAATACTCAAGGGGAAAGGCTAGTCTCTTCAATAAGTGGTGCTGGGAAAACTGGATATTCAAATGCAAAAGATCGAAGACATACATAAGACCTGAAACCATAACTCCTAGAAAAAAACATAAGTGAAAAGCACCTTGAATTTCTCTCTGGCATTAATTTTTTTGTATATGGAACCAAAATCTCAAACAACAAAAGCAAAAATAAGTAGGACTAAACTAAAAAGCTTCCACACAGTAAAGGAAACAACAAAATAAAAAAGCAAGCTATGGATAGGGAGAAAATATTTGCAAGTCACATATCTGGTAATATCCAAACTATAAGTTACTCATGCAACCATACAATAGCAAAAAAAAAAAAGTTAAAAATGGACAAAGAAACTGAATAGACATTTTTCCAAAGACATATAAATTACCAGCAGGTATGCCAGGGGTCTTGTCCAGTATCTAGAAGGGTTCAGGAATCTGGACAAGGGGCTGCTGTAAATTATTAGAGTCCAGAGACGAAACATAGTTTTGGGAGGCATTTTCGGGGGACAGAGGAGCTGAGCTTGGTTGTAGGAACCAAGTTCTGCTGTCTCTCTGGACCATTTGCTTTTTATTAACACAAATTGTCCTAAGGCAAAGAAGATATACATCAAAGGCAAGGTTTAGTATACAGAATCTATTGTCAGACTGGAGAAACTGCCTATGGCTGTTCAGGTGTTTGGCTAATAGAAGGCAATAACATGTACATTGAAATGCCCTCCGCTGTCTTGCAGCAAGCAATCATTTATGCATCCTTTTCAGGTTTGGGGAAGTGCCCTCAGCCATTTCCAACAGGCAATAATACGTATTTTTCCAGCCTTTGCTGAAGGCACAAGGTCCACCAACCTTTTGATGAACTTCTTGCATTTATGACCTGCTGAACTTAGCTTCTGGCATAGGTATATGAAAAGATGCTCATCATCACTTACTCATTAGGGAAATTCAAATATAAAACACAATGAGATATCACCTGAAACCTGTGAGATTGACTATGATCAAACAGACAAACCCTAATTGTTGGCAAGGGCATGGAAACAAAGAAACACTTCTACTACACTGGTGAGAATAAAAAAATGTGTGCATCCATTAGGAAAACATTAAGGAGGTTCCTCAAAAACTAAAAATAAAAATACCATATGATCCAGGAACCTCTCTTTTGGAATTATAATAAAAGGAAATGAAATTAGCACCTGAAGGAGCATGTATTCTCATGTTCATTGCAGCATAATTCATAGTAGCCATGACATGCAAGCTCTGAAGGATTTAGAAAAACTCTGCCAACACACAGCTTAGGCTTGGTTTTTATTAAATCTTCCAGATTTTTCATTAAATTATCAACTTCCTTTTTCACCAGAGTCTTTGTAATACTTTCACTGGATGAAAGCCAAACCTTAAATTCAGATTTATTGAAGCTTGCATACAACTCTCCAACAAATACACAAACACAAAGAGAAGTCCATGATTGTGGTCAGATGCTTAGTTCATGTTTTTAATACAATTTTTTGGCCTTGATTTTACTGTATTTGTATATACATTTAATATTCTTAAATGTAGCCTATAATTAGGCACACATCTGAGTATGGGCAATAAATATTGTTTTAATGTTAGTTTCAGTCATCTTGATCATAATAAGATTATAAAATAATTTCTAAGAATTAAATGTTTCTTTCCTCAGATAATCTCTGGGATAATTAGATTTTTTAATATTGTATTTAATCCTCTTTTATTCCTAGGAATCTGGATTAAACTATTCTTGATAACATTCAAATTATTTCATTGCTTTATTCCCAAAGCTGGACTGCATTAAGCATTTCTCTATATCCAAATGCCTAAAATAGTGACTGGCTAAGAGCAGATGTTCCATAAATAAATGTTCATAAACTGAGTAAACAATTTAAAGACTGGTATTTTTTGGAAGAAAATAAGAGACTCTTAACTGAAACTATACAATAAAAGATCTTCAAATCACGTTTCTGATGCATATGTGAAATAGTACATCTTTAATAGAAAATATTTAGATATGAAACACATGTCCACTTATCCACCTTATGTCTTTGGTATATACCAATAAATAAATATTTTTGAGTATTGGATATTTTGCCTCAAGCTTCAAAATTTTCAAACTTCAAAAAATGAAAACCAGTGAGGGAAGGTTGAAAATCTGGGAGAATATGAAAGCTGGATATGAGGTGATTAAACAGATTGCATCTTCTAAAATAAAAACATAATCCCATAAAATAATAACAATGTTGAATTTTAAAAGTGAAAGCTTTTAAAGTCTTTACACAGCTTGGTTTTTGTGTTTCAACATATATCCACAGTAAGGAATGTACACTGACAACTGATTTTTCTCCTGGTCTGTACAGTGGTCCCTCCACCAATGGAGAGGGATATGGAACTTCCACAGATGGCCCTACAGTGAGCACCTTGTTCTGACTTTACTGAAAATAAGCAGCCACCCACCCCATCAGGCTGCCGCACACACAGACAGTGGAGTGGACCCCGTAGTTTTGGGTTGCTGTGGCTGAGCGTGATGCAGGAGTATTTTCAAAATCAGCTATTTATTCTCAATTATGGTGTGAAATCGCTGGTGATCACTGAAGGTCTAGTTTATGCATTTAAATGTGTGATTGGTCAATTATTGTCTTCCATTTCACACTGCTGAGCTAAGATCCTGCGAGGAGATAATGAGCCTTTCATTTCACTCTTAAATGACTTCTTTAGTCATCCAAGAAAGAGAAGATGAAGGAGACTGGCTTGTCCTCTCAAGGAGACAGGCTGAGTCTAAACGGGGACATTCCTACATTTCACATTTCTGAAAATGCCTGGCCTAGTTCTCTCAATCCATCACACCCCTCCCCACCCAGGAGAGACAAGGTACCGTGACAGTTGTCTCATAATCCTGCCCCCAGGTCCTTATGGCAGCCATCAACTCAGAGCCATGTAGTCCACACCAGCCAACCAGGCCCAGCCCATAGAAGTCAGCCCACCTGCTCCCTACTCGATGGAGACTCTTGATTCAGAAATTGTAACAAAACCTCAATGACACTGGGCAGGTATGAACCTCTTAGCAAAGCAACAGGCATGACATACATGCTCAGAGGCAATAAGTATATAACTTCATGTCCCTAAATGTTAAACAATAGTATATTTGCATTTTAAAAGAATAAAAATGCCCACACCCCTTATGTGTAGGATGTACCCTTATTTCACTGAAGTCTTTGAGAGCAGCGCTGGCAAAAACATGGGGAGCATAGCCTGAAACACTGACTGCACACTGCCAGAGAGTCAGCAGTAGATGAGGGGTCATGGCCAGCTTAGTTTCCAATGGAATACTACGCAGTCATAACAAAAGTGGAAATATTGCTGTTAGTGACAACATGGATGGGCCTTATGAGTACTGTGCTAAGTGTAAGTCAGAGAAAAAAAAGTATAAGAACCGTATGATTTCACTCAC
The DNA here is from genome assembly GCA_027563665.1 of Antrozous pallidus. Lineage (NCBI taxonomy): Eukaryota > Metazoa > Chordata > Mammalia > Chiroptera > Vespertilionidae > Antrozous > Antrozous pallidus. Next base: position 54,447,257 of record CM050518.1, read on the forward strand.
ATGTGTGATATAAAACAGAAAGCAATAGATAAATAAAACAAATCAACAGATCTCAGACACAATAATATGGTGGTGACCAGAGGGTAAAGGAGGTGGGGGAAGGAAGAAGAGAATAAAGGGAAAATAAATGGTGACGGAAGGAGACTAAACTTTGGCTGGTGAGCACACAATGCAATATGCAGGTGATGGTATCATAGAACTGTACATTTGAAACCTGTATAGTCTTATTAACCAATGTGACCCCAATACATTTTAAAAAGAAATCTAAATCACTTCCAAAGGGCAGACTTGCCAGCTGCAGGTCCTGGGTTGGCAGATGTGCACACAGCCACCCTCACAGGATGCACTGAACACTTCAGAAACCCATATATCTTCATCCAGAACCTTTGCAAAGGCACAGGGTTTTCTCTGCTAGGAGGATGAAATTCCTCAATGTCCCCACTGGGCTCTGTCACACTACACTCCCTAAGGAATTGCTTCCCAGTATCTTCCCCAAAGTACACCCTGGCTTCACCAGGTGCTCAAGTTCCTTGGTAAAACTGTTTGAAAACAGCTCCCTTGGAGATTCAGAATAGTTTGGAGGATCTTAACAGCTCTGCAATAAAAATACTTGTTTTCCTTGTTCAACAGAGCATGTTTCAAGTGTCTTTAACCACAGAGCTCTTTGGAATCCTAATACCTTTTAGCACTCCCTTCTAGAAATATCTCAGGAGGCTGTGGATAGAGCACATCGGGCCTTTCAATGAGAAAAAAGGACATCTTTACTTTCACTCACACCTAACTGAAAGTTAATTTTGAATGCAGGCAGCATACACCAAAGTGAGCAGTATCTGTGTTCATCGCCAAGGGAAATCAATCATATTCTTATTTTACTTTACAATTGTTGCAAACAGTGTGCATGGACACAGCTACTTCTAAATTACCTTAGACACTAATGCACAGGCGGATGTCAATTCATTCACAAAGCACATAGGTTAGTATATCACACTTTTATTTTTAATGGATATACTGCAGTTCATCTCATTGATTTGCTTTGTAAACTTATTGTTTGATAAATTTATAAATATCATTCTAAGAAGGGGTCCATGGATTTCACCAGATGGCCAGAGATCAGAGCTCAGCAAAGAACATGCTTTACTTGTTTTTGAATGGGTTGGTGAGACAGGACAGGTTAATCATTAGGTACTATTTCTTCAAAGTCTAAGGCTATGGCAAAAGCTGCTCATGGGAGCATGGGAGCATTCAGACAGGGCTAAAGAGCCACCCCAGTCCCTCTGCCCTCTTGCCATGAGCATCTAGTAGGTTTCAAGGTCCAGAGATCAGACATACGTTGTAGGCAACCACATCCTGCATGTCAAAGAAAATGTGCAAAATGGAGAAGGCCTGGGGCTCTACTTAGATTGCATTTTTTCTATGACTAATTCTAAGTTAAACAGGACAATGAAACTCAAGGATCATATGAGAGCAAATGTGGAGGTACCTGATCACAGCATCCACACCAGGGACCCTGTGAGATCTGGAGGCTTCAGCCTGGCAGGGAGACTGCTCCTACAGCCTGAGGGACAATTGCAAATCCTGGCACCAGAGGAATTAAATGCAAGTTCTCCTATGTCTCTGGCAGAGTGAAAGCTCAGAGGACTTCATCACTAAAGGTAAAATTGTTAAGAATGCAACTTAGGTCCTTTGCCCATTTTTTGATTGGATTGTTTATCTTCCTTTTATTAAGTTATATGAATTCCTTATAAATTTTGGAGATTAACTCCTTCCTTATCAGATGTAACATTGACAAATATGTTCCCCCATTCAGTGGTTTCTTTTGTTGTGCAGATGATTTTTATTTTTATGTAGTCTCATTGTTTATTTTCTCCTTAGTTTCCATTGTCTTAGGAGATGTATTGGTAAATATATTGCTATGACATATGTCTGATATTTTACTGCCTATGGATTCTTCTAAGATTTTTATGGTTTTCCATCTTACATTTAAGTCTTTTATCCATTTTGCATGTAAGCAGAGCCAATGGACACAGACAATAGGGGGGTGAAAGCCTGGGCTGGGGGTAAGGGAATGGCTGGGAGAGATCAATAGGGGAAAGGGGGGACATATGTAATACTTTCAACAATAATTTTTTTAAATGAAAGATTATTTAATATATAAAAGTAAAAAAAAAAAAAGAGAGAATGCAACTGAAAAACAAGATGGAAAGTCATCAGTCTTGTTACCACAGGACCGACCTCTGTAGAACAAAGAAGTGCTGGGAAGTAATTACTATGCAAATCTTGCTTAGGGTGGAGGAGACAGCTGGCAATAAATACAGCTATTACACTGAAGAAGAGAATATTCCTCATCCCAAATTAATGGTTGTTCTTTTCAAAATTGGTATTTTAAAACCTCCAATGTCTGCCCTTCCCCCAAAGAGAGCAGTTCAACCAGAATGGAATCAGGACTTCCTCATTTTGCATTTCCCAGGAGATGTTAACATGTGGCCAGTGAATCATGCATTACACTTACTGTTAACTCAACTCACCCTCTGTTCACAAAGTTCTCAATTCGGAGGCACCATGAGGGCCAGGATGCAGACACATAAGCCAGCCTTCAACTCAGCTATCAGTATGTAACTCAGCAACCCCTTAGCAGCTATGGTGTCCTTATTAATAGAACTACGGTATCCAAATTAATCAACTTCTCCCACATTAACCTACCTGCACACACTTACTTCCAAGAGCCCTGTGACTGACCATGGTGTTCCCCAGCCCACATGTCATGTTAGCAACATATGTGTTCTGCGTGGGATCTTGCCCTGTCCCCTCAAAGCAGCCTGGGACAGGACAAGGTTGAAAAGGTCTGGGCTTTAGAATCCAGAGTACCGGGGTTCAAACGTGGATTTTCATTTAATAACTGCAGTGTTGGATAAGTTCTTAAACTTCTCAGAGCTTATTGCTTCATTTATAAAACAGGATTACTGAAAACAACTCTATTGGCTTGTAAGGGTTAAATGGGAGAATGTGAATAAACTACTTGTCCATATTAAATAAGTAAATTGTGAGAATTCTTTTTCTAGTAAGAAGCTCTTCCATGCCTATATGTATTTATTATAATTGAAGCCAAATACAAACAGTTTATATTTGCTGAAAACTGGGAATATCTCTTTCTAAAATGTTAAAGTTATATACATCAGGGATTAACTCTACTGTTCTCCAGGGAAAAGGAATGAGGTCCAGAGAAGGTACCTGAGGCCCTCCAGCCAAGTATCACTCACAAGACAGTTCTAAGTAAACATTCACCTTGATTTATTTGTCACTTATTTATCAACACAGATACCTAAGGTGTAACATGAGGTGGTTTCACAATATAATTACTCAAGTTAGAAGGAAAAATAAGAACAAAAGCAGCATTTGAAAAACTGCAATTTCATGCTCATTGTCATTTGCTATGTTTCATTTCTCCCTAATTATATTCATTTAGTGACTTAGAGCAAAATAATTCCCTTAACAAACAGACCTTTTTTTCTAGCTATATCTGCATGTAATGAGAATAGAATAAAAGTAAAAGTTATCTTCAGATTTATTCTATTGTTATCAAATGTTAATTGAGAAAGATATAATTTGCATATTTTAGAAGACTGTTAAATAAATTAACTGATGGTTAAGTACTTATAGGTATAAAAACTAAATATTAGTAAAAAAGAGAAAGAACTTCAACAATTCTCCATTTCATGCGGTCAACCAAAGAAGGACACAAAATAATGGAGACTGTGTGTTGGGAACAACAATAGCAGGGTCACAATGGCTCGCAGTGTTCGAATACTCTCCGCTATAGAAATCATGCTAGTGCCAAATCAGTGATGCATATATGGAAAATAATGAGTAACTGAATTTTTTATCTGCAAAAACAATTTTGCTCCAATTATCTATTGCTGTGCACAAACTATTACAACACTGAGGAGCTTAATCCTCTTTGCTCAAATCTGTGTGTTGGGAATTCTGGAAGGATCATAACTGGCAGATCACCTCTGTACACTGGCAGCTTCATCTGGGGAAACTAGGACTGGAAGATCCATTTCCAAGGTGGCTCCTTATTATTGTTCTTTGATGTGTCTATCACTTCTCTCTCTTGCTCTCTCTCTCTCTTTCTCTCTCTCTCTCTCTCTCTCTCTCTCTCTTTCTCTCTCTCTCTCTCTCTCTCACACACACACACACACACACACACACACACACACACACACACACACAAAACCTTCCAGAGCCTCTCCACATGGTCCACATGCAGGGGCTCTGTGGATGAAAAGGGGCATATACTAAACCTGACAAGCTCAGGGAAGGCCTTACAAACTCAGAGACCTAACATAACCACATGGGATGTTCTGAAGTGAAAACTTTTTAACTAAAAGCAGTTTATGGTAGGTAGTCATGCCCTGGACTAGAATCTTCCCTGACAAAGGTCAATTTCCACCTTAATCAAGCCTGTCTATTGTCTTTTCGCATCTACGATAGCATGCCTTTGGAATGTCAAAGTAATTTGTTTTCCAGACCCCACAAAGTACAGGCACTGCTCTGCAGAGACCACAGATCCCCTCACTGTTATTAATTGTTGGCTGTTAACTATTCTGTATTCACCTGTTTTTAAAAATAATGTGTCTATCATTTTACTTTTATCCAATCCCAGAGATTCCCCCACCCCACCCCTGCATTTCTTTCTCCTGCTTCCCTAATCTATCACCAATGAATTTCATGTAACCCATTTATGTCTTCTCTTTCGACTGTAATGTATAAAGTAAGGTACAAAACTACCATTCTCTAGAACATTATCTCAATCTGTTGAGATCTTTGCTTCCTGGCAATTGTCAACAGTTTGGCTCAAATAAATTCACAAAAGTTCTCTACATGTTTGAACAGTTTTTATGTAGACAGAACTGACTTTCTATATAAGGAATAGAATCTGAGAAAATTCCCAGAGGGCTCCTTGTTGAAAAGACCAAGCGCAACAATTGTCACCCAATCAAGGAGGACCTCCAAGGTATAACTCAATTTCCCAAGCAAAGAAACCTGCTGTTGCTGCCTTAGTGTCCCCTAAATCAGAAGCAAAATGGTTTAGGGCATAGAAGATAGGAATTTGGGTTCTCTGTTGGAAGACTAAGTAAAGTCTGGGGTCCATGTTTTGGGGATTTCAATAGCTTCTGTCTGTCTATCACTTGTAGAATTGCTGGGCTATTTCCCCACAGGGCTAAGCAGTTTAATTCTCATAAGAGGGCAACAAGAAAGGGAAGATGTGATGAGGCAGAGGAGAAGAAAAAAGAGGAAAGAACTCTAGGAGCACATCCAATATGGGCAATAGCTTCAAATCAGAAGAGAAGCTGAGATCCTAAGGCCTCAAACCCAAGGACAAAAGAGTTCAGCTTGAGTCACTGGCTTTGAAGAAAGAATTCACAGCATTCTTGAAGGAAGACACCCATTTCTCCTGGGTTAGAGCAGATGCCTGGGCCTGCTGAAAGGGAGTATGGCCAAAATCGGTTTGGCTCAGTGGATAGAGCATCGGACTGCAGACTGAAAGGTCCTGGGTTCAATTCTGGTCAAGGGCATGTACCTTGGCTGCGGGCACATCCCCAGTAGGGGGCGTGCAAGAGGCAGCTGATCGATGTTTCTCTCTCATCGATGTTTCTGACTTTCTATATCCCTCTCCCTTCCACTCTGTAAAAAATCAATAAAATATATTTTTTAAGTATAACCTCTTGTGTGCATGCATAACCAATGGACACAGACACTGGGGCAGTAGGGGCTTGCCCAGGATGGAAATGGCTGGGAGGGGGGGTGTCAATTGGGGGAAAAGAAGACATATGTAAAACTTTAGACAATAAAAAATAATTCTAACCCCTGTGCATAAAATCCAAAAATTGTTTTAATTTAAAAGTTAAAATTCTCCCTGACCAGTTTGGCTCAGTGGATAGAGTATCAGCCTGTGGACTGAAGTGTCTCAGGTTCAATTCCAGTCAAGGGCATGTACCTGGGTTGTGGGCACATACCCAGTAGGAGGTGTGCATGAGACAGTTGATCAATGTTTATCTCTCATTGATGTTTCTAACTTTCTATCCCTCTAACTTCCTCTCTGCAAAAAATCAATAAATAAAATAAATAAGCAAACAAACAAATGTTAACTTGGTCTTGTTTAAAAAGAAAGAAAGAAAGAGAGTATGGACAGACTTTCCCAACTATAAGGAAGGACAGAAATTTCAAAAAATCAGGAATCAGTTCAGGGAAATTTTAATTCTTATTTTCTTATGTTAGGTTGGTTAAAATCCTATCTAATAAAAGAGTAATATGCAAATTTGACCCTAGCTTCACCACGCCCACAGCCACGCCCACAGCCAATCAGGAGCAAGTTATGCAAATAAATCCCAACCAAGATGGCTGTGGCCACTGAGAGCAGGAGAAAGGCTTGGGTTTCCTCAGCAACAGAAGTCAAGCTTTCTGCCTCCCTAGGCCTCCACTCAATGTTACAAAGTTTCAATTAGAAAAGATACAGAAATGGAGGCAGCCACTAAGCTGGAGAGAACAGAGGCTTGGGTTTTCCTGGCAACAGAGAAAGCCAAACTTTCAGTCTGCCATTGCTGGCCTACACCTCCACTCTAGGCTATAATGTTTCAAACAGAAATGGCTGCCGCCCTGGAGTGAGCAGGAACGAACAGAAGGCTTGGCTCCGCTCTAGGCTACAAAGTTTTAATTGTAAACATAGATTAATCGCAGATCCCAATGACTCCGCTTGGGTTGCTGGGGGGCATGGCCAGCCTGCAAACCTCCACAGGCCCCTCGCCCAGGCTGTCCCTCACCTCAAGGGAACCCCTACCCTGATCTGGGACACTCTTCAGGGCAAACCAGCTGGCCCCCATTCATGCACCAGGCCTCTATCCTATCTAATAAAAGAGTAATTTACAGATTGACCATCACTACAACACACATGAGGGATACCCCCATGTGGTCAAAGATCCCACCCCAATGTGGACACAAGATGGCCACCACAAGATGGCCAGCAGTTTAGGGCCATTGGGAGGTTCCAGGCCCTGCAAGGGAGGGCAGTTGGGAGTGATCAAGCCTGCAGGGGAGGGCAGTTAGGGGTGAGCAGGCCAGCAGAGGAGGGAAGTTGGGGGCAAACAGGCTGGCCGGGGAGCAGTTAGACATCAATTAGGCAGGCAGAGTAGTGGTTAGTGGGTGATCAGGCTGGCAAGCAGAAGCAGTTAGGGGCAATCAGGGAGGCAGGCAGGTGAGCAATTTGGAGCCAGCAGTCCTGGATTGTGAGAAGGATGTCTGACTGCCAGGATCGGGCCTAAACAGGTAGTCAGACATCCCTCAAAGTGTCCCAGATTGGATAGGGTGCAGGCTGGGCTAAGGGACATCCCTCCCCGCCCCCGTGCATGAATTTTGTGCACTGGGCCTGTAGTTTTCATCATAAAAAGGAAAGAAAATATAGGCGAATGTTCCTATAACTTTGTGAGAAATGACTTTTTTAGTTCTAATATGAAAGAACCTAGAGAGAGGGAAAAAAAGGTATTTTAAAAAGTATAACCTCTTGTATGCATGTATAACCAATGGACACAGATACTAGGGTGGTGGGGGCTTACCCATGGTGAAAATGGCCGGGGGAGGAGGGGGTTTTCAACTGGGGGAAAAGGAGACATATGTAAAACTTTAAACAACAAGAAATAATTCTAACCCCTGTGCATAAAATCCAAAAATTGTTTTAATTTAAAAGTTAAAATTCTCCCTGACCAGTTTGGCTCAGGGGATAGAGCATCAGACTGTGGACTGAAGGGGCTCAGGTTCAATTCCAGTCAAGAGCATGTACCTGGGTTGTAGGCACATCCCCAGTAGGAGGTGTGCAAGAGACAGCTAATTAATGTTTCTCTCTCATCGATGTTTCTAACTCTCTATCCCTCTCCCTACCTCTCTGAAAAAAATCAATAAAGTATAATTTATTAAAAAATTAAAATTCAAACTAGAAAAAGTCCACACAATATATGCTATGCAGATGATTAATATGTTTAATATGTTTTTAAACTATTAGAAATAAGTAATAATATAGATGACATCCTAATAAAAAAAACTATAGGTAAAGAACATAAATAGACTAATTACAAAAGAATTTCCAATAAATAGATTAAAAGGTGTTCTTCAAAAATAAAAGTACAAACTAAAATCAATAAAATGCAATAATTATCTCAAAAATTGGCCCAAAAAGTTTTTAAAAATGCAAATGTTTAGATTTTTCTGAGAGCAATTTAGTAAAGACTTTAATAATATACAACCCTTTGGCCCAAAAATTTCACTTCTAGAAATTTATCCTAAGCAAATACTATGTAATAAAGAAAGCACAGGGACAGTGGGTGTTTATCAAGATTTTTATAAGAAAAAGTTATAAGCAACTCAGTATGCAGAGGCAAGATATTTTTGAAGAAAAGAAACAGGGGAGAGTGATTGATATAGAGGCAGGGAGGCATTGAACAGGCTGTCAAGCTACAGGGGGAAGGCTGGGATGGATGGGAGGCGGATGCTGGGGGAGATCAACCGAAGGACTTGTATGTATGCATATGAGCATAACCAATGAATGAAAGACACTGGGGCGGGGGGGGAGGGCAGGTGGGGACATGTGCTGGGGGATAGGGGAGGCTGGGGGGAGGATAATGGGGGAAAAGGAAAACATATGTACTACTATTAAATGTAAGTTATACTGCAAAAAAAAATTAATTTAAAAAAAGTTATAAGCAACTTAAATGTCCAAAAACTAACAATTCCTTGAGTAAATTGTGAATAACAAGTCATATAATTATAGTTTCACTTATCATGATAATATTTATGTATATTTATCAGTAAGGAAAGATGTTTACAGTATATTCACTGAAAAGAGCAGGATAGTGGGGCGTCTTTATAATAACATGCTTTTCTGTTTCTGAATTGATTGTTGGAGAAAAGACTATAAAGTCTGAAATGTCCACAAACTTAATTGTCATTTTCTCTGATTTTTTAAAATATATTGTATTGATTTCAGAGAGGAAGGGAGAGGGAGAGAGAGATAGAAACATCAATGATGAGAGAAAATTATTGATCGGCTGCCTCCTGCATGCCCTCTACTGGGAATCAGGCCTGCAACTCAGGCATATGCCCTTAACAGGAATTGAACCCAGGACCTTCAGTCCACAGGTCAATGCTCTATCCACTAAGCCAAATCAGCTAGGATTCTTTTGAGATCATGAGTGAATATTACTGACTTATTTTTTTCCAATGAATATTATTTATGTAATTTTAAGTGCTTAAAAAATATATATCATGACTAAGTCCAGGATATGCATTTTAAGATTCTAAGCATAAAAGAAAAGCAGACAGCAGATAAGTACATGTGGCTACCTATGGCAGGGATTTCCTATCTAGGAAGGAAAAGTACCTTTCCCTTCCACCCCTCTAGATTCTAAGCTGGTATCCTTGTTATAACAGACATATGAACAAGAGAAAAACAAACTTAAGTCTATTATGACAGTATATCCCACTTAAATGTGGAAGAAACTTAAGGAAGAATAACTTAAAGAGGTAGCCAGAACTTGGGCTTCAATATCAAAAAAAAGAAGGCTTTGGGGAGGCAAGTTATGGGAAAGTGACTAGGAACAATATGGTAAGCAAGAGTAATGTTTTTCTACAGACTTAAGTCAATGCCTTCTCCATTGATCAGATCTCTGAGGATTTAGAGACATCTTTCTGTTCCTGGCACAGAGAAGAAGACACCCTTCCTTATGGATGACGAATCCTATATAATAAAAAGTTAATATGCAAATTGACCACACCTTCACTACCCCCCCACAAGCTACGCCCACCAGCCAATCAGAAGCAGATATGCAAATAACCCCAACCAAGATGGCTGTGGCCACTGAGAGCAGGAGGTAGGCTTGGATTTCCCCAGCAATGAAGGAAGTCAAGCTTTCCACCTGCCCTTGCCACTCAGGCCTCCATACCAGGCTACAAAGTTTGAATTATAGAATCCCAACAGAAATGGCAGCAGCCACAGAGCTGGAGAGAGGCAGGAGGCTAGGGTTGCCCCTGGGAATGGAGGAAGCCAAGCTTCTGCAGCCCTAGGCCTCCACTCCAGGCTACAGAGTTTCAATTATAAAAGATACATAAATCACAACAGAAATGGCTGCCTCCACAGAGCAAGCAGAAGGCTTGGCTCCAATCCAGGCTACAATGTTTCAATTATAGAACATAAATTAATCCCAGATACCAGGGCCTCCGCTTGGGTCACTGGAGGCCATGGCTGGCCTGCAAACTACCACAGGCCTTTCACCCAGGCCACCCCACACCCCAAGGAAACCCCTACCCTGATCCAGAATACCCTTCAGGGCAAACCAGCTGGCCCCCACCTATGCACCAGGCCTCTATCCTATCTAATAAAAGAGTAATATGCGTATTGACCATGACTCCAACACACAAGAGGGCTGTCCCCATGTGGTCAAAGATTCTGCCTCCATGTGGTCAAAGATCCTGCCCCCATGTAGACACAAGATAACCACCACAAAATGGCCAGCAGGGGAGGGCAGTTGAGAGGGACCAGGTCTAAAAGGGAAGGCAGTTGGGGGCAATCAAGCCTGCAGGGGGAGGTCAGTTAGGGGTGAGCAGGCTGGCAGAGAGAAGTTGGGGGTGACCGGGACTGCAGGGAAGGGCATTTGGGGGGTACCAGGCCTACCGAGAAGGACATTTAGAGGCAAACAGGCTGCAGGGGAATGGTTAGGAGGTGGTCAGACTGGCAGGCAGAAACAGTTAAAGGCAATCAGGAAGGCAGGCAGGTGAGCAATTGGATTGTGAGAGGGATGTCCAACTGCCTGTTTAGGGTCTAAATGGACAGTATGTCATCCCTCAAGGGGTCCCAAATTGGAGAGGGTGCAGACTATGCTGAGGAACAGCCCCCTACCCGTGCCTGAATTTCGTGCACTGGGCCTCTAATCCTATATAATAAAAGGCTAATATGCAAATTGACCCTAATGATGGAACAACCAGTCACTATGACATGCACTGACCACCAGGGGGCAGACACTCAATGCAGGAGTTGCCCTGTGGTGGTCAGTGAGCTACCACAGGGTGAGCTCCACTCAGCCACAAGCTGGGCTAATGGCTGCAAGTATAGGGGCAGTAGCAGAAGCCTCTTCTGCCTCCTGGGAAGCTACTAAGGATGTGGGCCTAAGTTGAGTTGAATATCCCCTGAGGGTTCCCAGGCTGCCAGAGGGATTTCTGACTGCCAGCTTAGGCTCAATTCCCCCAGAAAGTAGGTCTAATCCAGCAGGTGGGCATCCCCCAAGGGGTCTGGGACTTTGAGAGGGCATAGGCCTGGCTGAGGGACTCCCCTGAGTGCACGAATTTTCATGCACTGGACCTCTCGTTTCTTTATAAATGTAAATTTCCCTTACAACAGGACAATTTATATTCTGTTATTAAAGCTTCTCCTATGTCTGCTATTTCTCAAAAAGTCAGTTCAAAGTAATTTTTATGGAAAAGAGACATACTTGGGATGGCATATTCCAGTCTCTTAACCTGTTATTCCTTTAATAAGTCAAGATTTAGATTTAGCAAAATATATTGATATCAAGTTAGGTTTTCAACCACAGAAATATGTTACTGCAAATGAGTGATGACATTTATGACTTTTAATATTAATTGAGCTAAAACTCCTTTCCTAATTATTGTCATTTGGCTTATGACAACCTAAGTCATTAGTTGATCTTAATTTTTACATGTCAGTGATATAAACAAAGAAACTGTCAGTCATGGTCCCCAAGGACAAAACAATACAAAGTTTTGTATTCTATCTTAGAGAGCATTTGTTAATTTTTTTTAATTCTCCAATTAGTTATTGTTTATGGCACCATCTTGAAAATTCAATAGGGATCTTGCTGACTTCTTTTCCTTTACAAAGAGCTTAATATAAAGTATGTAAAATTTACATTTTAATTTCAGTAATGTCTTAGCATCAGAAAATGATTGCCTTTCTAAATCTGAAAATAATTCATCTGGGTATTTTCTACTTTTATTTCTAATTAGGTACAATATTTTGAGAACTAATTTAGCCAATGCATCAAAAAGTTGAAAATATTTTTTAAATACCTGAAATTAGTCAGGTGTGGTATAATTCTCCCTCCTCTTCAAAGGCATTGATAGGTGAATTGAGAGATGTGGAACAATAGGAATTCTCACAGGATTTTTCTAGAGATTCTTAACCTCCTTTCTACCTTATGTCCATTCAATTTGAAAAATAGGAGAAACAATTCCTACCTCTTTCCCTCCTCATGGATTAACTGAATAATCAGTTAACAACCAGAATTAAGAATACTGAGCTCTGTGGAGTCAGCTTTTTCTATGCATATTAAATGAGCAAATTGAGTTAAAAGTACAATTTTGTATTTGGAGAAGGCCCAAGCCCCTAGGAGAGTTCCCACTGGCTAAATCAGTGGGTAGAAGGCCCCTCTTCAGTTCTCACCTCTCATCATGGATTGAAATCATAAAGCCAGACACCCTAAAGGATATGCTTTAACCTAAAGTAATGCCTAATAATAGGGCGTGTCTGGTTTTTTTTAAATACTATTTACCCATTGCTTCTGTACTTACAGGTGCCAGGACACCGACCTCACTGAAAACAATTATGGACTGAAATGAGGAACTAAGGAAAAAAACTAATTTCTGGCAACATGAAATGGAAAATGTCTATTAAACTCCTCCTGGCACCAATTTAAAGCATAGTTACTGCCTTCAAGGAGCTTGCCACTTGTATCTATATTAGATAAGGGAGCACATCCCCCCACATCATCTCCCCGATCTCCAGGACCACCAAAAAAGAAAAATTAAAATTTTAACCTTCCAAATTGAAGAGCTGCCTTCTATATATTTACCTGTTTTTTCAAGGAGCAATTTTCTGCTTATATATTTTGCCAAACTTTGCAAAGTAGGAGAGTAGGAGGATATGTAATGCATACACACACACACACACACATACACACACACAAATATGTTGTAGGCACAACAAAAAATGACAAAAGAAAAACCTGCTATCTGGGTTAAAATTTATATTCTCTTTGTTTTCTCAAATATTTTACTAATGCTCTGTGATTTGCTAATGCAACTATATGAAGGGAAGTCACTCATATAAAAAATGTTTAATACAAAAAAAACTATGCTTCAATCTATCATTTATTACATTTGAATAAACAGAAATAGCATCTAAACCTTTTGAATTTTAATACATTTTTATAGCCTCTTTACATTCTTCCAAAGTGCCTTTGTACTTATGCAATAGAATGAACTACCCACCTGATTCAAATTCTTCCACTGCCTAATTAGAAGTGGAATTCGAGTTAAGGGCCCAGATGGACAGAATAATAGCAGCTATTGTAAATTCAAATGCATTTTTATAGGAAAAGATGCAAACTTCACAGTGGATAGCTTATTGTGCTGTTTATGGCACTCCTGAGGACTGAGTTCCATTACCAGCTCACCCTGGTTACAAGTGGAGTAAAATGTCCATGAGTCAATCTGTGTGTAACAGGCATTTAATTTGTGTCTTGGTTGGGGAGATCCAGTATTGGTAAAATCAGTTCAATCCAAGTAATGAGCTAACGGCTGTCTGAAATGGAGCCATTCCTTAATCAGGTAGCACCAGTTCCCCCAAGCAAAACAGCTAAAAGCCTCTCATATTTCCCATATTTCCTGGGAAACTGCCGTGAAGGAGAGGGCCGGCGTATGGGACTCACTAAAACTGCCTGTGCCAACTCTCCCGGACACATAAAAAGCTCAGGTTGGTTCTGAGGGCAGAGGTTGGGTGGAGGGAGGCTTTATCCTTCTAGGTTTTTTTCAGCTGGTATAATAATTAAATCTACATGAGACAGACTAAATTAACTAAAGAAAATAACCAAAATCAATTACATATGTACATATGGGAACCCTACATATGTGAGTGAGACAGAAAGTTAAAACAAGGTACATGACGTTTTTGAACTTGGGATGAGGTAAGGCACCTTGGGCTCTTGGAGGGGATGAAGGTCATTTTAAGGCTGATAAGAGAAGATGTTCAGTAATTAAAGTTTACTCTGCCCTATAAATGGGCCATAGAAAGTTGTCTCTGGTAATAACTCTTATCAGAGCAAGGTCCCAAATTTATCCCCTTTAAGAGAGAGGTAAGATTTCTCCTAAGTCCACAGGTCTCAACTGCCTTTAGCTTAAAGTAATTCACATACCAAGTGCACTTCCTGAGGAGGCTTGTCAAACCACTTCAGGTCCAGAAAGGATAGTGGAGAGTCTGTGAAAAGGGACACAATAGCATTTCCTGAAATCACCAGATCCTGACTCTTACACTTTTGTAGATTATTTTAAGACTACGCTGAAAGCTGAGGGTGCATCTCTTGCCTCCACTGAAGGACACCCTGAGGTACTATGACCCAGGTTGAGCTCTCAAAGGGCAGACAGTCACCTTGGATGTATCCATGAAGTTTCTCTGCCCTCATTTTAAGTACTCAGTACAGAAACAAGATGTGAATATGTCTCCTGAGTAATCCTCATGAGAACCATGCATTGGGGATTGTTACCCTAGTTCAGAATCATGGAAACTGAGGCCGAGAGAGCATGGTTCCATATTTGTCCAGGGAGCAGAGCTGATAAATGATAAAAAACAAACAAACAGACAAAAAAAACACAGTCTTCTGTCCCAGAGCCAGGGGCCAGCATTGCCCTCCATTGTGGGAAAGGGTGAATTCTCACTCTGGCTTACATGATGAATACATAATAAAAGAACACATTCAGTGAATCCAGTGAACAAAATAATGGCCTTATGTGCACAGGAGGGAGACAGCTCTCTGAGCTTACTGGGGCTGAGACTGTGAATGGAACAAGCCTGAGACTCGGGCCCTTTCCCAGCAGAGACCACAAGGGACCTGGCACGGCTGCAAGTGTGCAAGCCATGCATCAAACCCCTTCCCCAGTCACATCTTCATGGCATAATTTAACCCTGTCCTCATCACTGGACCACACATTTATTTTTTTAATATATTTTATTGATTTTTTTACAGAGAGAAAGGGAGAGGGATAGAAAGTCAGAAACATCGATGAGAGAGAAACATCGATCAGCTGCCTCTTGCACATCTCCTACTGGGGATGTACCACAACCACGGTACATGCCCTTGACCGGAATCAAACCCAGGACCTTTCAGCCCTCAGGCTGACGCTCTATCCACTGAGCAAAACCGGTTTCGGCTGGACCACACATTTAAATGAAGAAGGACAACAGTTAAAGATACAGTTCTCAATAATAGTTGGGACAAAGTCATCAGAAGTTATCAGTTAACCAAATCCATTGCCCACATTTTTTTACACATCCCCTCCATGGGCCAGAAATAACTGCAGACAACCATCCGTATTTACTAATTCAACCCCTGGCAGGATTTCTGTGAGTTTTATTTTTATTAATCAGTTAAGCACTCTCCACAGCCTAATTTTATAGCAGGAGTCTTATGCTTCCTCGTTCCATTTGTATTGTGTAAGCCTACCACCTGAGGATGAAACTAGAATCTAAGTCATTTATGGGAGCAAAGGGAAGTTGCCAAAGGTTGTGAGTCAGGGCTAAGGTTTTGGACAGAGTGCATGGTGGGCTCGACAGTGCCAGCCCTGGCAGCGGGCAAGCTGCACCCGTCAGTCTGTGACTGTCTGTAACATTCTCACTGGCCAAAGGAATTGCTTTCTCTAGTCCAAATTCCAAAGGTGCAAGTGTGGTCACCTCATCAGGCAGAGCCCTCTTCACCAGGACATTTCAGGAACAGCCAGGAGTATACTGTACTATGTGGTCAGTGAGGTCCGGCTCACCCATGGCTGGGACTACATTCCCCAGAACCCTATTCTCTGTCCTTCCAGGTTGGTGTGGGGGACAGCTAAAATGGTTCCTCACAACCCCAACCATAGTTACCATGGGACCCAGCAACTCCATTCCTGGGCATGCCCCCCAGAGGACTAAAAACAGGGACCAGATATATGTATGCCAATCTTATCAGAGAATTATTCACAGTAGCCAAATGGTGGAAACAACCCACATATCTATTGACAGGTGAATGGATACACGAAATGTGGTCAATCCACAGAACAAAATGGCATCAGCCATGAAAGGAATGAAATACTAATAAAGACTAAGCAGTGAGCTAACAGACAGCACTACCCACAGAGGTCACACATTATAGGGTCCCACTGGCATGAGAATCTAGAATGGGTGAATTCCTAGAGGATGAAGTAGATTAGAGGTTCCAAGGGCTGATGGTGGGAGTCGTTGCTTCATGGTTAGAGTTTCTATCTGGGGTGAAAGAAGAAGTTTTGGAAACAGTGGTGATGGCTGTACAAACACTGTTTGTACACTAAAAATAGTTGAAGTGGCCACCTTTATGTTTAATTGGTTTACCACAATCAGGAAGACAGAAAAGGGAGAACTCGCATGGGCTGGAAGATGGAAGGTAGGCAGAAACCACCACTGTTGGGATGGGGCCTTGGTGAGCCACAGGGAGAAGTGCGTCCTGGGCCCAGATGACCTCATTTTCAAGCCAGCAAGTCACCCTCTCTTCCTGACTGCTGGTACCACCACCCAACAGTGCCCTTGGCAATGGAGGCTCTCACAGGCCGACCTCTGGGAGGCACAGAAGGTCCCCAAACGCCCGGTACTGGCTGCATTCTGGCCACCTGCCTTTGGTGGGTCCCACCAGGTCTAGCCTGTCCATGTGCAGCAGGAGAACTGGGAGCGTGACTTTCTCCAACCCTTCCAGATGGTTCCTCCCTGCCCCTCTGCAGCCAGGTGAGCGGAGGCACGTGACTCCTTGTTCCCAGGACATCTGCAGGGGCGCCTTCTGGCCAGTGGAAGGACCTATTCTGAGACCCACTGCCGGTTTCCCTCCATGAAGAGCACCAGACTCTCCATCCCTGACCCGGGCACTGCACGTGGGGTACCTCCCACCACTCTGCAGAGCACTCGAGTTTAGGCAGCCATTTCTGTGCTGTGTTTTTTGAAGCAAATTACTCACCACGCAGCGGCGGGGCGGCCCTGCTCCTGTTCCCCAGGGGTCCACTCGTTTCTCTTGAGACGCTGGGCTCAGCAGTGAGGATGCCTCCAGGTGACCCACACGTGGCTCCTGTTACTCCACCCAAATCTCCACGCGCAGGTTTCCTGGGATCTCAGGGCAAACCAACCCCCAGGACGCCTGCAAAGGTAGGACATGTTTTACAAGTGATTATTATTGAGCTCATTAGTGTTACCCTGTCTCTCTCCCACTGCTGTGATGGATTTTCAGATTCGCCCATCACGGAGCATCTGGGCACCTGCCCAGGACAGAGGTATGCTTAATTAAACTCGGAGCGTCCCCACTCTCCCTCTCAGGTCTTCCTGACTAATGAATCAGACAAATGTCTGGGTGGTCAGATGGCCCTGGAATCGCAGGCCATAAAAGTGCCTGAACTCAATACGTACCTCCACCTCCGACTTTAAAGTTTGTTAATGCGCCTCTACTGTGCCTTCTGTATCCCGGGACAATGACAGGTAGGGCCTCGAGGGAGGTTTCGCAAAGCCCACGCACTGGGGAGGGATCTGGGTCCCAGCACCAGCTGCTGGAGAGTAGGTGAGAAGGGCTGGTGCTTTAAGCCAGCACCGCAGTGCTCCCATACAGAAGACAATGTTTATCCTGAAGGCCACTGCCACGGCTAAGCTGAGCTGGCACTTTGTCACGTTCCAAAGCTGGACGCACACCCAGAGTTCTTGAAGGCAGCAACACATAGCACAGCCAAGTTCTGTCTGAATGAGGAGCTACAGAGGGTATCAATACCTCTTCCACAGATGCCCATGTCACTGGTAGCCTAAACCTTTTGACTAGAATAGTGTTCTCAACTCAAGCCACTGTGCCCCCCACCCTGGACATTGGTAATGTCTGGAGACATTTTGGGATGTCACAACTGGATGGGGATTGCGACTGGCATCTAGTGGGCTCTGAGAATCATCCTATAGTGCCCAGAACAGCCCAACACACAAAAATAACCAGGCCAAAATGTCAATGAAGCCAAGGTTGAGAAACCCTTTGCTAGAAAATTCCTATGCCATACTTATTGTTCTAGAGACCCTTACAGGGTTAAAATCATTATAATTTACTACATGCCTTCATCTGTTTTGGCTGCTATAACAAAATGTCACAGACTGGGAGGCTTATCAACAACAGAACATTATTTCTTACAGCTCTGGAGGCTCAGAGTCTGAGATCAAGTCACTGGCACATTCCAGGTCTGTGAGGTCCCCTTCCTTCCTCACAGACATTGACCTTGAGCTGTGTCTTCTATGGCTGGGAGCTCTGGAGAGTGGAGGGTATCCTTTCTCAGGACACTAGTTCCATTCATCAGGGATCCACTCTCATAAACTAATCACCTCCAAAAGGTCCCATTTCTAAATACCATCACACCAGGGGTTAGAATTACAACATCTGAAGGGAGAAGGGCACAAGGCACAAACATTAAGGTCATACTACTATATATTATCAGGTGACTAGTTTTGTTCTACCTTTAAAATGATTTGTTCATCAGCACAGATATAATCTCCAATGTATTAAAGGTGTTGAACCTATATTTGTCATGCATCTCTTTAATTGACATTAGGTATTTCTTCCTGGTTTGAATGCTGGGAATTTGCTTACTATTTGAATACACAGTAGACGGAATATACCTTTTCTCCCAATCAAAGAGACCTAGCCCCCCACCTTTAGGACTATGGAAGCATATTTACCCATGCTCACGTGGTGTAGACAGTAAGACTATCAGCACATTGAAGTCATGATAACTCAAGTGAGACTTCTTAGAGATGCTCACACTTGGGCTGGACCTATAGGAAAAGTTGGGGCTATGTAGGCAATGAGATGACAATACTGGATAATGCTGGGCACAGAAACTCTGCTAAGTGACCCGGACTCAGAGCCCAGTCCTGAAAAGCAGCAGGGCATAGGGTTCCTACTGGGAGTGAAATTTAGAAAGTGAGTTGGGAACCAGATTACAACCTGCCATGAGCTTCAACGACTGCAGATTTTTGAGCAACATATTTATAAAATGAAAGAAACATTTCATGAACCTGGCATTTTGATGAAGTGAGATTAGAGGCCAAGAGGTAAATTCAGAGACTCTGTGATGCTTTGGGAGCCATGAAAAGGGTAAGATTTTGAGATTAAGTAGCAAATAAATCATACTTTTCTTGGTGTTATTATTAAGAAGTGAGAGGTTACTAAAAGAAAACAAGGGAACATAGTAGGAATGAAGGTAACTTCTTTGGGAGAGGATGAAGCAGAGGAGTCTGTTTCTATTTTTGTTTGAAATTCAATAATTCAACTCTATAAAACCTGATTCTGTCTCACATTAATGAGACTGCCCTTAATATAGAAGCTATAGTGACTTAATTGGACAGTACAGTTGCTTATACTTTAACCATTATCCTTCTTGATTCAACTATATAGTTTTTTCTCACCCCTTGAATTTTTTGTTTTAATATACACTCAATGTGCATTGTTTCTCATCTAATTGTTTTAAGGCATATCGTTTTAAGCATATTCAGGCACTGTGTTAAGCATAGGTGGTAAAATGAACGTGATTTCCTTCTCACAATAAACTTTTAATCTAGTGGGAAGCCTCTATTAAACAAGTAATTATGAATATGTCTCATAGAAATATAACCATGGCAAGTTATGTAAAAGAAATAGAATGCTCTGGCCTTGGAATAAGAAGAAAACTTCCTGAAGAAATGACATTTTGGCTGGGACTTGAAGAATGAGTGGGAGTTTACCAGATTATGGAAGGTGAAGTATGACACTCAGAGGAAACCACATGCAAATTCCGTGGCCCAGGATGGGTATGGTGCACTTGGGAACATAAAGAGCTCAATGTGGCCTCATCAGAGTGGGTTGCATGATGATTGAGGGATAGTGACAGCATAGAGAAGGAGCTGGGTAAGTTGGGCCTTTGCCCCCCACAAACAGGATCCTGAACCCCAGGTCACAACAGGCCCCCTGTTGGCCTGTAGGCAGGAAGAGACATAATTACGTCTGCATTTTACAACCATTCACTTTCTTCAGTGCCCTTTCCCTCCCTCTGAGTATCCTGCCAGGCTCCTCAGTGATGCTCCTTCCCCTATGATCTCAGAATCCCGCGCAAAATGCCCCTCTCTGCTGGCTGACCTCTCTCCCCTGGGATCACCACCCTAATCTGGCTCCAGTTCTGCCCAAATGCCCAGGCTCCCAATCTCCCTCTGCATTGCTGGCTTACCTGCAGTCCAGACCCACATTGCAACTAACCACCTGCTGCCTCCTCCTCAGTGTCTGGCTGGCACTGTAAGTTTAACACACCCAAATCTAAGCTTATCTATGCTTATCTTCCTGTTTTCCTAAAAAAGATTTAAAAAAGAAGAAGAAGAAGAAGGAAAGAACCCCCACTCTGTTTCCAACCTCTGCTAATGGTATCACTCTCTACTCGGATGCCCTCCCCCCCACCCCACCCCCAAAAAAATGTGGGAGCCACCATCTTTTGAGCTCCTGAAACCCATTTATAGGGAATGTGCTGTGAGACCATTCTCCCCCACCCTCTCTTTACCCCTCACCCATCCAGGCCCACAGGAGCACCCCAAGACCAGTTTGTCCACCTCCTGCACACATCACCATCCAGCTGTGAAGCCTCCACCTGCCCTTGGTCTTAGGACACAGCTGAGTTTGGCACAAGGAAACAGGCACAGGGGGCCCCGATCCAGCTCTGAGAGACTTTTGTCTCACCAAGCCACCGTGTGCATCACTGCTCTTGTCCTGCCAGGTTCACTGGTACCTGTGTCTTCTCACCTGCTGCCCCCTCCACCTTGCTGCCTCTCCCAGGGAAAGCCTGGGCTCTTCAATCCCCATCTCCTGAGGCTCCCCTGTCCTCTCCTGGTGAGCTGTGCAGTCTCTCCTCTGGGCTCCACAATCAGCACTGACAAAGCTCTGGTCACATCTATCACAGTGTTCTATAGCTTATCTGTTTAATTGTCTGTATCTATGAACGTCCCACCACTTCTTTGAATCCTTAGGAAGTAAGAAACCAAGGGTTTAGCCACCTGTGGGTGTAGCCAGAACCCTGGCTGCACCTTGGAGCCACCTGGGGCACATCTGAGACACATACCCTGCCTGGGTGTCATCGTCCCATGCACGGAGACTCTGGCTCACCAGGTCAGGCAGGATGTGACTCCGAGAGGACCCCGCAGCTTCCCAGGCGATAAAGTGTCACAGGAGCTGAGACCCAGTGGGAGAAGCAGGAATTCTCACTGTCAGGGCTTCTTCCACTGAAGAACTCAGGAATTGTGAGTGAGGAGCAGAAGCAGGAGAACACCCCACATTCACCCACTGACAGGGTGGGGGGCAGCAACATGAGGGCCGGCGGTGTTGCAAGGACTCTGACTGGAGATGCTGCTGAGTGTCTGCAGGCTGCAATTTGCCTCTATGTGCTCAAGCCATATGGAGAAATCAGAGGTAAAAAGATGCTAGAGTGGGAAGATGAGGCGTGGGCAGGAGTGCCTTAAATCTCCTTACACTTAACCCTTCTCCCGGGACCTATATGCAGGCAGGTGCAGTGTGTATTACCCATGCTCCACACCTAACATACAAGAGGAAAGGATGTTCTCAGGGTGTCTGTCCCTGTCTTCCAGATGTGTCTGGCAGGGTCTTAAAGCACTTTAAGGCAAGTATATTACCAACAGAGTAAAGGGAGGCATGGGCTGGACAGTGTTCACATGCGAGTATCCTGGCAGCTGGCTGCATGACCTGCTCTCTGCCAGGCCCCTCATTTCATTTGCCTGGCCTGGGAATTTATTCCCGTGATTCTGTCTGCCTCTGCCTCTGCCTCTGCCTCTGCCGCTGCCTCTGCCTCTGCCTCTGCCTCTGCCTCTGCCTCTGCCTCTGACAAAGCAAAGGGGTCCACTCGTGGGTAAACTATGATTCCTGCCTCCCCGTAATGGAACAGCCCAGGCCTGAGCTCAGCATCTTCAGCAGGCCTGCCCACATGGTCGGCCATAGACACACCAGCTAAGGAGACATTTGGGATCCTCACCCGGGGGAAATGTGTATGTGAGGAGAGGGTGACATTTGGGAGAGAACAAAATAGCACAACATGTAGGAAGTTGTGAGGGGAGGATTATTTCATCTCTTCCAAGAGGCTGGCTGGCCTCCAGGAGCAGCAGGCAGACCAGTTTAGAAAAGTGAAAACTAATCTGAATAGCGATGACAGGGGCTGGTATGAGGAGCTGGCCCAGCTCACTCGTTTATAGCCTCATAAGTGGGGAAATAATTGAATCTTCCTGCAAAAATGAACATGGTGCTTAAAAAGAGATAAAATTGCATTTCTTTTCATGAGTCCTAGAATAACAACTCATATTTATGCCCTATGCGGTAGATAAACAATTATGTAACCAAAGGGAAGTACCTCGTTGCTTCAAGGCCTTACAAAAGACCATTTCACTCCATTCCGTGTGTCAGACTCCCTGAACTAGCTCCAGGCTGTGTGATCTGCTACCCCACTTTTTTAAGTCCTGAAATCATGCTGCCTCTGAAGTCACATTCCAAAAGGTACATTCTTTCATCAAAGGCAGAACTAGTGGGCCTAACTTAAAGCTGGCTAGTGGGTAACGAGACACCACCAGGTGGCCATGCACCCTGGAGGAAGAGGCCAGCTCACCTCCCACAGAAGCACCTGCCCATTTGGCCTCCCGAGGACAGAGATTTGCATCTGGCCACTTTGCTGGGATGCTGTTGAGTGCTGTTCTTAGGTGAATGAGAAAGGAGGTGGGTTTGTACTTGAAATTCACGCAGAATCAGACAAGTAAGGGGTCTGAGCTAATGTCCCCATCCGTCTGTCAGGAAGAGCTGTAGGTGACTTCACAGAGAGGAGCAGGCCAGCATGAACCTGTCTAATCTGACTGACTTCCCTGTTGGAGTAGGTCTTTCCTTTTTTATCCACTGCTATAGATAAGATAGAGAGATAGGTAGGTAGATAGATAGATAGATAGATAGATAGATAAAATATAGATAATTGATTGCTGTACATTATTAAATATAAATACATCTAGACAGAAACTATTTCTCAACTCTGTGTTGAGAAGTGTATCCCTATGTCCAACCATGGTACCCAGTATATGTTACATTTGAAAATCTTTAGTGACAGGAAGAAAGGTGGGAAGGAAGGAAACAAGGAATAAGGGAAGAATGAAGAATGAATGAAAGGATGCCATTCAAGCTTAACTGCATAACTGAATAGGCTGCAGTCCTGTGAATTAAGGCATAAAATCAAGGGAGGGATGTCCAGGAGAGAGTTCTTTGTCTTAAAGAACAGTTTAGCAACATGATTAAAAATGCGCTTTGTGAAGACAGGCTGACTTGGGCTTACTGTTTTCTACATTTACTAGCTACTTATGTTTTCCATGCTTTAGTTTCCTCATCTGAACCATCTGAGGTTCAGTAGCAACTTCAGATTATAGTAGCAACTCCTTCCTATAAATTAAGTGAGCTAATGCATACCAGATAATGAGCACACACTCTGCACCAGTGGTCAGCAAACTGCGGCTCATGAGCCACATGCAGCTCTTTGGCCCCTTGAGTGTGGCTCTTCCACAAAATATCACATGTGGATGCATACATACAGTGCAATTGAAACTTCGTGGCCCATGCGCAGAAGTCGGTTTTTGGCTCTCAAAAGAAATTTCAATCATTGTATTGTTGATATTTGGCTCTGTTGACTAATGAGTTTGCCAACAACTGCTCTACACCATATTCCATACAGGTGATAACACATACTGTACTCCATACTCCATACAGGTGATGGCAAGTCCACTGTACCATACCCCTTACCCCATATTGTGTGGAAAGTACTCCACACCTTACTCCATACAGGTGATGACACTAACCATATTCTGTACCAAATAACCACACATACCCTATAGCACACTCCATAAAAATGGTGTGCTCAGTTTGGAGATGCAAATTGATGGTTCCCTGACCTTGCAGATTTTGGTCTTGTGTGGAATAAAGGTGTTGACATCAATACACAATTGAAGTGTGTACCGTAAGGAAAGACTCGAGCACAGTGAGTCTCTAGTCTGGAGGGTCAGAGAAGGTTTTCTTGAAGAGATGACACTTGAGCTGAGAAGAGTGAATGAGGTGAGAAAGGGAAGCGATTTCCCTCCAGGAGTCAGAGCTAGCACTGGTCCTAAAAGCCAGGCAGCTTTGTGGATGACACTTCAGGACATTGGAGCAACCACCACCCTGGTGGAAGAAGCAGGAAGACAGGGGGAATATGTATAGACTATGCAAGCTATGTTGATACTTTTTCCATATCTGCAAATAATGGGAAAGAGCTCCAAAGTTTTAAGCAAGTTGTGACTGTTTCCCTGAACAAAATGAAAAAGAAGAGGGAAAAATTACCTATGGGGCCCAGGGGGGAATGGAAAGGAAACTGGGCAGAGGTGCTAGACAACTGTCACCAAGAACAAAAGAATTATAAATGGAACTCAGATTTAGTGTAAAACTACCAAATAAAGAGAAAAACATTAAGGGGTTTCCTGTCACATTCATCTTTAGTGCTTCAAGCTTGGATCTCAAGTCTGTCTGAAGGTCAATGTAATGTATAAGGTCTGCCAATCCCGAAGCCCCACTTATCACCTTAATGAGCTTCACTGTGTCCAATTTGGCTTAACTGCTATACAGGGCCCATTTTTCTTTCAGGGGCTTCTTGTGTCAGTTATTCCAATCAAATATATCATCTCTTGCTTACTTGGGGGATTATCTCTACCTATTAGAATGTGCTCAGGATTTGTATTAATAAATGCTCACTGTGCATGTTATTTCCTTACTCAAACACATTTAATTAACACTCCCAGGTATCATCAGTTTTTGTCACTGCTGTTTGCTCTATTTTGGTGAAAGCCATCCATTTGTTTGTTTCCTCCATTAGCCACCTGAGAATCTGCTGGAGGGGGACGCCTGAGAGAAAAAAAAAATACCTTCTACATTTTTATGGTTTCCATTTTTCTGTCATTTCCTTGCCCTTTGTTCATCTCATATTCTGCCCTTCAAAATATCCATATCCATTGACCCCAAAAGAGAAAGAACTCATAAACATTCATTTGTTTTCTAAAGCTTCCTACCCGCACCTATCCTGAAGTCTATCCTCACACTGATTTCCTGTCAAGAAATCTCCTCCACTACATTTTCAGTACAAATGAAGATACACAGACTTCTTTTTTCTCTTCTTTTCTGTCTTTCTTTTGTTGGCCTTAAATAGAAGTAAAATATATATATATATATTGATTTACGAACATCAAAACCAAAATATGCAACTTATAATGTA